>OZ020132.1:4800000-6000000 GCA_963971185.1 Bombus muscorum
CTCGCTCGGTCCTCGGTACGTTGGGACTTAGAACAATTTGGGCCGAAAGGTTTTTTCGATATAATTCCTTAACTAGCGTTAAGAGGTATGAATATTTTCACACAAATCGCAATATAATTCAATTCTACGTCGGGATTAAACGTTTTTTCCGTTCTAATCAATTTAAAAAAAAATAGTGAACCGACTCGACTCGACCCGTCGAACTTACTCTCGCTCGATCCTCGGTACGTTGGGAATTAGTAGAATTTTTGACCGAAAAGTTTTTTCTAGTTATTTCGTTAAATAGCGTTATGCGGTATGAATATTTTTACATAAATCGCAATATAAATCAATTCTACGTCGGGATTAAACGTTTTTTCCGTTCTAATCAATTTAAAAAAAAATAGTGGGCGAAGACGACTCGATCCGTCGAACTTACTCTCGCTCGGTCCTCGGCAGGTTGGGACTTAGAACAATTTGGGCCGAAAGGTTTTATCGAGATAATACTTTAAATAGCGTTATGAGGTATGAATATTTTCACGCAAATCGCAATATAATTCAATTCTACGTCGGGATTAAACGTTTTTTTTCGTTCTAATCAATTAAAAAAAAATAGTGGACGGAGACGTCTCGACCCGTCGAACTTACCCTCGCACGGTACACGGTACGTTGGGACTTAGTAGAATTTTTGACCGAAAAGTTTTTTCGAGTTATTTCGTTAAATAGCGTTATGCGGTATGAATATTTTTACATAAATCGCAATATAATTCGATTTTACGTTTGGATTAAACATTTTTTTTGTTCCAAAAAGGTTTAAAAAAAGTAGTGAACCGACTCGACTCGTCCCGTCGAACTTACTCTCTCGCGATCCTCGGTACGTTGGGACTTAATAGAATTTTTGACCGAAAAGTTTTTTCGAGTTATTTCGTTAAATAGCGTTATGCGGTATGAATATTTTTACATAAATCGCAGTATAATTCGATTTTACGTTTGGATTAAACATTTTTTTTGTTCCAAAAAGGTTTAAAAAAAGTAGTGAACCGACTCGACTCGTCCCGTCGAACTTACTCTCTCGCGATCCTCGGTACGTTGGGACTTAATTGAATTTTTGACCGAAAAGTTTTTTCGAGTTATTTCGTTAAATAGCGTTATGCGGTATGAATATTTTTACATAAATCGCAATATAATTCAATTCTACGTCGGGATTAAACGCTTTTTCCGTTCTAATCAATTTAAAAAAAAATAGTGGACGAAGACGACTCGACCCGTCGAACTTACCCTAGTTCGGTCCTCGGTACGTTGGGACTTGGAACAATTTCGGCCGAAAGGTTTTTTCGAGTTATTTCGTTAGAAAGCGTTATGAGGTATGAATATTTTTACATAAATCGCAATATAATTCGATTTTACGTATGGATTAAACATTTTTTTTGTTCCAAAAAGGTTTAAAAAAAGTTGTGAACCGACTCGCCTGGACCCGGCGAACTTACTCTCGCTCTGTCCTCGGCAGGTTGGGCTTAGGACAATTTGGGCCGAAAGGTTTTTTCGAGATAATTCTTTAAATAGCGTTAAGAGGTATGAATAGTTTCACACAAGTCGCCATATAATTCAATTCTACGTCGGGATTAAACCTTTTTTTCCGTTCTAATCAATTCAAAAAAAAATAGTGAACCGACTCGACTCGACCCGTCGAACTTACTCTCGCGCGATCCTCGGTACGTTGGGACTTAGTAGAATTTTTGACCGAAAAGTTTTTTCGAGTAATTTCGTTAAATAGCGTTATGCGGTATGAATATTTTTACATAAATCGCAATATAATTCGATTTTACGTTTGGATTAAACATTTTTTTTGTTCCAAAAAGGTTTAAAAAAAGTAGTGAACCGACTCGACTCGTCCCGTCGAACTTACTCTCTCGCGATCCTCGGTACGTTGGGACTTAATAGAATTTTTGACCGAAAAGTTTTTTCGAGTTATTTCGTTAAATAGCGTTATGCGGTATGAATATTTTTACATAAATCGCAGTATAATTCGACTTTACGTTTGGATTAAACATTTTTTTTGTTCCAAAAAGGTTTAAAAAAAGTAGTGAACCGACTCGACTCGTCCCGTCGAACTTACTCTCTCGCGATCCTCGGTACGTTGGGACTTAATAGAATTTTTGACCGAAAAGTTTTTTCGAGTTATTTCGTTAAATAGCGTTATGCGGTATGAATATTTTTACATAAATCGCAATATAATTCAATTCTACGTCGGGATTAAACGCTTTTTCCGTTCTAATCAATTTAAAAAAAAATAGTGGACGGAGACGGCTCTATCAGTCGAACTTACTCTCGCTCGGTCCTCGGTACGTTGAGACTTAGAACAATTTCGGTCGAAAGGTTTTTTCGAGTTATTTCGTTAGAAAGCGTTATGAGGTATGAATATTTTTACATAAATCGCAATATAATTCGAGTTTACGTATGGATTAAACATTTTTTTTGTTCCAAAAAGGTTTAAAAAAAGTAGTGAACCGACTCGACTCGTCCCGTCGAACTTACTCTCGCGCGATCCTCGGTACGTTGGGACTTAGTAGAATTTTTGACCGAAAAGTTTTTTCGAGTAATTTCGTTAAATAGCGTTATGCAGTATGAATATTTTTACATAAATCGCAATATAATTCTATTTAACGTTTGGATTAAGCATTTTTTTGTTCCAAAAAGGTTTAAAAAAAGTACTGAACCGACTCGACTCGTCCCGTCGAACTTACTCTCTCGCGATCCTCGGTACGTTGGGACTTAATAGAATTTTTGACCGAAAAGTTTTTTCGAGTTATTTCGTTAAATAGCGTTATGCGGTATGAATATTTTTACATAAATCGCAATATAATTCAATTCTACGTCGGGAGTAAACGTTTTTTCCGTTCTAATCAATTTAAAAAAAAATAGTGCACGAAGGCGACTCGATCCGTCGAACTTACTCTCGCTCGGTCCTCGGTACGTTGGGACTTAGAACAATTTGGGCCGAAAGGTTTTTTCGATATAATTCCTTAACTAGCGTTAAGAGGTATGAATATTTTCACACAAATCGCAATATAATTCAATTCTACGTCGGGATTAAACGTTTTTTCCGTTCTAATCAATTTAAAAAAAAATAGTGAACCGACTCGACTCGACCCGTCGAACTTACTCTCGCTCGATCCTCGGTACGTTGGGAATTAGTAGAATTTTTGACCGAAAAGTTTTTTCTAGTTATTTCGTTAAATAGCGTTATGCGGTATGAATATTTTTACATAAATCGCAATATAAATCAATTCTACGTCGGGATTAAACGTTTTTTCCGTTCTAATCAATTTAAAAAAAAATAGTGGGCGAAGACGACTCGATCCGTCGAACTTACTCTCGCTCGGTCCTCGGCAGGTTGGGACTTAGAACAATTTGGGCCGAAAGGTTTTATCGAGATAATACTTTAAATAGCGTTATGAGGTATGAATATTTTCACGCAAATCGCAATATAATTCAATTCTACGTCGGGATTAAACGTTTTTTTTCGTTCTAATCAATTAAAAAAAAATAGTGGACGGAGACGGCTCTATCAGTCGAACTTACTCTCGCTCGGTCCTCGGTACGTTGAGACTTAGAACAATTTCGGTCGAAAGGTTTTTTCGAGTTATTTCGTTAGAAAGCGTTATGAGGTATGAATATTTTTACATAAATCGCAATATAATTCGAGTTTACGTATGGATTAAACATTTTTTTTGTTCCAAAAAGGTTTAAAAAAAGTAGTGAACCGACTCGACTCGTCCCGTCGAACTTACTCTCGCGCGATCCTCGGTACGTTGGGACTTAGTAGAATTTTTGACCGAAAAGTTTTTTCGAGTAATTTCGTTAAATAGCGTTATGCAGTATGAATATTTTTACATAAATCGCAATATAATTCGATTTAACGTTTGGATTAAGCATTTTTTTGTTCCAAAAAGGTTTAAAAAAAGTACTGAACCGACTCGACTCGTCCCGTCGAACTTACTCTCTCGCGATCCTTGGTACGTTGGGACTTAGTAGAATTTTTGACCGAAAAGTTTTTTCGAGTTATTTCGTTAAATAGCGTTATGCGGTATGAATATTTTTACATAAATCGCAATATAATTCGATTTTACGTATGGATTCAACATTTTTTTTGTTCCAAAAAGGTTTAAAAAAAGTAGTGAACCGACTCGACTCGACCCGTCGAACTTACTCTCGCTCGGTCCTCGGCAGGTTGGGACTTCGAAAAACTTCGGCCGAAAGGTTTTTTCGAGTTATTTCGTTAAAAAGCGTTATGAGGTATGAATATTTTCACACAAATCGCAATATAATTCAATTCTACGTCGGGATTAAACGTTTTTTCCGTTCTAATCAATTTAAAAAAAAATAGTGAACCGACTCGACTCGACCCGTCGAACTTACTCTCGCTCGATCCTCGGTACGTTGGGAATTAGTAGAATTTTTGACCGAAAAGTTTTTTCTAGTTATTTCGTTAAATAGCGTTATGCGGTATGAATATTATTACATAAATCGCAATATAAATCAATTCTACGTCGGGATTAAACGTTTTTTCCGTTCTAATCAATTTAAAAAAAAATAGTGGACGAAGACGACTCGATCCGTCGAACTTACTCTCGCTCGGTCCTCGGCAGGTTGGGACTTAGAACAATTTGGGCCGAAAGGTTTTATCGAGATAATACTTTAAATAGCGTTATGAGGTATGAATATTTTCACGCAAATCGCAATATAATTCAATTCTACGTCGGGATTAAACGTTTTTTTTCGTTCTAATCAATTAAAAAAAAATAGTGGACGGAGACGTCTCGACCCGTCGAACTTACCCTCGCGCGGTACACGGTACGTTGGGACTTAGTAGAATTTTTGACCGAAAAGTTTTTTCGAGTTATTTCGTTAAATAGCGTTATGCGGTATGAATATTTTTACATAAATCGCAATATAATTCGATTTTACGTTTGGATTAAACATTTTTTTTGTTCCAAAAAGGTTTAAAAAAAGTAGTGAACCGACTCGACTCGTCCCGTCGAACTTACTCTCTCGCGATCCTCGGTACGTTGGGACTTAATAGAATTTTTGACCGAAAAGTTTTTTCGAGTTATTTCGTTAAATAGCGTTATGCGGTATGAATATTTTTACATAAATCGCAGTATAATTCGATTTTACGTTTGGATTAAACATTTTTTTTGTTCCAAAAAGGTTTAAAAAAAGTAGTGAACCGACTCGACTCGTCCCGTCGAACTTACTCTCTCGCGATCCTCGGTACGTTGGGACTTAATTGAATTTTTGACCGAAAAGTTTTTTCGAGTTATTTCGTTAAATAGCGTTATGCGGTATGAATATTTTTACATAAATCGCAATATAATTCAATTCTACGTCGGGATTAAACGCTTTTTCCGTTCTAATCAATTTAAAAAAAAATAGTGGACGAAGACGACTCGACCCGTCGAACTTACCCTAGTTCGGTCCTCGGTACGTTGGGACTTGGAACAATTTCGGCCGAAAGGTTTTTTCGAGTTATTTCGTTAGAAAGCGTTATGAGGTATGAATATTTTTACATAAATCGCAATATAATTCGATTTTACGTATGGATTAAACATTTTTTTTGTTCCAAAAAGGTTTAAAAAAAGTTGTGAACCGACTCGCCTGGACCCGGCGAACTTACTCTCGCTCTGTCCTCGGCAGGTTGGGCTTAGGACAATTTGGGCCGAAAGGTTTTTTCGAGATAATTCTTTAAATAGCGTTAAGAGGTATGAATAGTTTCACACAAGTCGCCATATAATTCAATTCTACGTCGGGATTAAACCTTTTTTCCGTTCTAATCAATTCAAAAAAAAATAGTGAACCGACTCGACTCGACCCGTCGAACTTACTCTCGCGCGATCCTCGGTACGTTGGGACTTAGTAGAATTTTTGACCGAAAAGTTTTTTCGAGTAATTTCGTTAAATAGCGTTATGCGGTATGAATATTTTTACATAAATCGCAATATAATTCGATTTTACGTTTGGATTAAACATTTTTTTTGTTCCAAAAAGGTTTAAAAAAAGTAGTGAACCGACTCGACTCGTCCCGTCGAACTTACTCTCTCGCGATCCTCGGTACGTTGGGACTTAATAGAATTTTTGACCGAAAAGTTTTTTCGAGTTATTTCGTTAAATAGCGTTATGCGGTATGAATATTTTTACATAAATCGCAGTATAATTCGACTTTACGTTTGGATTAAACATTTTTTTTGTTCCAAAAAGGTTTAAAAAAAGTAGTGAACCGACTCGACTCGTCCCGTCGAACTTACTCTCTCGCGATCCTCGGTACGTTGGGACTTAATAGAATTTTTGACCGAAAAGTTTTTTCGAGTTATTTCGTTAAATAGCGTTATGCGGTATGAATATTTTTACATAAATCGCAATATAATTCAATTCTACGTCGGGATTAAACGCTTTTTCCGTTCTAATCAATTTAAAAAAAAATAGTGGACGGAGACGGCTCTATCAGTCGAACTTACTCTCGCTCGGTCCTCGGTACGTTGAGACTTAGAACAATTTCGGTCGAAAGGTTTTTTCGAGTTATTTCGTTAGAAAGCGTTATGAGGTATGAATATTTTTACATAAATCGCAATATAATTCGAGTTTACGTATGGATTAAACATTTTTTTTGTTCCAAAAAGGTTTAAAAAAAGTAGTGAACCGACTCGACTCGTCCCGTCGAACTTACTCTCGCGCGATCCTCGGTACGTTGGGACTTAGTAGAATTTTTGACCGAAAAGTTTTTTCGAGTAATTTCGTTAAATAGCGTTATGCAGTATGAATATTTTTACATAAATCGCAATATAATTCTATTTAACGTTTGGATTAAGCATTTTTTTGTTCCAAAAAGGTTTAAAAAAAGTACTGAACCGACTCGACTCGTCCCGTCGAACTTACTCTCTCGCGATCCTCGGTACGTTGGGACTTAATAGAATTTTTGACCGAAAAGTTTTTTCGAGTTATTTCGTTAAATAGCGTTATGCGGTATGAATATTTTTACATAAATCGCAATATAATTCAATTCTACGTCGGGAGTAAACGTTTTTTCCGTTCTAATCAATTTAAAAAAAAATAGTGCACGAAGGCGACTCGATCCGTCGAACTTACTCTCGCTCGGTCCTCGGTACGTTGGGACTTAGAACAATTTGGGCCGAAAGGTTTTTTCGATATAATTCCTTAACTAGCGTTAAGAGGTATGAATATTTTCACACAAATCGCAATATAATTCAATTCTACGTCGGGATTAAACGTTTTTTCCGTTCTAATCAATTTAAAAAAAAATAGTGAACCGACTCGACTCGACCCGTCGAACTTACTCTCGCTCGATCCTCGGTACGTTGGGAATTAGTAGAATTTTTGACCGAAAAGTTTTTTCTAGTTATTTCGTTAAATAGCGTTATGCGGTATGAATATTTTTACATAAATCGCAATATAAATCAATTCTACGTCGGGATTAAACGTTTTTTCCGTTCTAATCAATTTAAAAAAAAATAGTGGGCGAAGACGACTCGATCCGTCGAACTTACTCTCGCTCGGTCCTCGGCAGGTTGGGACTTAGAACAATTTGGGCCGAAAGGTTTTATCGAGATAATACTTTAAATAGCGTTATGAGGTATGAATATTTTCACGCAAATCGCAATATAATTCAATTCTACGTCGGGATTAAACGTTTTTTTTCGTTCTAATCAATTAAAAAAAAATAGTGGACGGAGACGGCTCTATCAGTCGAACTTACTCTCGCTCGGTCCTCGGTACGTTGAGACTTAGAACAATTTCGGTCGAAAGGTTTTTTCGAGTTATTTCGTTAGAAAGCGTTATGAGGTATGAATATTTTTACATAAATCGCAATATAATTCGAGTTTACGTATGGATTAAACATTTTTTTTGTTCCAAAAAGGTTTAAAAAAAGTAGTGAACCGACTCGACTCGTCCCGTCGAACTTACTCTCGCGCGATCCTCGGTACGTTGGGACTTAGTAGAATTTTTGACCGAAAAGTTTTTTCGAGTAATTTCGTTAAATAGCGTTATGCAGTATGAATATTTTTACATAAATCGCAATATAATTCGATTTAACGTTTGGATTAAGCATTTTTTTGTTCCAAAAAGGTTTAAAAAAAGTACTGAACCGACTCGACTCGTCCCGTCGAACTTACTCTCTCGCGATCCTTGGTACGTTGGGACTTAGTAGAATTTTTGACCGAAAAGTTTTTTCGAGTTATTTCGTTAAATAGCGTTATGCGGTATGAATATTTTTACATAAATCGCAATATAATTCGATTTTACGTATGGATTCAACATTTTTTTTGTTCCAAAAAGGTTTAAAAAAAGTAGTGAACCGACTCGACTCGACCCGTCGAACTTACTCTCGCTCGGTCCTCGGCAGGTTGGGACTTCGAAAAACTTCGGCCGAAAGGTTTTTTCGAGTTATTTCGTTAAAAAGCGTTATGAGGTATGAATATTTTCACACAAATCGCAATATAATTCAATTCTACGTCGGGAGTAAACGTTTTTTCCGTTCTAATCAATTTAAAAAAAAATAGTGCACGAAGGCGACTCGATCCGTCGAACTTACTCTCGCTCGGTCCTCGGTACGTTGGGACTTAGAACAATTTGGGCCGAAAGGTTTTTTCGATATAATTCCTTAACTAGCGTTAAGAGGTATGAATATTTTCACACAAATCGCAATATAATTCAATTCTACGTCGGGATTAAACGTTTTTTCCGTTCTAATCAATTTAAAAAAAAATAGTGAACCGACTCGACTCGACCCGTCGAACTTACTCTCGCTCGATCCTCGGTACGTTGGGAATTAGTAGAATTTTTGACCGAAAAGTTTTTTCTAGTTATTTCGTTAAATAGCGTTATGCGGTATGAATATTTTTACATAAATCGCAATATAAATCAATTCTACGTCGGGATTAAACGTTTTTTCCGTTCTAATCAATTTAAAAAAAAATAGTGGGCGAAGACGACTCGATCCGTCGAACTTACTCTCGCTCGGTCCTCGGCAGGTTGGGACTTAGAACAATTTGGGCCGAAAGGTTTTATCGAGATAATACTTTAAATAGCGTTATGAGGTATGAATATTTTCACGCAAATCGCAATATAATTCAATTCTACGTCGGGATTAAACGTTTTTTTTCGTTCTAATCAATTAAAAAAAAATAGTGGACGGAGACGTCTCGACCCGTCGAACTTACCCTCGCACGGTACACGGTACGTTGGGACTTAGTAGAATTTTTGACCGAAAAGTTTTTTCGAGTTATTTCGTTAAATAGCGTTATGCCGTATGAATATTTTTAGATAAATCGCAATATAATTCTATTTTACGTATGGATTAAACATTTTTTTTGTTCCAAAAAGGTTTAAAAAAAGTAGTGAACCGACTCGACTCGACCCGTCGAACTTACCCTCGCGCGATCCTCGGTACGTTGGGACTTAGTAGAATTTTTGACCGAAAAGTTTTTTCGAGTTATTTCGTTAAATAGCGTTATGCGGTATGAATATTTTTACATAAATCGCAATATAATTCAATTCTACGTCGGGATTAATCGTTTTTTCCGTTCTAATCAATTTAAAAAAAAATAGTGAACCGACTCGACTCGACCCGTCGAACTTACTCTCTCGCGATCCTCGGTACGTTGGGACTTAATAGAATTTTTGACCGAAAAGTTTTTTCGAGTTATTTCGTTAAATAGCGTTATGCGGTATGAATATTTTTACATAAATCGCAATATAATTCAATTCTACGTCGGGATTAAACGCTTTTTCCGTTCTAATCAATTTAAAAAAAAATAGTGGACGAAGACGACTCGATCCGTCGAACTTACTCTCACTCGGTCCTCGGTACGTTGAGACTTAGAACAATTTCGGCCGAAAGGTTTTTTCGAGTTATTTCATTAGAAAGCGTTATGAGGTATGAATATTTTTACATAAATCGCAATATAATTCGAGTTTACGTATGGATTAAACATTTTTTTTGTTCCAAAAAGGTTTAAAAAAAGTAGTGAACCGACTCGACTCGTCCCGTCGAACTTACTCTCTCGCGATCCTCGGTACGTTGGGACTTAATAGAATTTTTGACCGAAAAGTTTTTTCGAGTTATTTCGTTAAATAGCGTTATGAGGTATGACAATTTTTACATAAATCGCAATATAATTCGATTTTACTTATGGATAAAACATTTTTTTGTTGCAAAAACGTTTAAAAAAATTAGTGAACCGACTCGACTGGACCCGTCGAACTTACTCTCGCTCGGTCCTCGGCAGGTTGGGCTTAGATCAATTTGGGCCGAAAGGTTTTTTCGAGATAATTCTTTAAATAGCGTTAAGAGGTATGAATAGTTTCACACAAGTCGCACTATAATTCAATTCTACGTCGGGATTAAACGTTTTTTCCGTTCTAATCAATTTAAAAAAAAATAGTGGACGAAGACGACTCGACCCGTCGAACTTGCTCTCGCACGGTCCTCGGTACGTTTGGACTTAGTAGAATTTTTGACCGAAAAGTTTTTTCGATTTATTTCGTTAAATAGCGTTATGAGGTATGACCATTTTTACATAAATCGCAATATAATTCGATTTTACGTATGGATTAAACATTTTTTTTGTTCCAAAAAGGTTTAAAAAAAGTAGTGAACCGACTCGACTCGAACAGTCGAACTTACTCTCGCTCGGCCCTCGGTACGTAGGGACTTAGAACAATTTCGGTCGAAAGGTTTTTTCGAGTTATTTCGTTAGAAAGCGTTATGAGGTATGAATACTTTTACATAAATCGCAATATAATTCGATTTTACGTATGGATTAAACATTTTTTTTGTTCCAAAAAGGTTTAAAAAAAGTTGTGAACCGACTCGCCTGGACCCGGCGAACTTACTCTCGCTCTGTCCTCGGCAGGTTGGGCTTAGAACAATTTGGGCCGAAAGGTTTTTTCGAGATAATTCTTTAAATAGCGTTAAGAGGTATGAATAGTTTCACACAAGTCGCCATATAATTCAATTCTACGTCGGGATTAAACCTTTTTTTCCGTTCTAATCAATTCAAAAAAAAATAGTGAACCGACTCGACTCGACCCGTCGAACTTACTCTCGCGCGATCCTCGGTACGTTGGGACTTAGTAGAATTTTTGACCGAAAAGTTTTTTCGAGTAATTTCGTTAAATAGCGTTATGCGGTATGAATATTAATACATAAATCGCAATATAATTCGATTTTACGTATGGATTAAACATTTTTTTTGTTCCAAAAAGGTTTAAAAAGAGTAGTGAACCGACTCGACTGGACCCGGCGAACTTACTCTCGCTCGGTCCTCGGCAGGTTGGGCTTAGAACAATTTGGGCCGAAAGGTTTTTTCGAGTTACTTCGTTAAAAAGCGTTATGCCGTATGAATATTTTTACATAAATCGCAATATAATTCAATTCTACGTCGGTAATAAACGTTTTTTCCGTTCTAATCAATTAAAAAAAAAATAGTGGACGAAGACGACTCGACCCGTCGAACTTACTCTCGCTCGATCCTCGGTACGTTGGGAATTAGTAGAATTTTTGACCGAAAAGTTTTTTCTAGTTATTTCGTTAAATAGCGTTATGCGGTATGAATATTTTTACATAAATCGCAATATAAATCAATTCTACGTCGGGATTAAACGTTTTTTCCGTTCTAATCAATTTAAAAAAAAATAGAGGACGGAGATGACTCGACTCGTCGAACTTACTCTCGCTCGGTGCTCGGTACGTTGAGACTTCGAACAATTTCGGTCGAAAGGTTTTTTCGAGATATTTAATTAAAGAGCGTTATGCAGTATGAATATTTTTACATAAATCGCAATATAATTCGATTTAACGTTTGGATTAAGCATTTTTTTGTTCCAAAAAGGTTTAAAAAAAGTACTGAACCGACTCGACTCGTCCCGTCGAACTTACTCTCTCGCGATCCTCGGTACGTTGGGACTTAGTAGAATTTTTGACCGAAAAGTTTTTTCTAGTTATTTCGTTAAATAGCGTTATGCGGTATGAATATTTTTACATAAATCGCAATATAAATCAATTCTACGTCGGGATTAAACGTTTTTTCCGTTCTAATCAATTTAAAAAAAAATAGAGGACGGAGACGACTCGACTCGTCGAACTTACTCTCGCTCGGTGCTCGGTACGTTGAGACTTCGAACAATTTCGGTCGAAAGGTTTTTTCGAGTTATTTCGTTAAAAAGCGTTATGAGGTATGAATATTTTTACATAAATCGCAATATAATTCGATTTTACGTATGGATTAAACATTTTTTTTGTTCCAAAAAGGTTTAAAAAAAGTAGTGAACCGACTCGACTCGACCCGTCGAACTTACTCTCGCTCGGTCCTCGGCATGTTGGGACTTAGAACAATTTGGGCCGAAAGGTTTTTTCGATATAATTCCTTAACTAGCGTTAAGAGGTATGAATATTTTCACACAAATCGCAATATAATTCAATTCTACGTCGGGATTAAACGTTTTTTCCGTTCTAATCAATTTAAAAAAAAATAGTGAACCGACTCGACTCGACCCGTCGAACTTACTCTCGCTCGATCCTCGGTACGTTGGGAATTAGTAGAATTTTTGACCGAAAAGTTTTTTCTAGTTATTTCGTTAAAGAGCGTTATGAGGTATGACCATTTTTACATAAATCGCAATATAATTCGATTTTACGTATGGATTAAACATTTTTTTTGTTCCAAAAAGGTTTAAAAAAAGTAGTGAACCGACTCGACTCGACCCGTCGAACTTACTCTCGCTCGGTCCTCGACAGGTTGGGACTTAGTAGAATTTTTGACCGAAAAGTTTTTTCAAGCTATTTCGTTAAATAGCGTTATGCGGTATGAATATATTTACATAAATCGCAATATAATTCGATTTTACGTATGGATTGAACATTTTTTTTGTTCCAAAAAGGTTTAAAAACAGTAGTGAACCGACTCGACTCGACCCGTCGAACTTACTCTCGCTGGGTCCTCGGTACGTAGGGACTTCGAAAAACTTCGGCCGAAAGGTTTTTTCGAGTTATTTCGTTAGAAAGCGTTATGAGGTATGAATATTTTTACATAAATCGCAATATAATTCGATTTTACGTATGGATTAAACATTTTTTTGTTCCAAAAAGGTTTAAAGAAAGTAGTGAGCCGACTCGACTCGACCCGTCAAACATACGCTCGCGCGGCCCTCGGTACGTTTGGACTTGGAAAAATTTCGGCCGAAAGGTTTTTACGAGATAGTTCTTTGAATAGCGTTATGTGGTATGAATATTTTCACACAAATCGCAATATAATTCAATTCTACGTCGGGATTAAACGTTTTTTTTGTTCCAATCAATTTAAAAAAAAATAGTGGACGGAGACGTCTCGACTCGTCGAACTTTCTCTCGCTCGGTGCTCGGTACGTTGAGACTTAGAACAATTTCGGTCGAAAGGTTTTTTTCGAGTTATTTCGTTAAAAAGCGTTATGAGGTATGAATATTTTTACATAAAACGCAATATAATTCAATTCTACGTCGGGATTAAACGTTTTTTCCGTTCTAATCAATTTAAAAAAAAAAATAGAGGACGGAGACGACTCTATCGGTCGAACTTACTCTCGCTCGGTCCTCAGTACGTTGGGACTTGGAACAATTTCGGCCGAAAGGTTTTTTCGTGTTATTTCGTTAAAAAGCGTTATAAGGTATGAATATTTTCACACAAATCGCAATATAATTCAATTCTACGTCGGGATTAAACGTTTTTTTCGTTCTAATCAATTAAAGAAAAATAGTGGACGGTGACGACTCGACCCGTCGAACTTACTCTCGCTCGGTCCTCGGTACGTTGGTACTTATAACAGTTTATAGGTTATTTCATAATTGCTACGGTATTGAGGTTTTCCGAGTAACTCCACGGTGGGCCCGGTGTCCTTTCATCTCCGACATATATATATGTCGGGTTGGGGTTAGGGGCGTTTAATGAGTCTTCGCCGGTGTTGTTCATTGTTGTTGCACAAACGTTTATTACATTGATATAGTTGGTACAAGATTGCCAAGCGGCCGCTGTAACTAGACGCTATTGACAATGATTCTAGGTTCGATATGGCGAATCCGCGATCCACGGGATAACGAATATACTTTGCTTCAAAGTCGGACTTACTACTCGTGATACAAGGATCGCTTGATTAGCTCTTTGCTAAGACGTAGATTATTCACCGATCGTACAAACATACTTAGCGTGTGGCTATTGAGACTGCCAGAAAGGGAATGACTTTCCGTCACGACGACGCTGCAGAGAAAAGCTATTACGGGATGTGCCTAAGGGCACGAGATCATCGGATTCGTCAAAGAAAGCCTTCGCACGGAGGGTGAGGAAAATACACGTTGCTGTTAATTGGTTATTTTCTATGTTGTTTAGGAAAGGATGCTAGCCGCCCTTGAGAGAGAGTTCCTAGAAGGATGCGTCGTACGTGAGCAAAACAGATCTCCCATATCTTCCCGCAATAGGTGACAAATTTACGGGCTGACAGAATGAAGACTGTTTGTCAATCTGAAGGACTTTAGTTAACTAAGTCCTAAGATTTGTAGCGGTTCCTCAGGCTATCTGAACATAAACTGTGAATGATGCATCGGCACCTGGCGGTCATCTTACCCAAAGAATGGGGTCTGTGTGTGGCGAGCCGCGGGGCCGTTGGAATGTCTTATTGTCAAGTGTCGGCACTGCCAGTCCTTTAAAGGAAAGCTATGTATCTTCATATCTCCGTTAGGTGGAACGTTCATCTCGTGACCGTGGCTACGCTCGGCGACCGGTTGTCGCCTCGAGCCTGAACTCATTGTCTCAAGTTTCGAATGACTGTGTCTGGGTTATTTCGTACATGCTACAGTATCGAGGCTTTTCCAAATAATTCCAACGGTTGGCCCGGTGTCCTTTCATCTCCGACATATATATATAGAGTTCTCCTTCTATTCGAATTTTTCTTTTTTTTTCTTTTTTTTTCTCTTTGAGGCGATTCTCGGAGAGATAAAAAAATAAGACCCTCTCTCGCGCGTTGCGCTCCTATCTATCGTACGTTACTTTTCTCGAAGAGAGCCGGACACAACACGAACATTAGTACAGAGTTTTTCTTTCCTTTTTCAAAGGGAGAAGACTCTGTCGCCTAGTGGCGTGACGTTGAAGCGACCTCAGATCAGGCGAGATCACCCGCTGAATTTAAGCATATTATTAAGCGGAGGAAAAGAAACTAACAAGGATTTCCTTAGTAACGGCGAGCGAACAGGAATTAGCCCAGCGACGCCCTGGAGGACTAACGTGGAGAAAGGTTTCGTGTGAACAGCCGTTGCACACGAGTCAGTCGATCCTAAGCCCTAATAGAAATCCTATGTAGATGAGGTGTCCTAAGGTCATACAAAAAGCAACATGCAAACAAACAAACAAATATAAAAGTTGAGCGAAAGACAAACACCCATCGGGCGAAAGGGAATCCGGTTCCTATTCCGGAACCTGGCAGCGGAACCACATACCATTCGGGCCCTCGTAAGAGCGTTCGTCGGGGTAACCCAAAATGACCTGGAGACGCTGTCGCGATATCCGGGAAGAGTTTTCTTTTCTGTATAAGCGTTCGAGTTCCCTGGAAACCTCTAGCAGGGAGATAGGGTTTGGAACGCGAAGAGCACCGCAGTTGCGGCGGTGTCCGGATCTTTCCCTCGGACCTTGAAAATCCAGGAGAGGGCCACGTGGAGGTGTCGTGCCGGTTCGTACCCATATCCGCGGCAGATCTCCAAGGTAAAGAGCCTCTAGTCGATAGATTAATGTAGGTAAGGGAAGTCGGCAAATTGGATCCGTAACTTCGGAATAAGGATTGGCTCCTCAGAGGAGCGGGGAGTGTCGGGCTTGGTCGGGAAGCGGGTTTGGCTGACGTGCCGGGCCTGGGCGAGCTGAACGGGCGGGTGGCGCCGGTCTCCCTTTCGGGGGCACGATCGGTGGTCGCGCGTCCCGGGATCCGAGCTCGGTCCCGTGCCTTGGCCTCCCGCGGATCTTCCTTGCTGCGAGGCCTCCGTCGTCGACGACGGTGCGCTGTGTCGCACCGTCGCTCGGCGGTAGTTCTCTTAGGCCGCCATTCAATGCTCAGCTCAGAACTAGCACGGACTAGGGGAATCCGACTGTCTAATTAAAACAAAGCATTGCGATGGGCCCCGAGGGTGTTGACGTAATGTGATTTGACCGTCGTGAGACAGGTTAGTTTTACCCTACTGATGACTAGTCGTTGCGATAGTAATCCTGCTCAGTATGAGAGGAACCGCAGGTTTGGACATTTGGTTCACGCACTCGGTCGAGCGGCCGGTGGTGCGAAACTACCATCCGTGGGATTATGCCTGAACGCCTCTAAGGCCGTATCCTTTCTAGCCAAAGGAGGCAACGATATCTCTAGGAGTCTCGTGTGGGTCAAAAGGCTCAAAACAATGTGAAACGATTTACTAGGTGACCGGCCCTTCGCGACCGGTCATCGCACGAGCCCCAGTTTGCCGTACGGGCGCCTTCGGACTCGTCGTCGGGATCTCGCCGATCGCACGACCGCGGCGCTCTAACGGTCGGTCATGGGTACTCCAAGTTCGACGTCGAGACTCGGAATCGTCTGTAGACGACTTAGGTACCTGGCGGGGTGTTGTACTCGGTAGAGCAGTTACCACGCTGCGATCTGTTGAGACTCAGCCCTACGCTTGGGGATTCGTCTTGTCGGTTAGACGAGACCCCACTAAACGCTAAGTATAGAAGACTTGGAAAGAGCACGTATCTCTTCGTTACGTACCACGCACACACGCCAATCGCCGAGTACGGCCGTCGATGCGCACGACGAACGTACGCGGCGCGGCGCGACGTGGTGCGATACACGGTGCGTACGGAGGAGAGAAGAACACAGAGAGAGAGCGAAAAGGAATGGTTGTTCGCTACGTACGTTCGTCATCCACGAGGTTGTAATAGGTGAAATTCGAGCAGCTATATTGTTATGTCGCGTGAGATGGTCAGCGCGACATCCCTTATGGTCAGGCCGCCTAGGCCTACCCATCGTCACAGTGACTCGTATTAGGCCCAAGGAACCCCCATAAACCGCATCTGTTAACCATTAAGCTACGGTCATATAGACATCGCCGGTTTATGAGGGGTCCCAAATATCCGTTGATTTATTGCACATCCTCGCTAATTACGAAGAAAGCAGATGTGTCCTACGAAACTGCTGGGTTTTCCCCAAGAACAAGGACACCCATGAGCCAAATCTGCAGGAGACTTTCTCCTCGTATTGTGTTCATTAACATTGGCCATAACCAATGGGCATTGCGGATCGTTACCCTCACTATTCTACCCAAAAGAGTAAACAGCGAATCCGCGTCCTTAGTTCAGAAGGACACACCCTCACCGAGTTTTCCTCAGTAAGAGCAGTAGAGCAGACAGTCAGTCTAAAAGAAAATTTCTCAACTAACTGAACTACTAAAAAAAAAATTGTATTGTATAAATTGAGAGAAAAAAAATAAAGAACTCGATCTCCTGTTCACAATAAAGCCAAGTTTCTTGTTTTTTTTTATGTTTACATGATAAGGTGATGGTCGTGCGTAGCGATTTTTTTTCCTTTAAAAACGAACAGCGATACGCGCGTGTTAGGGACTTAGTCTCTGGCGTGTGTACGCTCGACAAAGATATTTTTCGCTACGTACGGTCAACTATGGTCGTACGTAGCGATTTTTTTTGCTTTAAAGTCGAAAAGTAATACGCCGCTGGACTGGTATACGCGATATTATAAAGGTTCGCCCTGGGCCGTGACGCCCCTTGCGCTCGCTCACTCGCCTCACGCTTGTTCTTTTCGATTGTTCGTCGTTTTCCTTCGCCCTCGACCGTCAACTCACTCTCGATCGAAGAAACCAGACGAAGATTCGAAAAAAATATCAGGTACACGTACAAAGTGGCGTTTGCGAGAGTAGCTCGCTCGCTCCACTCGCTCGAAGAAAGACTAGCCCAACCCAAAACCGATGCCGCGCGTTTCTCCAATATCGACGGAGATCGAGGAACGAACGCGAAAGAGAGATATAAATATTATTTTCAAAATAAAAATTAAGTAAATTAAATTTATCAACTTAAAGTAGATGTTTGTTAGATGTTAAGTTTTAAATAAAATTAGAGGGGAGATTGAATCTAGAAATTTAAGTTTTAAATTTTATAATTTTAATATAGTAATAAAATAATTTCATAATATGAGAACTTAATTTTGTAATAGTAAAAATATTATTTTCAAAATAAAAATTAAATAAATTAAAATTTATCAACTTAAAGTAGATGTTTGCTACATGTTAAGTTATAAATAAAATTGGAGGGGAAATTGAATCTAAAGGTTGAACTGTATATTAAAGTAAACAATTAGAAGCATCGATAGTTATCGAACAAGGAATTATTGAAAAAGGTTCATTATAATGATTGTTTCTATAAAATTTAAGTTTTAAATTCAGTAATTTTAATATAGTAATAAAATAATTTCATAATATGAGAATATTAATTTGTAATAGTAGCAATATTATTTTCAAAATAAAAATTAAATAAATTGAAATTTATCAACTTAAAGTAGATGTTTGTGAGATGTTAAGCTTTAAATAAAATGAGAGGGGAGATAGAATCTAAAAATTGAAATTTATATTAAAGTAATCAATTAGAAGCATCGATAGTTATCCAACAAAGAGTTATTGAAAGAGGTTCATTATAATGTGTGCTTTTATAAACCTTAAGTTTTAAATTTAACAAGTTTGATATAGTAATAAAATAATTCCATAATATGAGAATGTAAATTTCTAATAAAAGAAATATTATTTTCAAAATAGAAATTAAATAAATTAAAATTTATCAACTTAAAGTAGATTTTTGTCAGATGTGAAGTTTTAAATAAAATTAGAGGGGAGATTGAATCTAAAAATATATGTTTTAAATTTAATAATTTTAATATAGTAATAAAATAATTTCATAAAATGAGAATTTTAATTTGTAATAGTAGAAATATTATTTTCAAAATAAAAATTAAATAAATTGAAATTTATCAACTTAAAGTAGATGTTTGTTACATGTTAGGTTTTAAATAAAATGAGAGGGGAGATTGAATGTAAAAATTTAAGTTTTAAATTTAATAATATTAATATAGTAATAAAACAATTTCATAATATGAGAATATTAATTTGTAATAGTAGAAATATTATTTTCAAAATAAAAAATTAAATAAATTGAAATTTATCAACTTAAAGTAGATGTTTGTGAGATGTTAAGGTTCAAATAAAATTAGAGGGGAGATTGAATCTAAAAATTCAAATTTGTATTAAAGTAAACAATAAGAAGCATCGATAGTTATCGAACAAAGAATTATTGAAAAAGGTTCATTATAATGTTTGTTTTTATAAAATTTAAGTTTTAATTGTAATAATTTTAATATAGTAATAAAATAATTTCATAATATGAGAATGTTAAATTGGAATAGTAGAAATATTATTTTCAAAATAAAAATTAAATAAATTAAAATATATCAACTTAAAGTAGATGTTTGTTAGATGTTACGTTTTAAATAAAATTAGAGGGGAGATTGAATTTAAAAATTGAAAATTATATTAAAGTAAACAATTAGAAGCATCGACAGATATCGAACAAAGAATTATTGAAAAACGTTCATTATAATGTTTGTTCTTATAAAAATTAAGTTTTAAATTTAATAATTTTAATATAGTAAAAAAATTATTTCATAATATGAGAATTTTAATTTGTAATAGTGAAATATTATTTTCAAAATAAAAATTAAATAAATTAAAATTTATCAACTTAAAGTAGATGTTTGTTAGATGTTAAGTTTTAAATAAAATTAGAGGGGAGATTGAATCTAGAAATTTAAGTTTTGAATTTAATAATTTTAATATAGCAATAAAATAATTTCATAATATGAGAATTTTAATTTGTAATAGTAGAAATATTATTTTAAAAATAAAGTTAAATATATTAAAATTTATCAACTTAAAGTAGATGTTTGTTAGATGTTACGTTTTAAATAAAATTAGAGGGGAGACTGAATCTAAAAATTGAAATTTATATTAAAGTAATCAATTAGAAATATCGATAGTTATCGAACAAAGAATTATTGAAAAAGGTTCATTATAATGTTTCTTTTTATAAAATTTAGTTTTAATTTTAATAATTTTAATATAGTAATAATATCATTTCATAATAAGAGAATTTTAATTTCTAATAGTGAAATATTATTTTCAAAATAAAAATTAAATAAATTAAGTTTTATCAACTTAAAGTAGATGTTTGTTAGATGTTACTTTTTAAATAAAATTAGAGGGGAGACTGAATCAAAAAATTGAAATTTATATTAAAGTAATCAATTAGAAGTATCGATAGTTATCGAACAAAGAATTATTGAAAAAGGTTCATTATAATGTTTCTTTTTATAAAATTTAGTTTTAATTTTAATAATTTTAATATAGTAATAAAATCATTTCATAATAAGAGAATTTTAATTTGTAATAGTGAAATATTATTTTCAAAATAAAAATTAAATAAATTAAGTTTTATCAACTTAAAGTAGATGTTTGTTAGATGTTAAGTTTTAAATAAAATTAGAGGGGCGAATGAATCTAAAAATTGAAATTTATATTAAAGTAATCAATTAGAAGCATCGATAGTTATCGAACAAAGAATTATTGAAAAAGGTTCATTATAATGATTGTTTCTATAAAATTTAAGTTTTAAATTCAGTAATTATAATATAGTAATAAAATAATTTCATAATATGAGAAAATTAATTTGTAATAGTAGCAATATTATTTTCAAAATAAAAATTAAATAAATTGAAATTTATCAACTTAAAGTAGATGTTTGTTAGATGTTAAGTTTTAAATAAAATTAGAGGGGAGATTAAATCTAGAAATTTAAGTTTTAAATTTAATAATTTTAATATAGTAATAAAATAATTTCATAATAAGAGAACTTAATATTGTAATAGTAGAAATATTATTTTCAAAATAAAAATTAAGTAAATTAAAATTTATTAACTTAAAGTAGACGTATGTCAGATGTTAAGTTTTAAATAAAATTAGAGGGAGATTGAGTCTAAAAATTGAAATTTGTATTAAAGTAATCAATTAGAAGCATGGATAGTTATCGAACAAAGAATTATTGAAGAAGGTTCATTATAATGATTGTTTCTATAAAATATAAGTTTTAAATTCAGTAATTTTAATATAGTAATAAAATAATTTCATAATATGGGAATTTTAATTTGCAATATTAGTAATATTATTTTCAAAATAAAAATGAATAAATTAAAATTTATCAACTTAAAGTAGATGTTTGTCAGATGTTAAGTTTGAAATAAAATTAGATGGGAGATTGAATCTAGAAATTTAAGTTTTAAATTTAATAATTTTAATATAGTAATAAAATAATTTCATAATATGAGAATATTAATTTGTAATAGTAGCAATATTATTTTCAAAATAAAAATTAAGTAAATTAAAATTTATCAACTTAAAGTAGATGTATGTCAGATGTTAAGTTTTAAATAAAATTAGAGGGAGATTGAGTCTAAAAATTGAAATTTGTATTAAAGTAATCAATTAGAAGCATGGATAGTTATCGAACAAAGAATTATTGAAAAAGGTTCATTACAATGTTTGATCTTATAAAAATTAAGTTTTAAATTTAATAATTTTAATATAGAAATAAAATAATTTCATAATATGAGAATTTTAATTTGTAGTAGCACAAATATTATTTTCAAAATAAAAATTAAATAAATTAAAATTTACCAACTTATAATAGATGTTTGTTAGATGTTGTGTTTTAAATAAAATTAGGGGGGAGATTGAATCTAAAAATTGAAATTTATGTTAAAGTAAATAATTAGAAGCATCGATAGTTATCGAACAAAGAATTATTCAAAAAGGTTCATTATAATGTTTGTTTTTATAAAATTTAAGTTTTAAATTTAATAATTGTAATATAGTAATAAAATAATTTCATAATATGAGAATTTTAATTTGTAGTAGTACAAATATTATTTTCGAAATAAAAATTAAATAAATTAAAATTTCCCAACTTAAAGTAGATTTTTGTTACATGTTAAGTTTTAAATAAAATTACAGGGGAGATTGAGTCTGAAAATTGAAATTTATATTAAAGTAAACAATTAGAAGCATCGATAGATATCGAACAAAGAATTATTGAAAAAAGTTCATTATAATGTTTGTTCTTATAAAAATTAAGTTTTGAATTTAATAATTTTAATATAGCAATAAAATAATTTCATAATATGAGAATTTTAATTTGTAATAGTAGAAATATTATTTTAAAAATAAAGTTAAATATATTAAAATTTATCAACTTAAAGTAGATGTTTGTTAGATGTTACGTTTTAAATAAAATTAGAGGGGAGACTGAATCTAAAAATTGAAATTTATATTAAAGTAATCAATTAGAAATATCGATAGTTATCGAACAAAGAATTATTGAAAAAGGTTCATTATAATGTTTCTTTTTATAAAATTTAGTTTTAATTTTAATAATTTTAATATAGTAATAATATCATTTCATAATAAGAGAATTTTAATTTCTAATAGTGAAATATTATTTTCAAAATAAAAATTAAATAAATTAAGTTTTATCAACTTAAAGTAGATGTTTGTTAGATGTTACTTTTTAAATAAAATTAGAGGGGAGACTGAATCAAAAAATTGAAATTTATATTAAAGTAATCAATTAGAAGTATCGATAGTTATCGAACAAAGAATTATTGAAAAAGGTTCATTATAATGTTTCTTTTTATAAAATTTAGTTTTAATTTTAATAATTTTAATATAGTAATAAAATCATTTCATAATAAGAGAATTTTAATTTGTAATAGTGAAATATTATTTTCAAAATAAAAATTAAATAAATTAAGTTTTATCAACTTAAAGTAGATGTTTGTTAGATGTTAAGTTTTAAATAAAATTAGAGGGGCGAATGAATCTAAAAATTGAAATTTATATTAAAGTAATCAATTAGAAGCATCGATAGTTATCGAACAAAGAATTATTGAAAAAGGTTCATTATAATGATTGTTTCTATAAAATTTAAGTTTTAAATTCAGTAATTTTAATATAGTAATAAAATAATTTCATAATATGAGAATATTAATTTGTAATAGTAGCAATATTATTTTCAAAATAAAAATTAAATAAATTGAAATTTATCAACTTAAAGTAGATGTTTGTGAGATGTTAAGCTTTAAATAAAATGAGAGGGGAGATAGAATCTAAAAATTGAAATTTATATTAAAGTAATCAATTAGAAGCATCGATAGTTATCCAACAAAGAGTTATTGAAAGAGGTTCATTATAATGTGTGCTTTTATAAACCTTAAGTTTTAAATTTAACAAGTTTGATATAGTAATAAAATAATTCCATAATATGAGAATGTAAATTTCTAATAAAAGAAATATTATTTTCAAAATAGAAATTAAATAAATTAAAATTTATCAACTTAAAGTAGATTTTTGTCAGATGTGAAGTTTTAAATAAAATTAGAGGGGAGATTGAATCTAAAAATATATGTTTTAAATTTAATAATTTTAATATAGTAATAAAATAATTTCATAAAATGAGAATTTTAATTTGTAATAGTAGAAATATTATTTTCAAAATAAAAATTAAATAAATTGAAATTTATCAACTTAAAGTAGATGTTTGTTACATGTTAGGTTTTAAATAAAATGAGAGGGGAGATTGAATGTAAAAATTTAAGTTTTAAATTTAATAATATTAATATAGTAATAAAACAATTTCATAATATGAGAATATTAATTTGTAATAGTAGAAATATTATTTTCAAAATAAAAAATTAAATAAATTGAAATTTATCAACTTAAAGTAGATGTTTGTGAGATGTTAAGGTTCAAATAAAATTAGAGGGGAGATTGAATCTAAAAATTCAAATTTGTATTAAAGTAAACAATAAGAAGCATCGATAGTTATCGAACAAAGAATTATTGAAAAAGGTTCATTATAATGTTTGTTTTTATAAAATTTAAGTTTTAATTGTAATAATTTTAATATAGTAATAAAATAATTTCATAATATGAGAATGTTAAATTGGAATAGTAGAAATATTATTTTCAAAATAAAAATTAAATAAATTAAAATATATCAACTTAAAGTAGATGTTTGTTAGATGTTACGTTTTAAATAAAATTAGAGGGGAGATTGAATTTAAAAATTGAAAATTATATTAAAGTAAACAATTAGAAGCATCGACAGATATCGAACAAAGAATTATTGAAAAACGTTCATTATAATGTTTGTTCTTATAAAAATTAAGTTTTAAATTTAATAATTTTAATATAGTAAAAAAATTATTTCATAATATGAGAATTTTAATTTGTAATAGTGAAATATTATTTTCAAAATAAAAATTAAATAAATTAAAATTTATCAACTTAAAGTAGATGTTTGTTAGATGTTAAGTTTTAAATAAAATTAGAGGGGAGATTGAATCTAGAAATTTAAGTTTTGAATTTAATAATTTTAATATAGCAATAAAATAATTTCATAATATGAGAATTTTAATTTGTAATAGTAGAAATATTATTTTAAAAATAAAGTTAAATATATTAAAATTTATCAACTTAAAGTAGATGTTTGTTAGATGTTACGTTTTAAATAAAATTAGAGGGGAGACTGAATCTAAAAATTGAAATTTATATTAAAGTAATCAATTAGAAATATCGATAGTTATCGAACAAAGAATTATTGAAAAAGGTTCATTATAATGTTTCTTTTTATAAAATTTAGTTTTAATTTTAATAATTTTAATATAGTAATAATATCATTTCATAATAAGAGAATTTTAATTTCTAATAGTGAAATATTATTTTCAAAATAAAAATTAAATAAATTAAGTTTTATCAACTTAAAGTAGATGTTTGTTAGATGTTACTTTTTAAATAAAATTAGAGGGGAGACTGAATCAAAAAATTGAAATTTATATTAAAGTAATCAATTAGAAGTATCGATAGTTATCGAACAAAGAATTATTGAAAAAGGTTCATTATAATGTTTCTTTTTATAAAATTTAGTTTTAATTTTAATAATTTTAATATAGTAATAAAATCATTTCATAATAAGAGAATTTTAATTTGTAATAGTGAAATATTATTTTCAAAATAAAAATTAAATAAATTAAGTTTTATCAACTTAAAGTAGATGTTTGTTAGATGTTAAGTTTTAAATAAAATTAGAGGGGCGAATGAATCTAAAAATTGAAATTTATATTAAAGTAATCAATTAGAAGCATCGATAGTTATCGAACAAAGAATTATTGAAAAAGGTTCATTATAATGATTGTTTCTATAAAATTTAAGTTTTAAATTCAGTAATTATAATATAGTAATAAAATAATTTCATAATATGAGAAAATTAATTTGTAATAGTAGCAATATTATTTTCAAAATAAAAATTAAATAAATTGAAATTTATCAACTTAAAGTAGATGTTTGTTAGATGTTAAGTTTTAAATAAAATTAGAGGGGAGATTAAATCTAGAAATTTAAGTTTTAAATTTAATAATTTTAATATAGTAATAAAATAATTTCATAATAAGAGAACTTAATATTGTAATAGTAGAAATATTATTTTCAAAATAAAAATTAAGTAAATTAAAATTTATTAACTTAAAGTAGACGTATGTCAGATGTTAAGTTTTAAATAAAATTAGAGGGAGATTGAGTCTAAAAATTGAAATTTGTATTAAAGTAATCAATTAGAAGCATGGATAGTTATCGAACAAAGAATTATTGAAGAAGGTTCATTATAATGATTGTTTCTATAAAATATAAGTTTTAAATTCAGTAATTTTAATATAGTAATAAAATAATTTCATAATATGGGAATTTTAATTTGCAATATTAGTAATATTATTTTCAAAATAAAAATGAATAAATTAAAATTTATCAACTTAAAGTAGATGTTTGTCAGATGTTAAGTTTGAAATAAAATTAGATGGGAGATTGAATCTAGAAATTTAAGTTTTAAATTTAATAATTTTAATATAGTAATAAAATAATTTCATAATATGAGAATATTAATTTGTAATAGTAGCAATATTATTTTCAAAATAAAAATTAAGTAAATTAAAATTTATCAACTTAAAGTAGATGTATGTCAGATGTTAAGTTTTAAATAAAATTAGAGGGAGATTGAGTCTAAAAATTGAAATTTGTATTAAAGTAATCAATTAGAAGCATGGATAGTTATCGAACAAAGAATTATTGAAAAAGGTTCATTACAATGTTTGATCTTATAAAAATTAAGTTTTAAATTTAATAATTTTAATATAGAAATAAAATAATTTCATAATATGAGAATTTTAATTTGTAGTAGCACAAATATTATTTTCAAAATAAAAATTAAATAAATTAAAATTTACCAACTTATAATAGATGTTTGTTAGATGTTGTGTTTTAAATAAAATTAGGGGGGAGATTGAATCTAAAAATTGAAATTTATGTTAAAGTAAATAATTAGAAGCATCGATAGTTATCGAACAAAGAATTATTCAAAAAGGTTCATTATAATGTTTGTTTTTATAAAATTTAAGTTTTAAATTTAATAATTGTAATATAGTAATAAAATAATTTCATAATATGAGAATTTTAATTTGTAGTAGTACAAATATTATTTTCGAAATAAAAATTAAATAAATTAAAATTTCCCAACTTAAAGTAGATTTTTGTTACATGTTAAGTTTTAAATAAAATTACAGGGGAGATTGAGTCTGAAAATTGAAATTTATATTAAAGTAAACAATTAGAAGCATCGATAGATATCGAACAAAGAATTATTGAAAAAAGTTCATTATAATGTTTGTTCTTATAAAAATTAAGTTTTGAATTTAATAATTTTAATATAGCAATAAAATAATTTCATAATATGAGAATTTTAATTTGTAATAGTAGAAATATTATTTTAAAAATAAAGTTAAATATATTAAAATTTATCAACTTAAAGTAGATGTTTGTTAGATGTTACGTTTTAAATAAAATTAGAGGGGAGACTGAATCTAAAAATTGAAATTTATATTAAAGTAATCAATTAGAAATATCGATAGTTATCGAACAAAGAATTATTGAAAAAGGTTCATTATAATGTTTCTTTTTATAAAATTTAGTTTTAATTTTAATAATTTTAATATAGTAATAATATCATTTCATAATAAGAGAATTTTAATTTCTAATAGTGAAATATTATTTTCAAAATAAAAATTAAATAAATTAAGTTTTATCAACTTAAAGTAGATGTTTGTTAGATGTTACTTTTTAAATAAAATTAGAGGGGAGACTGAATCAAAAAATTGAAATTTATATTAAAGTAATCAATTAGAAGTATCGATAGTTATCGAACAAAGAATTATTGAAAAAGGTTCATTATAATGTTTCTTTTTATAAAATTTAGTTTTAATTTTAATAATTTTAATATAGTAATAAAATCATTTCATAATAAGAGAATTTTAATTTGTAATAGTGAAATATTATTTTCAAAATAAAAATTAAATAAATTAAGTTTTATCAACTTAAAGTAGATGTTTGTTAGATGTTAAGTTTTAAATAAAATTAGAGGGGCGAATGAATCTAAAAATTGAAATTTATATTAAAGTAATCAATTAGAAGCATCGATAGTTATCGAACAAAGAATTATTGAAAAAGGTTCATTATAATGATTGTTTCTATAAAATTTAAGTTTTAAATTCAGTAATTATAATATAGTAATAAAATAATTTCATAATATGAGAAAATTAATTTGTAATAGTAGCAATATTATTTTCAAAATAAAAATTAAATAAATTGAAATTTATCAACTTAAAGTAGATGTTTGTTAGATGTTAAGTTTTAAATAAAATTAGAGGGGAGATTAAATCTAGAAATTTAAGTTTTAAATTTAATAATTTTAATATAGTAATAAAATAATTTCATAATAAGAGAACTTAATATTGTAATAGTAGAAATATTATTTTCAAAATAAAAATTAAGTAAATTAAAATTTATTAACTTAAAGTAGATGTATGTCAGATGTTAAGTTTTAAATAAAATTAGAGGGAGATTGAGTCTAAAAATTGAAATTTGTATTAAAGTAATCAATTAGAAGCATGGATAGTTATCGAACAAAGAATTATTGAAGAAGGTTCATTATAATGATTGTTTCTATAAAATATAAGTTTTAAATTCAGTAATTTTAATATAGTAATAAAATAATTTCATAATATGGGAATTTTAATTTGCAATATTAGTAATATTATTTTCAAAATAAAAATGAATAAATTAAAATTTATCAACTTAAAGTAGATGTTTGTCAGATGTTAAGTTTGAAATAAAATTAGATGGGAGATTGAATCTAGAAATTTAAGTTTTAAATTTAATAATTTTAATATAGTAATAAAATAATTTCATAATATGAGAATATTAATTTGTAATAGTAGCAATATTATTTTCAAAATAAAAATTAAGTAAATTAAAATTTATCAACTTAAAGTAGATGTATGTCAGATGTTAAGTTTGAAATAAAATTAGATGGGAGATTGAATCTAGAAATTTAAGTTTTAAATTTAATAATTTTAATATAGTAATAAAATAATTTCATAATATGAGAATATTAATTTGTAATAGTAGCAATATTATTTTCAAAATAAAAATTAAGTAAATTAAAATTTATCAACTTAAAGTAGATGTATGTCAGATGTTAAGTATTAAATAAAATTAGAGGGAGATTGAGTCTAAAAATTGAAATTTGTATTAAAGTAATCAATTAGAAGCATGGATAGTTATCGAACAAAGAATTATTGAAAAAGGTTCATTACAATGTTTGATCTTATAAAAATTAAGTTTTAAATTTAATAATTTTAATATAGAAATAAAATAATTTCATAATATGAGAATTTTAATTTGTAGTAGCACAAATATTATTTTCAAAATAAAAATTAAATAAATTAAAATTTACCAACTTATAATAGATGTTTGTTAGATGTTGTGTTTTAAATAAAATTAGGGGGGAGATTGAATCTAAAAATTGAAATTTATGTTAAAGTAAATAATTAGAAGCATCGATAGTTATCGAACAAAGAATTATTCAAAAAGGTTCATTATAATGTTTGTTTTTATAAAATTTAAGTTTTAAATTTAATAATTGTAATATAGTAATAAAATAATTTCATAATATGAGAATTTTAATTTGTAGTAGTACAAATATTATTTTCGAAATAAAAATTAAATAAATTAAAATTTCCCAACTTAAAGTAGATTTTTGTTACATGTTAAGTTTTAAATAAAATTACAGGGGAGATTGAGTCTGAAAATTGAAATTTATATTAAAGTAAACAATTAGAAGCATCGATAGATATCGAACAAAGAATTATTGAAAAAGGTTCATTATAATGTTTGTTCTTATAAAAATTAAGTTTTGAATTTAATAATTTTAATATAGCAATAAAATAATTTCATAATATGAGAATTTTAATTTGTAATAGTAGAAATATTATTTTAAAAATAAAGTTAAATATATTAAAATTTATCAACTTAAAGTAGATGTTTGTTAGATGTTACGTTTTAAATAAAATTAGAGGGGAGACTGAATCTAAAAATTGAAATTTATATTAAAGTAATCAATTAGAAATATCGATAGTTATCGAACAAAGAATTATTGAAAAAGGTTCATTATAATGTTTCTTTTTATAAAATTTAGTTTTAATTTTAATAATTTTAATATAGTAATAATATCATTTCATAATAAGAGAATTTTAATTTCTAATAGTGAAATATTATTTTCAAAATAAAAATTAAATAAATTAAGTTTTATCAACTTAAAGTAGATGTTTGTTAGATGTTAAGTTTTAAATAAAATTAGAGGGGCGAATGAATCTAAAAATTGAAATTTATATTAAAGTAATCAATTAGAAGCATCGATAGTTATCGAACAAAGAATTATTGAAAAAGGTTCATTATAATGATTGTTTCTATAAAATTTAAGTTTTAAATTCAGTAATTTTAATATAGTAATAAAATAATTTCATAATATGAGAAAATTAATTTGTAATAGTAGCAATATTATTTTCAAAATAAAAATTAAATAAATTGAAATTTATCAACTTAAAGTAGATGTTTGTTAGATGTTAAGTTTTAAATAAAATTAGAGGGGAGATTAAATCTAGAAATTTAAGTTTTAAATTTAATAATTTTAATATAGTAATAAAATAATTTAATAATAAGAGAACTTAATTTTGTTGTAGTAAAAATATTATTTTCAAAATAAAAATTATGTAAATTAAAATTTATCAACCTAAAGTAGATGTATGTCAGATGTTAAGTTTTAAATAAAATTAGAGGGAGATTGAGTCTAAAAATTGAAATTTGTATTAAAGTAATCAATTAGAAGCATGGATAGTTATCGAACAAAGAATTATTGAAGAAGGTTCATTATAATGATTGTTTCTATAAAATTTAAGTTTTAAATTCAGTAATTTTAATATAGTAATAAAATAATTTCATAATATGGGAATTTTAATTTCCAATAGTAGTAATATTATTTTCAAAATAAAAATGAATAAATTAAAATTTATCAACTTAAAGTAGATGTTTGTCAGATGTTAAGTTTTAAATAAAATTAGATGGGAGATTGAATCTAGAAATTTAAGTTTTAAATTTAATAATTTTAATATAGTAATAAAATAATTTCATAATATGAGAATATTAATTTGTAATAGTAGCAATATTATTTTCAAAATAAAAATTAAGTAAATTAAAATTTATCAACTTAAAGTAGATGTATGTCAGATGTTAAGTTTTAAATAAAATTAGAGGGAGATTGAGTCTAAAAATTGAAATTTGTATTAAAGTAATCAATTAGAAGCATGGATAGTTATCGAACAAAGAATTATTGAAAAAGGTTCATTATAATGATTGTTTCTATAAAATTTAAGTTTTAAATTTAATAATTTTAATATAGTAATAAAATAATTTCATAATATGAGAATAATAATTTGTAATAGTAGAAATATTATTTTCAAAATAGAAATTAAATAAATTGAAATTTATCAACTTAAAGTAGATGTTTGTTAGATGTTAAGTTTTAAATAAAATCAGAGGGGAGATTGAATGTAGAAATTTAAGTTTCAAATTTTATAATTTTAATATAGTAATAAAATAATTTCATAATATGAGAACTTAATTTTGTTGTAGTAAAAATATTATTTTCAAAATAAAAATTAAATAAATTAAAATTTATCAACTTAAAGTAGATGTTTGTGAGATGTTAAGTTTTAAATAAAATTAGAGGGGAGATTTAATCTAAAAATTGAAATTTGTATTAAAGTAATCAATTAGAAGCATGGATAGTTATCGAACAAAGAATTATTGAAAAAGGTTCATTCTAATGATTGTTTATATAAAATTTAAGTTTTAAATTCAGTAATTTTAATATAGTAATAAAATAATTTCATAATATGAGAATATTAATTTGTAATAGTAGAAATATTATTTTCAAAATAAAAATTAAATAAATTAAAATTTATCAACTTAAAGTAGATGTTTGTTAGATGTTAAGTTTTAAATAAAATTAGAGGGGAGATTGAATTTAAAAATTGAATTTTATATTAAAGTAAACAATTAGAAGCATCGACATTTATCGAACAAAGAATTATTGAAAAAGGTTCATTATAATGTTTGATCTTATAAAAATTAAGTTTTAAATTTAATAATTTTAATATAGTAATAAAACAATTTCATAATATGAGAATATTAATTTGTAATAGTAGAAATATTATTTTCAAAATAAAAAATTAAATAAATTGAAATTTATCAACTTAAAGTAGATGTTTGTGAGATGTTAAGGTTTAAATAAAATTAGAGGGGAGATTGAATCTAAAAATTCAAATTTGTATTAAAGTAAACAATAAGAAGCATCGATAGTTATCGAACAAAGAATTATTGAAAAAGGTTCATTATAATGTTTGTTTTTATAAAATTTAAGTTTTAATTGTAATAATTTTAATATAGTAATAAAATAATTTCATAATATGAGATAGTTAAATTGGAATAGTAGAAATATTATTTTCAAAATAAAAATTAAATAAATTAAAATATATCAACTTAAAGTAGATGTTTGTTAGATGTTACGTTTTAAATAAAATTAGAGGGGAGATTGAATTTAAAAATTGAAATTTATATTACAGTAAACAATTACAAGAATCGATAGTTATCGAACAAAGAATTATTGAAAAAGGTTCATTATAATGTTTGATTTTATAAAATTCAAGTTCTAAATTTAATAATTTTAATATAGTAATAAAATAATTTCATAATATGAGAATTTTAAATTGTAATAGTAGAAATATTATTTTCAAAATAAAAATTAAATAAATTAAAATTTATCAACTTAAAGTAGATATTTGTTAGATGTTAAGATTTAAATAAAATCAGAGGGGCGATTGAGTCTGAAAATTGAAATTTATATTAAAGTAAACAATTAGAAGCATCGATAGATATCGAACAAAGAATTATTGAAAAAGGTTCATTATAATGTTTGTTCTTATAAAAATTAAGTTTTGAATTTAATAATTTTAATATAGCAATAAAATAATTTCATAATATGAGAATTTTAATTTGTAATAGTAGAAATATTATTTTAAAAATAAAGTTAAATATATTAAAATTTATCAACTTAAAGTAGATGTTTGTTAGATGTTACGTTTTAAATAAAATTAGAGGGGAGACTGAATCTAAAAATTGAAATTTATATTAAAGTAATCAATTAGAAATATCGATAGTTATCGAACAAAGAATTATTGAAAAAGGTTCATTATAATGTTTCTTTTTATAAAATTTAGTTTTAATTTTAATAATTTTAATATAGTAATAATATCATTTCATAATAAGAGAATTTTAATTTCTAATAGTGAAATATTATTTTCAAAATAAAAATTAAATAAATTAAGTTTTATCAACTTAAAGTAGATGTTTGTTAGATGTTAAGTTTTAAATAAAATTAGAGGGGCGAATGAATCTAAAAATTGAAATTTATATTAAAGTAATCAATTAGAAGCATCGATAGTTATCGAACAAAGAATTATTGAAAAAGGTTCATTATAATGATTGTTTCTATAAAATTTAAGTTTTAAATTCAGTAATTTTAATATAGTAATAAAATAATTTCATAATATGAGAAAATTAATTTGTAATAGTAGCAATATTATTTTCAAAATAAAAATTAAATAAATTGAAATTTATCAACTTAAAGTAGATGTTTGTTAGATGTTAAGTTTTAAATAAAATTAGAGGGGAGATTAAATCTAGAAATTTAAGTTTTAAATTTAATAATTTTAATATAGTAATAAAATAATTTCATAATATGAGAATATTAATTTGTAATAGTAGCAATATTATTTTCAAAATAAAAATTAAGTAAATTAAAATTTATCAACTTAAAGTAGATGTATGTCAGATGTTAAGTTTTAAATAAAATTAGAGGGAGATTGAGTCTAAAAATTGAAATTTGTATTAAAGTAATCAATTAGAAGCATGGATAGTTATCGAACAAAGAATTATTGAAAAAGGTTCATTATAATGATTGTTTCTATAAAATTTAAGTTTTAAATTTAATAATTTTAATATAGTAATAAAATAATTTCATAATATGAGAATAATAATTTGTAATAGTAGAAATATTATTTTCAAAATAGAAATTAAATAAATTGAAATTTATCAACTTAAAGTAGATGTTTGTTAGATGTTAAGTTTTAAATAAAATCAGAGGGGAGATTGAATGTAGAAATTTAAGTTTCAAATTTTATAATTTTAATATAGTAATAAAATAATTTCATAATATGAGAACTTAATTTTGTTGTAGTAAAAATATTATTTTCAAAATAAAAATTAAATAAATTAAAATTTATCAACTTAAAGTAGATGTTTGTGAGATGTTAAGTTTTAAATAAAATTAGAGGGGAGATTTAATCTAAAAATTGAAATTTGTATTAAAGTAATCAATTAGAAGCATGGATAGTTATCGAACAAAGAATTATTGAAAAAGGTTCATTCTAATGATTGTTTATATAAAATTTAAGTTTTAAATTCAGTAATTTTAATATAGTAATAAAATAATTTCATAATATGAGAATATTAATTTGTAATAGTAGAAATATTATTTTCAAAATAAAAATTAAATAAATTAAAATTTATCAACTTAAAGTAGATGTTTGTTAGATGTTAAGTTTTAAATAAAATTAGAGGGGAGATTGAATTTAAAAATTGAATTTTATATTAAAGTAAACAATTAGAAGCATCGACATTTATCGAACAAAGAATTATTGAAAAAGGTTCATTATAATGTTTGATCTTATAAAAATTAAGTTTTAAATTTAATAATTTTAATATAGTAATAAAACAATTTCATAATATGAGAATATTAATTTGTAATAGTAGAAATATTATTTTCAAAATAAAAAATTAAATAAATTGAAATTTATCAACTTAAAGTAGATGTTTGTGAGATGTTAAGGTTTAAATAAAATTAGAGGGGAGATTGAATCTAAAAATTCAAATTTGTATTAAAGTAAACAATAAGAAGCATCGATAGTTATCGAACAAAGAATTATTGAAAAAGGTTCATTATAATGTTTGTTTTTATAAAATTGAAGTTTTAAATTCAGTAATTTTAATATAGTAATAAAATAATTTCATAATATGAGAATATTAATTTGTAATAGTAGAAATATTATTTTCAAAATAGAAATTAAATAAATTAAAATTTATCAACTTAATGTAGATGTTTGTTAGATGTTAAGTTTTAAATAAAATTAGAGGGGAGATTGAATCTAAAAATTTAAGTTTTAAATTTAATAATTTTAATATAGTAATAAAATAATTTCATAATATGGGAATTTTAATTTCTAATAGTAGAAATATTATTTTCAAAATAAAAATGAATAATTTAAAATTTATCAACTTAAAGTAAATGTTTGTCAGATGTCATGTTTTAAATAAAATTAGAGGGGAGATTGAATCTCGAAATTTAAGTTTTAAATTTAATAATTTTAATATAGTAATAAAATAATTTCATAATATGGGAATTTTAATTTGCAATAGTAGAAATATTATTTTCAAAATAAAAATGAATACATTAAAATTTATCAACTTAAAGTAGATGTATGTCAGATGTTAAGTTTTAAATAAAATTAGAGGGAGATTGAATCTAAAAATTGAAATTTGTATTAAAGTAATCAATTAGAAGCATGGATAGTTATCGAACAAAGAATTATTGAAGAAGGTTCATTATAATGATTGTTTCTATAAAATTTAAGTTTTAAATTCAGTAATTTTAATATAGTAATAAAATAATTTCATAATATGGGAATTTTAATTTGCAATAGTAGAAATATTATTTTCAAAATAAAAATGAATAAATTAAAATTTATCAACTTAAAGTAGATGTTTGTCAGATGTTAAGTTTTAAATAAAATTAGATGGGAGATTGAATCTAGAAATTTAAGTTTTAAATTTAATAATTTTAATATAGTAATAAAATAATTTCATAATATGAGAATATTAATTTGTAATAGTAGCAATATTATTTTCAAAATAAAATTTAAGTAAATTAAAATTTATCAACTTAAAGTAGATGTATGTCAGATGTTAAGTTTTAAATAAAATTAGAGGGGCGAATGAATCTAAAAATTGAAATTTATATTAAAGTAATCAATTAGAAGCATCGATAGTTATCGAACAAAGAATTATTGAAAACGGTTCATTATAATGATTGTTTATATAAAATTTAAGTTTTAAATTCAGTAATTTTAATATAGTAATAAAATAATTTCATAATATGGGAATTTTAATTTGCAATAGTAGAAATATTATTTTCAAAATAAAAATGAATAAATTAAAATTTATCAACTTAAAGTAGATGTTTGTCAGATGTTAAGTTTTAAATAAAATTAGATGGGAGATTGAATCTAGAAATTTAAGTTTTAAATTTAATAATTTTAATATAGTAATAAAATAATTTCATAATATGAGAATATTAATTTGTAATAGTAGCAATATTATTTTCAAAATAAAAATTAAGTAAATTAAAATTTATCAACTTAAAGTAGATGTATGTCAGATGTTAAGTTTTAAATAAAATTAGAGGGAGATTGAGTCTAAAAATTGAAATTTGTATTAAAGTAATCAATTAGAAGCATGGATAGTTATCGAACAAAGAATTATTGAAAAAGGTTCATTATAATGATTGTTTCTATAAAATTTAAGTTTTAAATTTAATAATTTTAATATAGTAATAAAATAATTCCATAATATGAGAATGTAAATTTCTAATAAAAGAAATATTATTTTCAAAATAGAAATTAAATAAATTAAAATTTATCAACTTAAAGTAGATTTTTGTCAGATGTTAAGTTTTAAATAAAATTAGAGGGGAGATTGAATCTAAAAATATATGTTTTAAATTTAATAATTTTAATATAGTAATAAAATAATTTCATAAAATGAGAATTTTAATTTGTAATAGTAGAAATATTATTTTCAAAATAAAAATTAAATAAATTGAAATTTATCAACTTAAAGTAGATGTTTGTTACATGTTAGGTTTTAAATAAAATGAGAGGGGAGATTGAATGTAAAAATTTAAGTTTTAAATTTAATAATATTAATATAGTAATAAAACAATTTCATAATATGAGAATATTAATTTGTAATAGTAGAAATATTATTTTCAAAATAAAAAATTAAATAAATTGAAATTTATCAACTTAAAGTAGATGTTTGTGAGATGTTAAGGTTTAAATAAAATTAGAGGGGAGATTGAATCTAAAAATTCAAATTTGTATTAAAGTAAACAATAAGAAGCATCGATAGTTATCGAACAAAGAATTATTGAAAAAGGTTCATTATAATGTTTGTTTTTATAAAATTTAAGTTTTAATTGTAATAATTTTAATATAGTAATAAAATAATTTCATAATATGAGAATGTTAAATTGGAATAGTAGAAATATTATTTTCAAAATAAAAATTAAATAAATTAAAATATATCAACTTAAAGTAGATGTTTGTTAGATGTTACTTTTTAAATAAAATTAGAGGGGAGACTGAATCAAAAAATTGAAATTTATATTAAAGTAATCAATTAGAAGTATCGATAGTTATCGAACAAAGAATTATTGAAAAAGGTTCATTATAATGTTTCTTTTTATAAAATTTAGTTTTAATTTTAATAATTTTAATATAGTAATAAAATCATTTCATAATAAGAGAATTTTAATTTGTAATAGTGAAATATTATTTTCAAAATAAAAATTAAATAAATTAAGTTTTATCAACTTAAAGTAGATGTTTGTTAGATGTTAAGTTTTAAATAAAATTAGAGGGGCGAATGAATCTAAAAATTGAAATTTATATTAAAGTAATCAATTAGAAGCATCGATAGTTATCGAACAAAGAATTATTGAAAAGGGTTCATTATAATGATTGTTTCTATAAAATTTAAGTTTTAAATTCAGTAATTATAATATAGTAATAAAATAATTTCATAATATGGGAATTTTAATTTGCAATAGTAGAAATATTATTTTCAAAATAAAAATGAATAAATTAAAATTTATCAACTTAAAGTAGATGTTTGTCAGATGTTAAGTTTTAAATAAAATTAGATGGGAGATTGAATCTAGAAATTTAAGTTTTAAATTTAATAATTTTAATATAGTAATAAAATAATTTCATAATATGAGAATATTAATTTGTAATAGTAGCAATATCATTTTCAAAATAAAAATTAAATAAATTAAAATTTATCAACTTAAAGTAGATGTTTGTGAGATGTTAAGTTTTAAATAAAATTAGAGGGGAGATTTAATCTAAAAATTGAAATTTGTATTAAAGTAATCAATTAGAAGCATGGATAGTTATCGAACAAAGAATTATTGAAAAAGGTTCATTCTAATGATTGTTTATATAAAATTTAAGTTTTAAATTCAGTAATTTTAATATAGTAATTAAATAATTTCATAATATGAGAATTTTAATTTGTAGTAGTACAAATATTATTTTCGAAATAAAAATTAAATAAATTAAAATTTATCAACTTAAAGTAGATGTTTGTTAGATGTTAAGTTTTAAATAAAATTAGAGGGGAGATTGAATCTAAAAATTGAATTTTATATTAAAGTAAACAATTAGAAGCATCGACATTTATCGAACAAAGAATTTATGAAAAAGGTTCATTACAATGTTTGATCTTATAAAAATTAAGTTTTAAATTTAATAATTTTAATATAGAATTAAAATAATTTCATAATATGAGAATTTTAATTTGTAGTAGCACAAATATTATTTTCAAAATAAAAATTAAATAAATTAAAATTTATCAACTTAAAGTAGATGTTTGTGAGATGTTAAGGTTTAAATAAAATTAGAGGGGAGATTGAATCTAAAAATTCAAATTTGTATTAAAGTAAACAATTAGAAGCATCGACATTTATCGAACAAAGAATTATTGAAAAAGGTTCATTATAATGTTTGATCTTATAAAAATTAAGTTTTAAATTTAATAATTTTAATATAGAAATAAAATAATTTCATAATATGAGAATTTTAATTTGTAGTAGCACAAATATTATTTTCAAAATAAAAATTAAATAAATTAAAATTTACCAACTTATAATAGATGTTTGTTAGATGTTGTGTTTTAAATAAAATTAGGGGGGAGATTGAATCTAAAAATTGAAATTTATGTTAAAGTAAATAATTAGAAGCATCGATAGTTATCGAACAAAGAATTATTCAAAAAGGTTCATTATAATGTTTGTTTTTATAAAATTTAAGTTTTAAATTTAATAATTGTAATATAGTAATAAAATAATTTCATAATATGAGAATTTTAATTTGTAGTAGTACAAATATTATTTTCGAAATAAAAATTAAATAAATTAAAATTTCCCAACTTAAAGTAGATTTTTGTTACATGTTAAGTTTTAAATAAAATTACAGGGGAGATTGAGTCTGAAAATTGAAATTTATATTAAAGTAAACAATTAGAAGCATCGATAGATATCGAACAAAGAATTATTGAAAAAGGTTCATTATAATGTTTGTTTTTTTAAATTTAAGTTTTGAATTTAATAATTTTAATATAGCAATAAAATAATTTCATAATTTGAGAATTTTAATTTGTAATAGTAGAAATATTATTTTAAAAATAAAGTTAAATATATTAAAATTTATCAACTTAAAGTAGATGTTTGTGAGATGTTAAGGTTTAAATAAAATTAGAGGGGAGATTGAATCTAAAAATTCAAATTTGTATTAAAGTAAACAATTAGAAGCATCGACATTTATCGAACAAAGAATTATTGAAAAAGGTTCATTATAATGTTTGATCTTATAAAAATTAAGTTTTAAATTTAATAATTTTAATATAGAAATAAAATAATTTCATAATATGAGAATTTTAATTTGTAGTAGCACAAATATTATTTTCAAAATAAAAATTAAATAAATTAAAATTTACCAACTTATAATAGATGTTTGTTAGATGTTGTGTTTTAAATAAAATTAGGGGGGAGATTGAATCTAAAAATTGAAATTTATGTTAAAGTAAATAATTAGAAGCATCGATAGTTATCGAACAAAGAATTATTCAAAAAGGTTCATTATAATGTTTGTTTTTATAAAATTTAAGTTTTAAATTTAATAATTGTAATATAGTAATAAAATAATTTCATAATATGAGAATTTTAATTTGTAGTAGTACAAATATTATTTTCGAAATAAAAATTAAATAAATTAAAATTTCCCAACTTAAAGTAGATTTTTGTTACATGTTAAGTTTTAAATAAAATTACAGGGGAGATTGAGTCTGAAAATTGAAATTTATATTAAAGTAAACAATTAGAAGCATCGATAGATATCGAACAAAGAATTATTGAAAAAGGTTCATTATAATGTTTGTTTTTTTAAATTTAAGTTTTGAATTTAATAATTTTAATATAGCAATAAAATAATTTCATAATTTGAGAATTTTAATTTGTAATAGTAGAAATATTATTTTAAAAATAAAGTTAAATATATTAAAATTTATCAACTTAAAGTAGATGTTTGTTAGATGTTACGTTTTAAATAAAATTAGAGGGGAGACTGAATCTAAAAATTGAAATTTATATTAAAGTAATCAATTAGAAGTATCGATAGTTATCGAACAAAGAATTATTGAAAAAGGTCCATTATAATGTTTCTTTTTATAAAATTTAGTTTTAATTCTAATAATTTTAATATAGTAATAAAATCATTTCATAATAAGAGAATTTTAATTTGTAATAGTGAAATATTATTTTCAAAATAAAAATTAAATAAATTAAGTTTTATCAACTTAAAGTAGATGTTTGTTAGATGTTAAGTTTTAAATAAAATTAGAGGGGTGAATGAATCTAAAAATTGAAATTTATATTAAAGTAATCAATTAGAAGCATCGATAGTTATCGAACAAAGAATTATTGAAAAAGGTTCATTATAATGATTGTTTCTATAAAATTTAAGTTTTAAATTCAGTAATTTTAATATAGTAATAAAATAATTTCATAATATGAGAAAATTAATTTGTAATAGTAGCAATATTATTTTCAAAATAAAAATTAAATAAATTGAAATTTATCAACTTAAAGTAGATGTTTGTTAGACGTTAAGTTTTAAATAAAATTAGAGGGGAGATTGAATCTAGAAATTTAAGTTTTAAATTTAATAATTTTAATATAGTAATAAAATAATTTCATAATAAGAGAACTCAATATTGTAATAGTAGAAATATTATTTTCAAAATAAAAATTAAGTAAATTAATATTTATCAACTTAAAGTAGATGTATGTCAGATGTTAAGTTTTAAATAAAATTAGAGGGAGATTGAGTCTAAAAATTGAAATTTGTATTAAAGTAATCAATTAGAAGCATCGACATTTATCGAACAAAGAATTATTGAAAAAGGTTCATTATAATGATTGTTTCTATAAAATTTAAGTTTTAAATTTAATAATTTTAATATAGTAATAAAATAATTTCATAATATGAGAATATTAATTTGTAATCGTTGCAATATTACTTTCAAAATAAAAATTATATAAATTGAAATTTATCAACTTCAAGTAGATGTTTGTTAGATGATACGTTTTAAATAAAATTAGAGGGGAGATTGAATTTAAAAATTGAAGTTTATATTAAAGTAAACAATTACAAGCATCGATAGTTATGGAACAAAGAATTATTGAAAAAGGTTCATTATAATGTTTGTTTTTATAAAATTAAGTTTTAATTTTAATCATTTTAATATAGTAATAAAATAATTTCATAATATGAGAATTTTAAATTGTAATAGTAGTAATATTATTTTCAAAATAAAAATTAAATAAATTAAAATTTATCAACTTAAAGTAGATGTTTGTTAGGTGTTACGCTTTAAATAAAATTAGAGTGGAGATTGAATCTAAAAATTCAAATTTATATTAAAGTAAACAATTAGAAGCATCGATAGATATCGAACAAGGAATTATTGAAAAAGGTTCATTATAATGTTTGTTTTTATAAAATTCAAGTTTTAAATTTAATAATTTTAATATAGTAATAAAAAAATTTCATAATATGAGAATTTTAAATTGTAATAGTAGAAATATTATTTTCAAAAGAAAAATTAAATAAATTAAAATTTATCAACTTAAAGTTGATGTTTGTTAGATGTTAAGGTTTAAATAAAATTAGAGGGGAGATTGAATCTAAAAATTCAAATTTGTATTAAAGTAAACAATAAGAAGCATCGATAGTTATCGAACAAAGAATTATTGAAAAAGGTTCATTATAATGTTTGTTTTTATAAAATTTAGTTTTAATTTTAATCATTTTAATATAGTAATAAAATAATTTCATAATATGAGAATTTTAATTTGTAGTAGCACAAATATTATTTTCAAAATAAAAATTAAATAAATTAAAATTTACCAACTTATAATAGATGTTTGTTAGATGTTGTGTTTTAAATAAAATTAGGGGGGAGATTGAATCTAAAAATTGAAATTTATATTAAAGTAAACAATTAGAAGCATCGATAGATATCGAACAAAGAATTATTGAAAAAGGTTCATTATAATGTTTGTTTTTATAAAATTTAAGTTTTAAATTTAATAATTTTAATATAGTAATAAAATAATTTCATAATATGGGAATTTTAATTTGTAATAGTAGAAATGTTATTTTCAAAATAAAAATTAAATAAATTAAAATTTACCAACTTAAAGTAGATTTTTGTCAGATGTTAAGTTTTAAATAAAATTAGAGGGGAGATTGAATCTAAAAATTGAAATTTATATTAAAGTAAACAATTAGAAGCATCGATAGTTATCGAACAATGAATTATTGAAAAAGGTTCATTATAATGTTTGTTTTTATAAAATTTAAGTTTTAATTTTAATCATTTTAATATAGTAATAAAATAATTTCATAATATGAGAATATTAATTCGTAATAGTAGAAATATTATTTTCAAAATAAAAATTAAATAAATTGTAATTTATCAACATAAAGTAGATGTTTGTTAGATGTTAAGTTTTAAATAAAATTAGGGGGGCGAATGAATCTAAAAATTGAAATTTATATTAAAGTAAACAATTAGAAGCATCGATGGATATCGAACACAGAATGATTGAAAAAGGATCATTATAATGTTTGTTTTTATAAAATTTAATAATTTTAATATAGTAATGAAATAATTTCATAAAATGAGAATTTTAATTTGTAATAGTAGAAATATTATTTTCAAAATAAAAATTAAATAAATTGAAATTTATCAACTTAAAGCAGATGTTTGTTACATGTTAGGTTTTAAATAAAATGAGAGGGGAGATTGAATCTAAAAATTTAAGTTTTAAATTTAATAATATTAATATAGTAATAAAACAATTCCATAATATGAGAATATTAATTTTTAATAGTAGAAATATTATTTTCAAAATAAAAAATTAAATAAATTGAAATTTATCAACTTAAAGTAGATGTTTGTTAGATGGAAAATTTTAAATAAAATGACAGGGGAGATTGAATCTAAAAATTGAAATTTATATTAAAGAAATCAATTAGAAGCATCGATAGTTATCGAACAAAGAGTTATTGAAAAAGGTTCATTATAATGACTGTTTATATAAAATTTAAGTTTTAAATTTAATAATTTTAATATAGTAATAAAATAATTTCATAATATGAGTATTTTAATTGGTAATAGTAGAAATATTATTTTCAAAATAAAAATTAAATAAGTTGAAATTTATCAACTTAAAGTAGATGTTTGTTCGATGTAAAATTTTAAATAAAATTAGAGGGGAGATTGAATCTAAAAATATATGTTTTAAATTTAATAATTTTAATATAGTAATAAAATAATTTCATAATATGAGAATATTAATTTGTAATAGTAGAAATATTATTTTCAAAATAAAAATTAAATAAATTGTAATTTATCAACTTAAAGTAGATGTTTGTTAGATGTTAAGTTTTAAATAAAATTAGAGGGGCGAATGAATCTAAAAATTGAAATTTATATTAAAGTAAACAATTAGAAGCATCGATAGATATCGAACACAGAATGATTGAAAAAGGATCATTATAATGTTTGTTTTTATAAAATTTATTTTTTAACCAAATAATTTTAACATAGTAATAAAATAATTTCATAATATGAGTATTTTAATTGGTAATAGTAGAAATATTATTTTCAAAAAAAAAATTAAATAAATTGAAATTAATCAACTTAAGGTAGATGTTTGTTAGACGGTAAATTTTAAATAAAATGAGAGGGGAGATTGAATCTAAAAATTGAAATTTATATTAAAGTAATTAATTAGAAGCATCGACAGTTATCGAACAAAGAATTATTGAAAAAGGTTCATTATTATGTTTGTTTTTATAAAATTTAAGTTTTAATTTTAATCATTTTAATATAGTAATAAAATAATTTCATAATATGAGAATATTAATTAGTAACAGTGGAAATATTACTTTCAAAATAAAAATTAAATAAATTGAAATTTATCAACTTAAAGTAGATGTTTGTGAGATGTTAAGTTTTAAATCAAATTAGAGGAGAGATTGAAACTAAAAATTTATGTTTTAAATTTAATAATTTTAATATAGTAATAAAATAATTTCATAATAAGAGAATTTTAATTTGTAATAGAAGAAATATTATTTTCCAAATAAATATTAAATAAATTAAAATTTATCAACTTAAAGTAGATGTTTGTTAGATGTTAAGTTTTAAAAAAAATTAGAGGGGCGATTGAATCTAAAAATTGAAATTTATATTAAAGTAAACAATTAGAAGCATCGATAGTTATCGAACAAAGAATTATTGCAAAAGGTTCATTATAATGATTGTTTATATAAAATTTAAGTTTTAAATTTAATAATTTTAATATAGTAATAAAATAATTTATCAACTAGAAGTACTTGTTTTTTAGACGTTAAGTTTTAAATAAAATTAGAGGGGAGATTGAATCTAATAATTTATGATTTAAATTGGATAATTTTAATATAGTAATAAAATAATTTAATACGAGAATTTTAATTTGTAATAGTAGAAATATTATTTTCAAAATAAAAATTAAATAAATTGAAATTTATCAACTTAAAGTAGATGTTTGTTTGATGTTAAGTTTTAAATAAAATGAGAGGGGAGATTGAATCTAAAAATATATGTTTTAAATTTAATAATTTTAATATAGTAATAAAATAATTTCATAATATGAGAATATTAATTCGTAATAGTAGAAATATTATTTTGAAAATAAAAATTAAATAAATTGTAATTTATCAACTTAAAGTAGATGTTTGTTAGATGTTAAGTTTTAAATAAAATTAGAGGGGCGAATGAATCTAAAAATTGAAATTTATATTAAAGTAAACAATTAGAAGCATCGATAGATATCGAACACAGAATGATTGAAAAAGGATCATTATAATGTTTGTTTTTATAAAATTTAATAATTTTAATATAGTAATGAAATAATTTCATAAAATGAGAATTTTAATTTGTAATAGTAGAAATATTATTTTCAAAATAAAAATTAAATAAATTGAAATTTATCAACTTAAAGCAGATGTTTGTTACATGTTAGGTTTTAAATAAAATGAGAGGGGAGATTGAATCTAAAAATTTAAGTTTTAAATTTAATAATATTAATATAGTAATAAAACAATTCCATGATATGAGAATATTAATTTTTAATAGTAGAAATATTATTTTCAAAATAAAAAATTAAATAAATTGAAATTTATCAACATAAAGTAGATGTTTGTTAGATGGAAAATTTTAAATAAAATGACAGCGGAGATTGAATCCAAAAATTGAAATTTATATTAAAGAAATCAATTAGAAGCATCGATAGTTATCGAACAAAGAGTTATTGAAAAAGGTTCATTATAATGACTGTTTATATAAAATTTAAGTTTTAAAATTAATAATTTTAATATAGTAATAAAATAATTTCATAATATGAGTATTTTAATTGGTAATAGTAGAAATATTATTTTCAAAATGAAAATTAAATAAGTTGAAATTTATCAACTTAAAGTAGATGTTTGTTCGATGTAAAATTTTAAATAAAATTAGAGGGGAGATTGAATCTAAAAATATATGTTTTAAATTTAATAATTTTAATATAGTAATAAAATAATTTCATAATATGAGAATATTAATTTGTAATAGTAGAAATATTATTTTCAAAATAAAAATTAAATAAATTGTAATTTATCAACTTAAAGTAGCTGTTTGTTAGATGTTAAGTTTTAAATAAAATTAGAGGGGCGAATGAATCTAAAAATTGAAATTTATATTAAAGTAAACAATTAGAAGCATCGATAGATATCGAACACAGAATGATTGAAAAAGGATCATTATAATGTTTGTTTTTATAAAATTTATTTTTAAATCAAATAATTTTAACATAGTAATAAAATAATTTCATAATATGAGAATATTAATTTGTAATAGTAGAAATATTATTTTCAAAATAAAAATTACATAAATTGAAATTTATCAACTTAAAGTCGATGTTTGTTAGATGTTAAATTCTAAATAAAATTAGAGGGGAGATTGAATCTAAAAATTTAAGATTTAATTTCAATAATTTTAATATAGTAATAAAACAATTCCATAATATGAGAATATTAATTTGTAATAGTAGAAGTATTATTTTCAAAATAAAAAATTAAATAAATTGAAATTTATCAACTTAAAGTAGATGTTTGTTAGATGGAAAATTTTAAATAAAATGACAGGGGAGATTGAATCTAAAAATTGAAATTTATATTAAAGAAATCAATTAGAAGCATCGATAGTTATCGAACAAAGAGTTATTGAAAAAGGTTCATTATAATGACTGTTTATATAAAATTTAAGTTTTAAATTTAATAATTTTAATATAGTAATAAAATAATTTCATAATATGAGTATTTTAATTGGTAATAGTAGAAATATTATTTTCAAAATAAAAATTAAATAAGTTGAAATTTATCAACTTAAAGTAGATGTTTGTTCGATGTAAAATTTTAAATAAAATTAGAGGGGTGATTGAATCTAAAAATATATGTTTTAAATTTAATAATTTTAATATAGTAATAAAATAATTTCATAATATGTGAATATTAATTTGTAATAGTAGAAATATTATTTTCAAAATAAAAATTAAATAAATTGTAATTTATCAACTTAAAGTAGATGTTTGTTAGATGTTAAGTTTTAAATAAAATTAGAGGGGCGAATGAATCTAAAAATTGAAATTTATATTAAAGTAAACAATTAGAAGCATCGATAGATATCGAACACGGAATGATTGAAAAAGGATCATTATAATGTTTGTTTTTATAAAATTTAAGTTTTAAATTTAATAATTTTAATATAGTAATAAAAAAATTTCATAATATGAGAATTTTAAATTGTAATAGTAGAAATATTATTTTCAAAAGAAAAATTAAATAAATTAAAATTTATCAACTTAAAGTTGATGTTTGTTAGATGTTAAGGTTTAAATAAAATTAGAGGGGAGATTGAATCTAAAAATTCAAATTTGTATTAAAGTAAACAATAAGAAGCATCGATAGTTATCGAACAAAGAATTATTGAAAAAGGTTCATTATAATGTTTGTTTTTATAAAATTTAGTTTTAATATTAATCATTTTAATATAGTAATAAAATAATTTCATAATATGAGAATTTTAAATTGTAATAGTAGTAATATTATTTTCAAAATAAAAATTAAATAAATTAAAATTTATCAACTTAAAGTAGATGTTTGTTAGATGTTACGTTTTAAATAAAATTAGAGTGGAGATTGAATCTAAAAATTGAAATTTATATTAAAGTAAACAATTAGAAGCATCGATAGATATCGAACAAAGAATTATTGAAAAAGGTTCATTATAATGTTTGTTTTTATAAAATTTAAGCTTTAAATTTAATAATTTTAATATAGTAATAAAATAATTTCATAATATGGGAATTTTAATTTGTAATAGTAGAAATGTTATTTTCAAAATAAAAATTAAATAAATTAAAATTTACCAACCTAAAGTAGATTTTTGTCAGATGTTAAGTTTTAAATAAAATTAGAGGGGAGATTGAATCCAAAAATTGAAATTTATATTAAAGTAAACAATTAGAAGCATCGATAGTTATCGAACAATGAATTATTGAAAAAGGTTCATTATAATGTTTGTTTTTATAAAATTTAAGTTTTAATTTTAATCATTTTAATATAGTAATAAAATAATTTCATAATATGAGAATTTTAATTTGTAATAGTAGAAATATTATTTTCAAAATAAAAATTAAATAAATTAAAATTTATCATCTTAAAGTAGATGTTTGTTAGATGTTAAGTTTTAAATAAAATGAGAGGGGAGATTGAATCTAAAAATATATGTTTTAAATTTAATAATTTTAATATAGTAATAAAATAATTTCATAATATGAGAATATTAATTCGTAATAGTAGAAATATTATTTTGAAAATAAAAATTAAATAAATTGTAATTTATCAACTTAAAGTAGATGTTTGTTAGATGTTAAGTTTTAAATAAAATTAGAGGGGCGAATGAATCTAAAAATTGAAATTTATATTAAAGTAAACAATTAGAAGCATCGATAGATATCGAACACAGAATGATTGAAAAAGGATCATTATAATGTTTGTTTTTATAAAATTTAATAATTTTAATATAGTAATGAAATAATTTCATAAAATGAGAATTTTAATTTGTAATAGTAGAAATATTATTTTCAAAATAAAAATTAAATAAATTGAAATTTATCAACTAAAAGCAGATGTTTGTTACATGTTAGGTTTTAAATAAAATGAGAGGGGAGATTGAATCTAAAAATTTAAGTTTTAAATTTAATAATATTAATATAGTAATAAAACAATTCCATAATATGAGAATATTAATTTTTAATAGTAGAAATATTATTTTCAAAATAAAAAATTAAATAAATTGAAATTTATCAACTTAAAGTAGATGTTTGTTAGATGGAAAATTTTAAATAAAATGACAGGGGAGATTGAATCTAAAAATTGAAATTTATATTAAAGAAATCAATTAGAAGCATCGATAGTTATCGAACAAAGAGTTATTGAAAAAGGTTCATTATAATGACTGTTTATATAAAATTTAAGTTTTAAATTTAATAATTTTAATATAGTAATAAAATAATTTCATAATATGAGTATTTTAATTGGTAATAGTAGAAATATTATTTTCAAAATAAAAATTAAATAAGTTGAAATTTATCAACTTAAAGTAGATGTTTGTTCGATGTAAAATTTTAAATAAAATTAGAGGGGAGATTGAATCTAAAAATATATGTTTTAAATTTAATAATTTTAATATAGTAATAAAATAATTTCATAATATGAGAATATTAATTTGTAATAGTAGAAATATTATTTTCAAAATAAAAATTAAATAAATTGTAATTTATCAACTTAAAGTAGATGTTTGTTAGATGTTAAGTTTTAAATAAAATTAGAGGGGCGAATGAATCTAAAAATTGAAATTTATATTAAAGTAAACAATTAGAAGCATCGATAGATATCGAACACAGAATGATTGAAAAAGGATCATTATAATGTTTGTTTTTATAAAATTTATTTTTAAATCAAATAATTTTAACATAGTAATAAAATAATTTCATAATATGAGAATATTAATTTGTAATAGTAGAAATATTATTTTCAAAATAAAAATTACATAAATTGAAATTTATCAACTTAAAGTAGATGTTTGTTAGATGTTAAATTCTAAATAAAATTAGAGGGGAGATTGAATCTAAAAATTTAAGATTTAATTTCAATAATTTTAATATAGTAATAAAACAATTCCATAATATGAGAATATTAATTTGTAATAGTAGAAATATTATTTTCAAAATAAAAAATTAAATAAATTGAAATTTATCAACTTAAAGTAGATGTTTGTTAGATGGAAAATTTTAAATAAAATGACAGGGGAGATTGAATCTAAAAATTGAAATTTATATTAAAGAAATCAATTAGAAGCATCGATAGTTATCGAACAAAGAGTTATTGAAAAAGGTTCATTATAATGACTGTTTATATAAAATTTAAGTTTTAAATTTAATAATTTTAATATAGTAATAAAATAATTTCATAATATGAGTATTTTAATTGGTAATAATAGAAATATTATTTTCAAAATAAAAATTAAATAAGTTGAAATTTATCAACCTAAAGTAGATGTTTGTTCGATGTAAAATTTTAAATAAAATTAGAGGGGTGATTGAATCTAAAAATATATGTTTTAAATTTAATAATTTTAATATAGTAATAAAATAATTTCATAATATGTGAATATTAATTTGTAATAGTAGAAATATTATTTTCAAAATAAAAATTAAATAAATTGTAATTTATCAACTTAAAGTAGATGTTTGTTAGATGTTATGTTTTAAATAAAATTAGAGGGGCGAATGAATCTAAAAATTGAAATTTATATTAAAGTAAACAATTAGAAGCATCGATAGATATCGAACACAGAATGATTGAAAAAGGATCATTATAATGTTTGTTTTTATAAAATTTATTTTTAAATCAAATAATTTTAACATAGTAATAAAATAATTTCATAATATGAGTATTTTAATTGGTAATAGTAGAAATATTATTTTCAAAATAAAAATTAAATAAATTGAAATTAATCAACTTAAGGTAGATGTTTGTTAGACGGTAAATTTTAAATAAAATGAGAGGGGAGATTGAATCTAAAAATTGAAATTTATATTAAAGTAATTAATTAGAAGCATCGACAGTTATCGAACAAAGAATTATTGAAAAAGGTTCATTATTATGTTTGTTTTTATAAAATTTAAGTTTTAAATTCAGTAATTTTAATATAGTAATAAAATAATTTCATAATATGAGAATATTAATTAGTAACAGTGGAAATATTACTTTCAAAATAAAAATTAAATAAATTGAAATTTATCAACTTAAAGTAGATGTTTGTGAGATGTTAAGTTTTAAATCAAATTAGAGGAGAGATTGAAACTAAAAATTTATGTTTTAAATTTAATAATTTTAATATAGTAATAAAATAATTTCATAATATGAGAATATTAATTCGTAATAGTAGAAATATTATTTTCAAAATAAAAATTAAATAAATTGTAATTTATCAACTTAAAGTAGATGTTTGTTAGATGTTAAGTTTTAAATAAAATTAGAGGGGCGAATGAATCTAAAAATTGAAATTTATATTAAAGTAAACAATTAGAAGCATCGATAGATATCGAACACAGAATGATTGAAAAAGGATCATTATAATGTTTGTTTTTATAAAATTTAATAATTTTAATATAGTAATGAAATAATTTCATAAAATGAGAATTTTAATTTGTAATAGTAGAAATATTATTTTCGAAATAAAAATTAAATAAATTGAAATTTATCAACTTAAAGCAGATGTTTGTTACATGTTAGGTTTTAAATAAAATGAGAGGGGAGATTGAATCTAAAAATTTAAGTTTTAAATTTAATAATATTAATATAGTAATAAAACAATTCCATAATATGAGAATATTAATTTTTAATAGTAGAAATATTATTTTCAAAATAAAAAATTAAATAAATTGAAATTTATCAACTTAAAGTAGATGTTTGTTAGATGGAAAATTTTAAATAAAATGTCAGGGGAGATTGAATCTAAAAATTGAAATTTATATTAAAGAAATCAATTAGAAGCATCGATAGTTATCGAACAAAGAGTTATTGAAAAAGGTTCATTATAATGTTTCTTTTTATAAAATTTAGTTTTAATTTTAATAATTTTAATATAGTAATAAAATCATTTCATAATAAGAGAATTTTAATTTGTAATAGTGAAATATTATTTTCAAAATAAAAATTAAATAAATTGAAATTTATCAACTTAAAGTAGATGTTTGTTAGATGTTAAGTTTTAAATAAAATTAGAGGGGTGATTGAATCTAGAAATTTAAGTTTTAAATTTGATAATTTTAATATAGTAATAATATAATTTCATAATAAGAGAACTTAATATTGTAATAGTAGAAATATTATTTTCAAAATAAAAATTAAGTAAATTGAAATTTATCAACTTAAAGTAGATGTTTGTTAGATGTTAAGTTTTAAATCAAATTAGAGGGGAAATTGAATGTAAAAATTGAAATTTATATTAAAGTAATCAATTAGAAGCATCGATAGTTAGCAAACAAAGAATTATTGAAAAGGGTTCATTATAATGTTAGTTTTTATAAAATTTAAGTTTTAAATTTAATAATTTTAATATAGAAATAAAATAATTTCATAATATGAGAACATTAATTTGTAATAGTAGAAATATTATTTTCAAAATAAAAATTAAATAAATTGAAATTTATCAACTTAAAGTATATGCTTGTGAGATGTTAAGTTTTAAATAATATTAGAGGGGCGAATGAATCTAAAAATTGAAATTTATGTTAAAGTAATCAATTAGAAGCATCAATAGTTATCGAACAAAGATTTATTGAAAAAGGTTCATTATAATGTGTGCTTTTATAAACCTTAAGTTTTAAATTTAATAATTTTAATAGAGTAATAAAATAATTTCATAACATGAGAATATTAATTTGAAATAGTAGAAATATTATTTTCAAAATAAAAATTAGATAAATTGAAATTTATCAACTTAAAGTAGATGTTTGTTAGAGGGTAAATTTTAAATAAAATGAGAGGGGAGATCGAAACTAAAAATTGAAATTTATATTAAAGTAATCAATTAGAAGCATCGATAGTTATCGAACAAGGAATTGTTGAAAAAGGTTCATTATAATGATTGTTTATATAAAATTTAAGTTTTAAATTTAATAATTTTTATATAGTAATAAAATAATTTCATAATATGAGAATATTAATTTGTAATAGTAGAAATATTATTTTCAAAATAAAAATTAAATAAATTGAAATTTACCAACTTAAAGTAGATGTTTGTGAGATGTTAAGTTTTAAATCAAATTAGAGGGGAGATTGAAACTAAAAATTTATGTTTTAAATCTAATTATTTTAACATAGTAATAAAATAATTTCATAATATGAGATTTTTAATTTGTAATAGTAGAAATATTATTTTCAAAATAAAAATTAAATAAATTGAAATTAATCAACTTAAGGTAGATGTTTGTTAGACGGTAAATTTTAAATAAAATGAGAGGGGAGATTGAATCTAAAAATTGAAATTTATATTAAAGAAATCAATTAGAAGCATCGATAGTTATCGAACAAAGAATTATTGAAAAAGGTTCATTATAATGACTGTTTATATAAAATATATGTTTTAAATTCAGTAATTTTAATATAGTAATAAAATAATTTCATAATATGAGATTTTTAATTTGTAACAGTAGAAATATTATGTTCAAAATAAAAAATAAATAAATTAAAATTTATCAATTTAAAGTAGATGTTTGTTAGATGTTAAGTTTTAAATAATATTAGAGGGGCGAATGAATCTAAAAATTGAAATTTATATTAAAGTAAACAATTAGAAGCATAGATAGTTATCGAACAAAGAATTATTGCAAAAGGTTCATTACAATGATTGTTTATATAAAATTTAAGTTTTAAATTTAATAATTTTAATATAGTAATAAAATAATTCCATAATATCAGAATATTAATTTGTAATAGTAGAAATATTATTTTCAAAATAAAAATTAAATAAACTGAAATTTATCAACTTAAAGTAGTTGTTTGTTAGACGTTAAGTTTTAAATAAAATTAGAGGGGAGATTGAATCTAATAATTTATGTTTTAAATTGAATAATTTTAATATAGTAATAAAATAATTTAATACGAGAATTTTAATTTGTAATAGTAGAAATATTATTTTCAAAATAAAAATTAAATAAATTGAAATTTATCAACTTAAAGTAGATGTTTGTTTGATGTTAAGTTTTAAATCAAATTAGAGGGGAGATTGAATCTAAAAATTGAAATTTATATTAAAGAAATCAATTAGAAGCATCGATAGTTATCGAACAAAGAATTATTGAAAAAGGTTCATTATAATGACTGTTTATATAAAATATAAGTTTTAAATTCAGTAATTTTAATATAGTAATAAAATAATTTCATAATATGAGATTTTTAATTTGTAATAGTAGAAATATTATTTTCAAAATAAAAATTAAATAAATTGAAATTTATCAACTTAAAGTAGATGTTTGTGAGATGTTAAGTTTTAAATCAAATTAGAGGGGAGATTGAAACTAAAAATTTATGTTTTAAATTTAATAATTTTAATATAGTAATAAAATAATTTCATAATAAGAGAATTTTAATTTGTAATAGTAGAAATATTATTTTCCAAATAAACACTAAATAAATTAAAATTTATCAACTTAAAGTAGATGTTTGTTAGATGTTAAGTTTTAAAAAAAATTAGAGGGGCGATTGAATCTAAAAATTGAAATTTATATTAAAGTAAACAATTAGAAGCATCGATAGTTATCGAACAAAGAATTATTGCAAAAGGTTCATTATAATGATTGTTTATATAAAATTTAAGTTTTAAATTTAATAATTTTAATATAGTAATAAAATAATTCCATAATATCAGAATATTAATTTGTAATAGTAGAAATATTATTTTCAAAATAAAAATTAAATAAACTGAAATTTATCAACTTAAAGTAGTTGTTTGTTAGACGTTAAGTTTTAAATAAAATTAGAGGGGAGATTGAATCTAATAATTTATGTTTTAAATTGAATAATTTTAATATAGTAATGAAATAATTTAATACGAGAATTTTAATTTGTAATAGTAGAAATATTATTTTCAAAATAAAAATTAAATAAATTGAAATTTATCATCTTAAAGTAGATGTTTGTTTGATGTTATGTTTTAAATCAAATTAGAGGGGAGATTGAATCTAAAAATTGAAATTTATATTAAAGAAATCAATTAGAAGCATCGATAGTTATCGAACAAAGAATTATTGAAAAAGGTTCATTATAATGACTGTTTATATAAAATATAAGTTTTAAATTCAGTAATTTTAATATAGTAATAAAATAATTTCATAATATGAGATTTTTAATTTGTAACAGTAGAAATATTATTTTCAAAATAAAAATTAAATAAATTGAAATTTATTAACTGAAAGTAGATGTTCGTTAGATGTTAAGTTTTAAATAATATTAGAGGGGCGAATGAATCTAAAAAATTGAAATTTATATTAAAGTAATCAATTGGAAGCATCGATAGTTATCGAACAAAGAATTATTGAAAAAGGTTCATTATAATGATTGTTTATATAAAATTTAAGTTTTAAATTTAATAATATTAATATAGTAATAAAATAATTTCATAATATGAGAATTTTAATTTGTAATAGTAGAAATATTACTTTCAAAATAAAAATTAAATAAACTGAAATTTATCAACTTAAAGTAGTTGTTTGTTAGACGTTAAGTTTTAAATAAAATTAGAGGGGAGATTGAATCTAATAATTTATGTTTTAAATTGAATAATTTTAATATAGTAATGAAATAATTTAATACGAGAATTTTAATTTGTAATAGTAGAAATATTATTTTCAAAATAAAAATTAAATAAATTGAAATTTATCAACTTAAAGTAGATGTTTGTTTGATGTTAAGTTTTAAATTAAATTAGAGGGGAGATTGAATCTAAAAATTGAAATTTATATTAAAGAAATCAATTAGAAGCATCGATAGTTATCGAACAAAGAATTATTGAAAAAGGTTCATTATAATGACTGTTTATATAAAATATAAGTTTTAAATTCAGTAATTTTAATGTAGTAATAAAATAATTTCATAATATGAGATTTTTAATTTGTAACAGTAGAAATATTATTTTCAAAATAAAAATTAAATAAATTGAAATTTATTAACTGAAAGTAGATGTTCGTTAGATGTTAAGTTTTAAATAATATTAGAGGGGCGAATGAATCTAAAAAATTGAAATTTATATTAAAGTAATCAATTGGAAGCATCGATAGTTATCGAACAAAGAATTATTGAAAAAGGTTCATTATAATGATTGTTTATATAAAATTTAAGTTTTAAATTTAATAATATTAATATAGTAATAAAATAATTTCATAACATGAGAATATTAATTTGTAATCGTTGCAATATTACTTTCAAAATAAAAATTATATAAATTGAAATTTATCAACTTCAAGTAGATGTTTGTTAGATGATACGTTTTAAATAACATTAGAGGGGAGATTGAATTTAAAAATTGAAGTTTATATTAAAGTAAACAATTACAAGAATCGATAGTTATGGAACAAAGAATTATTGAAAAAGGTTCATTATAATGTTTGTTTTTATAAAATTAAGTTTTAATTTTAATCATATTAATATAGTAATAAAATAATTTCATAATATGAGAATTTTAAATTGTAATAGTAGTAATATTATTTTCAAAATAAAAATTAAATAAATTAAAATTTATCAACTTAAAGTAGATGTTTGTTAGGTGTTACGTTTTAAATAAAATTAGAGTGGAGATTGAATCTAAAAATTCAAATTTATATTAAAGTAAACAATTAGAAGCATCGATAGATATCGAACAAGGAATTATTGAAAAAGGTTCATTATAATGTTTGTTTTTATAAAATTTAAGTTTTAAATTTAATAATTTTAATATAGTAATAAAAAAATTTCATAATATGAGAATTTTAAATTGTAATAGTAGAAATATTATTTTCAAAAGAAAAATTAAATAAATTAAAATTTATCAACTTAAAGTTGATGTTTGTTAGATGTTAAGGTTTAAATAAAATTAGAGGGGAGATTGAATCTAAAAATTCAAATTTGTATTAAAGTAAACAATAAGAAGCATCGATAGTTATCGAACAAAGAATTATTGAAAAAGGTTCATTATAATGTTTGTTTTTATAAAATTTAGTTTTAATATTAATCATTTTAATATAGTAATAAAATAATTTCATAATATGAGAATTTTAAATTGTAATAGTAGTAATATTATTTTCAAAATAAAAATTAAATAAATTAAAATTTATCAACTTAAAGTAGATGTTTGTTAGATGTTACGTTTTAAATAAAATTAGAGTGGAGATTGAATCTAAAAATTGAAATTTATATTAAAGTAAACAATTAGAAGCATCGATAGATATCGAACAAAGAATTATTGAAAAAGGTTCATTATAATGTTTGTTTTTATAAAATTTAAGTTTTAAATTTAATAATTTTAATATAGTAATAAAATAATTTCATAATATGGGAATTTTAATTTGTAATAGTAGAAATGTTATTTTCAAAATAAAAATTAAATAAATTAAAATTTACCAACCTAAAGTAGATTTTTGTCAGATGTTAAGTTTTAAATAAAATTAGAGGGGAGATTGAATCTAAAAATTGAAATTTATATTAAAGTAAACAATTAGAAGCATCGATAGTTATCGAACAATGAATTATTGAAAAAGGTTCATTATAATGTTTGTTTTTATAAAATTTAAGTTTTAATTTTAATCATTTTAATATAGTAATAAAATAATTTCATAATATGAGAATTTTAATTTGTAATAGTAGAAATATTATTTTCAAAATAAAAATTAAATAAATTAAAATTTATCATCTTAAAGTAGATGTTTGTTAGATGTTAAGTTTTAAATAAAATGAGAGGGGAGATTGAATCTAAAAATATATGTTTTAAATTTAATAATTTTAATATAGTAATAAAATAATTTCATAATATGAGAATATTAATTCGTAATAGTAGAAATATTATTTTGAAAATAAAAATTAAATAAATTGTAATTTATCAACTTAAAGTAGATGTTTGTTAGATGTTAAGTTTTAAATAAAATTAGAGGGGCGAATGAATCTAAAAATTGAAATTTATATTAAAGTAAACAATTAGAAGCATCGATAGATATCGAACACAGAATGATTGAAAAAGGATCATTATAATGTTTGTTTTTATAAAATTTATTTTTAAATCAAATAATTTTAACATAGTAATAAAATAATTTCATAATATGAGTATTTTAATTGGTAATAGTAGAAATATTATTTTCAAAATAAAAATTAAATAAATTGAAATTAATCAACTTAAGGTAGATGTTTGTTAGACGGTAAATTTTAAATAAAATGAGAGGGGAGATTGAATCTAAAAATTGAAATTTATATTAAAGTAATTAATTAGAAGCATCGACAGTTATCGAACAAAGAATTATTGAAAAAGGTTCATTATTATGTTTGTTTTTATAAAATTTAAGTTTTAAATTCAGTAATTTTAATATAGTAATAAAATAATTTCATAATATGAGAATATTAATTAGTAACAGTGGAAATATTACTTTCAAAATAAAAATTAAATAAATTGAAATTTATCAACTTAAAGTAGATGTTTGTGAGATGTTAAGTTTTAAATCAAATTAGAGGAGAGATTGAAACTAAAAATTTATGTTTTAAATTTAATAATTTTAATATAGTAATAAAATAATTTCATAATATGAGAATATTAATTCGTAATAGTAGAAATATTATTTTCAAAATAAAAATTAAATAAATTGTAATTTATCAACTTAAAGTAGATGTTTGTTAGATGTTAAGTTTTAAATAAAATTAGAGGGGCGAATGAATCTAAAAATTGAAATTTATATTAAGGTAAACAATTAGAAGCATCGATAGATATCGAACACAGAATGATTGAAAAAGGATCATTATAATGTTTGTTTTTATAAAATTTAATAATTTTAATATAGTAATGAAATAATTTCATAAAATGAGAATTTTAATTTGTAATAGTAGAAATATTATTTTCAAAATAAAAATTAAATAAATTGAAATTTATCAACTTAAAGCAGATGTTTGTTACATGTTAGGTTTTAAATAAAATGAGAGGGGAGATTGAATCTAAAAATTTAAGTTTTAAATTTAATAATATTAATATAGTAATAAAACAATTCCATAATATGAGAATATTAATTTTTAATAGTAGAAATATTATTTTCAAAATAAAAAATTAAATAAATTGAAATTTATCAACTTAAAGTAGATGTTTGTTAGATGGAAAATTTTAAATAAAATGACAGGGGAGATTGAATCTAAAAATTGAAATTTATATTAAAGGAATCAATTAGAAGCATCGATAGTTATCGAACAAAGAGTTATTGAAAAAGGTTCATTATAATGACTGTTTATATAAAATTTAAGTTTTAAATTTAATAATTTTAATATAGTAATAAAATCATTTCATAATAAGAGAATTTTAATTTGTAATAGTGAAATATTATTTTCAAAATAAAAATTAAATAAATTGAAATTTATCAACTTAAAGTAGATGTTTGTTAGATGTTAAGTTTTAAATAAAATTAGAGGGGAGATTGAATCTAGAAATTTAAGTTTTAAATTTGATAATTTTAATATAGTAATAATATAATTTCATAATAAGAGAACTTAATATTGTAATAGTAGAAATATTATTTTCAAAATAAAAATTAAGTAAATTGAAATTTATCAACTTAAAGTAGATGTTTGTTAGATGTTAAGTTTTAAATCAAATTAGAGGGGAAATTGAATGTAAAAATTGAAATTTATATTAAAGTAATCAATTAGAAGCATCGATAGTTAGCAAACAAAGAATTATTGAAAAGGGTTCATTATAATGTTAGTTTTTATAAAATTTAAGTTTTAAATTTAATAATTTTAATATAGAAATAAAATAATTTCATAATATGAGAACATTAATTTGTAATAGTAGAAATATTATTTTCAAAATAAAAATTAAATAAATTGAAATTTATCAACTTAAAGTATATGCTTGTGAGATGTTAAGTTTTAAATAATATTAGAGGGGCGAATGAATCTAAAAATTGAAATTTATGTTAAAGTAATCAATTAGAAGCATCAATAGTTATCGAACAAAGATTTATTGAAAAAGGTTCATTATAATGTGTGCTTTTATAAACCTTAAGTTTTAAATTTAATAATTTTAATAGAGTAATAAAATAATTTCATAACATGAGAATATTAATTTGAAATAGTAGAAATATTATTTTCAAAATAAAAATTAGATAAATTGAAATTTATCAACTTAAAGTAGATGTTTGTTAGAGGGTAAATTTTAAATAAAATGAGAGGGGAGATCGAAACTAAAAATTGAAATTTATATTAAAGTAATCAATTAGAAGCATCGATAGTTATCGAACAAGGAATTGTTGAAAAAGGTTCATTATAATGATTGTTTATATAAAATTTAAGTTTTAAATTTAATAATTTTTATATAGTAATAAAATAATTTCATAATATGAGAATATTAATTTGTAATAGTAGAAATATTATTTTCAAAATAAAAATTAAATAAATTGAAATTTACCAACTTAAAGTAGATGTTTGTGAGATGTTAAGTTTTAAATCAAATTAGAGGGGAGATTGAAACTAAAAATTTATGTTTTAAATCTAATTATTTTAACATAGTAATAAAATAATTTCATAATATGAGATTTTTAATTTGTAATAGTAGAAATATTATTTTCAAAATAAAAATTAAATAAATTGAAATTAATCAACTTAAGGTAGATGTTTGTTAGACGGTAAATTTTAAATAAAATGAGAGGGGAGATTGAATCTAAAAATTGAAATTTATATTAAAGAAATCAATTAGAAGCATCGATAGTTATCGAACAAAGAATTATTGAAAAAGGTTCATTATAATGACTGTTTTTATAAAATTTAAGTTTTAAATTGAATAATTTTAATATAGTAATAAAATAATTTCGTAACATGAGAATATTAATTAGTAATAGTAGAAATATTACTTTCAAAATAAAAAATAAGTAAATTAAAATTTATCAATTTAAAGTAGATGTTTGTTAGATGTTAAGTTTTAAAAAAAATTAGAGGGGCGATTGAATCTAAAAATTGAAATTTATATTAAAGTAAACAATTAGAAGCATAGATAGTTATCGAACAAAGAATTATTGCAAAAGGTTCATTACAATGATTGTTTATATAAAATTTAAGTTTTAAATTTAATAATTTTAATATAGTAATAAAATAATTCCATAATATCAGAATATTAATTTGTAATAGTAGAAATATTATTTTCAAAATAAAAATTACATAAACTGAAATTTATCAACTTAAAGTAGTTGTTTGTTAGACGTTAAGTTTTAAATAAAATTAGAGGGGAGATTGAATCTAATAATTTATGTTTTAAATTGAATAATTTTAATATAGTAATAAAATAATTTAATACGAGAATTTTAATTTGTAATAGTAGAAATATTATTTTCAAAATAAAAATTAAATAAATTGAAATTTATCAACTTAAAGTAGATGTTTGTTTGATGTTAAGTTTTAAATCAAATTAGAGGGGAGATTGAATCTAAAAATTGAAATTTATATTAAAGAAATCAATTAGAAGCATCGATAGTTATCGAACAAAGAATTATTGAAAAAGGTTCATTATAATGACTGTTTATATAAAATATAAGTTTTAAATTCAGTAATTTTAATATAGTAATAAAATAATTTCATAATATGAGATTTTTAATTTGTAATAGTAGAAATATTATTTTCAAAATAAAAATTAAATAAATTGAAATTTATCAACTTAAAGTAGATGTTTGTGAGATGTTAAGTTTTAAATCAAATTAGAGGGGAGATTGAAACTAAAAATTTATGTTTTAAATTTAATAATTTTAATATAGTAATAAAATAATTTCATAATAAGAGAATTTTAATTTGTAATAGTAGAAATATTATTTTCCAAATAAATACTAAATAAATTAAAATTTATCAACTTAAAGTAGATGTTTGTTAGATGTTAAGTTTTAAAAAAAATTAGAGGGGCGATTGAATCTAAAAATTGAAATTTATATTAAAGTAGACAATTAGAAGCATCGATAGTTATCGAACAAAGAATTATTGCAAAAGGTTCATTATAATGATTGTTTATATAAAATTTAAGTTTTAAATTTAATAATTTTAATATAGTAATAAAATAATTCCATAATATCAGAATATTAATTTGTAATAGTAGAAATATTATTTTCAAAATAAAAATTAAATAAACTGAAATTTATCAACTTAAAGTAGTTGTTTGTTAGACGTTAAGTTTTAAATAAAATTAGAGGGGAGATTGAATCTAATAATTTATGTTTTAAATTGAATAATTTTAATATAGTAATGAAATAATTTAATACGAGAATTATAATTTGTAATAGTAGAAATATTATTTTCAAAATAAATATTAAATAAATTAAAATTTATCAACTTAAAGTAGATGTTTGTTAGATGTTATGTTTTAAATCAAATTAGAGGGGAGATTGAATCTAAAAATTGAAATTTATATTAAAGAAATCAATTAGAAGCATCGATAGTTATCGAACAAAGAATTATTGAAAAAGGTTCATTATAATGACTGTTTATATAAAATATAAGTTTTAAATTCAGTAATTTTAATATAGTAATAAAATAATTTCATAATATGAGATTTTTAATTTGTAACAGTAGAAATATTATTTTCAAAATAAAAATTAAATAAATTGAAATTTATTAACTGAAAGTAGATGTTCGTTAGATGTTAAGTTTTAAATAATATTAGAGGGGCGAATGAATCTAAAAAATTGAAATTTATATTAAAGTAATCAATTGGAAGCATCGATAGTTATCGAACAAAGAATTATTGAAAAAGGTTCATTATAATGATTGTTTATATAAAATTTAAGTTTTAAATTTAATAATATTAATATAGTAATAAAATAATTTCATAATATGAGAATTTTAATTTGTAATAGTAGAAATATTACTTTCAAAATAAAAATTAAATAAATTAAAATTTATCAACTTAAAGTAGATGTTTGTTAGATGGTAAATTTTAAATCAAATTAGAGGGGCGATTGAATCTAAAAATTGAAATTTATATTAAAGTAATCAATTAGAAGCATCGATAGTTATCGAACACAGAATGATTGAAAAAGGATCATTATAATGTTTGTTTTTGTAAAATTTAAGTTTCTAATCAAATAATTTTAACATAGTAATAAAATAATTTAATAATATGAGAACATTAAGCTGTAGTAGTAGAAATATTATTTTCAAAATAAAAATTAAATAAATTGAAATTTATCAACTTAAAGTAGATGTTTGTTAGATGTTAAGTTTTAAATAAAATTAGACGGGCGAATGAATCTAAAATTTTATGTTTTAAATCTAATAATTTTAACATAGTAATAAAATAATTTCATAATATGAGATTTTTAATTTATAATAGTAGAAATATTATTATCAAAATAAAAATTAAATAAATTTAAATTTATCAACTGAAAGTAGATGTTTGTGAGATGTTAAGGTTTAAATAAAATTAGAGGGGAGATTGAATCTAAAAATTCAAATTTGTATTAAAGTAAACAATAAGAAGCATCGATAGTTATCGAACAAAGAATTATTGAAAAAGGTTCATTATAATGATTGTTTATATAAAATTTAAGTTTGAAATTTAATAATTTTAATATAGTAATAAAATAATTCCATAATATCAGAATATTAATTTGTAATAGTAGAAATATTATTTTCAAAATAAAAATTAAATAAACTGAAATTTATCAACTTAAAGTAGTTGTTTGTTAGACGTTAAGTTTTAAATAAAATTAGAGGGGAGATTGAATCTAATAATTTATGTTTTAAATTGAATAATTTTAATATAGTAATGAAATAATTTAATACGAGAATTTTAATTTGTAATAGTAGAAATATTATTTTCAAAATAAAAATTAAATAAATTGAAATTTATCAACTTAAAGTAGATGTTTGTTTGATGTTAAGTTTTAAATCAAATTAGAGGGGAGATTGAATCTAAAAATTGAAATTTATATTAAAGAAATCAATTAGAAGCATCGATAGTTATCGAACAAAGAATTATTGAAAAAGGTTCATTATAATGACTGTTTATATAAAATATAAGTTTTAAATTCAGTAATTTTAATGTAGTAATAAAATAATTTCATAATATGAGATTTTTAATTTGTAACAGTAGAAATATTATTTTCAAAATAAAAATTAAATAAATTGAAATTTATTAACTGAAAGTAGATGTTCGTTAGATGTTAAGTTTTAAATAATATTAGAGGGGCGAATGAATCTAAAAAATTGAAATTTATATTAAAGTAGTCAATTGGAAGCATCGATAGTTATCGAACAAAGAATTATTGAAAAAGGTTCATTATAATGATTGTTTATATAAAATTTAAGTTTTAAATTTAATAATTTTAATATAGTAATAAAATAATTTCGTAACATGAGAATATTAATTTGTAATAGTAGAAATATTATTTTCAAAATAAAAATTAAATAAACTGAAATTTATCAACTTAAAGTAGTTGTTTGTTAGATGTTAAGTTTTAAATAAAAGTAGAGGGGCGATTGAATCTAAAAATTTAAGTTTTAAATTTAATAATTTTAATATAGTAATAAAATAATTTCATAATATGAGAATTTTAATTTTTAATAGTAGAAATATTATTTTTAAAATAAAAATGAATAAATTAAAATTTATCAACTTAAAGTAGATGTTTGTTATATGTTAAGTTTTAAATAAAATTACAGGGGAGATTGAATCTAAAAGTTGAAATTTATATTAAAGTAAACAATTAGAAGCAGCGATAGTTATCGAACAAGGAATTGTTGAAAAAGGTTCATTATAATGATTGTTTATATAAAATTTAAGTTTTAAATTGAATAATTTTAATATAGTAATAAAATAATTTCGTAACATGAGAATATTAATTAGTAATAGTAGAAATATTACTTTCAAAATAAAAATTAAATAAATTGAAATTTATCAACTTAAAGTAGATGTTTGTGAGATGTTAAGTTTTAAATCAAATTAGAGGGGAGATTGAAACTAAAAATTTATGTTTTAAATTTAATAATTTTAATATAGTAATAAAATAATTTCATAATAAGAGAATTTTAATTTGTAATAGTAGAAAGATTATTTTCCAAATAAATATTAAATAAATTAAAATTTATCAACTTAAAGTAGATGTTTGTTAGATGTTAAGTTTTAAATAAAATTAGAGGGGAGATTGAATCTAATAATTTAAGTTTTAAATTTAATAATATTAATATAGTAATAAAATAATTTCATAATAAGAGAATTTTAATTTGTAATAGTAGAAATATTACTTTCAAAATAAAAATTAAATAAATTGAAATTTATCAACTTAAAGTAGATGTTTGTTAGATGTTAAGTTTTAAATCAAATTAGAGGGGCGATTGAATCTAGAAATTGACATTTATATTAAAGTAATGAATTAGAGGCATCGATAGTTATCGAACAAAGAATTGTTGAAAAGGGTTCATTATAATGTTAGTTTTTATAAAATTTAAGTTTTAAATTTAATAATTTTAATATAGAAATAAAATAATTTCATAATATGAGAACATTAATTTGTAATAGTAGAAATATTATTTTCAAAATAAAAATTAAATAAATTGAAATTTATCAACTTAAAGTATATGCTTGTTAGATGTTAAGTTTTAAATAATATTAGAGGGGCGAATGAATCTAAAAATTGAAATTTATATTAAAGTAATCAATTAGAAGCATCAATAGTTATCGAACAAAGAGTTATTGAAAAAGGTTCATTATAATGTGTGCTTTTATAAACCTTAAGTTTTAAATTTAATAATTTTAATAGAGTAATAAAATAATTTCATAACATGAGAATATTAATTTGAAATAGTAGAAATATTATTTTCAAAATAAAAATTAGATAAATTGAAATTTATCAACTTAAAGTAGATGTTTGTTAGAGGGTAAATTTTAAATAAAATGAGAGGGGAGATCGAAACTAAAAATTGAAATTTATATTAAAGTAATCAATTAGAAGCATCGATAGTTATCGAACAAGGAATTGTTGAAAAAGGTTCATTATAATGATTGTTTATATAAAATTTAAGTTTTAAATTTAATAATTTTTATATAGTAATAAAATAATTTCATAATATGAGAATATTAATTTGTAATAGTAGAAATATTATTTTCAAAATAAACATTAAATAAATTGAAATTTACCAACTTAAAGTAGATGTTTGTGAGATGTTAAGTTTTAAATCAAATTAGAGGGGAGATTGAAACTAAAAATTTATGTTTTAAATCTAATTATTTTAACATAGTAATAAAATAATTTAATACGAGAATTTTAATTTGTAATAGTAGAAATATTATTTTCAAAATAAAAATTAAATAAATTGAAATTTATCAACTTAAAGTAGATGTTTGTTTGATGTTAAGTTTTAAATCAAATTAGAGGGGAGATTGAATCTAAAAATTGAAATTTATATTAAAGAAATCAATTAGAAGCATCGATAGTTATCGAACAAAGAATTATTGAAAAAGGTTCATTATAATGACTGTTTACATAAAATATAAGTTTTAAATTCAGTAATTTTAATATAGTAATAAAATAATTTCATAATATGAGATTTTTAATTTGTAACAGTAGAAATATTATTTTCAAAATAAAAATTAAATAAATTGAAATTTATCAACTGAAAGTAGATGTTTGTTTGATGTTAAGTTTTAAATCAAATTAGAGGGGAGATTGAATCTAAAAATTGAAATTTATATTAAAGAAATCAATTAGAAGCATCGATAGTTATCGAACAAAGAATTATTGAAAAAGGTTCATTATAATGACTGTTTATATAAAATATAAGTTTTAAATTCAGTAATTTTAATATAGTAATAAAATAATTTCATAATATGAGATTTTTAATTTGTAACAGTAGAAATATTATTTTCAAAATAAAAATTAAATAAATTGAAATTTATTAACTGAAAGTAGATGTTTGTTAGATGTTAAGTTTTAAATAATATTAGAGGGGCGAATGAATCTAAAAAATTGAAATTTATATGAAAGTAATCAATTGGAAGCATCGATAGTTATCGAACAAAGAATTATTGAAAAAGGTTCATTATAATGATTGTTTATATAAAATTTAAGTTTTTAATTAAATAATTTTAACATAGTAATAAAATAATTTCGTAACATGAGAATATTAATTTGTAATAGTAGAAATATTATTTTCAAAATAAAAATTAGATAAATTGAAATTTATCAACTTAAAGTAGATGTTTGTTAGAGGGTAAATTTTAAATAAAATGAGAGGGGAGATCGAAACTAAAAATTGAAATTTATATTAAAGTAATCAATTAGAAGCATCGATAGTTATCGAACAAGGAATTGTTGAAAAAGGTTCATTATAATGATTGTTTATATAAAATTTAAGTTTTAAATTTAATAATTTTAATATAGTAATAAAATAATTTCATAATATCAGAATATTAATTTGTAATAGTAGAAATATTATTTTCAAAATAAAAATTAAATAAACTGAAATTTATCAACTTAAAGTAGTTGTTTGTTAGACGTTAAGTTTTAAATAAAATTAGAGGGGAGATTGAATCTAATAATTTATGTTTTAAATTTAATAATTTTAATATAGTAATAAAATAATTTCATAATAAGAGAATTTTAATTTGTAATAGTAGAAATATTATTTTCCAAATAAATACTAAATAAATTAAAATTTATCAACATAAAGTAGATGTTTGTTAGATGTTAAGTATTAAAAAAAAATTAGAGGGGCGATTGAATCTAAAAATTGAAATTTATATTAAAGTAAACAATTAGAAGCATCGATAGTTATCGAACAAAGAATTATTGCAAAAGGTTCATTATAATGATTGTTTATATAAAATTTAAGTTTTAAATTTAATAATTTTAATATAGTAATAAAATAATTCCATAATATCAGAATATTAATTTGTAATAGTAGAAATATTATTTTCAAAATAAAAATTAAATAAACTGAAATTTATCAACTTAAAGTAGTTGTTTGTTAGACGTTAAGTTTTAAATAAAATTAGAGGGGAGATTGAATCTAATAATTTATGTTTTAAATTGAATAATTTTAATATAGTAATAAAATAATTTAATACGAGAATTTTAATTTGTAATAGTAGAAATATTATTTTCAAAATAAAAATTAAATAAATTGAAATTTATCAACTTAAAGTAGATGTTTGTTTGATGTTAAGTTTTAAATCAAATTAGAGGGGAGATTGAATCTAAAAATTGAAATTTATATTAAAGAAATCAATTAGAAGCATCGATAGTTATCGAACAAAGAATTATTGAAAAAGGTTCATTATAATGACTGTTTATATAAAATATAAGTTTTAAATTCAGTAATTTTAATATAGTAATAAAATAATTTCATAATATGAGATTTTTAATTTGTAACAGTAGAAATATTATTTTCAAAATAAAAATTAAATAAATTGAAATTTATTAACTGAAAGTAGATGTTTGTTAGATGTTAAGTTTTAAATAATATTAGAGGGGCGAATGAATCTAAAAAATTGAAATTTATATTAAAGTAATCAATTGGAAGCATCGATAGCTATCGAACAAAGAATTATTGAAAAAGGTTCATTATTATGTTTGTTTTTATGAAATTTAAATTTGAAATTGAATAATTTTAATATAGTAATAAAATAATTTCATAATATGAGAATATTAATTTGTAGTAGTAGAAGTATTAGTTTCAAAATAAAAATTAGATGAATTGAAATTTATCAACTTAAAGTAGATGTTTGTGAGATGTTCAGTTTTAAATAAAATTAGATGGGAGATTGAATCTAAAAATTTAAGTTTTAAATTTAGTAATTTTAATATAGTAATAAAGTAATTTCATAATATGAGATTTTTAATTTTTAATAGTAGAAATATTATTTTCTAAACAAAAATTAAATAAATTAAAATTTATCAACTTAAGGTAGATGTTTGTTCGATGTTAAATATTAAATAAAATTAGAGTGGAGATTGAATCTAAAAATTTAAGTTTTAAATTTAATAATTTCAATATAGAAATAAAGTAATTTCATAATATGAGAATATTAATTTGTAATAGTAGAAATATTATTTTCAAAATAAAAATTATATAAATTAAAATTTATCAACTTAAAGTAGATGTTTGTTAGATGTTAAGTTTTAAATAAAATTAGAGGGGAGATTGAATATAAAAATTTAAGTTTTAAAATTAATAATTTTAATATAGTAATAAAATAATTTCATAATATGAGAATATTAATTTGTAATAGTAGAAATATTATTTTCAAAATAAAAATTAAATAAATTAAAATTTATCAACTTAAGGTAGATGTTTGTTAGATGTTAAATTTTATATAAAATTAGGGGGGAGATTGAATCTAAAAATTGAAATTTATATTAAAGTAATCAATTAGAAGCTTCGATAGTTATCGGACAAAGAGTTATTGAAAAAGGTTCATTATAATGACTGTTTATATAAAATTTAAGATTTAAAATCAGTAATTTTGATATAGTAATAAAATAATTGCATAATATGAGAATTTTAATTTGTAATAGTAGAAACATTATTTTCAAAATAAAAAATAAATAAATAAAAATTTATCAACTTAAGGTAGATGTTTGATAGATGGTAAATTTTAAATAAAATTAGAGGGGCGAATGAATCTAAAAATTGAAATTTATATTAAAGTAATCAAATAGAAGCATCGATAGTTATCGAACAAAGAATTATTGAAAAGGTTCATTTTAATGATTGATTATATAAAATTTTAGTTTTAAATTCAGTAATTTTAATATAGTATAAAAATAATTTCATAATATGGGAATATTAATTTGTAATAGTTGAAATAAAATTTTCAAAATAAAAATGTAATAAATTGAAATTTATCAACTGAAAGTAGATGTTTGTTAGATGTTGGGTTTTAAATAAAATTAGAGGGGAGATTCAATCTAAAAATTTAAGTTTTAAAATTAATAATTCTAATACAGTAATAAAATAATTTCATAATATGAGAATTTTAATTTGTAATAGTAGAAATATTATTTTCAAAATAAAAATTAGATAAATTGAAATTTATCAACTTAGAGTAGATGTTTCTTAGATGTTATGTTTTAAATAAAATTAGAGGGGCGAATGAATCTAAAAATTGAAATTTATATTAAAGTAATCAATTAGAAGCATCGACAGTTATCGAACAAAGAATTATTGAAAAAGGTTCATTATAATGTTTGTTTATATAAAATTTAAGTTTTAAATTGAATAATTTTAATATAGTAATAAAATAATTTCATAATATGAGAATTTTAATTTGTAAGAGTATAAATATTATTTTCAAAATAAAAATTAAATAAATTGAAATTTATCAACTTAAAGTAGTTGTTTGTTAGACGTTAAGTTTTAAATAAAATTAGAGGGGAGATTGAATCTAATAATTTATGTTTTAAATTGAATAATTTTAATATAGTAATAAAATAATTTAATACGAGAATTTTAATTTGTAATAGTAGAAATATTATTTTCAAAATAAAAATTAAATAAATTGAAATTTATCAACTTAAAGTAGATGTTTGTATGATGTTAAGTTTTAAATCAAATTAGAGGGGAGATTGAATCTAAAAATTGAAATTTATATTAAAGAAATCAATTAGAAGCATCGATAGTTATCGAACAAAGAATTATTGAAAAAGGTTCATTATAATGACTGTTTATATAAAATATAAGTTTTAAATTCAGTAATTTTAATATAGTAATAAAATAATTTCATAATATGAGATTTTTAATTTGTAACAGTAGAAATATTATTTTCAAAATAAAAATTAAATAAATTGAAATTTATTAACTGAAAGTAGATGTTTGTTAGATGTTAAGTTTTAAATAATATTAGAGGGGCGAATGAATCTAAAAAATTGAAATTTATATTAAAGTAATCAATTGGAAGCATCGATAGCTATCGAACAAAGAATTATTGAAAAAGGTTCATTATTATGTTTGTTTTTATGAAATTTAAGTTTCAAATTGAATAATTTTAATATAGTAATAAAATAATTTCATAATATGAGAATATTAATTTGTAGTAGTAGAAGTATTATTTTCAAAATAAAAATTAGATGAATTGAAATTTATCAACTTAAAGTAGATGTTTGTGAGATGTTCAGTTTTAAATAAAATTAGAGGGGAGATTGAATCTAAAAATTGAAATTTATATTAAAGTAAACAATTAGAAGCATCGATAGTTATCGAACAAAGAATTATTGAAAAAGGTTCATTATAATGTTTCTTTTTATAAAATTTAAGTTTTAATTTTAATAATTTGAATATAGTAATGAAATAAATTCATTATATGACATTTTTAATTTGTAATAGTAGAAATATTATTTTCAAAATAAAAATTAAATAAATTAAAATTTATCAACTTAAGGTAGAAGTTTGTTAGATGTTATGTTTTAAATAAAATTAGATGGGAGATTGAATCTAAAAATTTAAGTTTTAAATTTATTAATTTTCATATAGTAATAAAGTAATTTCATAATATGAGATTTTTAATTTTTAATAGTAGAAATATTATTTTCTAAACAAAAATTAAATAAATTAAAATTTATCAACTTAAGGTAGATGTTTGTTCGATGTTAAATTTTAAATAAAATTAGAGGGGAGATTGAATCTAAAAATTTAAGTTTTAAATTTAATAATTTCAATATAGAAATAAAGTAATTTCATAATATGAGAATATTAATTTGTAATAGTAGAAATATTATTTTCAAAATAAAAATTATATAAATTAAAATTTATCAACTTAAAGTAGATGTTTGTTAGATGTTAAGTGTTAAATAAAATTAGAGGGGAGATTGAATATAAACATTTAAGTTTTAAAATTAATAATTTTAATATAGTAATAAAATAATTTCATAATATGGGAATAATAATTTGTAACAGTAGAAATATTATTTTCAAAATAAAAATTAAATAAATTAAAATTTATGAACTTAAGGTAGATGTTTGTTAGATGTTAAATTTAAAATAAAATTAGAGGGGCGAATGAATCTAAAAATTTAAGTTTTAAATTTAATAATTTTAATATAGTAATAAAATAATTTCATAATAAGAGAATTTTAATTTGTAATAGTAGAAATATTATTCTCAAAATAAAAATTAAATAAATTAAAATTTATCAACATAAAGTAGATATTTGTTCGATGTTCAGTTTAAAATAAAATTAGAGGGACGAATGAATCTAAAAATTGAAATTTATATTAAAGTAATCAATTAGAAGCATCGATAGTTATCGTACAAAGAATTATTGAAAAAGGTTCATTATAATGTATGCTTTTATAAAATTTAACTTTTAAATTTAATAATATTAATATAGTAATAAAATAATTTCATAATATGAGAATATTAATTTGTAATAGTAGAAATATTATTTTCCAAATAAAAATTAAATAAATTGAAATTTATCAACTTAAAGTAGATGTTTGTTACATGTTAAGTTTTAAATAAAATTAGAGGGGAGATTGAATCTAAAAATTTAAGTTTTAAATTTAATAATATTAATATAGTAATAAAATAATTTCATAATATGAGAACATTAATTTGTAATAGTAGAAATATTATTTTCTAAATAAAAATTAAATAAATTAAAATTTATCAACTTAAGGTAGATGTTTGTTAGATGTTAAGTTTTAAATCAAATTAGAGGGGCGATTGAATCTAAAAATTGAAATTTATATTAAAGTAATCAATTAGAAGCATCGGTAGGTATCGAACAAAGAGTTATTGAAAAAGGTTCATTATAATGATTGCTTATATAAAATTTAAGTTTTAAATCTAATAATTTTAATATAGTAATAATATAATTTCATAATATGAGAATTTTGATTTGTAATAGTAGAAATATTATTTTCCAAATAAATATTAAATAAATTAAAATTTATCAACTTAAGGTAGATGTTTGTTCGATGTTAAATTTTAAATAAAATTAGAGGGGAGATTGAATCTAAAAATTTAAATTTTAAATTTAATAATTTTAATATAGTAATAACATAATTTCATAACATGAGTATTTTAATTGGTAATATTAGAAATATTATTTTCAAAATAAAAATTAAATAAATTAAAATTTATCAACTTAAACTAGATGTTTGTTAGATGGAAAATTTTAAATAAAATGACAGAGGAGATTGAATCTAAAAATTGAAATTTATATTAAAGTAAACAATTAGAAGCATCGATAGTTATCGAACAAAGAGTTATTGAAAAAGGTTCATTATAATGTGTGCTTTCATAAAATTTAAGTTTTAAAATTAATAATTTTAATATAGTAATAAAATAATTTCATAATATGAGAATTTTAATTTGTAATAGTAGAAATATTATTTTCAAAATAAAAATTAGATAAATTGAAATTTATCAACTTAAAGTAGATGTTTGTTACATGTTATGTTTTAAATAAAATTAGAGGGGCGAATGAATCTAAAAATTGAAATTTATATTAAAGTAATCAAATAGAAGCATCGATAGTTATCGAACAAAGAATTATTGAAAAGGTTCATTTTAATGATTGATTATATAAAATTTTAGTTTTAAATTCAGTAATTTTAATATAGTAATAAAATAATTTCATAATATAGGAATATTAATTTGTAATAGTTGAAATAAAATTTTCAAAATAAAAATGTAATAAATTGAAATTTATCAACTGAAAGTAGATGTTTGTTAGATGTTAGGTTTTAAATAAAATTAGAGGGGAGATTCAATCTAATAATTTAAGTTTTAAATCTAATAATTTTAATATAGTAATAATATAATTTCATAATATGAGAATTTTGATTTGTAATAGTAGAAATATTATTTTCCAAATAAATATTAAATAAATTAAAATTTATCAACTTAAGGTAGATGTTTGTTCGATGTTAAATTTTAAATAAAATTAGAGGGGAGATTGAATCTAAAAATTTAAATTTTAAATTTAATAATTTTAATATAGTAATAACATAATTTCATAACATGAGTATTTTAATTGGTAATATTAGAAATATTATTTTCAAAATAAAAATTAAATAAATTAAAATTTATCAACTTAAACTAGATGTTTGTTAGATGGAAAATTTTAAATAAAATGACAGAGGAGATTGAATCTAAAAATTGAAATTTATATTAAAGTAAACAATTAGAAGCATCGATAGTTATCGAACAAAGAGTTATTGAAAAAGGTTCATTATAATGTGTGCTTTCATAAAATTTAAGTTTTAAAATTAATAATTTTAATATAGTAATAAAATAATTTCATAATATGAGAATTTTAATTTGTAATAGTAGAAATATTATTTTCAAAATAAAAATTAGATAAATTGAAATTTATCAACTTAAAGTAGATGTTTGTTACATGTTATGTTTTAAATAAAATTAGAGGGGCGAATGAATCTAAAAATTGAAATTTATATTAAAGTAATCAAATAGAAGCATCGATAGTTATCGAACAAAGAATTATTGAAAAGGTTCATTTTAATGATTGATTATATAAAATTTTAGTTTTAAATTCAGTAATTTTAATATAGTAATAAAATAATTTCATAATATGGGAATATTAATTTGTAATAGTTGAAATAAAATTTTCAAAATAAAAATGTAATAAATTGAAATTTATCAACTGAAAGTAGATGTTTGTTAGATGTTAGGTTTTAAATAAAATTAGAGGGGAGATTCAATCTAATAATTTAAGTTTTAAAATTAATAATTCTAATACAGTAATAAAATAATTTCATAATATGAGAATTTTAATTTGTAATAGTAGAAATATTATTTTCAAAATGAAAATTAGATAAATAGAAATTTATCAACTTAGAGTAGATGTTTGTTAGATGTTATGTTTTAAATAAAATTAGAGGGGCGAATGAATCTAAAAATTGAAATTTATATTAAAGTAATCAAATAGAGGCATCGATAGTTATCGAACAAAGAATTATTGCAAAAGGTTCATTATAATGTATGCTTTTGTAAAATTTAAGTTTTAATTCTAATAATTTTAATATAGAAATAAAATAATTTCATAATATGAGAATATTAATTTGTAATAGTAGAAAAAATGTTTTCAAAATAAAAATTAAATAAATTAAAATTTATCAACGTAAGGTAGATGTTTCTTAGATGGTAAATTTTAAATCTAATTAGAGGGCCGATTGAATCTAAAAATTGAAATTTATATTAAAGTAAACAATTAGAAGCATCGATAGTTATCGAACAAAGAATTATTGAAAAAGGTTCATTATAATGTATGGTTTTATAAAATTTAACTTTTAAATTTAATAACTTTAATATAGTAATAAAATAATTTCATAATATGAGAATATTAATTTGTAATAGTAGAAATATTATTTTCCAAATAAAAATTAAATAAATTGAAATTTATCAACATAAAGTAGATGTTTGATAGATGGTAAATTTTAAATCAAATTAGAGGGGCGAATGAATCTAAAAATTGAAATTTATATTAAAGTAATCAAATAGAAGCATCGATAGTTATCGAACAAAGAATTATTGAAAAAGTTTCATTATAATGATTGATTATATAAAATTTTAGTGTTAAATTCAGTAATTTTAATATAGTAATAAAATAATTTCATAATATGAGAATATTAATTTGAAATAGTAGAAATATTATTTTCAAAATAAAAATTAAATAAATTGAAATTTATCAACATAAAGTAGATGTTTGTTAGATGTTATGTTTTAAATAAAATTAGAGGGGCGAATGAATCTAAAAATTGAAATTTATATTAAAGTAATCAAATAGAAGCATCGATAGTTATCGAACAAAGAATTATTGAAAAAGGTTCATTATAATGATTGATTATATAAAATTTAAGTTTTAAATTTAATAATTTTAATATACTAATAAAATAATTTGATAATATGGGAATTTAGTTTGTAATAGTAGAAATATTATTTTCAAAATAAAAATTAAATAAATTAAAATTTATCAACTTAAGGTAGATGTTTGTTAGATGTTAAGTTTTAAATCAAATTAGAGGGGAGATTGAATCTAAAAATTTAAGTTTTAAATTTAATAATATTAATATAGTAATAAAATTATTTCATAATATGAGAATATTAATTTGTAATAGTAGAAATATTATTTTCAAAATATAAATTAAATAAATTGAAATTTATCAACTTAAAGTAGATGTTTGTTAGATGTTAAGTTTTAAATAAAATTAGAGGGGAGATTGAATATAAAAATTTAAGTTTTAAAATTAATAATTTTAATATAGTAATAATATAAGTTCATAATATGAGAATTTTGATTTGTAATAGTAGAAATATTATTTTCCAAATAAATATTAAATAAATTAAAATTTATCGACTTAAGGTAGATGTTTGTTCGATGTTAAATTTTAAATAAAATTAGAGGGGAGATTGAATCTAAAAATTTAAGTTTTAAATGTAATAATTTTAATATAGTAATAACATAATTTCATAACATGAGTATTTTAATTGGTAATATTAGAAATATTATTTTCAAAATAAAAATTAAATAAATTAAAATTTATCAACTTAAACTAGATGTTTGTTAGATGGAAAATTTTAAATAAAATGACAGAGGAGATTGAATCTAAAAATTGAAATTTATATTAAAGGAATCAATTAGAAGCATCGATAGTTATCGAACAAAGAATTATTGAAAAGGTTCATTTTAATGATTGATTATATAAAATTTTAGTTTTAAATTCAGTAATTTTAATATAGTAATAAAATAGTTTCATAATATGGGAATATTAATTTGTAATAGTTGAAATAAAATTTTCAAAAGAAAAATGTAATAAATTGAAATTTATCAACTGAAAGTAGATGTTTGTTAGATGTTAGGTTTTAAATAAAATTAGAGAGGAGATTCAATCTAAAAATTTAAGTTTTAAAATTAATAATTCTAATACAGTAATAAAATAATTTCATAATATGAGAATTTTAATTTGTAATAGTAGAAATATTATTTTCAAAATAAAAATTAGATAAATAGAAATTTATCAACTTAGAGTAGATGTTTGTTAGATGTTATGTTTTAAATAAAATTAGAGGGGCGAATGAATCTAAAAATTGAAATTTATATTAAAGTAATCAAATAGAAGCATCGATAGTTATCGAACAAAGAATTATTGAAAAAGGTTCATTATAATGATTGCTTATATAAAATTTAAGTTTTAAATCTAATAATTTTAATATAGTAATAATATAATTTCATAATATGAGAATTTTGATTTGTAATAGTAGAAATATTATTTTCCAAATAAATATTAAATAAATTAAAATTTATCAACTTAAGGTAGATGTTTGTTCGATGTTAAATTTTAAATAAAATTAGAGGGGAGATTGAATCTAAAAATTTAAGTTTTAAATTTAATAATTTTTATATAGTAATAACATAATTTCATAACATGAGTATTTTAATTGGTAATATTAGAAATATTATTTTCAAAATAAAAATTAAATAAATTAAAATTTATCAACTTAAACTAGATGTTTGTTAGATGGAAAATTTTACATAAAATGACAGGGGAGATTGAATCTAAAAATTGAAATTTATATTAAAGAAATCAATTAGAAGCATCGATAGTTATAGAACAAAGAGTTATTGAAAAAGGTTCATTATAATGACTGTTTATATAAAATTCAAGTTTTAAATTCAGTAATTTTAATATAGTAATAAAATAATTCCATAATATGAGAATATTAATTTGTAATAGTAGAAATATTATTTTTAAAATAAAAATTAAATAAATTGAAATTTATCAACTTAAAGTAGATGTTTGTTAGATGTTAAGTTTTAAATAAAATTAGAGGGGAGATTGAATCTAAAAATTTAAGTTTTAAATTTAATAATTTTAATATAGTAATAACATAATTTCATAATATGAGAATATTAATTTGTAATAGTAGAAATATTATTTTCAAAATAAAAATTAAATAAATTAAAATTTATCAACTTAAACTAGATGTATGTTAGATGGAAAATTTTACATAAAATGACAGGGGAGATTGAATCTAAAAATTGAAATTTATATTAAAGAAATCAATTAGAAGCATCGATAGTTATCGAACAAAGAGTTATTGAAAAAGGTTCATTATAATGACTGTTTACATAAAATTCAAGTTCTAAATTCAGTAATTTTAATATAGTAATAAAATAATTTCATAATATGAGAATATTAATTTGTAATAGTAGAAATATTATTTTTAAAATAAAAATTAAATAAATTAAAATTTATCAACTTAAGGTAGATGTTTGTTAGATGTTAAGTTTTAAATCAAATTAGAGGGGCGATTGAATCTAAAAATTGAAATTTATATTAAAGTAATCAATTAGAAGCATCGGTAGGTATCGAACAAAGAGTTATTGAAAAAGGTTCATTATAATGATTGCTTATATAAAATTCAAGTTTTAAATCTAATAATTTTAATATAGTAATAATATAATTTCATAATATGAGAATTTTGATTTGTAATAGTAGAAATATTATTTTCCAAATAAATATTAAATAAATTAAAATTTATCAACTTAAGGTAGATGTTTGTTCGATGTTAAATTTTAAATAAAATTAGAGGGGAGATTGAATCTAAAAATTTAAGTTTTAAATTTAATAATTTTTATATAGTAATAACATAATTTCATAACATGAGTATTTTAATTGGTAATATTAGAAATATTATTTTCAAAATAAAAATTAAATAAATTAAAATTTATCAACTTAAACTAGATGTTTGTTAGATGGAAAATTTTACATAAAATGACAGGGGAGATTGAATCTAAAAATTGAAATTTATATTAAAGAAATCAATTAGAAGCATCGATAGTTATAGAACAAAGAGTTATTGAAAAAGGTTCATTATAATGACTGTTTATATAAAATTCAAGTTTTAAATTCAGTAATTTTAATATAGTAATAAAATAATTCCATAATATGAGAATATTAATTTGTAATAGTAGAAATATTATTTTTAAAATAAAAATTAAATAAATTGAAATTTATCAACTTAAAGTAGATGTTTGTTAGATGTTAAGTTTTAAATAAAATTAGAGGGGAGATTGAATCTAAAAATTTAAGTTTTAAATTTAATAATTTTAATATAGTAATAAAATAATTTCATAATATGAGAATTTTAATTTGTAATAGTAGAAATATTATTTTCAAAATAAAAATTAGATAAATTGAAATTTATCAACTTAAAGTAGATGTTTGTTACATGTTATGTTTTAAATAAAATTAGAGGGGCGAATGAATCTAAAAATTGAAATTTATATTAAAGTAATCAAATAGAAGCATCGATAGTTATCGAACAAAGAATTATTGAAAAGGTTCATTTTAATGATTGATTATATAAAATTTTAGTTTTAAATTCAGTAATTTTAATATAGTAATAAAATAATTTCATAATATAGGAATATTAATTTGTAATAGTTGAAATAAAATTTTCAAAATAAAAATGTAATAAATTGAAATTTATCAACTGAAAGTAGATGTTTGTTAGATGTTAGGTTTTAAATAAAATTAGAGGGGAGATTCAATCTAATAATTTAAGTTTTAAATCTAATAATTTTAATATAGTAATAATATAATTTCATAATATGAGAATTTTGATTTGTAATAGTAGAAATATTATTTTCCAAATAAATATTAAATAAATTAAAATTTATCAACTTAAGGTAGATGTTTGTTCGATGTTAAATTTTAAATAAAATTAGAGGGGAGATTGAATCTAAAAATTTAAATTTTAAATTTAATAATTTTAATATAGTAATAACATAATTTCATAACATGAGTATTTTAATTGGTAATATTAGAAATATTATTTTCAAAATAAAAATTAAATAAATTAAAATTTATCAACTTAAACTAGATGTTTGTTAGATGGAAAATTTTAAATAAAATGACAGAGGAGATTGAATCTAAAAATTGAAATTTATATTAAAGTAAACAATTAGAAGCATCGATAGTTATCGAACAAAGAGTTATTGAAAAAGGTTCATTATAATGTGTGCTTTCATAAAATTTAAGTTTTAAAATTAATAATTTTAATATAGTAATAAAATAATTTCATAATATGAGAATTTTAATTTGTAATAGTAGAAATATTATTTTCAAAATAAAAATTAGATAAATTGAAATTTATCAACTTAAAGTAGATGTTTGTTACATGTTATGTTTTAAATAAAATTAGAGGGGCGAATGAATCTAAAAATTGAAATTTATATTAAAGTAATCAAATAGAAGCATCGATAGTTATCGAACAAAGAATTATTGAAAAGGTTCATTTTAATGATTGATTATATAAAATTTTAGTTTTAAATTCAGTAATTTTAATATAGTAATAAAATAATTTCATAATATGGGAATATTAATTTGTAATAGTTGAAATAAAATTTTCAAAATAAAAATGTAATAAATTGAAATTTATCAACTGAAAGTAGATGTTTGTTAGATGTTAGGTTTTAAATAAAATTAGAGGGGAGATTCAATCTAATAATTTAAGTTTTAAAATTAATAATTCTAATACAGTAATAAAATAATTTCATAATATGAGAATTTTAATTTGTAATAGTAGAAATATTATTTTCAAAATGAAAATTAGATAAATAGAAATTTATCAACTTAGAGTAGATGTTTGTTAGATGTTATGTTTTAAATAAAATTAGAGGGGCGAATGAATCTAAAAATTGAAATTTATATTAAAGTAATCAAATAGAGGCATCGATAGTTATCGAACAAAGAATTATTGCAAAAGGTTCATTATAATGTATGCTTTTGTAAAATTTAAGTTTTAATTCTAATAATTTTAATATAGAAATAAAATAATTTCATAATATGAGAATATTAATTTGTAATAGTAGAAAAAATGTTTTCAAAATAAAAATTAAATAAATTAAAATTTATCAACGTAAGGTAGATGTTTCTTAGATGGTAAATTTTAAATCTAATTAGAGGGCCGATTGAATCTAAAAATTGAAATTTATATTAAAGTAAACAATTAGAAGCATCGATAGTTATCGAACAAAGAATTATTGAAAAAGGTTCATTATAATGATTGATTATATAAAATTTTAGTTTTAAATTCAGTAATTTTAATATAGTAATAAAATAATTTCATAATATGAGAATATTAATTTGAAATAGTAGAAATATTATTTTCAAAATAAAAATTAAATAAATTGAAATTTATCAACATAAAGTAGATGTTTGTTAGATGTTATGTTTTAAATAAAATTAGAGGGGCGAATGAATCTAAAAATTGAAATTTATATTAAAGTAATCAAATAGAAGCATCGATAGTTATCGAACAAAGAATTATTGAAAAAGGTTCATTATAATGATTGATTATATAAAATTTAAGTTTTAAATTTAATAATTTTAATATACTAATAAAATAATTTGATAATATGGGAATTTAGTTTGTAATAGTAGAAATATTATTTTCAAAATAAAAATTAAATAAATTAAAATTTATCAACTTAAGGTAGATGTTTGTTAGATGTTAAGTTTTAAATCAAATTAGAGGGGAGATTGAATCTAAAAATTTAAGTTTTAAATTTAATAATATTAATATAGTAATAAAATTATTTCATAATATGAGAATATTAATTTGTAATAGTAGAAATATTATTTTCAAAATATAAATTAAATAAATTGAAATTTATCAACTTAAAGTAGATGTTTGTTAGATGTTAAGTTTTAAATAAAATTAGAGGGGAGATTGAATATAAAAATTTAAGTTTTAAAATTAATAATTTTAATATAGTAATAATATAAGTTCATAATATGAGAATTTTGATTTGTAATAGTAGAAATATTATTTTCCAAATAAATATTAAATAAATTAAAATTTATCGACTTAAGGTAGATGTTTGTTCGATGTTAAATTTTAAATAAAATTAGAGGGGAGATTGAATCTAAAAATTTAAGTTTTAAATGTAATAATTTTAATATAGTAATAACATAATTTCATAACATGAGTATTTTAATTGGTAATATTAGAAATATTATTTTCAAAATAAAAATTAAATAAATTAAAATTTATCAACTTAAACTAGATGTTTGTTAGATGGAAAATTTTAAATAAAATGACAGAGGAGATTGAATCTAAAAATTGAAATTTATATTAAAGGAATCAATTAGAAGCATCGATAGTTATCGAACAAAGAATTATTGAAAAGGTTCATTTTAATGATTGATTATATAAAATTTTAGTTTTAAATTCAGTAATTTTAATATAGTAATAAAATAGTTTCATAATATGGGAATATTAATTTGTAATAGTTGAAATAAAATTTTCAAAAGAAAAATGTAATAAATTGAAATTTATCAACTGAAAGTAGATGTTTGTTAGATGTTAGGTTTTAAATAAAATTAGAGAGGAGATTCAATCTAAAAATTTAAGTTTTAAAATTAATAATTCTAATACAGTAATAAAATAATTTCATAATATGAGAATTTTAATTTGTAATAGTAGAAATATTATTTTCAAAATAAAAATTAGATAAATAGAAATTTATCAACTTAGAGTAGATGTTTGTTAGATGTTATGTTTTAAATAAAATTAGAGGGGCGAATGAATCTAAAAATTGAAATTTATATTAAAGTAATCAAATAGAAGCATCGATAGTTATCGAACAAAGAATTATTGAAAAAGGTTCATTATAATGATTGCTTATATAAAATTTAAGTTTTAAATCTAATAATTTTAATATAGTAATAATATAATTTCATAATATGAGAATTTTGATTTGTAATAGTAGAAATATTATTTTCCAAATAAATATTAAATAAATTAAAATTTATCAACTTAAGGTAGATGTTTGTTCGATGTTAAATTTTAAATAAAATTAGAGGGGAGATTGAATCTAAAAATTTAAGTTTTAAATTTAATAATTTTTATATAGTAATAACATAATTTCATAACATGAGTATTTTAATTGGTAATATTAGAAATATTATTTTCAAAATAAAAATTAAATAAATTAAAATTTATCAACTTAAACTAGATGTTTGTTAGATGGAAAATTTTACATAAAATGACAGGGGAGATTGAATCTAAAAATTGAAATTTATATTAAAGAAATCAATTAGAAGCATCGATAGTTATAGAACAAAGAGTTATTGAAAAAGGTTCATTATAATGACTGTTTATATAAAATTCAAGTTTTAAATTCAGTAATTTTAATATAGTAATAAAATAATTCCATAATATGAGAATATTAATTTGTAATAGTAGAAATATTATTTTTAAAATAAAAATTAAATAAATTGAAATTTATCAACTTAAAGTAGATGTTTGTTAGATGTTAAGTTTTAAATAAAATTAGAGGGGAGATTGAATCTAAAAATTTAAGTTTTAAATTTAATAATTTTAATATAGTAATAACATAATTTCATAATATGAGAATATTAATTTGTAATAGTAGAAATATTATTTTCAAAATAAAAATTAAATAAATTAAAATTTATCAACTTAAACTAGATGTATGTTAGATGGAAAATTTTACATAAAATGACAGGGGAGATTGAATCTAAAAATTGAAATTTATATTAAAGAAATCAATTAGAAGCATCGATAGTTATCGAACAAAGAGTTATTGAAAAAGGTTCATTATAATGACTGTTTACATAAAATTCAAGTTCTAAATTCAGTAATTTTAATATAGTAATAAAATAATTTCATAATATGAGAATATTAATTTGTAATAGTAGAAATATTATTTTTAAAATAAAAATTAAATAAATTAAAATTTATCAACTTAAGGTAGATGTTTGTTAGATGTTAAGTTTTAAATCAAATTAGAGGGGCGATTGAATCTAAAAATTGAAATTTATATTAAAGTAATCAATTAGAAGCATCGGTAGGTATCGAACAAAGAGTTATTGAAAAAGGTTCATTATAATGATTGCTTATATAAAATTCAAGTTTTAAATCTAATAATTTTAATATAGTAATAATATAATTTCATAATATGAGAATTTTGATTTGTAATAGTAGAAATATTATTTTCCAAATAAATATTAAATAAATTAAAATTTATCAACTTAAGGTAGATATTTGTTCGATGTTAAATTTTAAATAAAATTAGAGGGGAGATTGAATCTAAAAATTTAAGTTTTAAATGTAATAATTTTAATATAGTAATAACATAATTTCATAACATGAGTATTTTAATTGGTAATATTAGAAATATTATTTTCAAAATAAAAATTAAATAAATTAAAATTTATCAACTTAAACTAGATGTTTGTTAGATGGAGAATTTTAAATAAAATGACAGAGGAGATTGAATCTAAAAATTGAAATTTATATTAAAGGAATCAATTAGAAGCATCGATAGTTATCGAACAAAGAGTTATTGAAAAAGGTTCATTATAATGACTGTTTATATAAAATTCAAGTTTTAAATTCAGTAATTTTAATATAGTAATAAAATAATTTCATAATATGAGAATATTAATTTGTAATAGTAGAAATATTATTTTTAAAATAAAAATTAAATAAATTGAAATTTATCAACTTAAAGTAGATGTTTGTTAGATGTTAAGTTTTAAATAACATTAGAGGGGAGATTGAATTTAAAAATTGAAATTCATATTAAAGTAATAAATTAGAAGCATCGATAGTTGTCGAACAAAGAATTATTGAAAAAGTTTCATTATAATGATTTTTTATATAAAATTTAAGTTTGAAATCCAGTAATTTTAATATAGTAATAAAATAATTTCATAATATGAGAATATTAATTTGTAATAGTAGAAATATTATTTTCAAAATAGAAATTAAATAAATTGAAATTTATCAACTTAAAGTAGATGTTTGTTATATGTTAGGTTTTAAATAAAATGAGAGGGGAGATTGAATCTAAAAATTTAAGTTTTAAATTTAATAATATTAATATAGTAATAAAATTATTTCATAATATGAGAATATTAATTTGTAATAGTAGAAATATTATTTTCAAAATAAAAATTAAATAAATTGAAATTTATCAACTTAAAGTAGATGTTTGTTAGATGTTAAGTTTTAAATAAAATTAGAGGGAAGATTGAATCTAAAAATTTAAGTTTTAAATTTAATAATTTTAATATAGTAATAATATAATTTCATAATATGAGAATTTTGATTTGTAATAGTAGAAATATTATTTTCAAAATGAAAATTAAATAAATTAAAATTTATCAACTTAAACTAGATGTTTGTTAGATGGAGAATTTTAAATAAAATGACAGAGGAGATTGAATCTAAAAATTGAAATTTATATTAAAGGAATCAATTAGAAGCATCGATAGTTATCGAACAAAGAGTTATTGAAAAAGGTTCATTATAATGACTGTTTATATAAAATTCAAGTTTTAAATTCAGTAATTTTAATATAGTAATGAAATAATTTCATAATATGAGAATATTAATTTGTAATAGTAGAAATATTATTTTTAAAATAAAAATTAAATAAATTGAAATTTATCAACTTAAAGTAGATGTTTGTTAGATGTTAAGTTTTAAATAACATTAGAGGGGAGATTGAATTTAAAAATTGAAATTCATATTAAAGTAATAAATTAGAAGCATCGATAGTTATAGAACAAAGAGTTATTGAAAAAGGTTCATTATAATGACTGTTTATATAAAATTCAAGTTTTAAATTCAGTAATTTTAATATAGTAATAAAATAATTCCATAATATGAGAATATTAATTTGTAATAGTAGAAATATTATTTTTAAAATAAAAATTAAATAAATTAAAATTTATCAACTTAAACTAGATGTTTGTTAGATGGAAAATTTTAAATAAAATGACAGAGGAGATTGAATCTAAAAATTGAAATTTATATTAAAGGAATCAATTAGAAGCATCGATAGTTATCGAACAAAGAATTATTGAAAAGGTTCATTTTAATGATTGATTATATAAAATTTTAGTTTTAAATTCAGTAATTTTAATATAGTAATAAAATAATTTCATAATATGAGAATATTAATTTGTAATAGTAGAAATATTATTTTTAAAATAAAAATTAAATAAATTGAAATTTATCAACTTAAAGTAGATGTTTGTTAGATGTTAAGTTTTAAATAACATTAGAGGGGAGATTGAATTTAAAAATTGAAATTCATATTAAAGTAATAAATTAGAAGCATCGATAGTTGTCGAACAAAGAATTATTGAAAAAGTTTCATTATAATGATTTTTTATATAAAATTTAAGTTTGAAATCCAGTAATTTTAATATAGTAATAAAATAATTTCATAATATGAGAATATTAATTTGTAATAGTAGAAATATTATTTTCAAAATAGAAATTAAATAAATTGAAATTTATCAACTTAAAGTAGATGTTTGTTATATGTTAGGTTTTAAATAAAATGAGAGGGGAGATTGAATCTAAAAATTTAAGTTTTAAATTTAATAATATTAATATAGTAATAAAATTATTTCATAATATGAGAATATTAATTTGTAATAGTAGAAATATTATTTTCAAAATAAAAATTAAATAAATTGAAATTTATCAACTTAAAGTAGATGTTTGTTAGATGTTAAGTTTTAAATAAAATTAGAGGGAAGATTGAATCTAAAAATTTAAGTTTTAAATTTAATAATTTTAATATAGTAATAATATAATTTCATAATATGAGAATTTTGATTTGTAATAGTAGAAATATTATTTTCAAAATGAAAATTAAATAAATTAAAATTTATCAACTTAAACTAGATGTTTGTTAGATGGAGAATTTTAAATAAAATGACAGAGGAGATTGAATCTAAAAATTGAAATTTATATTAAAGGAATCAATTAGAAGCATCGATAGTTATCGAACAAAGAGTTATTGAAAAAGGTTCATTATAATGACTGTTTATATAAAATTCAAGTTTTAAATTCAGTAATTTTAATATAGTAATGAAATAATTTCATAATATGAGAATATTAATTTGTAATAGTAGAAATATTATTTTTAAAATAAAAATTAAATAAATTGAAATTTATCAACTTAAAGTAGATGTTTGTTAGATGTTAAGTTTTAAATAACATTAGAGGGGAGATTGAATTTAAAAATTGAAATTCATATTAAAGTAATAAATTAGAAGCATCGATAGTTATAGAACAAAGAGTTATTGAAAAAGGTTCATTATAATGACTGTTTATATAAAATTCAAGTTTTAAATTCAGTAATTTTAATATAGTAATAAAATAATTCCATAATATGAGAATATTAATTTGTAATAGTAGAAATATTATTTTTAAAATAAAAATTAAATAAATTGAAATTTATCAACTTAAAGTAGATGTTTGTTAGATGTTAAGTTTTAAATAAAATTAGAGGGGAGATTGAATCTAAAAATTTAAGTTTTAAATTTAATAATTTTAATATAGTAATAACATAATTTCATAATATGAGAATATTAATTTGTAATAGTAGAAATATTATTTTCAAAATAAAAATTAAATAAATTAAAATTTATCAACTTAAACTAGATGTTTGTTAGATGGAAAATTTTACATAAAATGACAGGGGAGATTGAATCTAAAAATTGAAATTTATATTAAAGAAATCAATTAGAAGCATCGATAGTTATCGAACAAAGAGTTATTGAAAAAGGTTCATTATAATGACTGTTTATATAAAATTCAAGTTCTAAATTCAGTAATTTTAATATAGTAATAAAATAATTTCATAATATGAGAATATTAATTTGTAATAGTAGAAATATTATTTTTAAAATAAAAATTAAATAAATTAAAATTTATCAACTTAAGGTAGATGTTTGTTAGATGTTAAGTTTTAAATAAAATGAGAGGGGAGATTGAATCTAAAAATTTAAGTTTTAAATTTAATAATATTAATATAGTAATAAAATTATTTCATAATATGAGAATATTAATTTGTAATAGTAGAAATATTATTTTCAAAATAAAAATTAAATAAATTAAAATTTATCAACTTAAACTAGATGTTTGTTAGATGGAAAATTTTAAATAAAATGACAGAGGAGATTGAATCTAAAAATTGAAATTTATATTAAAGGAATCAATTAGAAGCATCGATAGTTATCGAACAAAGAATTATTGAAAAGGTTCATTTTAATGATTGATTATATAAAATTTTAGTTTTAAATTCAGTAATTTTAATATAGTAATAAAATAATTTCATAATATGAGAATATTAATTTGTAATAGTAGAAATATTATTTTTAAAATAAAAATTAAATAAATTGAAATTTATCAACTTAAAGTAGATGTTTGTTAGATGTTAAGTTTTAAATAACATTAGAGGGGAGATTGAATTTAAAAATTGAAATTCATATTAAAGTAATAAATTAGAAGCATCGATAGTTGTCGAACAAAGAATTATTGAAAAAGTTTCATTATAATGATTTTTTATATAAAATTTAAGTTTGAAATCCAGTAATTTTAATATAGTAATAAAATAATTTCATAATATGAGAATATTAATTTGTAATAGTAGAAATATTATTTTCAAAATAGAAATTAAATAAATTGAAATTTATCAACTTAAAGTAGATGTTTGTTATATGTTAGGTTTTAAATAAAATGAGAGGGGAGATTGAATCTAAAAATTTAAGTTTTAAATTTAATAATATTAATATAGTAATAAAATTATTTCATAATATGAGAATATTAATTTGTAATAGTAGAAATATTATTTTCAAAATAAAAATTAAATAAATTGAAATTTATCAACTTAAAGTAGATGTTTGTTAGATGTTAAGTTTTAAATAAAATTAGAGGGAAGATTGAATCTAAAAATTTAAGTTTTAAATTTAATAATTTTAATATAGTAATAATATAATTTCATAATATGAGAATTTTGATTTGTAATAGTAGAAATATTATTTTCAAAATGAAAATTAAATAAATTAAAATTTATCAACTTAAACTAGATGTTTGTTAGATGGAGAATTTTAAATAAAATGACAGAGGAGATTGAATCTAAAAATTGAAATTTATATTAAAGGAATCAATTAGAAGCATCGATAGTTATCGAACAAAGAGTTATTGAAAAAGGTTCATTATAATGACTGTTTATATAAAATTCAAGTTTTAAATTCAGTAATTTTAATATAGTAATGAAATAATTTCATAATATGAGAATATTAATTTGTAATAGTAGAAATATTATTTTTAAAATAAAAATTAAATAAATTGAAATTTATCAACTTAAAGTAGATGTTTGTTAGATGTTAAGTTTTAAATAACATTAGAGGGGAGATTGAATTTAAAAATTGAAATTCATATTAAAGTAATAAATTAGAAGCATCGATAGTTATAGAACAAAGAGTTATTGAAAAAGGTTCATTATAATGACTGTTTATATAAAATTCAAGTTTTAAATTCAGTAATTTTAATATAGTAATAAAATAATTCCATAATATGAGAATATTAATTTGTAATAGTAGAAATATTATTTTTAAAATAAAAATTAAATAAATTGAAATTTATCAACTTAAAGTAGATGTTTGTTAGATGTTAAGTTTTAAATAAAATTAGAGGGGAGATTGAATCTAAAAATTTAAGTTTTAAATTTAATAATTTTAATATAGTAATAACATAATTTCATAATATGAGAATATTAATTTGTAATAGTAGAAATATTATTTTCAAAATAAAAATTAAATAAATTAAAATTTATCAACTTAAACTAGATGTTTGTTAGATGGAAAATTTTACATAAAATGACAGGGGAGATTGAATCTAAAAATTGAAATTTATATTAAAGAAATCAATTAGAAGCATCGATAGTTATCGAACAAAGAGTTATTGAAAAAGGTTCATTATAATGACTGTTTATATAAAATTCAAGTTCTAAATTCAGTAATTTTAATATAGTAATAAAATAATTTCATAATATGAGAATATTAATTTGTAATAGTAGAAATATTATTTTTAAAATAAAAATTAAATAAATTAAAATTTATCAACTTAAGGTAGATGTTTGTTAGATGTTAAGTTTTAAATAAAATGAGAGGGGAGATTGAATCTAAAAATTTAAGTTTTAAATTTAATAATATTAATATAGTAATAAAATTATTTCATAATATGAGAATATTAATTTGTAATAGTAGAAATATTATTTTCAAAATAAAAATTAAATAAATTAAAATTTATCAACTTAAACTAGATGTTTGTTAGATGGAAAATTTTAAATAAAATGACAGAGGAGATTGAATCTAAAAATTGAAATTTATATTAAAGGAATCAATTAGAAGCATCGATAGTTATCGAACAAAGAATTATTGAAAAGGTTCATTTTAATGATTGATTATATAAAATTTTAGTTTTAAATTCAGTAATTTTAATATAGTAATAAAATAATTTCATAATATGGGAATATTAATTTGTAATAGTTGAAATAAAATTTTCAAAATAAAAATGTAATAAATTGAAATTTATCAACTGAAAGTAGATGTTTGTTAGATGTTAGGTTTTAAATAAAATTAGAGAGGAGATTCAATCTAAAAATTTAAGTTTTAAAATTAATAATTCTAATACAGTAATAAAATAATTTCATAATATGAGAATATTAATTTGAAATAGTAGAAATATTATTTTCAAAATAAAAATTAAATAAATTAAAATTTATCAACTTAAGGTAGATGTTTGTTAGATGTTAAGTTTTAAATCAAATTAGAGGGGCGATTGAATCTAAAAATTGAAATTTATATTAAAGTAATCAATTAGAAGCATCGGTAGGTATCGAACAAAGAGTTATTGAAAAAGGTTCATTATAATGATTGCTTATATAAAATTTAAGTTTTAAATCTAATAATTTTAATATAGTAATAATATAATTTCATAATATGAGAATTTTGATTTGTAATAGTAGAAATATTATTTTCCAAATAAATATTAAATAAATTAAAATTTATCAACTTAAGGTAGATGTTTGTTCGATGTTAAATTTTAAATAAAATTAGAGGGGAGATTGAATCTAAAAATTTAAGTTTTAAATTTAATAATTTTAATATAGTAATAACATAATTTCATAACATGAGTATTTTAATTGGTAATATTAGAAATATTATTTTCAAAATAAAAATTAAATAAATTAAAATTTATCAACTTAAACTAGATGTTTGTTAGATGTTAAGTTTTAAATAACATTAGAGGGGAGATTGAATTTAAAAATTGAAATTTATATTAAAGTAATAAATTAGAAGCATCGATATTTGTCGAACAAAGAATTATTGAAAAAGGTTCATTATAATGATTTTTTATATAAAATTTAAGTTTTAAATCCAGTAATTTTAATATAGTAATAAAATAATTTCATAATATGAGAATATTAATTTGTAATAGTAGAAATATTATTTTCAAAATAAAAATTAAATAAATTGTAATTTATCAACTTAAAGTAGATGTTTGTTAGATGTTAAGTTTTAAATCAAATTAGAGGAGCGAATGAATCTAAAAATTAAAATTTATATTAAAGTAATCAATTGGAAGCATCCATAGTTATAGAACAAAGAATTATTGAAAAAGGTTCATTATAATGATTGTTTATATAAAATTTAAGTTTTAAATTTAATAATTTTAATATCGTAATAGAATAACTTCATAATATGAGAATATTAATTTGTAATAGTAGAAATATTATTTTCAAAATAAAAATTAAATAAATTAAAATTTATCAACTTAAGGTAGATGTTTGTTCGATGTTAAATTTTAAATAAAATTAGAGGGGAGATTGAATCTAAAAATTTAAGTTTTAAATTTAATAATTTTAATATAGTAATAACATAATTTCATAATATGAGAATATTAATTTGTAATAGTAGAAATATTATTTTCAAAATAAAAATTAAATAAATTAAAATTTATCAACTTAAACTAGATGTTTGTTAGATGGAGAATTTTAAATAAAATGACAGAGGAGATTGAATCTAAAAATTGAAATTTGTATTAAAGGAATCAATTAGAAGCATCGATAGTTATCGAACAAAGAGTTATTGAAAAAGGTTCATTATAATGACTGTTTATATAAAATTCAAGTTTTAAATTCAGTAATTTTAATATAGTAATAAAATAATTTCATAATATGAGAATATTAATTTGTAATAGTAGAAATATTATTTTTAAAATAAAAATTAAATAAATTGAAATTTATCAACTTAAAGTAGATGTTTGTTAGATGTTAAGTTTTAAATAACATTAGAGGGGAGATTGAATTTAAAAATTGAAATTTATATTAAAGTAATAAATTAGAAGCATCGATAGTTGTCGAACAAAGAATTATTGAAAAAGTTTCATTATAATGATTTTTTATATAAAATTTAAGTTTGAAATCCAGTAATTTTAATATAGTAATAAAATAATTTCATAATATGAGAATATTAATTTGTAATAGTAGAAATATTATTTTCAAAATAGAAATTAAATAAATTGAAATTTATCAACTTAAAGTAGATGTTTGTTATATGTTAGGTTTTAAATAAAATGAGAGGGGAGATTGAATCTAAAAATTTAAGTTTTAAATTTAATAATATTAATATAGTAATAAAATTATTTCATAATATGAGAATATTAATTTTTAATAGTAGAAATATTATTTTCAAAATAAAAATTAAATGAATTGAAATTTATCAACTTAAAGTAGATGTTTGTTAGATGTTAAGATTTAAATAAAATTAGAGGGAAGATTGAATCTAAAAATTTAAGTTTTAAATGTAATAATTTTAATATAGTAATAACATAATTTCATAACATGAGTATTTTAATTGGTAATATTAGAAATATTATTTTCAAAATAAAAATTAAATAAATTAAAATTTATCAACTTAAACTAGATGTTTGTTAGATGGAAAATTTTAAATAAAATGACAGAGGAGATTGAATCTAAAAACTGAAATTTATATTAAAGGAATCAATTAGAAGCATCGATAGTTATCGAACAAAGAATTATTGAAAAGGTTCATTTTAATGATTGATTATATAAAATTTTAGTTTTAAATTCAGTAATTTTAATATAGTAATAAAATAATTTCATAATATGGGAATATTTATTTGTAATAGTTGAAATAAAATTTTCAAAATAAAAATGTATTAAATTGAAATTTATCAACTGAAAGTAGATGTTTGTCAGATGTTAGGTTTTAAATAAAATTAGAGGGGCGATTCAATCTAAAAATTTAAGTTTTAAAATTAATAATTCTAATACAGTAATAAAATAATTTCATAATATGAGAATTTTAATTTGTAATAGTAGAAATATTATTTTCAAAATAAAAATTAGATAAATTGAAATTTATCAACATAAAGTAGATGTTTGATAGATGGTAAATTTTAAATCAAATTAGAGGGGCGAATGAATCTAAAAATTGAAATTTATATTAAAGTAATCAAATAGAGGCATCGATAGTTATCGAACAAAGAATTATTGCAAAAGGTTCATTATAATGTATGCTTTTGTAAAATTTAAGTTTTAATTCTAATAATTTTAATATAGAAATAAAATAATTTCATAATATGAGAATATTAATTTGTAATAGTAGAAAAAATGTTTTCAAAATAAAAATTAAATAAATTAAAATTTATCAACGTAAGGTAGATGTTTGATAGATGGTAAATTTTAAATCAAATTAGAGGGGCTAATGAATCTAAAAATTGAAATTTATATTAAAGTAATCAAATAGAAGCATCGATAGTTATCGAACAAAGAATTATTGAAAAAGGTTCATTATAATGATTGATTATATAAAATTTCAGTTTTAAATTCAGTAATTTTAATATAGTAATACAATAATTTCATAATATGAGAATATTAATTTGAAATAGTAGAAATATTATTTTCAAAATAAAAATTAAATAAATTGAAATTTATCAACATAAAGTAGATGTTTGTTAGATGTTATGTTTTAAATAAAATTAGAGGAGCGAATGAATCTAAAAATTGAAATTTATATTAAAGTAATCAAATAGAAGCATCGATAGTTATCGAACAAAGAATTATTGAAAAAGGTTCATTATAATGATTGATTATATAAAATTTAAGTTTTAAATTTAATAATTTTAATATACTAATAAAATAATTTCATAATATGGGAATTTAGTTTGTAATAGTAGAAATATTATTTTCAAAATAAAAATTAAATAAATTAAAATTTTTCAACTTAAGGTAGATGTTTGTTAGATGTTAAGTTTTAAATCAAATTAGAGGGGCGATTGAATCTAAAAATTGAAATTTATATTAAAGTAATCAATTAGAAGCATCGATAGGTATCGAACAAAGAGTTATTGAAAAAGGTTCATTATAATGATTGCTTATATAAAATTTAAGTTTTAAATCTAATAATTTTAATATAGTAGTAATATAATTTCATAATATGAGAATTTTGATTTGTAATAGTAGAAATATTATTTTCCAAATAAATATTAAATAAATTAAAATTTATCAACTTAAGGTAGATGTTTGTTCGATGTTAAATTTTAAATAAAATTAGAGGGGAGATTGAATCTAAAAATTGAAATTTATATTAAAGTAATAAATTAGAAGCATCGATAGTTGTCGAACAAAGAATTATTGAAAAAGTTTCATTATAATGACTTTTTATATAAAATTTAAGTTTGAAATCCAGTAATTTTAATATAGTAATAAAATAATTTCATAATATGAGAATATTAATTTGTAATAGTAGAAATATTATTTTCAAAATAGAAATTAAATAAATTGAAATTTATCAACTTAAAGTAGATGTTTGTTATATGTTAGGTTTTAAATAAAATGAGAGGGGAGATTGAATCTAAAAATTTAAGTTTTAAATTTAATAATATTAATATAGTAATAAAATTATTTCATAATATGAGAATATTAATTTGTAATAGTAGAAATATTATTTGCAAAATAAAAATTAAATAAATTGAAATTTATCAACTTAAAGTAGATGTTTGTTAGATGTTAAGTTTTAAATAAAATTAGAGGGGAGATTGAATCTAAAAATTTAAGTTTTAAATGTAATAATTTTAATATAGTAATAACATAATTTCATAACATGAGTATTTTAATTGGTAATATTAGAAATATTATTTTCAAAATAAAAAATTAAATAAATTGGAATTTATCAAATTAAACTAGATGTTTGTTAGATGGAAAATTTTAAATAAAATGACAGGGGTGATTGAATCTAAAAATTGAAATTTATATTAAAGATATCTATTAGAAGCATCGATAGTTATCGAACAAAGAGTTATTGAAAAAGGTTCATTATAATGATGGTTTATATAAAATTTAAGTTTTAAATTCAGTAATTTTAATATAGAAATAAAATAATTTTATAATATGAGAATATTAATTTGTAATAGTAGAAATATTATTTTCAAAATAAAAATTAAATAAGTTGAAATTTATCAACTTAAAGTAGATGTTTGCTAGATGTTAAGTTATAAATAAAATTAGAGGGGAGATTGAATCTAAAAATTTAAGTTTTAAATTTAATAATACTAATATAGTAATAAAATAATTTCATAATAGTAGAATATTAATTTGTAATAGTAGAAATATTATTTTCAAAATAAAAATTAAATAAATTAAAATTTATCAACTTAAGGTAGATGTTTGTCAGATGTTGAGTTTTAAATAAAATTAGAGGGCAGATTGAATTTAAAAATTGAAATTTATATTAAAGTAATAAATTAGAAGCATCGATAGTTGTCGAACAAAGAGTTATTGAAAAAGGTTCATTATAATGACTGTTTATATAAAATTCAAGTTTTAAATTCAGTAATTTTAATATAGTAATAAAATAATTTCATAATATGAGAATATTAATTTGTAATAGTAGAAATATTATTTTCAAAATAGAAATTAAATAAATTGAAATTTATCAACTTAAAGTAGATGTTTGTTATATGTTAGGTTTTAAATAAAATGAGAGGGGAGATTGAATCTAAAAATTTAAGTTTTAAATTTAATAATATTAATATAGTAATAAAATTATTTCATAATATGAGAATATTAATTTGTAATAGTAGAAATATTATTTTCAAAATAAAAATTAAATAAATTGAAATTTATCAATTTAAAGTAGATGTTTGTTAGATGTTAAGTTTTAAATAAAATTAGAGGGAAGATTGAATCTAAAAATTTAAGTTTTAAATTTAATAATTTTAATATAGTAATAATATAATTTCATAATATGAGAATTTTGATTTGTAATAGTAGAAATATTATTTTCCAAATAAATATTAAATAAATTAAAATTTATCAACTTAAACTAGATGTTTGTTAGATGGAAAATTTTAAATAAAATGACAGAGGAGATTGAATCTAAAAATTGAAATTTATATTAAAGGAATCAATTAGAAGCATCGATAGTTATCGAACAAAGAATTATTGAAAAGGTTCATTTTAATGATTGATTATATAAAATTTTAGTTTTAAATTCAGTAATTTTAATATAGTAATAAAATAATTTCATAATATGGGAATATTAATTTGTAATAGTTGAAATAAAATTTTCAAAATAAAAATGTAATAAATTGAAATTTATCAACTGAAAGTAGATGTTTGTTAGATGTTAGGTTTTAAATAAAATTAGAGGGGAGATTCAATCTAAAAATTTAAGTTTTAAAATTAATAATTCTAATACAGGAATAAAATAATTTCATAATATGAGAATTTTAATTTGTAGTAGTAGAAATATTATTTTCAAAATAAAAATTAGATAAATAGAAATTTATCAACTTAGAGTAGATGTTTGTTAGATGTTATGTTTTAAATAAAATTGGAGGGGCGAATGAATCTAAAAATTGAAATTTATATTAAAGTAATCAAATAGAGGCATCGATAGTTATCGAACAAAGAATTATTGCAAAAGGTTCATTATAATGTATGCTTTTGTAAAATTTAAGTTTTAATTCTAATAATTTTAATATAGAAATAAAATAATTTCATAATATGAGAATATTAATTTGTAATAGTAGAAAAAATGTTTTCAAAATAAAAATTAAATAAATTAAAATTTATCAACGTAAGGTAGATGTTTCTTAGATGGTAAATTTTAAATCTAATTAGAGGGCCGATTGAATCTAAAAATTGAAATTTATATTAAAGTAAACAATTAGAAGCATCGATAGTTATCGAACAAAGAATTATTGAAAAAGGTTCATTAGAATGATTGATTATATAAAATTTTAGTTTTAAATTCAGTAATTTTAATATAGTAATAAAATAATTTCATAATATGAGAATATTAATTTGTAATAGTAGAAATATTATTTTCCAAATAAAAATTAAATAAATTGAAATTTATCAACTTAAAGTAGATGTTTGATAGATGGTAAATTTTAAATCAAATTAGAGGGGCGAATGAATCTAAAAATTGAAATTTATATTAAAGTAATCAAATAGAAGCATCGATAGTTATCGAACAAAGAATTATTGAAAAAGGTTCATTATAATGATTGATTATATAAAATTTTAAGTTTTAAATTTAATAATTTTAATATACTAATAAAATAATTTCATAATATGGGAATTTAGTTTGTAATAGTAGAAATATTATTTTCAAAATAAAAATTAAATAAATTAAAATTTATCAACTTAAGGTAGATGTTTGTTAGATGTTAAGTTTTAAATCAAATTAGAGGGGCGATTGAATCTAAAAATTGAAATTTATATTAAAGTAATCAATTAGAAGCATCGGTAGGTATCGAACAAAGAGTTATTGAAAAAGGTTCATTATAATGATTGCTTATATAAAATTTAAGTTTTAAATCTAATAATTTTAATATAGTAATAATATAATTTCATAATATGAGAATTTTGATTTGTAATAGTAGAAATATTATTTTCCAAATAAATATTAAATAAATTAAAATTTATCAACTTAAGGTAGATGTTTGTTCGATGTTAAATTTTAAATAAAATTAGAGGGGAGATTGAATCTAAAAATTTAAGTTTTAAATTTAATAATTTTAATATAGTAATAACATAATTTCGTAACATGAGTATTTTAATTGGTAATATTAGAAATATTATTTTCAAAATAAGAATTAAATAAATTAAAATTTATCAACTTAAACTAGATGTTTGTTAGATGGAAAATTTTAAATAAAATGACAGAGGAGATTGAATCTAAAAATTGAAATTTATATTAAAGGAATCAATTAGAAGCATCGATAGTTATCGAACAAAGAGTTATTGAAAAAGGTTCATTGTAATGACTGTTTATATAAAATTCAAGTTCTAAATTCAGTAATTTTAATATAGTAATAAAATAATTTCATAATATGAGAATATTAATTTGTAATAGTAGAAATATTATTTTTAAAATAAAAATTAAATAAATTGAAATTTATCAACTTAAAGTAGATGTTTGTTAGATGTTAAGTTTTAAATAAAATTAGAGGGGAGATTGAATCTAAAAATTTAAGTTTTAAATTCAATAATTTTAATATAGTAATAAAATAATTTCATAATATGAGAATTTTAATTTGTAGTAGTACAAATATTATTTTCGAAATAAAAATTAAATAAATTAAAATTTACCAACTTAAAGTAGATGTTTGTTAGATGCTAAGTTTTAAATATAATTAGAGGGGAGATTGAATCTAAAAATTGAAATTTATATTAAAGTAAACAATTACAAGCATCGATAGTTATCGAACCAAGAATTATTGAAAAAGGTTCATTATAATCTTTGTTTTTGTAAAAATTAAGTATTAATTTTAATAATTTTAATATAGTAATAAAGTAATTCCATAATATGAGAATTTTAATTTGTAATAGTAGAAATATTATTTGAAAATAGAAATTAAATAAATTAAAATTTATCAACATAAAGTAGATGTTCGTTAGATGTTGTGTTTTAAATAAAATTAGAGGGGTGATTGAATCTAAAAATTGAAATTTATATTAAAGCCAACATTTAGAATCATCGACAGTTATCGTAGAAAGAATTATGCAAAAAGGTTCATTATAATGTTTGTTTTTATAAAAATTAAGTTTTAAATTTCATAATTTTAATATAGTAATGAAATAATTTCATAATATGACAATTTCAATTTGTAATAGCAGAAATATTTTTTTAAAAATAAAAATTAAATAAATTAAAATTTATCAACTTAAAGTAGATGTTTGTTAGAAGTTAAGTTTTAAATAAAATTAGAGGGGAGATTGAATCTAAAAATTGAAATTTATATTAAAGTAAACAATTACAAGCATCGATAGTCATCGAACCAAGAATTATTGAAAATGGTTCATTATAATCTTTGTTTTTGTAAAAATTAAGTTTTAAATTTAATAATTTTAATATAGTAATGAAATAATTTCATAATATGAGAATTTTAATTTGTAGTAGTACAAATATTATTTTCGAAATAAAAATTAAATAAATTAAAATTTACCAACTTAAAGTAGATGTTTGTTAGATGTTAAGTTTTAAATATAATTAGAGGGGAGATTGAATCTAAAAATTGAAATTTATATTAAAGTAAACAATTACAAGCATCGATAGTTATCGAACCAAGAATTATTGAAAAAGGTTCATTATAATCTTTGTTCTTGTAAAAATTAAGTTTTAAATTTAATAATTTTAATATAGTAATGAAATAGTTTCATAATATGAGAATTTTAATTTGTAATAGTAGAAATATTATTTTCAAAATAAAAATAAAATAAATTAAAATTTATCTACTTAAAGTAGATGTTTGTTAGATGTTAAGTTTTAAATAAAATTAGAGGGAGGATTGAATCTAAAAATTGCAATTTATATTAAAGTAATCAAATAGAGGCATCGATAGTTATCGAACAAAGAATTATTGCAAAAGGTTCATTATAATGTATGCTTTTGTAAAATTTAAGTTTTAAATTTAATAATATTAATATAGTAATAAAATTATTTCATAATATGAGAATATTAATTTGTAATAGTAGAAATATTATTTGCAAAATAAAAATTAAATAAATTGAAATTTATCAACTTAAAGTAGATGTTTGTTAGATGTTAAGTTTTAAATAAAATTAGAGGGGAGATTGAATCTAAAAATTTAAGTTTTAAATGTAATAATTTTAATATAGTAATAACATAATTTCATAACATGAGTATTTTAATTGGTAATATTAGAAATATTATTTTCAAAATAAAAAATTAAATAAATTGGAATTTATCAAATTAAACTAGATGTTTGTTAGATGGAAAATTTTAAATAAAATGACAGGGGTGATTGAATCTAAAAATTGAAATTTATATTAAAGATATCTATTAGAAGCATCGATAGTTATCGAACAAAGAGTTATTGAAAAAGGTTCATTATAATGATGGTTTATATAAAATTTAAGTTTTAAATTCAGTAATTTTAATATAGAAATAAAATAATTTTATAATATGAGAATATTAATTTGTAATAGTAGAAATATTATTTTCAAAATAAAAATTAAATAAGTTGAAATTTATCAACTTAAAGTAGATGTTTGCTAGATGTTAAGTTATAAATAAAATTAGAGGGGAGATTGAATCTAAAAATTTAAGTTTTAAATTTAATAATACTAATATAGTAATAAAATAATTTCATAATAGTAGAATATTAATTTGTAATAGTAGAAATATTATTTTCAAAATAAAAATTAAATAAATTAAAATTTATCAACTTAAGGTAGATGTTTGTCAGATGTTGAGTTTTAAATAAAATTAGAGGGCAGATTGAATTTAAAAATTGAAATTTATATTAAAGTAATAAATTAGAAGCATCGATAGTTGTCGAACAAAGAGTTATTGAAAAAGGTTCATTATAATGACTGTTTATATAAAATTCAAGTTTTAAATTCAGTAATTTTAATATAGTAATAAAATAATTTCATAATATGAGAATATTAATTTGTAATAGTAGAAATATTATTTTCAAAATAGAAATTAAATAAATTGAAATTTATCAACTTAAAGTAGATGTTTGTTATATGTTAGGTTTTAAATAAAATGAGAGGGGAGATTGAATCTAAAAATTTAAGTTTTAAATTTAATAATATTAATATAGTAATAAAATTATTTCATAATATGAGAATATTAATTTGTAATAGTAGAAATATTATTTTCAAAATAAAAATTAAATAAATTGAAATTTATCAATTTAAAGTAGATGTTTGTTAGATGTTAAGTTTTAAATAAAATTAGAGGGAAGATTGAATCTAAAAATTTAAGTTTTAAATTTAATAATTTTAATATAGTAATAATATAATTTCATAATATGAGAATTTTGATTTGTAATAGTAGAAATATTATTTTCCAAATAAATATTAAATAAATTAAAATTTATCAACTTAAACTAGATGTTTGTTAGATGGAAAATTTTAAATAAAATGACAGAGGAGATTGAATCTAAAAATTGAAATTTATATTAAAGGAATCAATTAGAAGCATCGATAGTTATCGAACAAAGAATTATTGAAAAGGTTCATTTTAATGATTGATTATATAAAATTTTAGTTTTAAATTCAGTAATTTTAATATAGTAATAAAATAATTTCATAATATGGGAATATTAATTTGTAATAGTTGAAATAAAATTTTCAAAATAAAAATGTAATAAATTGAAATTTATCAACTGAAAGTAGATGTTTGTTAGATGTTAGGTTTTAAATAAAATTAGAGGGGAGATTCAATCTAAAAATTTAAGTTTTAAAATTAATAATTCTAATACAGGAATAAAATAATTTCATAATATGAGAATTTTAATTTGTAGTAGTAGAAATATTATTTTCAAAATAAAAATTAGATAAATAGAAATTTATCAACTTAGAGTAGATGTTTGTTAGATGTTATGTTTTAAATAAAATTGGAGGGGCGAATGAATCTAAAAATTGAAATTTATATTAAAGTAATCAAATAGAGGCATCGATAGTTATCGAACAAAGAATTATTGCAAAAGGTTCATTATAATGTATGCTTTTGTAAAATTTAAGTTTTAATTCTAATAATTTTAATATAGAAATAAAATAATTTCATAATATGAGAATATTAATTTGTAATAGTAGAAAAAATGTTTTCAAAATAAAAATTAAATAAATTAAAATTTATCAACGTAAGGTAGATGTTTCTTAGATGGTAAATTTTAAATCTAATTAGAGGGCCGATTGAATCTAAAAATTGAAATTTATATTAAAGTAAACAATTAGAAGCATCGATAGTTATCGAACAAAGAATTATTGAAAAAGGTTCATTAGAATGATTGATTATATAAAATTTTAGTTTTAAATTCAGTAATTTTAATATAGTAATAAAATAATTTCATAATATGAGAATATTAATTTGTAATAGTAGAAATATTATTTTCCAAATAAAAATTAAATAAATTGAAATTTATCAACTTAAAGTAGATGTTTGATAGATGGTAAATTTTAAATCAAATTAGAGGGGCGAATGAATCTAAAAATTGAAATTTATATTAAAGTAATCAAATAGAAGCATCGATAGTTATCGAACAAAGAATTATTGAAAAAGGTTCATTATAATGATTGATTATATAAAATTTCAGTTTTAAATTCAGTAATTTTAATATAGTAATACAATAATTTCATAATATGAGAATATTAATTTGTAATAGTAGAAATATTATTTGCAAAATAAAAATTAAATAAATTGAAATTTATCAACTTAAAGTAGATGTTTGTTAGATGTTAAGTTTTAAATAAAATTAGAGGGGAGATTGAATCTAAAAATTTAAGTTTTAAATGTAATAATTTTAATATAGTAATAACATAATTTCATAACATGAGTATTTTAATTGGTAATATTAGAAATATTATTTTCAAAATAAAAAATTAAATAAATTGGAATTTATCAAATTAAACTAGATGTTTGTTAGATGGAAAATTTTAAATAAAATGACAGGGGTGATTGAATCTAAAAATTGAAATTTATATTAAAGATATCTATTAGAAGCATCGATAGTTATCGAACAAAGAGTTATTGAAAAAGGTTCATTATAATGATGGTTTATATAAAATTTAAGTTTTAAATTCAGTAATTTTAATATAGAAATAAAATAATTTTATAATATGAGAATATTAATTTGTAATAGTAGAAATATTATTTTCAAAATAAAAATTAAATAAGTTGAAATTTATCAACTTAAAGTAGATGTTTGCTAGATGTTAAGTTATAAATAAAATTAGAGGGGAGATTGAATCTAAAAATTTAAGTTTTAAATTTAATAATACTAATATAGTAATAAAATAATTTCATAATAGTAGAATATTAATTTGTAATAGTAGAAATATTATTTTCAAAATAAAAATTAAATAAATTAAAATTTATCAACTTAAGGTAGATGTTTGTCAGATGTTGAGTTTTAAATAAAATTAGAGGGCAGATTGAATTTAAAAATTGAAATTTATATTAAAGTAATAAATTAGAAGCATCGATAGTTGTCGAACAAAGAGTTATTGAAAAAGGTTCATTATAATGACTGTTTATATAAAATTCAAGTTTTAAATTCAGTAATTTTAATATAGTAATAAAATAATTTCATAATATGAGAATATTAATTTGTAATAGTAGAAATATTATTTTCAAAATAGAAATTAAATAAATTGAAATTTATCAACTTAAAGTAGATGTTTGTTATATGTTAGGTTTTAAATAAAATGAGAGGGGAGATTGAATCTAAAAATTTAAGTTTTAAATTTAATAATATTAATATAGTAATAAAATTATTTCATAATATGAGAATATTAATTTGTAATAGTAGAAATATTATTTTCAAAATAAAAATTAAATAAATTGAAATTTATCAATTTAAAGTAGATGTTTGTTAGATGTTAAGTTTTAAATAAAATTAGAGGGAAGATTGAATCTAAAAATTTAAGTTTTAAATTTAATAATTTTAATATAGTAATAATATAATTTCATAATATGAGAATTTTGATTTGTAATAGTAGAAATATTATTTTCCAAATAAATATTAAATAAATTAAAATTTATCAACTTAAACTAGATGTTTGTTAGATGGAAAATTTTAAATAAAATGACAGAGGAGATTGAATCTAAAAATTGAAATTTATATTAAAGGAATCAATTAGAAGCATCGATAGTTATCGAACAAAGAATTATTGAAAAGGTTCATTTTAATGATTGATTATATAAAATTTTAGTTTTAAATTCAGTAATTTTAATATAGTAATAAAATAATTTCATAATATGGGAATATTAATTTGTAATAGTTGAAATAAAATTTTCAAAATAAAAATGTAATAAATTGAAATTTATCAACTGAAAGTAGATGTTTGTTAGATGTTAGGTTTTAAATAAAATTAGAGGGGAGATTCAATCTAAAAATTTAAGTTTTAAAATTAATAATTCTAATACAGGAATAAAATAATTTCATAATATGAGAATTTTAATTTGTAGTAGTAGAAATATTATTTTCAAAATAAAAATTAGATAAATAGAAATTTATCAACTTAGAGTAGATGTTTGTTAGATGTTATGTTTTAAATAAAATTGGAGGGGCGAATGAATCTAAAAATTGAAATTTATATTAAAGTAATCAAATAGAGGCATCGATAGTTATCGAACAAAGAATTATTGCAAAAGGTTCATTATAATGTATGCTTTTGTAAAATTTAAGTTTTAATTCTAATAATTTTAATATAGAAATAAAATAATTTCATAATATGAGAATATTAATTTGTAATAGTAGAAAAAATGTTTTCAAAATAAAAATTAAATAAATTAAAATTTATCAACGTAAGGTAGATGTTTCTTAGATGGTAAATTTTAAATCTAATTAGAGGGCCGATTGAATCTAAAAATTGAAATTTATATTAAAGTAAACAATTAGAAGCATCGATAGTTATCGAACAAAGAATTATTGAAAAAGGTTCATTAGAATGATTGATTATATAAAATTTTAGTTTTAAATTCAGTAATTTTAATATAGTAATAAAATAATTTCATAATATGAGAATATTAATTTGTAATAGTAGAAATATTATTTTCCAAATAAAAATTAAATAAATTGAAATTTATCAACTTAAAGTAGATGTTTGATAGATGGTAAATTTTAAATCAAATTAGAGGGGCGAATGAATCTAAAAATTGAAATTTATATTAAAGTAATCAAATAGAAGCATCGATAGTTATCGAACAAAGAATTATTGAAAAAGGTTCATTATAATGATTGATTATATAAAATTTCAGTTTTAAATTCAGTAATTTTAATATAGTAATACAATAATTTCATAATATGAGAATTTTGATTTGTAATAGTAGAAATATTATTTTCCAAATAAATATTAAATAAATTAAAATTTATCAACTTAAGGTAGATGTTTGTTCGATGTTAAATTTTAAATAAAATTAGAGGGGAGATTGAATCTAAAAATTTAAGTTTTAAATTTAATAATTTTAATATAGTAATAACATAATTTCGTAACATGAGTATTTTAATTGGTAATATTAGAAATATTATTTTCAAAATAAGAATTAAATAAATTAAAATTTATCAACTTAAACTAGATGTTTGTTAGATGGAAAATTTTAAATAAAATGACAGAGGAGATTGAATCTAAAAATTGAAATTTATATTAAAGGAATCAATTAGAAGCATCGATAGTTATCGAACAAAGAGTTATTGAAAAAGGTTCATTGTAATGACTGTTTATATAAAATTCAAGTTCTAAATTCAGTAATTTTAATATAGTAATAAAATAATTTCATAATATGAGAATATTAATTTGTAATAGTAGAAATATTATTTTTAAAATAAAAATTAAATAAATTGAAATTTATCAACTTAAAGTAGATGTTTGTTAGATGTTAAGTTTTAAATAAAATTAGAGGGGAGATTGAATCTAAAAATTTAAGTTTTAAATTCAATAATTTTAATATAGTAATAAAATAATTTCATAATATGAGAATTTTAATTTGTAGTAGTACAAATATTATTTTCGAAATAAAAATTAAATAAATTAAAATTTACCAACTTAAAGTAGATGTTTGTTAGATGCTAAGTTTTAAATATAATTAGAGGGGAGATTGAATCTAAAAATTGAAATTTATATTAAAGTAAACAATTACAAGCATCGATAGTTATCGAACCAAGAATTATTGAAAAAGGTTCATTATAATCTTTGTTTTTGTAAAAATTAAGTATTAATTTTAATAATTTTAATATAGTAATAAAGTAATTCCATAATATGAGAATTTTAATTTGTAATAGTAGAAATATTATTTGAAAATAGAAATTAAATAAATTAAAATTTATCAACATAAAGTAGATGTTCGTTAGATGTTGTGTTTTAAATAAAATTAGAGGGGTGATTGAATCTAAAAATTGAAATTTATATTAAAGCCAACATTTAGAATCATCGACAGTTATCGTAGAAAGAATTATGCAAAAAGGTTCATTATAATGTTTGTTTTTATAAAAATTAAGTTTTAAATTTAATAATTTTAATATAGTAATGAAATAATTTCATAATATGACAATTTCAATTTGTAATAGCAGAAATATTTTTTTAAAAATAAAAATTAAATAAATTAAAATTTATCAACTTAAAGTAGATGTTTGTTAGAAGTTAAGTTTTAAATAAAATTAGAGGGGAGATTGAATCTAAAAATTGAAATTTATATTAAAGTAAACAATTACAAGCATCGATAGTCATCGAACCAAGAATTATTGAAAATGGTTCATTATAATCTTTGTTTTTGTAAAAATTAAGTTTTAAATTTAATAATTTTAATATAGTAATGAAATAATTTCATAATATGAGAATTTTAATTTGTAGTAGTACAAATATTATTTTCGAAATAAAAATTAAATAAATTAAAATTTACCAACTTAAAGTAGATGTTTGTTAGATGTTAAGTTTTAAATATAATTAGAGGGGAGATTGAATCTAAAAATTGAAATTTATATTAAAGTAAACAATTACAAGCATCGATAGTTATCGAACCAAGAATTATTGAAAAAGGTTCATTATAATCTTTGTTCTTGTAAAAATTAAGTTTTAAATTTAATAATTTTAATATAGTAATGAAATAGTTTCATAATATGAGAATTTTAATTTGTAATAGTAGAAATATTATTTTCAAAATAAAAATAAAATAAATTAAAATTTATCTACTTAAAGTAGATGTTTGTTAGATGTTAAGTTTTAAATAAAATTAGAGGGAGGATTGAATCTAAAAATTGCAATTTATATTAAAGTGAACAATTAGAAGCATCGATAGTTATCGAACAAAGAATTATTGAAAAAGCTACATTATAATCTTTGTTTTTGTAAAAATTAAGTTTTAAATTTAATAATTTTAATATAGTAATGAAATAATTTCATAATATGAGAATTTTAATTTGTAATAGTAGAAATATTATTTTCAAAATAAAAATTAACTAAATTAAAAATCAGCAACTTAATGCAGATGTTCGTTAGATATTAATTTTTAAATAAAATTAGAGGGAGGATTGAATCTAAAAATTGCAATTTATATTAAAGTGAACAATTAGAAGCATCGATAGTTATCGAACAAAGAATTATTGAAAAAGCTACATTATAATCTTTGTTTTTGTAAAAATTAAGTTTTAAATTTAATAATTTTAATATAGTAATGAAATAATTTCATAATATGAGAATTTTAATTTGTAATAGTAGAAATATTATTTTCAAAATAAAAATTAAATAAATTAAAATTTATCAACTTAAAGTAGATGTTTGTTAGATGTTAAGTTTTAAATAAAATTAGAGGGGAGATTGAATCTAAAAATTGAAATTTATATTAAAGTAAACAATTACAAGCATCGATAGTTATCGAACCAAGAATTATTGAAAATGGTTCATTATAATCTTTGTTTTTATAAAATTTAAGTTTTAAATTTAATAATTGTAATATAGTAATAAAACAATTTCATACTATGAGAATTTTAATTTGTAGTAGTACAAATATTATTTTCGAAATAAAAATTAAATAAATTAAAATTTACCAACTTAAAGTAGATGTTTGTCAGATGTTAAGCTTTAAATAAAATTAGAGGGAGGATTGAATCTAAAAATTGAAATTTATATTAAAGTAAACAATTAGAAGCATCGATAGTTATCGAACAAAGAATTATTGAAACAGGTTCACTATAATGTTCGTTTTTTTAAAATTTAAGTTTTAAATTTAATAATTTTAATATAGTAATAAAATAATTTCATAATATGGGAATTTTAATTTGTAGTAGAACGAATATTATTTTCAAAATAAGAATTAAATAAATTAAAATTTATCAACTTAAGTAGATGTTTGTTAGATGTTGTGTTTTAAATAAAATTAGAGGGGAGACTGAATCTATAAATTGAAATTTTTATTAAAGCCAGCAATTAGAAGCATCGACAGATCTCGAACAAAGAATTATTCAAAAAGGTTCATTATAATGTTTGTTTTTTTAAAATTTAAGTTTCAAATTTAATAATTGTAATATAGCACTAAAATAATTTCATAATATGAGAATTATAATTTGTAGTAGTACAAATATTATTTTCGAAATAAAAATTAAATAAATTAAAATTTCCCAACTTAAAGTAGATTTTTGTTACATGTTAAGTTTTAAATAGAATTACAGGGGAGATTGAGTCTAAAAATTGAAATTTATATTAAAGCCAACAATTAGAAGCATCGACAGTTATCGAACAAAGAATTATTCAAAAAGGTTCTTTATAATGTTTGTTTTTATAAAATTTAAGTTTTAAATTTAATAATTGTAATATAGTAATAAAATAATTTCATAATACGAGAATTTTAATTTGTAGTAGTACAAATATTATTTTCGAAATAAAAATTAAATAAATTAAAATTTATCAACTTAAAGTAGATTTTTGTCGGATGTTAAGTTTTAAATAAAATTACAGGGGAGATTGAATCTAAAAATTTAAATTTATATTAAAGTAAACAATTGGAAGCATCGATAGTTATCGAACGAAGAATTATTGAAAAAGGTTCATTATAATGTTTGTTTTTACAAAAATTAAGTTTTAATTTTAATAATTTTAATATAGTAATAAAGTAATTTCATAATATGAGAATTTTAATTTGTAATAGTAGAAATATTATTTTAAAAATAAAAATTAAATAAATTAAAATTTATTAACTTAAAGTTGATGTTTTGTTAGAAGTAAAGTTTTAAATAAAATTAGAGGGGAGATTGAATTTAAAAAATGAAATTTATATTAAAGTAAACAATTAGAAGCATCGATAGTTATCGAACAAAGAATTATTGAAAAGGGTTCATTATTCTGTTTGCTTTTATAAAATTTAAGCTTTAAATTTAACAAGTTTAATATAGTAATAAAATAATTTCATAATATGAGAATTTTAATTTGTAATAGTAGAAATATTATTTTCAAAATAAATTTAAATGAATTAAAATTTATCAACTTAAAGTAGATGTTTGTCAGATGTTCAGTTTGAAATAAAATTAGAGGGGAGATTGAATTTAAAAATTTAAGTCTTAAATTTAATAATTTTAGTATAGTAATAAAATAATTTCATAATATGCGAATTTTAATTGGTAATAGTAGAAATATTATTTTCAAAATAAAAATTAAATAAATTAAAATTTATCAACTTAAAGTAGATGTTTGTCAGATGTTAAGATTTAAATAAAATTAGAGGGGAGATTGAGTCTAAAAATTGAAATTTGTATTAAAGTAAACAATTAGAAGCATCAATAGTTATCGAACAAAGAATTATTGAAAAGGGTTCATTATTCTGTTTGCTTTTATAAAATTTAAGTTTTAAATTTAACAAGTTTAATATAGTAATAAAATAATTCCATAATATGAGAATTTAAATTTGTAGTAGTTGAAATATCATATTCAAAATAGATATTAAATAAATTAAAATTTATCAACTTAAAGTAGATGTTTGATAAATGTTAAGTTTTAAATAAAATTAGAGTGGAGATTGAATTTAGAAATTTAAGTTTCAAATTTAATAATTTTAATATAGTAATAAAATAATTTCATGATATGAGAATTTTAATTGGTAATCGCAGAAATATTATTTTCAAAATGAAAATTAAGTTAATTAAAATTTATCAACTTAAAGTATATGTTTGTTAGATGTTAAGTTTTAAATAAAATTAGAGGGGAGATTGAATCTAAAAATTGAAATTTATATTAAAGTAAACAATTAGAAGCATCGATAGTTATCGAACAAGGAATTATTGAAACGGGTTCATTATAATGTTTGTTTTTATAAAATTTAAGTTTTGAATTTAATAATTTTAATATAGTAATAAAATAATTTCATAATATAAGAATTTTAATTTGTAATAGTAGAAATATTATTTTCAAAATAAAAATTAAGTGATATATAATTTATCTACTTAAAGTAGATGTTTGTTAGATGTTGAGTTTTAAATAAAATTAGAGGAGAGATTGAATCTGAAAATTTAAGTTTTAAATTTAATAATTTTAACATAGTAATAAAATAATTTCATAATATGAGAATATTAATTAGTAATAGTAGAAATATTATTTTCAAAATAAAAATGAATAAATTAAAATTTATCAACTTGAAGTAGATGTTTGTTACATGTAAAGTTTTAAATAAAATTACAGGGGAGATTGAGTCTAAAAATTGAAATTTATATTAAAGTAAACAATTAGAAGCATCGATAGTTATCGAACAAAGAATTATTGAAAAAGCTTCATTATAACGTTTATTTTTATAAAATTTAAGTTTTGAATTTAATAATTTTAATATAGTAATAAAATAATTTCATAATGTGAGAATTTTAATTTGTAATAGTAGAAATATTATTTTCAAAATGAAAATTAACTAAATTAAAAATCATCAACTTAATGTAGATGTTTGTTAGATATTAATTTTTAAATAAAATTAGAGGGGAGTTTGAACATAAAAATTGAATTTTATATTAAAATAAACAATTAGAAGCATCGATAGTTATCGAACAAGGAATTATTGAAAAAGGTTCGTTATAATGTTTGTTTTTATAAAATTAAGTTTTAATTTTAATAATTTTAATATAGTAATAAAATAATTTCATAATATGCGAATTTTAATTGGTAATAGTAGAAGTATTATTTTCAAAATAAAAATTAAATAAATTAAAATTTATCAACTTAAAGTAGATGTTTGTTAGATGTAAAGTTTTAAATAAAATTAGAGGGGAGATTGAATTTAAAAATTTAAGTCTTAAATTTAATAACTTTAATATAGTAATAAAATAATTTTATAATTTGAGAATTTTAATTTGTAATAGCAGAAATATTATTTTCAAAATAAAAATTAAAAAAAATTAAAATTTGTCAACTTAAAGTAGATTTTTGTTACATGTTAAGTTTTAAATAAAATTACAGGGGAGATTGAGTCTAAAAATTGAAATTTATATTAAAGCCAACAATTAGAAGCATCGACAGTTATCGAACAAAGAATTATTCAAACAGGTTCATAATAATGTTTGTTTTTATAAAACTTATGTTTTAATTTTCATAATTTTAATATAGTAAAAAAATAATTTCATAATATGAGAATTTTAAATTGTAATAGTAGAAATATTATTTTCAAAATAAAAATTAAATAAATTAAAATTTGTCAACATAAAGTAGATGTTTATTAGATGTTAAGTTTTAAATAAAATTAGAGAGGAGATGGAATTTAAACATTGAAATTTATATTAAATTAAACATTTACAAGCGTTGATAGTTATCGAACAAATAATTATTGAAAAAGGTTCATTATAATGTTTGTTTTTATAAAATTTAAGTTTTAATTTTCATAATTTTAATATAGTAAAGAAATAATTTCATAATATGAGAATTTAAATTTGTAATAGAAGAAATATTATTTTCAAAATAGAAATTAACTAAATTAAAATTTATCAACTTAAAGTAGATTTTTGTCAGATGTTAAGTTTTAAATAAAATTAGAGGGGAGATTGAATCTAAAAATTGAAATTTATATTAAAGTAAACAATTAGAAGCATCGATAGTTATCGAACAAAGAATTATTGAAACAGGTTCACTATAATGTTCGTTTTTTTAAAATTTAAGTTTTAAATTTAATAATTTTAATATAGTAATAAAATAATTTCATAATATGGGAATTTTAATTTGTAATAGTAGAAATATTATTTTCAAAATAAAAATGAATAAATTAAAATTTATCAACTTAAAGTAAATGTTTGTCAGATGTTAAGTTTTAAATAAAATTAGAGGGGAGGTCGAATCTAAAAATTGAAATTTGTATTAAAGTAAACAATTAGAAGCATCGATAGTTATCGAACAAAGAATTATTGAAAAAGGTTCATTATAATGTTTGTTTTTATAAAATTTAAGTTTTAAATTTAATAATTTTAATATATTAATAAAATAATTTAATAATATGGGAATTTTAATTTGTAATGGTAGAAATATTATTTTCAAAATAAAAATGAATAAATTAAAATTTATCAACTTAAAGTAGACGTTTGTCAGATGTTCAGTTTTAAATAAAATTAGAGGGGAGATTGAATTTAAAAATTTAAGAATTAAATTTAATAATTTTAATATAGTAATAAAATAATTTCATAATATGCGAATTTTAATTGGTAATAGTAGAAATATTATATTCAAAATAAAAATTAAATAAATTAAAATTTATCAACTTAAAGTAGATGTTTGTCAGATGTTAAGATTTAAATAAAATTAGAGGGGAGATTGAATCTAAAAATTGAAATTTGTATTAAAGTAAACAATTAGAAGCATCAATAGTTATCGAACAAAGAATTCTTGAAAAGGGTTCATTATTCTGTTTGCTTTTATAAAATTTAAGTTTTAAATTTAACAAGTTTAATATAGTAATAAAATAATTCCATAATATGAGAATTTAAATTTGTAGTAGTTGAAATATCATTTTCAAAATAAATATTAAATAAATTAAAATTTATCAACTTAAAGTAGATGTTTGATAAATGTTAAGTTTTAAATAAAATTAGAGTGGAGATTGAATCTAGAAATTTAAGTTTCAAATTTAATAATTTTAATATAGTAATAAAATAATTTCATGATATGGGAATTTTAATTGGTAATCGCAGAAATATTATTTTCAAAATGAAAATTAAGTTAATTAAAATTTATCAACTTAAAGTAGATGTTTGTTAGATGTTAAGTTTTAAATAAAATTAGAGGGGAGATTGAATCTAAAAATTGAAATTTATATTGAAGTAAACAATTAGAAGCATCGATAGTTATCGAACAAGGAATTATTGAAACGGGTTCATTATAATGTTTGTTTTTATAAAATTTAAGTTTTAATTTTAATAATTTTAATATAGTAATAAAATAATTTCATAATATAAGAATTTTAATTTGTAATAGTAGAAATATTATTTTCAAAATAAAAATTAAGTGATATATAATTTATCTACTTAAAGTAGATGTTTGTTAGATGTTGAGTTTTAAATAAAATTAGAGGAGAGATTGAATCTGAAAATTTAAGTTTTAAATTTAATAATTTTAACATAGTAATAAAATAATTTCATAATATGAGAATATTAATTAGTAATAGTAGAAATATTATTTTCAAAATAAAAATGAATAAATTAAAATTTATCAACTTAAAGTAGATGTTTGTTACATGTAAAGTTTTAAATAAAATTACAGGGGAGATTGAGTCTAAAAATTGAAATTTATATTAAAGTAAACAATTAGAAGCATCGATAGTTATCGAACAAAGAATTATTGAAAAAGCTTCATTATAACGTTTATTTTTATAAAATTTAAGTTTTGAATTTAATAATTTTAATATAGTAATAAAATAATTTCATAATGTGAGAATTTTAATTTGTAATAGTAGAAATATTATTTTCAAAATGAAAATTAACTAAATTAAAAATCATCAACTTAATGTAGATGTTTGTTAGATATTAATTTTTAAATAAAATTAGAGGGGAGATTGAACATAAAAATTGAATTTTATAATAAAATAAACAATTAGAAGCATCGATAGTTATCGAACAAGGAATTATTGAAAAAGGTTCGTTATAATGTTTGTTTTTATAAAATTAAGTTTTAATTTTAATAATTTTAATATAGTAATAAAATAATTTCATAATATGAGAATTTTAAATTGTAATAGTAGAAATATTATTTTCAAAATAAAAATTAAATAAATTAATATTTATCAACTTAAAGTAGATGTTTGTTAGATGTTGATTTTTAAAAAAAATTAGAGGAGAGATTGAATCTGAAAATTTAAGTTTTAAACTTAATAATTTTAACATAGTAATAAAATAATTTCATAATATGAGAATATTAATTAGTAATAGTAGAAATATTATTTTCAAAATAAAAATGAATAAATAAAAATTTATCAACTTAAAGTAGATGTTTGTCAGATGTTCAGTTTTAAATAAAATTAGAGATGAGATTGAATTTAAAAATTTAAGTCTTAAATTTAATAATTTTAATATAGTAATAAAATAATTTCATAATATGAGAATTTTAAATTGTAATAGTAGAAATATTATTTTCAAAATAAAAATTAAATAAATTAAAATTTATCAACTTAAAGTAGATGTTTGTTAGATGTTGATTTTTAAAAAAAATTAGAGGAGAGATTGAATCTGAAAATTTAAGTTTTAAACTTAATAATTTTAACATAGTAATAAAATAATTTCATAATATGAGAATATTAATTAGTAATAGTAGAAATATTATTTTCAAAATAAAAATGAATAAATAAAAATTTATCAACTTAAAGTAGATGTTTGTCAGATGTTCAGTTTTAAATAAAATTAGAGATGAGATTGAATTTAAAAATTTAAGTCTTAAATTTAATAATTTAAATATAGTAATAAAATAATTTCATAATATGAGAATTTTAAATTGTAATAGTAGAAATATTATTTTCAAAATAAAAATTAAATAAATTAAAATTTATCAACATAAAGTAGATGTTTGTTAGATGTTGATTTTTAAAAAAAATTAGAGGAGAGATTGAATCTGATAATTTAAGTTTTAAATTTAATAATTTTAACATAGTAATAAAATAATTTCATAATATGAGAATATTAATTAGTAATAGTAGAAATATTATTTTCAAAATAAAAATGAATAAATAAAAATTTATCAACTTAAAGTAGATGTTTGTCTGATGTTCAGTTTTAAATAAAATTAGAGATGGGATTGAATTTAAAAATTTAAGTCTTAAATTTAATAATTCTAATATAGTAATAAAATAATTTCATAATATTCGAATTTTAATTGGTAATAGTAGAAATATTATTTTCAAAATAAAAATTAAATAAATTAAAATTTATCAACTTAAAGTAGATGTTTGTTAGATATTAATTTTTAAATAAAATTAGAGGGGAGATTGAACATAAAAATTGAATTTTATATTAAAATAAACAATTAGAAGCATCGATAGTTATCGAACAAGGAATTATTGAAAAAGGTTCGTTATAATCTTTGTTTTTATAAAATTAAGTTTTAATTTTAATAATTTTAATATAGTAATAAAATAATTTCATAATATGAGAATCTTAATTTGTAATAGTAGAAATATTATTTTCAAAATAAAAATTAAATAAATTAAAATTTATCAACTTAAAGTAGATGTTTGTTAGATGTTGATTTTTAAAAAAAATTAGAGGAGAGATTGAATCTGAAAATTTAAGTTTTAAACTTAATAATTTTAACATAGTAATAAAATAATTTCATAATATGAGAATATTAATTAGTAATAGTAGAAATATTATTTTCAAAATAAAAATGAATAAATAAAAATTTATCAACTTAAAGTAGATGTTTGTCAGATGTTCAGTTTTAAATAAAATTAGAGATGAGATTGAATTTAAAAATTTAAGTCTTAAATTTAATAATTTTAATATAGTAATAAAATAATTTCATAATATGAGAATTTTAAATTGTAATAGTAGAAATATTATTTTCAAAATAAAAATTAAATAAATTAAAATTTATCAACTTAAAGTAGATGTTTGTTAGATGTTGATTTTTAAAAAAAATTAGAGGAGAGATTGAATCTGATAATTTAAGTTTTAAATTTAATAATTTTAACATAGTAATAAAATAATTTCATAATATGAGAATATTAATTAGTAATAGTAGAAATATTATTTTCAAAATAAAAATGAATAAATAAAAATTTATCAACTTAAAGTAGATGTTTGTCTGATGTTCAGTTTTAAATAAAATTAGAGATGAGATTGAATTTAAAAATTTAAGTCTTAAATTTAATAATTTTAATATAGTAATAAAATAATTTCATAATATTCGAATTTTAATTGGTAATAGTAGAAATATTATTTTCAAAATAAAAATTAAATAAATTAAAATTTATCAACTTAAAGTAGATGTTTGTTAGATATTAATTTTTAAATAAAATTAGAGGGGAGATTGAACATAAAAATTGAATTTTATATTAAAATAAACAATTAGAAGCATCGATAGTTATCGAACAAGGAATTATTGAAAAAGGTTCGTTATAATGTTTGTTTTTATAAAATTAAGTTTTAATTTTAATAATTTTAATATAGTAATAAAATAATTTCATAATATGAGAATTTTAAATTGTAATAGTAGAAATATTATTTTCAAAATAAAAATTAAATAAATTAAAATTTATCAACTTAAAGTAGATGTTTGTAGATGTTGATTTTTAAAAAAAATTAGAGGAGAGATTGAATCTGAAAATTTAAGTTTTAAACTTAATAATTTTAACATAGTAATAAAATAATTTCATAATATGAGAATATTAATTAGTAATAGTAGAAATATTATTTTCAAAATAAAAATGAATAAATAAAAATTTATCAACTTAAAGTAGATGTTTGTCAGATGTTCAGTTTTAAATATAATTAGAGATGAGATTGAATTTAAAAATTTAAGTCTTAAATTTAATAATTTTAATATAGTAATAAAATAATTTCATAATATCAGAATTTTAAATTGTAATAGTAGAAATATTATTTTCAAAATAAAAATTAAATAAATTAAAATTTATCAACTTAATGTAGATGTTTGTTAGATGTTGATTTTTAAAAAAAATTAGAGGAGAGATTGAATCTGAAAATTTAAGTTTTAAATTTAATAATTTTAACATAGTAATAAAATAATTTCATAATATGAGAATATTAATTAGTAATAGTAGAAATATTATTTTCAAAATAAAAATGAATAAATAAAAATTTATCAACTTAAAGTAGATGTTTGTCTGATGTTCAGTTTTAAATAAAATTAGAGATGAGATTGAATTTAAAAATTTAAGTCTTAAATTTAATAATTTTAATATAGTAATAAAATAATTTCATAATATGCGAATTTTAATTGGTAATAGTAGAAATATTATTTTCAAAATAAAAATTAAATAAATTAAAATTTATCAACTTAAAGTAGATGTTTGTTAGATATTAATTTTTAAATAAAATTAGAGGGGAGATTGAACATAAAAATTGAATTTTATATTAAAATAAACAATTAGAAGCATCGATAGTTATCGAACAAGGAATTATTGAAAAAGGTTCGTTATAATGTTTGTTTTTATAAAATTAAGTTTTAATTTTAATAATTTTAATATAGTAATAAAATAATTTCATAATATGAGAATTTTAAATTGTAATAGTAGAAATATTATTTTCAAAATAAAAATTAAATAAATTAAAATTTATCAACTTAAAGTAGATGTTTGTTAGATGTTGATTTTTAAAAAAAATTAGAGGAGAGATTGAATCTGAAAATTTAAGTTTTAAATTTAATAATTTTAACATAGTAATAAAATAATTTCATAATATGAGAATATTAATTAGTAATAGTAGAAATATTATTTTCAAAATAAAAATGAATAAATAAAAATTTATCAACTTAAAGTAGATGTTTGTCTGATGTTCAGTTTTAAATAAAATTAGAGATGAGATTGAATTTAAAAATTTAAGTCTTAAATTTAATAATTTTAATATAGTAATAAAATAATTTCATAATATTCGAATTTTAATTGGTAATAGTAGAAATATTATTTTCAAAATAAAAATTAAATAAATTAAAATTTATCAACTTAAAGTAGATGTTTGTTAGATATTAATTTTTAAATAAAATTAGAGGGGAGATTGAACATAAAAATTGAATTTTATATTAAAATAAACAATTAGAAGCATCGATAGTTATCGAACAAGGAATTATTGAAAAAGGTTCGTTATAATGTTTGTTTTTATAAAATTAAGTTTTAATTTTAATAATTTTAATATAGTAATAAAATAATTTCATAATATGAGAATTTTAAATTGTAATAGTAGAAATATTATTTTCAAAATAAAAATTAAATAAATTAAAATTTATCAACTTAAAGTAGATGTTTGTTAGATGTTGATTTTTAAAAAAAATTAGAGGAGAGATTGAATCTGAAAATTTAAGTTTTAAATTTAATAATTTTAACATAGTAATAAAATAATTTCATAATATGAGAATATTAATTAGTAATAGTAGAAATATTATTTTCAAAATAAAAATGAATAAATAAAAATTTATCAACTTAAAGTAGATGTTTGTCTGATGTTCAGTTTTAAATAAAATTAGAGATGAGATTGAATTTAAAAATTTAAGTCTTAAATTTAATAATTTTAATATAGTAATAAAATAATTTCATAATATGCGAATTTTAATTGGTAATAGTAGAAATATTATTTTCAAAATAAAAATTAAATAAATTAAAATTTATCAACTTAAAGTAGATGTTTGTTAGATGTAAAGTTTTAAATAAAATTAGAGGGGAGATTGAATTTAAAAATTTAAGTCTTAAATTTAATAACTTTAATATAGTAATAAAATAATTTTATAATTTGAGAATTTTAATTTGTAATAGTAGAAATATTATTTTCAAAATAAAAATTAAAAAAAATTAAAATTTGTCAACTTAAAGTAGATTTTTGTTACATGTTAAGTTTTAAATAAAATTACAGGGGAGATTGAGTCTAAAAATTAAAATTTATATTAGAGCCAACAATTAGAAGAATCGACAGTTATCGAACAAAGAATTATTCAAAAAGGTTCATTATAATGTTTGTTTTTATAAAATTTAAGTTTTAAATTTAATAATTGTAATATAGTAATAAAATAATTTCATAATACGAGAATTTTATTTTGTAGTAGTACAAATATTATTTTCGAAATAAAAATGAATAAATTAAAATTTATCAACTTAAAGTAGATGTTTGTTAGATGCTAAGTTTTAAATAAAATTAGAGGGGAGATTGAATCTAAAAATTGAAATTTATATTAAAGTAAACAATTAGGAGCATCGATAGCTATCGAATCATGAATTATCTCTCGCTCGGTCCTCGGTACGTTGGGACTTGGAACAATATCTGCAGAAAAATTTTTCGAGATATTTCCTTAAATAGCGTTATGAGGTATGAATATTTTCACACAAATCGCAATATAATTCAATTCTACGTCGGGAATAAACGTTTTTTTCGTTGTAATTAATTTAAAAAAAAAAGCGGATGGAGACGACTCGACCCGTCGAACTTACTCTCGCTCGGTCCTCGGTTCGTAGGGAATAGAAGAATTTTTGACCGAAAAGTCTTTTTGAGTTAGTTCGTTAAATAGCGTTAGGAGGTATGAATATCTTTATATACATCGCAATATAATTCAATTCTACGTCGGGATTAAACGTTTTTTCCGTTCTAATCAATTTAAAAAAAAATAGTGGACGGAGACGACTCGACCCGTCGATCTTATCCTAGCTCGGTCCTCGGTGCGTTGGGACTTGGAAAAATTTCGGCCCAAAGGTTTTTTCGAGTTATTTCGTTAAAAAGCGTTATGAGGTATGAATATTTTTACATAAATCGCAATATAATTCGATTTTACGTATAGATTAAACATTTTTTTCGTTCCAAAAAGGTTTAAAAGAAGTAGTGAACCGACTCGACTCGACCCGTCGAACTTACTCTCGCTCGATCCTCGGTACGTTGGGACTTAGTAGAATTTTTGACCGAAAAGTTTTTTCGAGTAATTTCGTTAATTAGCGTTATGCGGTATGAATATTTTTACATAAATCGCAATATAATTCGATTTTACGTATGGATTAAACATTCTTTTGTTCCAAAAAGGTTTAAAAAAAGTAGTGAACCGACTCGACTCGACCCGTCGAACTTAATCTCGCTCGGTCCTCGGAACGTAGGGACTTCGAAAAACTTCGGCCGAAAGGTTTTTTCGAGTTATTACGTTAAAAAGCGTTATGAGGTATGAATATTTTCACACAAATCGCAATATAATTCAATTCTACGTCGGGATTAAACTTCTCTTCCGTTCTAATCAATTAAAAAAAAATAGTGGACGGAGACGAGTCGACCCGTCGAACTTACTCTCGCTCGGTCCTCGGCAGGTTCGGACTTAGAACAATTTGGGCCGAAAGATTTTTTCGAGATAATTCTTTAAATAGCGTTATGAGGTATGAATATTTTCACACAAATCGCAATATAATTCAATTCTACGTCGGGATTAAACGTTTCTTCCGTTCTAATCACCTTAAAAAAAAATAGTGGACCGAGACGACTCGACCCGTCGAACTTAATCTCGCTCGGTCCTCGGTACGTAGGGACTTCGAAAAACTTCGGCCGAAAGGTTTTTTCGAGTTATTTCGTTAAAAAGCGTTATGAGGTATGAATATTTTCACACAAATCGCAATATAATTCAATTCTACGTCGGGATTAAACGTTTCTTCCGTTCTACTCAATTTAAAAAAAAATAGTGGACGGAGACGACTCGACCCGTCGAACTTACCCTAGCTCGGTCCACGGTGCGTTGGGACTTGGAACAATTTCGGCCGAAAGGTTTTTTCGAGTTATTTCGTTAAAAAGCGTTATGAGGTATGAATATTTTCACGCAAATCGCAATATAATTCAATTCTACGTCGGGATTAAACGTTTTTTCCGTTCTAATCAATTAAAAAAAAATAGTGGACGGAGACGACTCGACCCGTCGAACTTACTCTCGCTCGGTCCTCGGTACGTTGGGACTTGGAAGAATTTTTGACCGAAATGTTTTTTTGAGTAATTTCGTTAAATAGCGTTATGCGGTATGAATATTTTTACATAAATCGCAATATAATTCGATTTTACGTATGGATTAAACATTTTTTTTGTTCCAAAAAGGTTTAAAAAAAGTAGTGAACCGACTCGACTCGACCCGTCGAACTTAATCTCGCTCGGTCGTCGGTACGTAGGGACTTCGAAGAACTTCGGCCGAAAGGTTTTTTCGAGTTATTACGTTAAAAAGCGTTATGAGGTATGAATATTTTTACATAAATCGCAACATAATTCGATTTTACGTATGGATTAAACATTTTTTTCGTTCCAAAAAGGTTTAAAAGAAGTAGTGAACCGACTCGACTCGACCCGTCGAACTTATCCTAGCTCGGTCCTCGGTGCGTTGGGACTTGGAAAAATTTCGGCCCAAAGGTTTTTTCGAGTTATTTCGTTAAAAAGCGTTATGAGGTATGAATATTTTCACACAAATCGCAATATAATTCAATTCTACGTCGAGATTAAACTTCTCTTCCGTTCTAATCAATTAAAAAAAAATAGTGGACGGAGACGAGTCGACCCGTCGAACTTACTCTCGCTCGGTCCTCGGCAGGTTCGGACTTAGAACAATTTGGGCCGAAAGATTTTTTCGAGATAATTCTTTAAAAAGCGTTATGAGGTATGAATATTTTCACACAAATCGCAATATAATTCAATTCTACGTCGGGATTAAACGTTTCTTCCGTTCTAATCACCTTAAAAAAAAATAGTGGACCGAGACGACTCGACCCGTCGAACTTACTCTCGCTCGGTCCTCGGTACGTTGGGACTTCGAAAAACTTCAGCCGAAAGGTTGTTTCGAGTTATTTCGTTAGAAAGCGTTATGAGGTATGAGTATTTTCACACAAATCGCAATATAATTCAATTCTACGTCGGGATTAAACGTTTCTTCCGTTCTAATCACCTTAAAAAAAAATAGTGGACCGAGACGACTCGACCCGTCGAACTTACTCTCGCTCGGTCCTCGGTACGTTGGGACTTAGAACAATTTGGGCCGAAAGATTTTTTCGAGATAATTCTTTAAATAGCGCTATGAGGTATGAATATTTTCACATAAATCGCAATATAATTCAATTCTTCGTCGGGATTAAACGTTTTTTCCGTTCCAATCAATTAAAAAAAAATAGTGGACGGAGACGACTCGACCCGTCGAACTTACCCTCGCTCGGTCCTCGGCAGGTTGGGACTTCGAAAAACTTCGGCCGAAAGGTTTTTTCGAGTTATTACGTTAAAAAGCGTTATGAGGTATGAATATTTTCACACAAATCGCAATATAATTCAATTCTACGTCGGGATTAAACTTCTCTTCCGTTCTAATCAATTACAAACAAATAGTGGACGGAGACGAGTCGACCCGTCGAACTTACTCTCGCTCGGTCCTCGGCAGGTTCGGACTTAGAACAATTTGGGCCGAAAGATATTTCGAGATAATTCTTTAAATAGCGTTATGAGGTTTGAATATTTTTACATAAATCGCAATATAACTCGATTTTACGTATGGATTAAACATTTTTTTTGTTCCAAAAAGGTTTAAAAATAGTAGTGAACCGACTCGACTCGATCCGTCGAACTTACTCTCGCTCGGTCCTCGGTACGTTGGGACTTAGACCAATTTGGGCCGAAAGGTTTTTTCGAGATAGTTCTTTGAATAGCGTTACGAGGTATGAATATTCTCATACAAATCGCAATATAATTCAATTCTACGTCGGGGTTAAACGTTTTTTCCGTTCTAATCAATTTAAAAATAAATAGTGGACGGATACGACTCGACCCGTCAAACTTACTCTCGCTCGGTCCTCTGTACGTTGGGACTTGGAACAATTTCGGCCGAAATTTTTTTCGAGATATTTCGTTAAAGAGCGTTATGCGGTATGAATATTTTTACATAAATTGCAATATAATTCGATTTTACGTTTGGATTAAACATTTTTTTTGTTCCCAAAAGGTTTAAAAAAAGTAGTGAACCAACTCGACTCGACCCGTCGGACTTACCCTCGCTCGGTCCTCGGCAGGTTGGGACTTAGTAGAATTTTTGACCGAAAAGTTTTTTCGAGTAATTTCGTTAAATAGCGTTATGCGGTATGAATATTTTTACATAAATCGCAATATAATTCGATTTTACGTTTGGATTAAACATTTTTTTTGTTTCAAAAAGGTTTAAAAAAAGTAGTGAACCGACTCGACTCGACCCGTCGAACTTACTCTCACTCGGTCCTCGGCAGGTTGGGACTTAGAACAATTTGGGCCGAAAGGTTTTTTCGGGTTATTTCGTTAAAGAGCGTTATGAGATATGACCATTTTCACATAAATCGCAACATAATTCGATTTTACGTATGGATTAAACATTTTTTTTGTTCCAAAAAGGTTTAAAAAAAGTAGTGAGCCGACTCGACTCGACCCGTCGAACTTACCCTAGCTCGGTCCTCGGTACGTTGGGACTTGGAAGAATTTTTGACAGAAAAGTTTTTTCGTGTTATTTCGTTAAAGAGCGTTATGAGGCAAGACCATTTTCACATAAATCGCAATATAATTCGATTTTACGTATGGATTAAACATTTTTTTTGTTCCAAAAAGGTTTAAAAAAAGTAGTGAACCGACTCGACTCGACCCGTCGAACTTACTCTCGCTCGGTCCTCGGCAGGTTGGGACTTAGTAGAATTTTTGACCGAAAAGTTTTTTCGAGTAATTTCGTTAAATAGCGTTATGCGGTATGAATATTTTTACATAAATCGCAATACAATTCGATTTTACGTATGGATTAAACTTTTTTTTTGTTCCAAAAAGGTTTAAAAAAAGTAGTGAACCGACTCGACTCGACCCGTCGAACTTAATCTCGCTCGGTCCTCGGTACGTAGGGACGTCGAAAAACTTCGGCCGAAAGGTTTTTTCGAGTTATTTCGTTAAAAAGCGTTATGAGGTATAAATATTTTTAAATAAATCGCCATATAATTCGATTTTACGTATGGATTAAACATTTTTTTCGTTCCAAAAAGGTTTAAAAAAAGTAGTGAACCGACTCGACTCGACCCGTCGAACTTACTCTCGCTCGATCCTCGGTACGTTGGGACTTAGTAGAATTTTTGACCGAAAAGTTTTTTCGAGTAATTTCGTTAAATAGCGTTATGCGGTATGAATATTTTTACATAAATCGCAATATAATTCGATTTTACGTATGGAATAAACATTTTTTTTGTTCCAAAGAGGTTTAAAAAAAGTAGTGAACCGACTCGACTCGACCCGTCGAACTTAATCTCGCTCGGTCCTCGGTACGTAGGGACTTCGAAAAACTTCGGCCGAAAGGTTTTTTCGAGTTATTACGTTAAAAAGCGTTATGAGGGATGAATATTTTCACACAAATCGCAATATAATTCAATTCTACGTCGGGATTGAACGTTTCTTCCGTTCTAATCAATTTAAAAAAAAATAGTGGACGGAGACGAGTCGACCCGTCGAACTTACTCTCGCTCGGTCCTCGGCAGGTTCGGACTTAGAACAATTTGGGCCGAAAGATTTTTTCGAGATAATTCTTTAAATAGCGTTATGAGGTATGAATATTTTCACACAAATCGCAATATAATTCAATTCTACGTCGGGATTAAACGTTTTTTCCGTTCTAATCAATTTAAAAAAAAATAGTGGACGGAGATGACTCGACCCGTCGAACTTACTCTCGCTCGGTCCTCGGTACGTTGGGACTTCGAAGAATTTTTGACAGAAAATTTTTTTCGAGTTATTTCGTTAAAGAGCGTTATGAGGTAAGACCATTTTCACATAAATCGCAATATAATTCGATTTTACGTATGGATTAAACATATTTTTGTTCCAAAAAGGTTTAAAAAAAGTAGTGAACCGACTCGACTCAATCCGTCGAACTTACTCTCGCTCGGTCCTCGGCAGGTTGGGACTTCGAACAATTTGGGCGGAAAGGTTTTTTCGAGATAATTCTTTAAATAGCGTTATGAGGTATGAATATTTTCACACAAATCGCAATATAATTCAATTCTTCGTCGGGATTAAACGTTTTTTCCGTTCCAATCAATTAAAAAAAAATAGTGGACGGAGACGACTCGACCCGTCGAACTTACTCTCGCTCGATCCTCGGTACGTTGGGACTTGGAAGAATTTTTGACAGAAAAGTTTTTTCGAGTTATTTCGTTAAAGAGCGTTATGAGGTAAGACCATTTTCACATAAATCGCAATATAATTCAATTCTACGTCGCGATTAAACGTTTTTTCCGTTCTAATCAATTTAAAAAAAAATAGTGGACGGAGACGACTCGACCCGTCGAACTTACTCTCGCTCGGTCCTCGGTACGTTGGGACTTGGAACAATTTCGGCCGAAATTTTTTTCGAGTAATTTCGTTAAATAGCGTTATGCGGTATGAATATTTTTACATAAATCGCAATACAATTCGATTTTACGTATGGATTAAACATTTTTTTTGTTCCAAAAAGGTTTAAAAAAAGTAGTGAACCGACTCGACTCGACCCGCCGAACTTAATCTCGCTCGGTCCTCGGTACGTAGGGACTTCGAAAAATTTCGGCCGAAAGGTTTTTTCGAGTTATTTCGTTAAAAAGCTTTATGAGGTATAAATATTTTTAAATAAATCGCAATATAATTCGATTTTACGTATGGATTAAACATTTTTTTCGTTCCAAAAAGGTTTAAAAAAAGTAGTGAACCGACTCGACTCGACCCGTCGAACTTACTCTCGCTCGATCCTCGGTACGTTGGGACTTAGTAGAATTTTTGACCGAAAAGTTTTTTCGAGTAATTTCGTTAAATAGCGTTATGCGGTATGAATATTTTTACATAATTCGCAATATAATTCGATTTTACGCATGGAATAAACATTTTTTTTGTTCCAAAAAGGTTTAAAAAAAGTAGTGAACCGACTCGACTCGACCCGTCGAACTTAATCTCGCTCGGTCCTCGGTACGTAGGGACTTCGAAAAACTTCGGCCGAAAGGTTTTTTCGAGTTATTACGTTAAAAAGCGTTATGAGGTATGAATATTTCCACACAAATCGCAATATAATTCAATTCTACGTCGGGATTGAACGTTTCTTCCGTTCTAATCAATTTAAAAAAAAATAGTGGACGGAGACGAGTCGACCCGTCGAACTTACTCTCGCTCGGTCCTCTGCAGGCTCGGACTTAGAACAATTTGGGCCGAAAGGTTTTTTCGAGATAATTCTTTAAATAGCGTTATGAGGTATGAATATTTTCACACAAATCGCAATATAATTCAATTCTACGTCGGGATTAAACGTTTTTTCCGTTCTAATCAATTTAAAAAAAAATAGTGGACGGAGACGACTCGACCCGTCGAACTTACCTTAGCTCGGTACTCGGTGCGTTGGGACTTGGAAGAATTTTTGACAGAAAAGTTTTTTCGAGTTATTTCGTTAAAGAGCGTTATGAGGTATGACCATTTTCACATAAATCGCAATATAATTCGATTTTACGTATGGATTAAACATTTTTTTTGTTCCAAAAAGGTTTAAGAAAAGTAGTGATCCGACTCGACTCGACCCGTCGAACTTACTCTCGCTCGATCCTCAGTACGTTGGGACTTAGTAGAATTTTTGACCGAAAAGTTTTTTCGAGTAATTTCGTTAAATAGCGTTATGCGGTATGAATATTTTTACATAAATCGCAATATAATTCGATTTTACGTATGGATTAAACATTTTTTTTGTTCTAATCAATTAAAAAAAAATTGTGGACGGAGACGACTCGACCCGTTGAACTTACTCTCGCTCGGTCTTCAGCAGGTTGGGACTTAGATCAATTTGGGCCGAAAGGTTTTTTCGAGTTATTTCGTTAAAAAGCGTTATGAGGTATGAATATTTTTACATAAATCGCAATATAATTCGATTTTACGTTTGGATTAAATATTTTTTTTGTTCCAAAAAGGTTTAAAAAAAGTAGTGAACCGACTCGACTCGACCCGTCGAACTTACTCTCGCTCGGTCCTCGGCAGGTTGGGACTTAGTAGAATTTTTGACCGAAAAGTTTTTTCGAGTAATTTCGTTAAATAGCGTTATGCGGTATGAATATTTTTACATAAATCGCAATACAATTCGATTTTACGTATGGATTAAACATTTTTTTTGTTCCAAAAAGGTTTAAAAAAAGTAGTGAACCGACTCGACTCGACCCGTCGAACTTAATCTCGCTCGGTCCTCGGTACGTAGGGACTTCGAAAAATTTCGGCCGAAAGGTTTTTTCGAGTTATTTCGTTAAAAAGCGTTATGAGGTATAAATATTTTTAAATAAATCGCAATATAATTCGATTTTACGTATGGATTAAACATTTTTTTCGTTCCAAAAAGGTTTAAAAAAAGTAGTGAACCGACTCGACTCGACCCGTCGAACTTACTCTCGCTCGATCCTCGGTACGTTGGGACTTAGTAGAATTTTTGACCGAAAAGTTTTTTCGAGTAATTTCGTTAAATAGCGTTATGCGGTATGAATATTTTTACATAAATCGCAATATAATTCGATTTTACGTATGGAATAAACATTTTTTTTGTTCCAAAAAGGTTTAAAAAAAGTAGTGAACCGACTCGACTCGACCCGTCGAACTTAATCCCGCTCGGTCCTCGGTACGTAGGGACTTCGAAAAACTTCGGCCGAAAGGTTTTTTCGAGTTATTACGTTAAAAAGCGTTATGAGGGATGAATATTTTCACACAAATCGCAATATAATTCAATTCTACGTCGGGATTGAACGTTTCTTCCGTTCTAATCAATTTAAAAAAAAATAGTGGACGGAGACGAGTCGACCCGTCGAACTTACTCTCGCTCGGTCCTCGGTACGTTGGGACTTAGACCAATTTGGGCCGAAAGGTTTTTTCGAGATAGTTCTTTGAATAGCGTTACGAGGTATGAATATTCTCACACAAATCGCAATATAATTCAATTCTACGTCGGGATTAAACGTTTTTTCCGTTCTAATCAATTTAAAAAAAAATAGTGGACGGAGACGACTCGACCCGTCGAACTTACTCTCGCTCGGTCCTCGGTACGTTGGGACTTGGAACAATTTCGGCCGAAATTTTTTTCGAGTAATTTCGTTAAATAGCGTTATGCGGTATGAATATTTTTACATAAATCGCAATATAATTCGATTTTACGTATGGAATAAACATTTTTTTTGTTCCAAAAAGGTTTAAAAAAAGTAGTGAACCGACTCGACTCGACCCGTCGAACTTAATCTCGCTCGGTCCTCGGTACGTAGGGACTTCGAAAAATTTCGGCCGAAAGGTTTTTTCGAGTTATTTCGTTAAAAAGCGTTATGAGGTATAAATATTTTTAAATAAATCGCAATATAATTCGATTTTACGTATGGATTAAACATTTTTTTCGTTCCAAAAAGGTTTAAAAAAAGTAGTGAACCGACTCGACTCGACCCGTCGAACTTACTCTCGCTCGATCCTCGGTACGTTGGGACTTAGTAGAATTTTTGACCGAAAAGTTTTTTCGAGTAATTTCGTTAAATAGCGTTATGCGGTATGAATATTTTTACATAAATCGCAATATAATTCGATTTTACGTATGGATTAAACATTCTTTTGTTCCAAAAAGGTTTAAAAAAAGTAGTGAACCGACTTGACTCGACCCGTCGAACTTAATCTCGCTCGGTCCTCGGTACGTAGGGACTTCGAAAAACTTCGGCCGAAAGGTTTTTTCGAGTTATTACGTTAAAAAGCGTTATGAGGTATGAATATTTTCACACAAATCGCAATATAATTCAATTCTACGTCGGGATTAAACTTCTCTTCCGTTCTAATCAATTAAAAAAAAATAGTGGACGGAGACGAGTCGACCCGTCGAACTTACTCTCGCTCGGTCCTCGGCAGGTTCGGACTTAGAACAATTTGGGCCGAAAGATTTTTTCGAGATAATTCTTTAAATAGCGTTATGAGGTATGAATATTTTCACACAAATCGCAATATAATTCAATTCTACGTCGGGATTAAACGTTTCTTCCGTTCTAATCACCTTAAAAAAAAATAGTGGACCGAGACGACTCGACCCGTCGAACTTAATCTCGCTCGGTCCTCGGTACGTAGGGACTTCGAAAAACTTCGGCCGAAAGGTTTTTTCGAGTTATTTCGTTAAAAAGCGTTATGAGGTATGAATATTTTCACACAAATCGCAATATAATTCAATTCTACGTCGGGATTAAACGTTTCTTCCGTTCTACTCAATTTAAAAAAAAATAGTGGACGGAGACGACTCGACCCGTCGAACTTACCCTAGCTCGGTCCACGGTGCGTTGGGACTTGGAACAATTTCGGCCGAAAGGTTTTTTCGAGTTATTTCGTTAAAAAGCGTTATGAGGTATGAATATTTTCACGCAAATCGCAATATAATTCAATTCTACGTCGGGATTAAACGTTTTTTCCGTTCTAATCAATTAAAAAAAAATAGTGGACGGAGACGACTCGACCCGTCGAACTTACTCTCGCTCGGTCCTCGGTACGTTGGGACTTGGAAGAATTTTTGACCGAAATGTTTTTTTGAGTAATTTCGTTAAATAGCGTTATGCGGTATGAATATTTTTACATAAATCGCAATATAATTCGATTTTACGTATGGATTAAACATTTTTTTTGTTCCAAAAAGGTTTAAAAAAAGTAGTGAACCGACTCGACTCGACCCGTCGAACTTAATCTCGCTCGGTCGTCGGTACGTAGGGACTTCGAAGAACTTCGGCCGAAAGGTTTTTTCGAGTTATTACGTTAAAAAGCGTTATGAGGTATGAATATTATCACACAAATCGCAATATAATTCAATTCTACGTCGGGATTAATCGTCTCTTCCGTTCTAATCAATTAAAAATAAATAGTGGACGGAGACGAGTCGACCCGTCGAACTTACTCTCGCTCGGTCCTCGGCAGGTTCGGACTTAGAACAATTTGGGCCGAAAGATTTTTTCGAGATAATTCTTTAAATAGCGTTATGAGGTATGAATATTGTCACACAAATCGCAATATAATTCAATTCTACGTCGGGATTAAACGTTATTTCCGTTCTAATCAATTTAAAAAAAAATAGTGGACGGAGACGACTCGACCCGTCGAACTTATCCTAGCTCGGTCCTCGGTGCGTTGGGACTTGGAAAAATTTCGGCCCAAAGGTTTTTTCGAGTTATTTCGTTAAAAAGCGTTATGAGGTATGAATATTTTTACATAAATCGCAATATAATTCGATTCTACGTCGGGATTAAACGTGTCTTCCGTTCTAATCACCTTAAAAAAAAATAGTGGACCGAGACGACTCGACCCGTCGAACTTACTCTCGCTCGGTCCTCGGTACGTTGGGACTTCGAAAAACTTCGGCCGAAAGGTTTTTTCGAGTTATTACGTTAAAAAGTGTTATGAGGTATGAATATTTTTACATAAATCGCAACATAATTCGATTTTACGTATGGATTAAACATTTTTTTCGTTCCAAAAAGGTTTAAAAGAAGTAGTGAACCGACTCGACTCGACCCGTCGAACTTATCCTAGCTCGGTCCTCGGTGCGTTGGGACTTGGAAAAATTTCGGCCCAAAGGTTTTTTCGAGTTATTTCGTTAAAAAGCGTTATGAGGTATGAATATTTTCACACAAATCGCAATATAATTCAATTCTACGTCGAGATTAAACTTCTCTTCCGTTCTAATCAATTAAAAAAAAATAGTGGACGGAGACGAGTCGACCCGTCGAACTTACTCTCGCTCGGTCCTCGGCAGGTTCGGACTTAGAACAATTTGGGCCGAAAGATTTTTTCGAGATAATTCTTTAAAAAGCGTTATGAGGTATGAATATTTTCACACAAATCGCAATATAATTCAATTCTACGTCGGGATTAAACGTTTCTTCCGTTCTAATCACCTTAAAAAAAAATAGTGGACCGAGACGACTCGACCCGTCGAACTTACTCTCGCTCGGTCCTCGGTACGTTGGGACTTCGAAAAACTTCAGCCGAAAGGTTGTTTCGAGTTATTTCGTTAGAAAGCGTTATGAGGTATGAGTATTTTCACACAAATCGCAATATAATTCAATTCTACGTCGGGATTAAACGTTTCTTCCGTTCTAATCACCTTAAAAAAAAATAGTGGACCGAGACGACTCGACCCGTCGAACTTACTCTCGCTCGGTCCTCGGTACGTTGGGACTTAGAACAATTTGGGCCGAAAGATTTTTTCGAGATAATTCTTTAAATAGCGCTATGAGGTATGAATATTTTCACATAAATCGCAATATAATTCAATTCTTCGTCGGGATTAAACGTTTTTTCCGTTCCAATCAATTAAAAAAAAATAGTGGACGGAGACGACTCGACCCGTCGAACTTACCCTCGCTCGGTCCTCGGCAGGTTGGGACTTCGAAAAACTTCGGCCGAAAGGTTTTTTCGAGTTATTACGTTAAAAAGCGTTATGAGGTATGAATATTTTCACACAAATCGCAATATAATTCAATTCTACGTCGGGATTAAACTTCTCTTCCGTTCTAATCAATTACAAACAAATAGTGGACGGAGACGAGTCGACCCGTCGAACTTACTCTCGCTCGGTCCTCGGCAGGTTCGGACTTAGAACAATTTGGGCCGAAAGATATTTCGAGATAATTCTTTAAATAGCGTTATGAGGTTTGAATATTTTTACATAAATCGCAATATAACTCGATTTTACGTATGGATTAAACATTTTTTTTGTTCCAAAAAGGTTTAAAAATAGTAGTGAACCGACTCGACTCGATCCGTCGAACTTACTCTCGCTCGGTCCTCGGTACGTTGGGACTTAGACCAATTTGGGCCGAAAGGTTTTTTCGAGATAGTTCTTTGAATAGCGTTACGAGGTATGAATATTCTCATACAAATCGCAATATAATTCAATTCTACGTCGGGGTTAAACGTTTTTTCCGTTCTAATCAATTTAAAAATAAATAGTGGACGGATACGACTCGACCCGTCAAACTTACTCTCGCTCGGTCCTCTGTACGTTGGGACTTGGAACAATTTCGGCCGAAATTTTTTTCGAGATATTTCGTTAAAGAGCGTTATGCGGTATGAATATTTTTACATAAATTGCAATATAATTCGATTTTACGTTTGGATTAAACATTTTTTTTGTTCCCAAAAGGTTTAAAAAAAGTAGTGAACCAACTCGACTCGACCCGTCGGACTTACCCTCGCTCGGTCCTCGGCAGGTTGGGACTTAGTAGAATTTTTGACCGAAAAGTTTTTTCGAGTAATTTCGTTAAATAGCGTTATGCGGTATGAATATTTTTACATAAATCGCAATATAATTCGATTTTACGTTTGGATTAAACATTTTTTTTGTTTCAAAAAGGTTTAAAAAAAGTAGTGAACCGACTCGACTCGACCCGTCGAACTTACTCTCACTCGGTCCTCGGCAGGTTGGGACTTAGAACAATTTGGGCCGAAAGGTTTTTTCGGGTTATTTCGTTAAAGAGCGTTATGAGATATGACCATTTTCACATAAATCGCAACATAATTCGATTTTACGTATGGATTAAACATTTTTTTTGTTCCAAAAAGGTTTAAAAAAAGTAGTGAGCCGACTCGACTCGACCCGTCGAACTTACCCTAGCTCGGTCCTCGGTACGTTGGGACTTGGAAGAATTTTTGACAGAAAAGTTTTTTCGTGTTATTTCGTTAAAGAGCGTTATGAGGCAAGACCATTTTCACATAAATCGCAATATAATTCGATTTTACGTATGGATTAAACATTTTTTTTGTTCCAAAAAGGTTTAAAAAAAGTAGTGAACCGACTCGACTCGACCCGTCGAACTTACTCTCGCTCGGTCCTCGGCAGGTTGGGACTTAGTAGAATTTTTGACCGAAAAGTTTTTTCGAGTAATTTCGTTAAATAGCGTTATGCGGTATGAATATTTTTACATAAATCGCAATACAATTCGATTTTACGTATGGATTAAACTTTTTTTTTGTTCCAAAAAGGTTTAAAAAAAGTAGTGAACCGACTCGACTCGACCCGTCGAACTTAATCTCGCTCGGTCCTCGGTACGTAGGGACGTCGAAAAACTTCGGCCGAAAGGTTTTTTCGAGTTATTTCGTTAAAAAGCGTTATGAGGTATAAATATTTTTAAATAAATCGCCATATAATTCGATTTTACGTATGGATTAAACATTTTTTTCGTTCCAAAAAGGTTTAAAAAAAGTAGTGAACCGACTCGACTCGACCCGTCGAACTTACTCTCGCTCGATCCTCGGTACGTTGGGACTTAGTAGAATTTTTGACCGAAAAGTTTTTTCGAGTAATTTCGTTAAATAGCGTTATGCGGTATGAATATTTTTACATAAATCGCAATATAATTCGATTTTACGTATGGAATAAACATTTTTTTTGTTCCAAAGAGGTTTAAAAAAAGTAGTGAACCGACTCGACTCGACCCGTCGAACTTAATCTCGCTCGGTCCTCGGTACGTAGGGACTTCGAAAAACTTCGGCCGAAAGGTTTTTTCGAGTTATTACGTTAAAAAGCGTTATGAGGGATGAATATTTTCACACAAATCGCAATATAATTCAATTCTACGTCGGGATTGAACGTTTCTTCCGTTCTAATCAATTTAAAAAAAAATAGTGGACGGAGACGAGTCGACCCGTCGAACTTACTCTCGCTCGGTCCTCGGCAGGTTCGGACTTAGAACAATTTGGGCCGAAAGATTTTTTCGAGATAATTCTTTAAATAGCGTTATGAGGTATGAATATTTTCACACAAATCGCAATATAATTCAATTCTACGTCGGGATTAAACGTTTTTTCCGTTCTAATCAATTTAAAAAAAAATAGTGGACGGAGATGACTCGACCCGACGAACTTACTCTCGCTCGGTCCTCGGTACGTTGGGACTTCGAAGAATTTTTGACAGAAAATTTTTTTCGAGTTATTTCGTTAAAGAGCGTTATGAGGTAAGACCATTTTCACATAAATCGCAATATAATTCGATTTTACGTATGGATTAAACATATTTTTGTTCCAAAAAGGTTTAAAAAAAGTAGTGAACCGACTCGACTCAATCCGTCGAACTTACTCTCGCTCGGTCCTCGGCAGGTTGGGACTTCGAACAATTTGGGCGGAAAGGTTTTTTCGAGATAATTCTTTAAATAGCGTTATGAGGTATGAATATTTTCACACAAATCGCAATATAATTCAATTCTTCGTCGGGATTAAACGTTTTTTCCGTTCCAATCAATTAAAAAAAAATAGTGGACGGAGACGACTCGACCCGTCGAACTTACTCTCGCTCGATCCTCGGTACGTTGGGACTTGGAAGAATTTTTGACAGAAAAGTTTTTTCGAGTTATTTCGTTAAAGAGCGTTATGAGGTAAGACCATTTTCACATAAATCGCAATATAATTCAATTCTACGTCGCGATTAAACGTTTTTTCCGTTCTAATCAATTTAAAAAAAAATAGTGGACGGAGACGACTCGACCCGTCGAACTTACTCTCGCTCGGTCCTCGGTACGTTGGGACTTGGAACAATTTCGGCCGAAATTTTTTTCGAGTAATTTCGTTAAATAGCGTTATGCGGTATGAATATTTTTACATAAATCGCAATACAATTCGATTTTACGTATGGATTAAACATTTTTTTTGTTCCAAAAAGGTTTAAAAAAAGTAGTGAACCGACTCGACTCGACCCGCCGAACTTAATCTCGCTCGGTCCTCGGTACGTAGGGACTTCGAAAAATTTCGGCCGAAAGGTTTTTTCGAGTTATTTCGTTAAAAAGCTTTATGAGGTATAAATATTTTTAAATAAATCGCAATATAATTCGATTTTACGTATGGATTAAACATTTTTTTCGTTCCAAAAAGGTTTAAAAAAAGTAGTGAACCGACTCGACTCGACCCGTCGAACTTACTCTCGCTCGGTCCTCGGCAGGTTGGGACTTAGAACAATTTGGGCCGAAAGGTTTTTTCGAGATAATTCTTTAAATAGCGTTATGAGGTATGAATATTTTCACACAAATCGCAATATAATTCAATTCTTCGTCGGGATTAAACGTTTTTACCGTTCCAATCAATTAAAAAAAAATAGTGGACGGAGACGACTCGATCCGTCGAACTTACTCTCGCTCGGTCCTCGGTACGTTGGGACTTAGTAGAATTTTTGACCGAAAAGTTTTTTCGAGTAATTTCGTTAAATAGCGTTATGCGGTATGAATATTTTTACATAAATCGCAATATAATTCGATTTTACGCATGGAATAAACATTTTTTTTGTTCCAAAAAGGTTTAAAAAAAGTAGTGAACCGACTCGACTCGACCCGTCGAACTTAATCTCGCTCGGTCCTCGGTACGTAGGGACTTCGAAAAACTTCGGCCGAAAGGTTTTTTCGAGTTATTACGTTAAAAAGCGTTATGAGGTATGAATATTTCCACACAAATCGCAATATAATTCAATTCTACGTCGGGATTGAACGTTTCTTCCGTTCTAATCAATTTAAAAAAAAATAGTGGACGGAGACGAGTCGACCCGTCGAACTTACTCTCGCTCGGTCCTCGGCAGGCTCGGACTTAGAACAATTTGGGCCGAAAGGTTTTTTCGAGATAATTCTTTAAATAGCGTTATGAGGTATGAATATTTTCACACAAATCGCAATATAATTCAATTCTACGTCGGGATTAAACGTTTTTTCCGTTCTAATCAATTTAAAAAAAAATAGTGGACGGAGACGACTCGACCCGTCGAACTTACCTTAGCTCGGTACTCGGTGCGTTGGGACTTGGAAGAATTTTTGACAGAAAAGTTTTTTCGAGTTATTTCGTTAAAGAGCGTTATGAGGTATGACCATTTTCACATAAATCGCAATATAATTCGATTTTACGTATGGATTAAACATTTTTTTTGTTCCAAAAAGGTTTAAGAAAAGTAGTGATCCGACTCGACTCGACCCGTCGAACTTACTCTCGCTCGATCCTCGGTACGTTGGGACTTAGTAGAATTTTTGACCGAAAAGTTTTTTCGAGTAATTTCGTTAAATAGCGTTATGCGGTATGAATATTTTTACATAAATCGCAATATAATTCGATTTTACGTATGGATTAAACATTTTTTTTGTTCTAATCAATTAAAAAAAAATTGTGGACGGAGACGACTCGACCCGTTGAACTTACTCTCGCTCGGTCTTCAGCAGGTTGGGACTTAGATCAATTTGGGCCGAAAGGTTTTTTCGAGTTATTTCGTTAAAAAGCGTTATGAGGTATGAATATTTTTACATAAATCGCAATATAATTCGATTTTACGTTTGGATTAAATATTTTTTTTGTTCCAAAAAGGTTTAAAAAAAGTAGTGAACCGACTCGACTCGACCCGTCGAACTTACTCTCGCTCGGTCCTCGGCAGGTTGGGACTTAGTAGAATTTTTGACCGAAAAGTTTTTTCGAGTAATTTCGTTAAATAGCGTTATGCGGTATGAATATTTTTACATAAATCGCAATACAATTCGATTTTACGTATGGATTAAACATTTTTTTTGTTCCAAAAAGGTTTAAAAAAAGTAGTGAACCGACTCGACTCGACCCGTCGAACTTAATCTCGCTCGGTCCTCGGTACGTAGGGACTTCGAAAAATTTCGGCCGAAAGGTTTTTTCGAGTTATTTCGTTAAAAAGCGTTATGAGGTATAAATATTTTTAAATAAATCGCAATATAATTCGATTTTACGTATGGATTAAACATTTTTTTCGTTCCAAAAAGGTTTAAAAAAAGTAGTGAACCGACTCGACTCGACCCGTCGAACTTACTCTCGCTCGATCCTCGGTACGTTGGGACTTAGTAGAATTTTTGACCGAAAAGTTTTTTCGAGTAATTTCGTTAAATAGCGTTATGCGGTATGAATATTTTTACATAAATCGCAATATAATTCGATTTTACGTATGGAATAAACATTTTTTTTGTTCCAAAAAGGTTTAAAAAAAGTAGTGAACCGACTCGACTCGACCCGTCGAACTTAATCCCGCTCGGTCCTCGGTACGTAGGGACTTCGAAAAACTTCGGCCGAAAGGTTTTTTCGAGTTATTACGTTAAAAAGCGTTATGAGGGATGAATATTTTCACACAAATCGCAATATAATTCAATTCTACGTCGGGATTGAACGTTTCTTCCGTTCTAATCAATTTAAAAAAAAATAGTGGACGGAGACGAGTCGACCCGTCGAACTTACTCTCGCTCGGTCCTCGGTACGTTGGGACTTAGACCAATTTGGGCCGAAAGGTTTTTTCGAGATAGTTCTTTGAATAGCGTTACGAGGTATGAATATTCTCACACAAATCGCAATATAATTCAATTCTACGTCGGGATTAAACGTTTTTTCCGTTCTAATCAATTTAAAAAAAAATAGTGGACGGAGACGACTCGACCCGTCGAACTTACTCTCGCTCGGTCCTCGGTACGTTGGGACTTGGAACAATTTCGGCCGAAATTTTTTTCGAGTAATTTCGTTAAATAGCGTTATGCGGTATGAGTATTTTTACATAAATCGCAATATAATTCGATTTTACGTATGGAATAAACATTTTTTTTGTTCCAAAAAGGTTTAAAAAAAGTAGTGAACCGACTCGACTCGACCCGTCGAACTTAATCTCGCTCGGTCCTCGGTACGTAGGGACTTCGAAAAACTTCGGCCGAAAGGTTTTTTCGAGTTATTACGTTAAAAAGCGTTATGAGGGATGAATATTTTCACACAAATCGCAATATAATTCAATTCTACGTCAGGATTAAACTTCTCTTCCGTTCTAATCAATTAAAAAAAAATAGTGGACGGAGACGAGTCGACCCGTCGAACTTACTCTCGCTCGGTCCTCGGCAGGTTCGGACTTAGAACAATTTGGGCCGAAAGATTTTTTCGAGATAATTCTTTAAATAGCGTTATGAGGTATGAATATTTTCACACAAATCGCAATATAATTCAATTCTACGTCGGGATTAAACGTTTTTTCCGTTCTAATCAATTTAAAAAAAAATAGTGGACGGAGATGACTCGACCCGTCGAACTTACTCTCGCTCGGTCCTCGGTACGTTGGGACTTCGAAGAATTTTTGACAGAAAAGTTTTTTCGAGTTATTTCGTTAAAAAGCGTTATGAGGTATGAATATTTTCACACAAATCGCAATATAATTCAATTCTACGTCGGGATTAATCGTCTCTTCCGCTCTAATCAATTAAAAAAAAATAGTGGACGGAGACGAGTCGACCCGTCGAACTTACTCTCGCTCGGTCCTCGGTACGTTGGGACTTGGAACAATTTCGGCCGAAATTTTTTTCGAGATATTTCGTTAAAGAGCGTTATGAGGTATGAATATTTTCACACAAATCGCAATATAATTCAATTCTACGTTGGGATTAAACGTTTCTTCCGTTCTAATCAATTTAAAAAAAAATAGTGGACGAAGACGACTCGATCCGTCGAACTTACTCTCGCTCGGTCCTCGGTTCGTTGGGACTTCGAAAAACTTCGGCCGAAAGGTTGTTTCGTGTTATTTCGTTAGAAAGCGTTATGAGGTATGAATACTTTTACATAAATCGCAATATAATTCGATATTACGTTTGGATTAAATATTTTTTTTGTTCCAAAAAGGTTTAAAAAAAGTAGTGAACCGACTCGACTCGACCCGTCGAACTTACTCTCGCTCGGTCCTCGGCAGGTTGGGACTTAGTAGAATTTTTGACCGAAAAGTTTTTTCGAGTAATTTCGTTAAATAGCGTTATGCGGTATGAATATTTTTACATAAATCGCAATACAATTCGATTTTACGTATGGATTAAACATTTTTTTTGTTCCAAAAAGGTTTAAAAAAAGTAGTGAACCGACTCGACTCGACCCGTCGAACTTAATCTCGCTCGGTCCTCGGTACGTAGGGACTTCGAAAAATTTCGGCCGAAAGGTTTTTTCGAGTTATTTCGTTAAAAAGCGTTATGAGGTATAAATATTTTTAAATAAATCGCAATATAATTCGATTTTACGTATGGATTAAACATTTTTTTCGTTCCAAAAAGGTTTAAAAAAAGTAGTGAACCGACTCGACTCGACCCGTCGAACTTACTCTCGCTCGATCCTCGGTACGTTGGGATTTAGTAGAATTTTTGACCGAAAAGTTTTTTCGAGTAATTTCGTTAAATAGCGTTATGCGGTATGAATATTTTTACATAAATCGCAATATAATTCGATTTTACGTATGGAATAAACATTTTTTTTGTTCCAAAAAGGTTTAAAAAAAGCAGCGAACCGACTTGACTCGACCCGTCGAACTTAATCTCGCTCGGTCCTCGGTACGTAGGGACTTCGAAAAACTTCGGCCGAAAGGTTTTTTCGAGTTATTACGTTAAAAAGCGTTATGAGGGATGAATATTTTCACACAAATCGCAATATAATTCAATTCTACGTCGGGATTGAACGTTTCTTCCGTTCTAATCAATTTAAAAAAAAATAGTGGACGGAGACGAGTCGACCCGTCGAACTTACTCTCGCTCGGTCCTCGGCAGGTTCGGACTTAGAACAATTTGGGCCGAAAGATTTTTTCGAGATAATTCTTTAAATAGCGTTATGAGGTATGAATATTTTCACACAAATCGCAATATAATTCAATTCTACGTCGGGATTAAACGTTTTTTCCGTCCTAATCAATTTAAAAAAAAATAGTGGACGGAGATGACTCGACCCGTCGAACTTACTCTCGCTCGGTCCTCGGTACGTTGGGACTTCGAAGAATTTTTGACAGAAAAGTTTTTTCGAGTTATTTCGTTAAAAAGCGTTATGAGGTATGAATATTTTCACACAAATCGCAATATAATTCAATTCTACGTCGGGATTAATCGTCTCTTCCGCTCTAATCAATTAAAAAAAAATAGTGGACGGAGACGAGTCGACCCGTCGAACTTACTCTCGCTCGGTCCTCGGTACGTTGGGACTTAGACCAATTTGGGCCGAAAGGTTTTTTCGAGATAGTACTTTGAATAGCGTTACGAGGTATGAATATTCTCACACAAATCGCAATATAATTCAATTCTACGTCGGGATTAAACGTTTTTTCCGTTCTAATCAATTAAAAAAAAAATAGTGGACGGAGACGACTCGACCCGTCGAACTTACTCTCGCTCGGTCCTCGGTACGTTGGGACTTGGAACAATTTCGGCCGAAATTTTTTTCGAGATATTTCGTTAAAGAGCGTTATGCGGTATGAATATTTTTACATAAATTGCAATATAATTCGATTATACGTTTGGTTTAAACATTTTTTTTGTTCCAAAAAGGTTTAAAAAAAGTAGTGAACCGACTCGACTCGACCCGTCGAACTTACACTCGCTCGGTCCTCGGCAGGTTGGGACTTAGAACAATTTGGGCCGAAAGGTTTTTTCGAGATAATTCTTTAAATAGCGTTATGAGGTATGAATATTTTCACACAAATCGCAATATAATTCAATTCTACGTTGGGATTAAACGTTTCTTCCGTTCTAATCAATTTAAAAAAAAATAGTGGACGAAGACGACTCGATCCGTCGAACTTACTCTCGCTCGGTCCTCGGTACGTTGGGACATCGAAAAACTTCGGCCGAAAGGTTGTTTCGTGTTATTTCGTTAGAAAGCGTTATGAGGTATGAATATTTTTAGATAAATCGCAATATAATTCGATTTTACGTATGGATTAAACATTTTTTTTGTTCCAAAAAGGTTTAAAAAAAGTAGTGAACCGACTCGACTCAATCCGTCGAACTTGCTCTCGCTCGGTCCTCGGCAGGTTGGGACTTAGAACAATTTGGGCCGAAAGGTTTTTTCGAGATAATTCTTTAAATAGCGTTATGAGGTATGAATATTTTCACACAAATCGCAATATAATTCAATTCTTCGTCGGGATTAAACGTTTTTTCCGTTCCAATCAATTAAAAAAAAATAGTGGACGGAGACGACTCGACCCGTCGAACTTACTCTCGCTCGGTCCTCGGTACGTTGGGACTTGGAAGAATTTTTGACAGAAAAGTTTTTTCGAGTTATTTCGTTAAAGAGCGTTATGAGGTAAGACCATTTTCACATAAATCGCAATATAATTCGATTTTACGTATGGATTAAACATTTTTTTTGTTCCAAAAAGGTTTAAAAAAAGTAGTGAACCGACTCGACTCGACCCGTCGAACTTACTCTCACTCGGTCCTCGGTACGTTGGGACTTCGAAAAACTTCGGCCGAAAGGTTGTTTCGAGTTATTTCGTTAGAAAGCGTTATGAGGTATGAATATTTTTAGATAAATCGCAATATAATTCGATTTTACGGATGGATTAAACATTTTTTTTTTCCAAAAAGGTTTAAAAAAAGTAGTGAACCGACTCGACTCAATCCGTCGAACTTACTCTCGCTCGGTCCTCGGCAGGTTGGGACTTAGAACAATTTGGGCCGAAAGGTTTTTTCGAGATAGTTCTTTGAATAGCGTTACGAGGTATGAATATTCTCATACAAATCGCAATATAATTCAATTCTACGTCGGGATTAAACGTTTTTTCCGTTCTAATCAATTTAAAAAAAAATAGTGGACGGAGACGACTCGACCCGTCGAACTTACCCTAGCTCGGTCCTCGGTACGTTGGGACTTGGAACAATTTCGGCCGAAATTTTTTTCGAGTAATTTCGTTAAATAGCGTTATGCGGTATGAATATTTTTACATAAATCGCAATACAATTCGATTTTACGTATGGATTAAACATTCTTTTTGTTCCAAAAAGGTTTAAAAAAAGTAGTGAACCGACTCGACTCGACCCGTCGAACTTAATCTCGCTCGGTCCTCGGTACGTAGGGACTTCGAAAAATTTCGGCCGAAAGGTTTTTTCGAGTTATTTCGTTAAAAAGCGTTATGAGGTATAAATATTTTTAAATAAATCGCAATATAATTCGATTTTACGTATGGATTAAACATTTTTTTCGTTCCAAAAAGGTTTAAAAAAAGTAGTGAACCGACTCGACTCGACCCGTCGAACTTACTCTCGCTCGATCCTCGGTACGTTGGGACTTAGTAGAATTTTTGACCGAAAAGTTTTTTCGAGTAATTTCGTTAAATAGCGTTATGCGGTATGAATATTTTTACATAAATCGCAATATAATTCGATTTTACGTATGGAATAAACATTTTTTTTGTTCCAAAAAGGTTTAAAAAAAGCAGCGAACCGACTTGACTCGACCCGTCGAACTTAATCTCGCTCGGTCCTCGGTACGTAGGGACTTCGAAAAACTTCGGCCGAAAGGTTTTTTCGAGTTATTACGTTAAAAAGCGTTATGAGGGATGAATATTTTCACACAAATCGCAATATAATTCAATTCTACTTCGGGATTGAACGTTTCTTCCGTTCTAATCAATTTAAAAAAAAATAGTGGACGGAGACGAGTCGACCCGTCGAACTTACTCTCGCTCGGTCCTCGGCAGGTTCGGACTTAGAACAATTTGGGCCGAAAGATTTTTTCGAGATAATTCTTTAAATAGCGTTATGAGGTATGAATATTTTCACACAAATCGCAATATAATTCAATTCTACGTCGGGATTAAACGTTTTTTCCGTCCTAATCAATTTAAAAAAAAATAGTGGACGGAGATGACTCGACCCGTCGAACTTACTCTCGCTCGGTCCTCGGTACGTTGGGACTTCGAAGAATTTTTGACAGAAAAGTTTTTTCGAGTTATTTCGTTAAAAAGCGTTATGAGGTATGAATATTTTCACACAAATCGCAATATAATTCAATTCTACGTCGGGATTAATCGTCTCTTCCGCTCTAATCAATTAAAAAAAAATAGTGGACGGAGACGAGTCGACCCGTCGAACTTACTCTCGCTCGGTCCTCGGTACGTTGGGACTTGGAACAATTTCGGCCGAAATTTTTTTCGAGATATTTCGTTAAAGAGCGTTATGAGGTATGAATATTTTCACACAAATCGCAATATAATTCAATTCTACGTTGGGATTAAACGTTTCTTCCGTTCTAATCAATTTAAAAAAAAATAGTGGACGAAGACGACTCGATCCGTCGAACTTACTCTCGCTCGGTCCTCGGTTCGTTGGGACTTCGAAAAACTTCGGCCGAAAGGTTGTTTCGTGTTATTTCGTTAGAAAGCGTTATGAGGTATGAATACTTTTACATAAATCGCAATATAATTCGATATTACGTTTGGATTAAATATTTTTTTTGTTCCAAAAAGGTTTAAAAAAAGTAGTGAACCGACTCGACTCGACCCGTCGAACTTACTCTCGCTCGGTCCTCGGCAGGTTGGGACTTAGTAGAATTTTTGACCGAAAAGTTTTTTCGAGTAATTTCGTTAAATAGCGTTATGCGGTATGAATATTTTTACATAAATCGCAATACAATTCGATTTTACGTATGGATTAAACATTTTTTTTGTTCCAAAAAGGTTTAAAAAAAGTAGTGAACCGACTCGACTCGACCCGTCGAACTTAATCTCGCTCGGTCCTCGGTACGTAGGGACTTCGAAAAATTTCGGCCGAAAGGTTTTTTCGAGTTATTTCGTTAAAAAGCGTTATGAGGTATAAATATTTTTAAATAAATCGCAATATAATTCGATTTTACGTATGGATTAAACATTTTTTTCGTTCCAAAAAGGTTTAAAAAAAGTAGTGAACCGACTCGACTCGACCCGTCGAACTTACTCTCGCTCGATCCTCGGTTCGTTGGGATTTAGTAGAATTTTTGACCGAAAAGTTTTTTCGAGTAATTTCGTTAAATAGCGTTATGCGGTATGAATATTTTTACATAAATCGCAATATAATTCGATTTTACGTATGGAATAAACATTTTTTTTGTTCCAAAAAGGTTTAAAAAAAGCAGCGAACCGACTTGACTCGACCCGTCGAACTTAATCTCGCTCGGTCCTCGGTACGTAGGGACTTCGAAAAACTTCGGCCGAAAGGTTTTTTCGAGTTATTACGTTAAAAAGCGTTATGAGGGATGAATATTTTCACACAAATCGCAATATAATTCAATTCTACGTCGGGATTGAACGTTTCTTCCGTTCTAATCAATTTAAAAAAAAATAGTGGACGGAGACGAGTCGACCCGTCGAACTTACTCTCGCTCGGTCCTCGGCAGGTTCGGACTTAGAACAATTTGGGCCGAAAGATTTTTTCGAGATAATTCTTTAAATAGCGTTATGAGGTATGAATATTTTCACACAAATCGCAATATAATTCAATTCTACGTCGGGATTAAACGTTTTTTCCGTCCTAATCAATTTAAAAAAAAATAGTGGACGGAGATGACTCGACCCGTCGAACTTACTCTCGCTCGGTCCTCGGTACGTTGGGACTTCGAAGAATTTTTGACAGAAAAGTTTTTTCGAGTTATTTCGTTAAAAAGCGTTATGAGGTATGAATATTTTCACACAAATCGCAATATAATTCAATTCTACGTCGGGATTAATCGTCTCTTCCGCTCTAATCAATTAAAAAAAAATAGTGGACGGAGACGAGTCGACCCGTCGAACTTACTCTCGCTCGGTCCTCGGTACGTTGGGACTTAGACCAATTTGGGCCGAAAGGTTTTTTCGAGATAGTACTTTGAATAGCGTTACGAGGTATGAATATTCTCACACAAATCGCAATATAATTCAATTCTACGTCGGGATTAAACGTTTTTTCCGTTCTAATCAATTAAAAAAAAAATAGTGGACGGAGACGACTCGACCCGTCGAACTTACTCTCGCTCGGTCCTCGGTACGTTGGGACTTGGAACAATTTCGGCCGAAATTTTTTTCGAGATATTTCGTTAAAGAGCGTTATGCGGTATGAATATTTTTACATAAATTGCAATATAATTCGATTATACGTTTGGTTTAAACATTTTTTTTGTTCCAAAAAGGTTTAAAAAAAGTAGTGAACCGACTCGACTCGACCCGTCGAACTTACACTCGCTCGGTCCTCGGCAGGTTGGGACTTAGAACAATTTGGGCCGAAAGGTTTTTTCGAGATAATTCTTTAAATAGCGTTATGAGGTATGAATATTTTCACACAAATCGCAATATAATTCAATTCTACGTTGGGATTAAACGTTTCTTCCGTTCTAATCAATTTAAAAAAAAATAGTGGACGAAGACGACTCGATCCGTCGAACTTACTCTCGCTCGGTCCTCGGTACGTTGGGACATCGAAAAACTTCGGCCGAAAGGTTGTTTCGTGTTATTTCGTTAGAAAGCGTTATGAGGTATGAATATTTTTAGATAAATCGCAATATAATTCGATTTTACGTATGGATTAAACATTTTTTTTGTTCCAAAAAGGTTTAAAAAAAGTAGTGAACCGACTCGACTCAATCCGTCGAACTTGCTCTCGCTCGGTCCTCGGCAGGTTGGGACTTAGAACAATTTGGGCCGAAAGGTTTTTTCGAGATAATTCTTTAAATAGCGTTATGAGGTATGAATATTTTCACACAAATCGCAATATAATTCAATTCTTCGTCGGGATTAAACGTTTTTTCCGTTCCAATCAATTAAAAAAAAATAGTGGACGGAGACGACTCGACCCGTCGAACTTACTCTCGCTCGGTCCTCGGTACGTTGGGACTTGGAAGAATTTTTGACAGAAAAGTTTTTTCGAGTTATTTCGTTAAAGAGCGTTATGAGGTAAGACCATTTTCACATAAATCGCAATATAATTCGATTTTACGTATGGATTAAACATTTTTTTTGTTCCAAAAAGGTTTAAAAAAAGTAGTGAACCGACTCGACTCGACCCGTCGAACTTACTCTCACTCGGTCCTCGGTACGTTGGGACTTCGAAAAACTTCGGCCGAAAGGTTGTTTCGAGTTATTTCGTTAGAAAGCGTTATGAGGTATGAATATTTTTAGATAAATCGCAATATAATTCGATTTTACGGATGGATTAAACATTTTTTTTTTCCAAAAAGGTTTAAAAAAAGTAGTGAACCGACTCGACTCAATCCGTCGAACTTACTCTCGCTCGGTCCTCGGCAGGTTGGGACTTAGAACAATTTGGGCCGAAAGGTTTTTTCGAGATAGTTCTTTGAATAGCGTTACGAGGTATGAATATTCTCATACAAATCGCAATATAATTCAATTCTACGTCGGGATTAAACGTTTTTTCCGTTCTAATCAATTTAAAAAAAAATAGTGGACGGAGACGACTCGACCCGTCGAACTTACCCTAGCTCGGTCCTCGGTACGTTGGGACTTGGAACAATTTCGGCCGAAATTTTTTTCGAGTAATTTCGTTAAATAGCGTTATGCGGTATGAATATTTTTACATAAATCGCAATACAATTCGATTTTACGTATGGATTAAACATTCTTTTTGTTCCAAAAAGGTTTAAAAAAAGTAGTGAACCGACTCGACTCGACCCGTCGAACTTAATCTCGCTCGGTCCTCGGTACGTAGGGACTTCGAAAAATTTCGGCCGAAAGGTTTTTTCGAGTTATTTCGTTAAAAAGCGTTATGAGGTATAAATATTTTTAAATAAATCGCAATATAATTCGATTTTACGTATGGATTAAACATTTTTTTCGTTCCAAAAAGGTTTAAAAAAAGTAGTGAACCGACTCGACTCGACCCGTCGAACTTACTCTCGCTCGATCCTCGGTACGTTGGGACTTAGTAGAATTTTTGACCGAAAAGTTTTTTCGAGTAATTTCGTTAAATAGCGTTATGCGGTATGAATATTTTTACATAAATCGCAATATAATTCGATTTTACGTATGGAATAAACATTTTTTTTGTTCCAAAAAGGTTTAAAAAAAGCAGCGAACCGACTTGACTCGACCCGTCGAACTTAATCTCGCTCGGTCCTCGGTACGTAGGGACTTCGAAAAACTTCGGCCGAAAGGTTTTTTCGAGTTATTACGTTAAAAAGCGTTATGAGGGATGAATATTTTCACACAAATCGCAATATAATTCAATTCTACTTCGGGATTGAACGTTTCTTCCGTTCTAATCAATTTAAAAAAAAATAGTGGACGGAGACGAGTCGACCCGTCGAACTTACTCTCGCTCGGTCCTCGGCAGGTTCGGACTTAGAACAATTTGGGCCGAAAGATTTTTTCGAGATAATTCTTTAAATAGCGTTATGAGGTATGAATATTTTCACACAAATCGCAATATAATTCAATTCTACGTCGGGATTAAACGTTTTTTCCGTCCTAATCAATTTAAAAAAAAATAGTGGACGGAGATGACTCGACCCGTCGAACTTACTCTCGCTCGGTCCTCGGTACGTTGGGACTTCGAAGAATTTTTGACAGAAAAGTTTTTTCGAGTTATTTCGTTAAAAAGCGTTATGAGGTATGAATATTTTCACACAAATCGCAATATAATTCAATTCTACGTCGGGATTAATCGTCTCTTCCGCTCTAATCAATTAAAAAAAAATAGTGGACGGAGACGAGTCGACCCGTCGAACTTACTCTCGCTCGGTCCTCGGTACGTTGGGACTTAGACCAATTTGGGCCGAAAGGTTTTTTCGAGATAGTACTTTGAATAGCGTTACGAGGTATGAATATTCTCACACAAATCGCAATATAATTCAATTCTACGTCGGGATTACACGTTTTTTCCGTTCTAATCAATTCAAAAAAAAATAGTGGACGGAGACGACTCGACCCGTCGAACTTACTCTCGCTCGGTCCTCGGTACGTTGGGACTTGGAACAATTTCGGCCGAAATTTTTTTCGAGATATTTCGTTAAAGAGCGTTATGCGGTATGAATATTTTTACATAAATTGCAATATAATTCGATTATACGTTTGGTTTAAACATTTTTTTTGTTCCAAAAAGGTTTAAAAAAAGTAGTGAACCGACTCGACTCGACCCGTCGAACTTACACTCGCTCGGTCCTCGGCAGGTTGGGACTTAGAACAATTTGGGCCGAAAGGTTTTTTCGAGATAATTCTTTAAATAGCGTTATGAGGTATGAATATTTTCACACAAATCGCAATATAATTCAATTCTTCGTCGGGATTAAACGTTTTTTCCGTTCCAATCAATTAAAAAAAAATAGTGGACGGAGACGACTCGACCCGTCGAACTTACTCTCGCTCGGTCCTCGGTACGTTGGGACTTGGAAGAATTTTTGACAGAAAAGTTTTTTCGAGTTATTTCGTTAAAGAGCGTTATGAGGTAAGACCATTTTCACATAAATCGCAATATAATTCGATTTTACGTATGGATTAAACATTTTTTTTGTTCCAAAAAGGTTTAAAAAAAGTAGTGAACCGACTCGACTCGACCCGTCGAACTTACTCTCACTCGGTCCTCGGTACGTTGGGACTTCGAAAAACTTCGGCCGAAAGGTTTTTTCGAGTTATTTCGTTAGAAAGCGTTATGAGGTATGAATATTTTTAGATAAATCGCAATATAATTCGATTTTACGGATGGATTAAACATTTTTTTTTTCCAAAAAGGTTTAAAAAAAGTAGTGAACCGACTCGACTCAATCCGTCGAACTTACTCTCGCTCGGTCCTCGGCAGGTTGGGACTTAGAACAATTTGGGCCGAAAGGTTTTTTCGAGATAGTTCTTTGAATAGCGTTACGAGGTATGAATATTCTCATACAAATCGCAATATAATTCAATTCTACGTCGGGATTAAACGTTTTTTCCGTTCTAATCAATTTAAAAAAAAATAGTGGACGGAGACGACTCGACCCGTCGAACTTACCCTAGCTCGGTCCTCGGTACGTTGGGACTTGGAACAATTTCGGCCGAAATTTTTTTCGAGTAATTTCGTTAAATAGCGTTATGCGGTATGAATATTTTTACATAAATCGCAATACAATTCGATTTTACGTATGGATTAAACATTTTTTTTGTTCCAAAAAGGTTTAAAAAAAGTAGTGAACCGACTCGACTCGACCCGTCGAACTTAATCTCGCTCGGTCCTCGGTACGTAGGGACTTCGAAAAATTTCGGCCGAAAGGTTTTTTCGAGTTATTTCGTTAAAAAGCGTTATGAGGTATAAATATTTTTAAATAAATCGCAATATAATTCGATTTTACGTATGGATTAAACATTTTTTTCGTTCCAAAAAGGTTTAAAAAAAGTAGTGAACCGACTCGACTCGACCCGTCGAACTTACTCTCGCTCGATCCTCGGTACGTTGGGACTTAGTAGAATTTTTGACCGAAAAGTTTTTTCGAGTAATTTCGTTAAATAGCATTATGCGGTATGAATATTTTTACATAAATCGCAATATAATTCGATTTTACGTATGGAATAAACATTTTTTTTGTTCCAAAAAGGTTTAAAAAAAGTAGTGAACCGACTCGACTCGACCCGTCGAACTTAATCTCGCTCGGTCCTCGGTACGTAGGGACTTCGAAAAACTTCGGCCGAAAGGTTTTTTCGAGTTATTACGTTAAAAAGCGTTATGAGGGATGAATATTTTCACACAAATCGCAATATAATTCAATTCTACGTCAGGATTAAACTTCTCTTCCGTTCTAATCAATTAAAAAAAAATAGTGGACGGAGACGAGTCGACCCGTCGAACTTACTCTCGCTCGGTCCTCGGCAGGTTCGGACTTAGAACAATTTGGGCCGAAAGATTTTTTCGAGATAATTCTTTAAATAGCGTTATGAGGTATGAATATTTTCACACAAATCGCAATATAATTCAATTCTACGTCGGGATTAAACGTTTTTTCCGTTCTAATCAATTTAAAAAAAAATAGTGGACGGAGATGACTCGACCCGTCGAACTTACTCTCGCTCGGTCCTCGGTACGTTGGGACTTCGAAGAATTTTTGACAGAAAAGTTTTTTCGAGTTATTTCGTTAAAAAGCGTTACGAGGTATGAATATTCTCACACAAATCGCAATATAATTCAATTCTACGTCGGGATTAAACGTTTTTTCCGTTCTAATCAATTTAAAAAAAAATAGTGGACGGAGACGACTCGACCCGTCGAACTTACTCTCGCTCGGTCCTCGGTACGTTGGGACTTGGAACAATTTCGGCCGAAATTTTTTTCGAGATATTTCGTTAAAGAGCGTTATGCGGTATGAATATTTTTACATAAATTGCAATATAATTCGATTATACGTTTGGTTTAAACATTTTTTTTGTTCCAAAAAGGTTTAAAAAAAGTAGTGAACCAACTCGACGCGACCCGTCGGACTTACCCTCGCTCGGTCCTCGGCAGGTTGGGACTTAGAACAATTTGGGCCGAAAGGTTTTTTCGAGATAGTTCTTTGAATAGCGTTATGAGGAATGAATATTTTCACACAAATCGCAATGTAATTCAATTCTACGTCGGGATTAAACGTTTCTTCCGTTCTAATCACCTTAAAAAAAAATAGTGGACCGAGACGACTCGACCCGTCGAACTTACTCTCGCTCGGTCCTCGGTACGTTGGGACTTGGAAGAATTTTTGACAGAAAAGTTTTTTCGAGTTATTTCGTTAAAGAGCGTTATGAGGTATGAATATTTTCACACAAATCGCAATATAATTCAATTCTACGTCGGGATTAAACGTTTCTTCCGTTCTAATCACCTTAAAAAAAAATAGTGGACCGAGACGACTCGACCCGTCGAACTTACTCTCGCTCGGTCCTCGGTACGTTGGGACTTCGAAAAACTTCGGCCGAAAGGTTGTTTCGAGTTATTTCGTTAGAAAGCGTTATGAGGTATGAATATTTTTAGATAAATCGCAATATAATTCGATTTTACGGATGGATTAAACATTTTTTTTGTTCCAAAAAGGTTTAAAAAAAGTAGTGAACCGACTCGACTCAATCCGTCGAACTTACTCTCGCTCGGTCCTCGGCAGGTTGGGACTTACAACAATTTGGGCCGAAAGGTTTTTTCGAGATAATTCTTTAAATAGCGTTATGAGGTATGAATATTTTCACACAAATCGCAATATAATTCAATTCTTCGTCGGGATTAAACGTTTTTTCCGTTCCAATCAATTAAAAAAAAATAGTGGACGGAGACGACTGGACCCGTCGAACTTACTCTCGCTCGGTCCTCGGTACGTTGGGACTTCGAAAAACTTCGGCCGAAAGGTTGTTTCGAGTTATTTCGTTAGAAAGCGTTATGAGGTATGAATATTTTTAGATAAATCGCAATATAATTCGATTTTACGGATGGATTAAACATTTTTTTCGTTCCAAAAAGATTTAAAAATAGTAGTGAACCGACTCGACTCGATCCGTCGAACTTACTCTCGCTCGGTCCTCGGTACGTTGGGACTTCGAAGAATTTTTGACAGAAAAGTTTTTTCGAGTTATTTCGTTAAAAAGCGTTATGAGGTATGAATATTTTCACACAAATCGCAATATAATTCAATTCTACGTCGGGATTAAACGTTTCTTCCGTTCTAATCACCTTAAAAAAAAATAGTGGACCGAGACGACTCGACCCGTCGAACTTACTCTCGCTCGGTCCTCGGTACGTTGGGACTTGGAAGAATTTTTGACAGAAAAGTTTTTTCGAGTTATTTCGTTAAAGAGCGTTATGAGGTATGACCATTTTCACATAAATCGCAATATAATTCGATTTTACGTATGGATTAAACATTTTTTTTGTTCCAAAAAGGTTTAAAAAAAGTAGTGAACCGACTCGACTCAATCCGTCGAACTTACTCTCGCTCGGTCCTCGGCAGGTTCGGACTTAGAACAATTTGGGCCGAAAGATTTTTTCGAGATAATTCTTTAAATAGCGTTATGAGGTATGAATATTTTCACACAAATCGCAATATAATTCAATTCTACGTCGGGATTAAACGTTTTTTCCGTTCTAGTCAATCAAAAAAAAATAGTGGACGGAGACGAGTCGACCCGTCGAACTTACTCTCGCTCGGTCCTCGGCAGGTTCGGACTTAGAACAATTTGGGCCGAAAGATTTTTTCGAGATAATTCTTTAAATAGCGTTATGAGGTATGAATATTTTCACATAAATTGCAATATAATTCGATTATACGTTTGGTTTAAACATTTTTTTTGTTCCAAAAAGGTTTAAAAAAAGTAGTGAACCAACTCGACGCGACCCGTCGGACTTACCCTCGCTCGGTCCTCGGCAGGTTGGGACTTAGAACAATTTGGGCCGAAAGGTTTTTTCGAGATAGTTCTTTGAATAGCGTTATGAGGAATGAATATTTTCACACAAATCGCAATGTAATTCAATTCTACGTCGGGATTAAACGTTTCTTCCGTTCTAATCACCTTAAAAAAAAATAGTGGACCGAGACGACTCGACCCGTCGAACTTACTCTCGCTCGGTCCTCGGTACGTTGGGACTTGGAAGAATTTTTGACAGAAAAGTTTTTTCGAGTTATTTCGTTAAAGAGCGTTATGAGGTATGAATATTTTCACACAAATCGCAATATAATTCAATTCTACGTCGGGATTAAACGTTTCTTCCGTTCTAATCACCTTAAAAAAAAATAGTGGACCGAGACGACTCGACCCGTCGAACTTACTCTCGCTCGGTCCTCGGTACGTTGGGACTTCGAAAAACTTCGGCCGAAAGGTTGTTTCGAGTTATTTCGTTAGAAAGCGTTATGAGGTATGAATATTTTTAGATAAATCGCAATATAATTCGATTTTACGGATGGATTAAACATTTTTTTTGTTCCAAAAAGGTTTAAAAAAAGTAGTGAACCGACTCGACTCAATCCGTCGAACTTACTCTCGCTCGGTCCTCGGCAGGTTGGGACTTACAACAATTTGGGCCGAAAGGTTTTTTCGAGATAATTCTTTAAATAGCGTTATGAGGTATGAATATTTTCACACAAATCGCAATATAATTCAATTCTTCGTCGGGATTAAACGTTTTTTCCGTTCCAATCAATTAAAAAAAAATAGTGGACGGAGACGACTGGACCCGTCGAACTTACTCTCGCTCGGTCCTCGGTACGTTGGGACTTCGAAAAACTTCGGCCGAAAGGTTGTTTCGAGTTATTTCGTTAGAAAGCGTTATGAGGTATGAATATTTTTAGATAAATCGCAATATAATTCGATTTTACGGATGGATTAAACATTTTTTTCGTTCCAAAAAGATTTAAAAATAGTAGTGAACCGACTCGACTCGATCCGTCGAACTTACTCTCGCTCGGTCCTCGGTACGTTGGGACTTCGAAGAATTTTTGACAGAAAAGTTTTTTCGAGTTATTTCGTTAAAAAGCGTTATGAGGTATGAATATTTTCACACAAATCGCAATATAATTCAATTCTACGTCGGGATTAAACGTTTCTTCCGTTCTAATCACCTTAAAAAAAAATAGTGGACCGAGACGACTCGACCCGTCGAACTTACTCTCGCTCGGTCCTCGGTACGTTGGGACTTGGAAGAATTTTTGACAGAAAAGTTTTTTCGAGTTATTTCGTTAAAGAGCGTTATGAGGTATGACCATTTTCACATAAATCGCAATATAATTCGATTTTACGTATGGATTAAACATTTTTTTTGTTCCAAAAAGGTTTAAAAAAAGTAGTGAACCGACTCGACTCAATCCGTCGAACTTACTCTCGCTCGGTCCTCGGCAGGTTCGGACTTAGAACAATTTGGGCCGAAAGATTTTTTCGAGATAATTCTTTAAATAGCGTTATGAGGTATGAATATTTTCACACAAATCGCAATATAATTCAATTCTACGTCGGGATTAAACGTTTTTTCCGTTCTAGTCAATCAAAAAAAAATAGTGGACGGAGACGAGTCGACCCGTCGAACTTACTCTCGCTCGGTCCTCGGCAGGTTCGGACTTAGAACAATTTGGGCCGAAAGATTTTTTCGAGATAATTCTTTAAATAGCGTTATGAGGTATGAATATTTTCACACAAATCGCAATATAATTCAATTCTACGTCGGGATTAAACGTTTTTTCCGTTCTAATCAACTTAAAAAAAAATAGTGGACGAAGACGACTCGATCCGTCGAACTTACTCTCGCTCGGTCCTCGGTACGTTGGGACTTCGAAGAATTTTTGACAGAAAAGTTTTTTCGAGTTATTTCGTTAAAAAGCGTTATGAGGTATGAATATTTTCACACAAATCGCAATATAATTCAATTCTACGTCGGGATTAAACGTTTCTTCCGTTCTAATCAATTAAAAAAAAATAGTGGACGGAGACGAGTCGACCCGTCGAACTTACTCTCGCTCGGTCCTCGGTACGTTGGGACTTGGAAGAATTTTTGACAGAAAAGTTTTTTCGAGTTATTTCGTTAAAGAGCGTTATGAGGTAAGACCATTTTCACATAAATCGCAATATAATTCGATTTTACGTATGGATTAAACATTTTTTTTGTTCCAAAAAGGTTTAAAAAAAGTAGTGAACCGACTCGACTCGACCCGTCGAACTTAATCTCGCTCGGTCCTCGGTACGTAGGGACTTCGAAAAATTTCGGCCGAAAGGTTTTTTCGAGTTATTTCGTTAAAAAGCGTTATGAGGTATAAATATTTTTAAATAAATCGCAATATAATTCGATTTTACGTATGGATTAAACATTTTTTTCGTTCCAAAAAGGTTTAAAAAAAGTAGTGAACCGACTCGACTCGACCCGTCGAACTTACTCTCGCTCGATCCTCGGTACGTTGGGACTTAGTAGAATTTTTGACCGAAAAGTTTTTTCGAGTAATTTCGTTAAATAGCATTATGCAGTATGAATATTTTTACATAAATCGCAATATAATTCGATTTTACGTATGGAATAAACATTTTTTTTGTTCCAAAAAGGTTTAAAAAAAGTAGTGAACCGACTCGACTCGACCCGTCGAACTTAATCTCGCTCGGTCCTCGGTACGTAGGGACTTCGAAAAACTTCGGCCGAAAGGTTTTTTCGAGTTATTACGTTAAAAAGCGTTATGAGGGATGAATATTTTCACACAAATCGCAATATAATTCAATTCTACGTCAGGATTAAACTTCTCTTCCGTTCTAATCAATTAAAAAAAAATAGTGGACGGAGACGAGTCGACCCGTCGAACTTACTCTCGCTCGGTCCTCGGCAGGTTCGGACTTAGAACAATTTGGGCCGAAAGATTTTTTCGAGATAATTCTTTAAATAGCGTTATGAGGTATGAATATTTTCACACAAATCGCAATATAATTCAATTCTACGTCGGGATTAAACGTTTTTTCCGTTCTAATCAATTTAAAAAAAAATAGTGGACGGAGATGACTCGACCCGTCGAACTTACTCTCGCTCGGTCCTCGGTACGTTGGGACTTCGAAGAATTTTTGACAGAAAAGTTTTTTCGAGTTATTTCGTTAAAAAGCGTTACGAGGTATGAATATTCTCACACAAATCGCAATATAATTCAATTCTACGTCGGGATTAAACGTTTTTTCCGTTCTAATCAATTTAAAAAAAAATAGTGGACGGAGACGACTCGACCCGTCGAACTTACTCTCGCTCGGTCCTCGGTACGTTGGGACTTGGAACAATTTCGGCCGAAATTTTTTTCGAGATATTTCGTTAAAGAGCGTTATGCGGTATGAATATTTTTACATAAATTGCAATATAATTCGATTATACGTTTGGTTTAAACATTTTTTTTGTTCCAAAAAGGTTTAAAAAAAGTAGTGAACCAACTCGACGCGACCCGTCGGACTTACCCTCGCTCGGTCCTCGGCAGGTTGGGACTTAGAACAATTTGGGCCGAAAGGTTTTTTCGAGATAGTTCTTTGAATAGCGTTATGAGGAATGAATATTTTCACACAAATCGCAATGTAATTCAATTCTACGTCGGGATTAAACGTTTCTTCCGTTCTAATCACCTTAAAAAAAAATAGTGGACCGAGACGACTCGACCCGTCGAACTTACTCTCGCACGGTCCTCGGTACGTTGGGACTTGGAAGAATTTTTGACAGAAAAGTTTTTTCGAGTTATTTCGTTAAAGAGCGTTATGAGGTATGAATATTTTCACACAAATCGCAATATAATTCAATTCTACGTCGGGATTAAACGTTTCTTCCGTTCTAATCACCTTAAAAAAAAATAGTGGACCGAGACGACTCGACCCGTCGAACTTACTCTCGCTCGGTCCTCGGTACGTTGGGACTTCGAAAAACTTCGGCCGAAAGGTTGTTTCGAGTTATTTCGTTAGAAAGCGTTATGAGGTATGAATATTTTTAGATAAATCGCAATATAATTCGATTTTACGGATGGATTAAACATTTTTTTTGTTCCAAAAAGGTTTAAAAAAAGTAGTGAACCGACTCGACTCAATCCGTCGAACTTACTCTCGCTCGGTCCTCGGCAGGTTGGGACTTACAACAATTTGGGCCGAAAGGTTTTTTCGAGATAATTCTTTAAATAGCGTTATGAGGTATGAATATTTTCACACAAATCGCAATATAATTCAATTCTTCGTCGGGATTAAACGTTTTTTCCGTTCCAATCAATTAAAAAAAAATAGTGGACGGAGACGACTGGACCCGTCGAACTTACTCTCGCTCGGTCCTCGGTACGTTGGGACTTCGAAAAACTTCGGCCGAAAGGTTGTTTCGAGTTATTTCGTTAGAAAGCGTTATGAGGTATGAATATTTTTAGATAAATCGCAATATAATTCGATTTTACGGATGGATTAAACATTTTTTTCGTTCCAAAAAGATTTAAAAATAGTAGTGAACCGACTCGACTCGATCCGTCGAACTTACTCTCGCTCGGTCCTCGGTACGTTGGGACTTCGAAGAATTTTTGACAGAAAAGTTTTTTCGAGTTATTTCGTTAAAAAGCGTTATGAGGTATGAATATTTTCACACAAATCGCAATATAATTCAATTCTACGTCGGGATTAAACGTTTCTTCCGTTCTAATCACCTTAAAAAAAAATAGTGGACCGAGACGACTCGACCCGTCGAACTTACTCTCGCTCGGTCCTCGGTACGTTGGGACTTGGAAGAATTTTTGACAGAAAAGTTTTTTCGAGTTATTTCGTTAAAGAGCGTTATGAGGTATGACCATTTTCACATAAATCGCAATATAATTCGATTTTACGTATGGATTAAACATTTTTTTTGTTCCAAAAAGGTTTAAAAAAAGTAGTGAACCGACTCGACTCAATCCGTCGAACTTACTCTCGCTCGGTCCTCGGCAGGTTCGGACTTAGAACAATTTGGGCCGAAAGATTTTTTCGAGATAATTCTTTAAATAGCGTTATGAGGTATGAATATTTTCACACAAATCGCAATATAATTCAATTCTACGTCGGGATTAAACGTTTTTTCCGTTCTAGTCAATCAAAAAAAAATAGTGGACGGAGACGAGTCGACCCGTCGAACTTACTCTCGCTCGGTCCTCGGCAGGTTCGGACTTAGAACAATTTGGGCCGAAAGATTTTTTCGAGATAATTCTTTAAATAGCGTTATGAGGTATGAATATTTTCACACAAATCGCAATATAATTCAATTCTACGTCGGGATTAAACGTTTTTTCCGTTCTAATCAACTTAAAAAAAAATAGTGGACGAAGACGACTCGATCCGTCGAACTTACTCTCGCTCGGTCCTCGGTACGTTGGGACTTCGAAGAATTTTTGACAGAAAAGTTTTTTCGAGTTATTTCGTTAAAAAGCGTTATGAGGTATGAATATTTTCACACAAATCGCAATATAATTCAATTCTACGTCGGGATTAAACGTTTCTTCCGTTCTAATCAATTAAAAAAAAATAGTGGACGGAGACGAGTCGACCCGTCGAACTTACTCTCGCTCGGTCCTCGGCAGGTTCGGACTTAGAACAATTTGGACCGAAAGGTGTTTTCGAGATAATTCTTTCAATAACGTTATGAGGTATGAATATTTTCACACAAATCGCAATATAATTCAATTCTACGTCGGGATTAAACGTTTTTTCCGTTCTAGTCAATCAAAAAAAAATAGTGGACGGAGACGAGTCGACCCGTCGAACTTACTCTCGCTCGGTCCTCGGCAGGTTCGGACTTAGAACAATTTGGGCCGAAAGATTTTTTCGAGATAATTCTTTAAATAGCGTTATGAGGTATGAATATTTTCACACAAATCGCAATATAATTCAATTCCACGTCGGGATTAAACGTTTTTTCCGTTCTAATCAACTTAAAAAAAAATAGTGGACGAAGACGACTCGATCCGTCGAACTTACTCTCGCTCGGTCCTCGGTACGTTGGGACTTCGAAGAATTTTTGACAGAAAAGTTTTTTCGAGTTATTTCGTTAAAAAGCGTTATGAGGTATGAATATTTTCACACAAATCGCAATATAATTCAATTCTACGTCGGGATTAAACGTTTCTTCCGTTCTAATCAATTAAAAAAAAATAGTGGACGGAGACGAGTCGACCCGTCGAACTTACTCTCGCTCGGTCCTCGGCAGGTTCGGACTTAGAACAATTTGGGCCGAAAGGTGTTTTCGAGATAATTCTTTCAATAACGTTATGAGGTATGAATATTTTCACACAAATCGCAATATAATTCAATTCTACGTCGGGATTAAACGTTTTTTCCGTTCTAATCAATTAAAAAAAAATAGTGGACGGAGACGACTCGACCCGTCGAACTTACTCTCGCTCGGTCCTCAGCAGGTTGGGACTTCGAAGAATTTTTGACAGAAAAGTTTTTTCGAGTTATTTCGTTAAAAAGCGTTATGAGGTATGAATATTTTCACACAAATCGCAATATAATTCAATTCTACGTCGGGATTAAACGTTTCTTCCGTTCTAATCAATTTAAAAAAAAATAGTGGACGGAGACGACTCGACCCGTCGAACTTACCCTAGCTCGGTCCTCGGTACGTTGGGACTTGGAACAATTTCGGCCGAAAAGTTTTTTCGAGATATTTCGTTAAAGAGCGTTATGCGGTATGAATATTTTTACATAAATCGCAATATAATTCGATTTTACGTATGGATTAATCATTTTTTTTGTTCCAAAAAGGTTTAAAAAAAGTAGTGAACCGACTCGACTCGACCCGTCGAACTTACACACGCTCGGTCCTCGGCAGGTTGGGACTTAGAACAATTTGGGCCGAAATGTTTTTTCGAGATAATTCTTTAAATAGCGTTATGAGGTATGAATATTTTCACACAAATCGCAATATAATTCAATTCTACGTTGGGATTAAACGTTTTTTCCGTTCTAATCAATTTAAAAAAAAATAGTGGACGAAGACGACTCGATCCGTCGAACTTACTCTCGCTCGGTCCTCGGTACTTTGGGACTTCGAAAAACTTTGGCCGAAAGGTTGTTTCGAGTTATTTCGTTAGAAAGCGTTACGAGGTATGAATATTTTTAGATAAATCGCAATATAATTCGATTTTACGTATGGATTAAACATTTTTTTTGTTCCAAAAAGGTTTAAAAAAAGTAGTGAACCGACTCGACTCAATCCGTCGAACTTACCCTCGCTCGGTCCTCGGCAGGTTCGGACTTAGAACAATTTGGGCCGAAAGATTTTTTCGAGATAATTCTTTAAATAGCGTTATGAGGTATGAATATTTTCACACAAATCGCAATATAATTCAATTCTACGTCGGGATTAAACGTTTTTTCCGTTCTAGTCAATCAAAAAAAAATAGTGGACGGAGACGACTCGACCCGTCGAACTTACTCTCGCTCGGTCCTCAGCAGGTTGGGACTTCGAAGAATTTTTGACAGAAAAGATTTTTCGAGTTATTTCGTTAAAAAGCGTTATGAGGTATGAATATTTTCACACAAATCGCAATATAATTCAATTCTACGTCGGGATTAAACGTTTCTTCCGTTCTAATCAATTAAAAAAAAATAGTGGACGGAGACGAGTCGACCCGTCGAACTTACTCTCGCTCGGTCCTCGGCAGGTTCGGACTTAGAACAATTTGGGCCGAAAGGTGTTTTCGAGATAATTCTTTCAATAACGTTATGAGGTATGAATATTTTCACACAAATCGCAATATAATTCAATTCTACGTCGGGATTAAACGTTTTTTCCGTTCTAATCAATTAAAAAAAAATAGTGGACGGAGACGACTCGACCCGTCGAACTTACTCTCGCTCGGTCCTCAGCAGGTTGGGACTTAGTAGAATTTTTGACCGAAAAGTTTTTTCGAGTAATTTCGTTAAATAGCGTTATGCGGTATGAATATTTTTACATAAATCGCAATATAATTCGATTTTACGTTTGGTTTAAACATTTTTTTTGTTCCAAAAAGGTTTAAAAAATGTAGTGAACCAACTCGACGCGACCCGTCGGACTTACCCTCGCTCGGTCCTCGGTACGTTGGGACTTAGACCAATTTGGGCCGAAAGGTTTTTTCGAGATAGTTCTTTGAATAGCGTTATGAGGAATGAATATTTTCACACAAATCGCAATATAATTCAATTCTACGTCGGGATTAAACGTTTTTTCCGTTCTAATCAATTTAAAAAAAAATAGTGAACCGACTCGACTCGATCCGTCGAACTTACTCTCGCTCGGTCCTCGGTACGTTGGGCCTTAGTAGAATTTTTGACCGAAAAGTTTTTTCGAGTTATTTCGTTAAATAGCGTTATGCCGTATGAATATTTTTAGATAAATCGCAATATAATTCGATTTTACGTATGGATTAATCATTTTTTTTGTTCCAAAAAGGTTTAAAAAAAGTAGTGAACCGACTCGACTCGACCCGTCGAACTTACACACGCTCGGTCCTCGGCAGGTTGGGACTTAGAACAATTTGGGCCGAAACGTTTTTTCGAGATAATTCTTTAAATAGCGTTATGAGGTATGAATATTTTCACACAAATCGCAATATAATTCAATTCTACGTCGGGATTAAACGTTTTTTCCGTTCTAGTCAATCAAAAAAAAATAGTGGACGGAGACGAGTCGACCCGTCGAACTTACTCTCGCTCGGTCCTCGGCAGGTTCGGACTTAGAACAATTTGGGCCGAAAGATTTTTTCGAGATAATTCTTTAAATAGCGTTATGAGGTATGAATATTTTCACACAAATCGCAATATAATTCAATTCTACGTCGGGATTAAACGTTTTTTCCGTTCAAATCAATTTAAAAAAAAATAGTGGACGAAGACGACTCGATCCGTCGAACTTACTCTCGCTCGGTCCTCGGTACGTTGGGACTTCGAAGAATTTTTGACAGAAAAGTTTTTTCGAGTTATTTCGTTAAAAAGCGTTATGAGGTATGAATATTTTCACACAAATCGCAATATAATTCAATTCTACGTCGGGATTAAACGTTTCTTCCGTTCTAATCACCTTAAAAAAAAATAGTGGACCGAGACGACTCGACCCGTCGAACTTACTCTCGCTCGGTCCTCGGTACGTTGGGACTTCGAAGAATTTTTGACAGAAAAGTTTTTTCGAGTTATTTCGTTAAAAAGCGTTATGAGGTATGAATATTTTCACACAAATCGCAATATAATTCAATTCTACGTCGGGATTAAACGTTTCTTCCGTTCTAATCACCTTAAAAAAAAATAGTGGACCGAGACGACTCGACCCGTCGAACTTACTCTCGCTCGGTCCTCGGTACGTTGGGACTTAGACCAATTTGGGCCGAAAGATTTTTTCGAGATAATTCTTTAAATAGCGTTATGAGGTATGAATATTTTCACACAAATCGCAATATAATTCAATTCTACGTCGGGATTAAACGTTTTTTCCGTTCTAATCAATTTAAAAAAAAATAGTGGGCGAAGACGACTCGATCCGTCGAACTTACTCTCGCTCGGTCCTCGGTACGTTGGGACTTGGAAGAATTTTTGACAGAAAAGTTTTTTCGAGTTATTTCGTTAAAAAGCGTTATGAGGTATGAATATTTTCACACAAATCGCAATATAATTCAATTCTACGTCGGGATTAAACGTTTCTTCCGTTCTAATCAGCTTAAAAAAAAATAGTGGACCGAGACGACTCGACCCGTCGAACTTACTCTCGCTCGGTCCTCGGTACGTTGGGACTTAGTAGAATTTTTGACCGAAAAGTTTTTTCGAGTAATTTCGTTAAATAGCGTTATGCGGTATGAATATTTTTACATAAATCGCAATATAATTCGATTTTACGTATGGATTAGACATTTTTTTTGTTCCAAAAAGGTTTAAAAAAAGTAGTGAACCGACTCGACTCGACCCGTCGAACTTAATCTCGCTCGGTCCTCGGTACGTAGGGACTTCGAAAAACTTCGGCCGAAAGGTTCTTTCGAGTTATTACGTTAAAAAGCGTTATGAGGTATGAATATTTTCACACAAATCGCAATATAATTCAATTCTACTTCGGGATTGAACGTTTCTTCCGTTCTAATCAATTTAAAAAAAAATAGTGGACGGAGACGACTCGACCCGTCGAACTTACTCTCGCTCGGTCCTCGGTACGTTGGGACTTAGTAGAATTTTTGACCGAAAAGTTTTTTCGAGTAATTTCGTTAAATAGCGTTATGCGGTATGAATATTTTTACATAAATCGCAATATAATTCGATTTTACGTTTGGATTAAACATTTTTTTTGTTCCAAAAAGGTTTAAAAAATGTAGTGAACCAACTCGACGCGACCCGTCGGACTTACCCTCGCTCGGTCCTCGGTACGTTGGGACTTAGACCAATTTGGGCCGAAAGGTTTTTTCGAGATAGTTCTTTGAATAGCGTTATGAGGAATGAATATTTTCACACAAATCGCAATATAATTCAATTCTACGTCGGGATTAAACGTTTTTTCCGTTCTAATCAATTTAAAAAAAAATAGTGGACGGAGACGACTCGACCCGTCGAACTTACCCTAGCTCGGTCCTCGGTACGTTGGGACTTGGAACAATTTCGGCCGAAAAGTTTTTTCGAGATATTTCGTTAAAGAGCGTTATGCGGTATGAATATTTTTACATAAATCGCAATATAATTCGATTTTACGTATGGATTAAACATTTTTTTCGTTCCAAAAAGGTTTAAAAAAAGTAGTGAACCGACTCGACTCGATCCGTCGAACTTACTCTCGCTCGGTCCTCGGTACGTTGGGCCTTAGTAGAATTTTTGACCGAAAAGTTTTTTCGAGTTATTTCGTTAAATAGCGTTATGCCGTATGAATATTTTTAGATAAATCGCAATATAATTCGATTTTACGTATGGATTAATCATTTTTTTTGTTCCAAAAAGGTTTAAAAAAAGTAGTGAACCGACGCGACTCGACCCGTCGAACTTACACACGCTCGGTCCTCGGCAGGTTGGGACTTACAACAATTTGGGCCGAAACGTTTTTTCGAGATAATTCTTTAAATAGCGTTATGAGGTATGAATATTTTCACACAAATCGCAATATAATTCAATTCTTCGTCGGGATTAAACGTTTTTTCCGTTCCAATCAATTAAAAAAAAATAGTGGACGGAGACGACTGGACCCGTCGAACTTACTCTCGCTCGGTCCTCGGTACGTTGGGACTTCGAAAAACTTCGGCCGAAAGGTTGTTTCGAGTTATTTCGTTAGAAAGCGTTATGAGGTATGAATATTTTTAGATAAATCGCAATATAATTCGATTTTACGGATGGATTAAACATTTTTTTCGTTCCAAAAAGATTTAAAAATAGTAGTGAACCGACTCGACTCGATCCGTCGAACTTACTCTCGCTCGGTCCTCGGTACGTTGGGACTTCGAAGAATTTTTGACAGAAAAGTTTTTTCGAGTTATTTCGTTAAAAAGCGTTATGAGGTATGAATATTTTCACACAAATCGCAATATAATTCAATTCTACGTCGGGATTAAACGTTTCTTCCGTTCTAATCACCTTAAAAAAAAATAGTGGACCGAGACGACTCGACCCGTCGAACTTACTCTCGCTCGGTCCTCGGTACGTTGGGACTTGGAAGAATTTTTGACAGAAAAGTTTTTTCGAGTTATTTCGTTAAAGAGCGTTATGAGGTATGACCATTTTCACATAAATCGCAATATAATTCGATTTTACGTATGGATTAAACATTTTTTTTGTTCCAAAAAGGTTTAAAAAAAGTAGTGAACCGACTCGACTCAATCCGTCGAACTTACTCTCGCTCGGTCCTCGGCAGGTTCGGACTTAGAACAATTTGGGCCGAAAGATTTTTTCGAGATAATTCTTTAAATAGCGTTATGAGGTATGAATATTTTCACACAAATCGCAATATAATTCAATTCTACGTCGGGATTAAACGTTTTTTCCGTTCTAGTCAATCAAAAAAAAATAGTGGACGGAGACGAGTCGACCCGTCGAACTTACTCTCGCTCGGTCCTCGGCAGGTTCGGACTTAGAACAATTTGGGCCGAAAGATTTTTTCGAGATAATTCTTTAAATAGCGTTATGAGGTATGAATATTTTCACACAAATCGCAATATAATTCAATTCTACGTCGGGATTAAACGTTTTTTCCGTTCTAATCAACTTAAAAAAAAATAGTGGACGAAGACGACTCGATCCGTCGAACTTACTCTCGCTCGGTCCTCGGTACGTTGGGACTTCGAAGAATTTTTGACAGAAAAGTTTTTTCGAGTTATTTCGTTAAAAAGCGTTATGAGGTATGAATATTTTCACACAAATCGCAATATAATTCAATTCTACGTCGGGATTAAACGTTTCTTCCGTTCTAATCAATTAAAAAAAAATAGTGGACGGAGACGAGTCGACCCGTCGAACTTACTCTCGCTCGGTCCTCGGCAGGTTCGGACTTAGAACAATTTGGGCCGAAAGATTTTTTCGAGATAATTCTTTAAATAGCGTTATGAGGTATGAATATTTTCACACAAATCGCAATATAATTCAATTCCACGTCGGGATTAAACGTTTTTTCCGTTCTAATCAACTTAAAAAAAAATAGTGGACGAAGACGACTCGATCCGTCGAACTTACTCTCGCTCGGTCCTCGGTACGTTGGGACTTCGAAGAATTTTTGACAGAAAAGTTTTTTCGAGTTATTTCGTTAAAAAGCGTTATGAGGTATGAATATTTTCACACAAATCGCAATATAATTCAATTCTACGTCGGGATTAAACGTTTCTTCCGTTCTAATCAATTAAAAAAAAATAGTGGACGGAGACGAGTCGACCCGTCGAACTTACTCTCGCTCGGTCCTCGGCAGGTTCGGACTTAGAACAATTTGGGCCGAAAGATTTTTTCGAGATAATTCTTTAAATAGCGTTATGAGGTATGAATATTTTCACACAAATCGCAATATAATTCAATTCTACGTCGGGATTAAACGTTTTTTCCGTTCTAGTCAATCAAAAAAAAATAGTGGACGGAGACGAGTCGACCCGTCGAACTTACTCTCGCTCGGTCCTCGGCAGGTTCGGACTTAGAACAATTTGGGCCGAAAGATTTTTTCGAGATAATTCTTTAAATAGCGTTATGAGGTATGAATATTTTCACACAAATCGCAATATAATTCAATTCTACGTCGGGATTAAACGTTTTTTCCGTTCTAATCAACTTAAAAAAAAATAGTGGACGAAGACGACTCGATCCGTCGAACTTACTCTCGCTCGGTCCTCGGTACGTTGGGACTTCGAAGAATTTTTGACAGAAAAGTTTTTTCGAGTTATTTCGTTAAAAAGCGTTATGAGGTATGAATATTTTCACACAAATCGCAATATAATTCAATTCTACGTCGGGATTAAACGTTTCTTCCGTTCTAATCAATTAAAAAAAAATAGTGGACGGAGACGAGTCGACCCGTCGAACTTACTCTCGCTCGGTCCTCGGTACGTTGGGACTTGGAAGAATTTTTGACAGAAAAGTTTTTTCGAGTTATTTCGTTAAAGAGCGTTATGAGGTAAGACCATTTTCACATAAATCGCAATATAATTCGATTTTACGTATGGATTAAACATTTTTTTTGTTCCAAAAAGGTTTAAAAAAAGTAGTGAACCGACTCGACTCGACCCGTCGAACTTACTCTCACTCGGTCCTCGGTACGTTGGGACTTCGAAAAACTTCGGCCGAAAGGTTGTTTCGAGTTATTTCGTTAGAAAGCGTTATGAGGTATGAATATTTTTAGATAAATCGCAATATAATTCGATTTTACGGATGGATTAAACATTTTTTTTTTCCAAAAAGGTTTAAAAAAAGTAGTGAACCGACTCGACTCAATCCGTCGAACTTACTCTCGCTCGGTCCTCGGCAGGTTGGGACTTAGAACAATTTGGGCCGAAAGGTTTTTTCGAGATAGTTCTTTGAATAGCGTTACGAGGTATGAATATTCTCATACAAATCGCAATATAATTCAATTCTACGTCGGGATTAAACGTTTTTTCCGTTCTAATCAATTTAAAAAAAAATAGTGGACGGAGACGACTCGACCCGTCGAACTTACCCTAGCTCGGTCCTCGGTACGTTGGGACTTGGAACAATTTCGGCCGAAATTTTTTTCGAGTAATTTCGTTAAATAGCGTTATGCGGTATGAATATTTTTACATAAATCGCAATACAATTCGATTTTACGTATGGATTAAACATTTTTTTTGTTCCAAAAAGGTTTAAAAAAAGTAGTGAACCGACTCGACTCGACCCGTCGAACTTAATCTCGCTCGGTCCTCGGTACGTAGGGACTTCGAAAAATTTCGGCCGAAAGGTTTTTTCGAGTTATTTCGTTAAAAAGCGTTATGAGGTATAAATATTTTTAAATAAATCGCAATATAATTCGATTTTACGTATGGATTAAACATTTTTTTCGTTCCAAAAAGGTTTAAAAAAAGTAGTGAACCGACTCGACTCGACCCGTCGAACTTACTCTCGCTCGATCCTCGGTACGTTGGGACTTAGTAGAATTTTTGACCGAAAAGTTTTTTCGAGTAATTTCGTTAAATAGCATTATGCGGTATGAATATTTTTACATAAATCGCAATATAATTCGATTTTACGTATGGAATAAACATTTTTTTTGTTCCAAAAAGGTTTAAAAAAAGTAGTGAACCGACTCGACTCGACCCGTCGAACTTAATCTCGCTCGGTCCTCGGTACGTAGGGACTTCGAAAAACTTCGGCCGAAAGGTTTTTTCGAGTTATTACGTTAAAAAGCGTTATGAGGGATGAATATTTTCACACAAATCGCAATATAATTCAATTCTACGTCAGGATTAAACGTTTCTTCCGTTCTAATCACCTTAAAAAAAAATAGTGGACCGAGACGACTCGACCCGTCGAACTTACTCTCGCTCGGTCCTCGGTACGTTGGGACTTCGAAAAACTTCGGCCGAAAGGTTGTTTCGAGTTATTTCGTTAGAAAGCGTTATGAGGTATGAATATTTTTAGATAAATCGCAATATAATTCGATTTTACGGATGGATTAAACATTTTTTTTGTTCCAAAAAGGTTTAAAAAAAGTAGTGAACCGACTCGACTCAATCCGTCGAACTTACTCTCGCTCGGTCCTCGGCAGGTTGGGACTTACAACAATTTGGGCCGAAAGGTTTTTTCGAGATAATTCTTTAAATAGCGTTATGAGGTATGAATATTTTCACACAAATCGCAATATAATTCAATTCTTCGTCGGGATTAAACGTTTTTTCCGTTCCAATCAATTAAAAAAAAATAGTGGACGGAGACGACTGGACCCGTCGAACTTACTCTCGCTCGGTCCTCGGTACGTTGGGACTTCGAAAAACTTCGGCCGAAAGGTTGTTTCGAGTTATTTCGTTAGAAAGCGTTATGAGGTATGAATATTTTTAGATAAATCGCAATATAATTCGATTTTACGGATGGATTAAACATTTTTTTCGTTCCAAAAAGATTTAAAAATAGTAGTGAACCGACTCGACTCGATCCGTCGAACTTACTCTCGCTCGGTCCTCGGTACGTTGGGACTTCGAAGAATTTTTGACAGAAAAGTTTTTTCGAGTTATTTCGTTAAAAAGCGTTATGAGGTATGAATATTTTCACACAAATCGCAATATAATTCAATTCTACGTCGGGATTAAACGTTTCTTCCGTTCTAATCACCTTAAAAAAAAATAGTGGACCGAGACGACTCGACCCGTCGAACTTACTCTCGCTCGGTCCTCGGTACGTTGGGACTTGGAAGAATTTTTGACAGAAAAGTTTTTTCGAGTTATTTCGTTAAAGAGCGTTATGAGGTATGACCATTTTCACATAAATCGCAATATAATTCGATTTTACGTATGGATTAAACATTTTTTTTGTTCCAAAAAGGTTTAAAAAAAGTAGTGAACCGACTCGACTCAATCCGTCGAACTTACTCTCGCTCGGTCCTCGGCAGGTTCGGACTTAGAACAATTTGGGCCGAAAGATTTTTTCGAGATAATTCTTTAAATAGCGTTATGAGGTATGAATATTTTCACACAAATCGCAATATAATTCAATTCTACGTCGGGATTAAACGTTTTTTCCGTTCTAGTCAATCAAAAAAAAATAGTGGACGGAGACGAGTCGACCCGTCGAACTTACTCTCGCTCGGTCCTCGGCAGGTTCGGACTTAGAACAATTTGGGCCGAAAGATTTTTTCGAGATAATTCTTTAAATAGCGTTATGAGGTATGAATATTTTCACACAAATCGCAATATAATTCAATTCTACGTCGGGATTAAACGTTTTTTCCGTTCTAATCAACTTAAAAAAAAATAGTGGACGAAGACGACTCGATCCGTCGAACTTACTCTCGCTCGGTCCTCGGTACGTTGGGACTTCGAAGAATTTTTGACAGAAAAGTTTTTTCGAGTTATTTCGTTAAAAAGCGTTATGAGGTATGAATATTTTCACACAAATCGCAATATAATTCAATTCTACGTCGGGATTAAACGTTTCTTCCGTTCTAATCAATTAAAAAAAAATAGTGGACGGAGACGAGTCGACCCGTCGAACTTACTCTCGCTCGGTCCTCGGTACGTTGGGACTTGGAAGAATTTTTGACAGAAAAGTTTTTTCGAGTTATTTCGTTAAAGAGCGTTATGAGGTAAGACCATTTTCACATAAATCGCAATATAATTCGATTTTACGTATGGATTAAACATTTTTTTTGTTCCAAAAAGGTTTAAAAAAAGTAGTGAACCGACTCGACTCGACCCGTCGAACTTACTCTCACTCGGTCCTCGGTACGTTGGGACTTCGAAAAACTTCGGCCGAAAGGTTGTTTCGAGTTATTTCGTTAGAAAGCGTTATGAGGTATGAATATTTTTAGATAAATCGCAATATAATTCGATTTTACGGATGGATTAAACATTTTTTTTTTCCAAAAAGGTTTAAAAAAAGTAGTGAACCGACTCGACTCAATCCGTCGAACTTACTCTCGCTCGGTCCTCGGCAGGTTGGGACTTAGAACAATTTGGGCCGAAAGGTTTTTTCGAGATAGTTCTTTGAATAGCGTTACGAGGTATGAATATTCTCATACAAATCGCAATATAATTCAATTCTACGTCGGGATTAAACGTTTTTTCCGTTCTAATCAATTTAAAAAAAAATAGTGGACGGAGACGACTCGACCCGTCGAACTTACCCTAGCTCGGTCCTCGGTACGTTGGGACTTGGAACAATTTCGGCCGAAATTTTTTTCGAGTAATTTCGTTAAATAGCGTTATGCGGTATGAATATTTTTACATAAATCGCAATACAATTCGATTTTACGTATGGATTAAACATTTTTTTTGTTCCAAAAAGGTTTAAAAAAAGTAGTGAACCGACTCGACTCGACCCGTCGAACTTAATCTCGCTCGGTCCTCGGTACGTAGGGACTTCGAAAAATTTCGGCCGAAAGGTTTTTTCGAGTTATTTCGTTAAAAAGCGTTATGAGGTATAAATATTTTTAAATAAATCGCAATATAATTCGATTTTACGTATGGATTAAACATTTTTTTCGTTCCAAAAAGGTTTAAAAAAAGTAGTGAACCGACTCGACTCGACCCGTCGAACTTACTCTCGCTCGATCCTCGGTACGTTGGGACTTAGTAGAATTTTTGACCGAAAAGTTTTTTCGAGTAATTTCGTTAAATAGCATTATGCGGTATGAATATTTTTACATAAATCGCAATATAATTCGATTTTACGTATGGAATAAACATTTTTTTTGTTCCAAAAAGGTTTAAAAAAAGTAGTGAACCGACTCGACTCGACCCGTCGAACTTAATCTCGCTCGGTCCTCGGTACGTAGGGACTTCGAAAAACTTCGGCCGAAAGGTTTTTTCGAGTTATTACGTTAAAAAGCGTTATGAGGGATGAATATTTTCACACAAATCGCAATATAATTCAATTCTACGTCAGGATTAAACTTCTCTTCCGTTCTAATCAATTAAAAAAAAATAGTGGACGGAGACGAGTCGACCCGTCGAACTTACTCTCGCTCGGTCCTCGGCAGGTTCGGACTTAGAACAATTTGGGCCGAAAGATTTTTTCGAGATAATTCTTTAAATAGCGTTATGAGGTATGAATATTTTCACACAAATCGCAATATAATTCAATTCTACGTCGGGATTAAACGTTTTTTCCGTTCTAATCAATTTAAAAAAAAATAGTGGACGGAGATGACTCGACCCGTCGAACTTACTCTCGCTCGGTCCTCGGTACGTTGGGACTTCGAAGAATTTTTGACAGAAAAGTTTTTTCGAGTTATTTCGTTAAAAAGCGTTACGAGGTATGAATATTCTCACACAAATCGCAATATAATTCAATTCTACGTCGGGATTAAACGTTTTTTCCGTTCTAATCAATTTAAAAAAAAATAGTGGACGGAGACGACTCGACCCGTCGAACTTACTCTCGCTCGGTCCTCGGTACGTTGGGACTTGGAACAATTTCGGCCGAAATTTTTTTCGAGATATTTCGTTAAAGAGCGTTATGCGGTATGAATATTTTTACATAAATTGCAATATAATTCGATTATACGTTTGGTTTAAACATTTTTTTTGTTCCAAAAAGGTTTAAAAAAAGTAGTGAACCAACTCGACGCGACCCGTCGGACTTACCCTCGCTCGGTCCTCGGCAGGTTGGGACTTAGAACAATTTGGGCCGAAAGGTTTTTTCGAGATAGTTCTTTGAATAGCGTTATGAGGAATGAATATTTTCACACAAATCGCAATGTAATTCAATTCTACGTCGGGATTAAACGTTTCTTCCGTTCTAATCACCTTAAAAAAAAATAGTGGACCGAGACGACTCGACCCGTCGAACTTACTCTCGCTCGGTCCTCGGTACGTTGGGACTTGGAAGAATTTTTGACAGAAAAGTTTTTTCGAGTTATTTCGTTAAAGAGCGTTATGAGGTATGAATATTTTCACACAAATCGCAATATAATTCAATTCTACGTCGGGATTAAACGTTTCTTCCGTTCTAATCACCTTAAAAAAAAATAGTGGACCGAGACGACTCGACCCGTCGAACTTACTCTCGCTCGGTCCTCGGTACGTTGGGACTTCGAAAAACTTCGGCCGAAAGGTTGTTTCGAGTTATTTCGTTAGAAAGCGTTATGAGGTATGAATATTTTTAGATAAATCGCAATATAATTCGATTTTACGGATGGATTAAACATTTTTTTTGTTCCAAAAAGGTTTAAAAAAAGTAGTGAACCGACTCGACTCAATCCGTCGAACTTACTCTCGCTCGGTCCTCGGCAGGTTGGGACTTACAACAATTTGGGCCGAAAGGTTTTTTCGAGATAATTCTTTAAATAGCGTTATGAGGTATGAATATTTTCACACAAATCGCAATATAATTCAATTCTTCGTCGGGATTAAACGTTTTTTCCGTTCCAATCAATTAAAAAAAAATAGTGGACGGAGACGACTGGACCCGTCGAACTTACTCTCGCTCGGTCCTCGGTACGTTGGGACTTCGAAAAACTTCGGCCGAAAGGTTGTTTCGAGTTATTTCGTTAGAAAGCGTTATGAGGTATGAATATTTTTAGATAAATCGCAATATAATTCGATTTTACGGATGGATTAAACATTTTTTTCGTTCCAAAAAGATTTAAAAATAGTAGTGAACCGACTCGACTCGATCCGTCGAACTTACTCTCGCTCGGTCCTCGGTACGTTGGGACTTCGAAGAATTTTTGACAGAAAAGTTTTTTCGAGTTATTTCGTTAAAAAGCGTTATGAGGTATGAATATTTTCACACAAATCGCAATATAATTCAATTCTACGTCGGGATTAAACGTTTCTTCCGTTCTAATCACCTTAAAAAAAAATAGTGGACCGAGACGACTCGACCCGTCGAACTTACTCTCGCTCGGTCCTCGGTACGTTGGGACTTGGAAGAATTTTTGACAGAAAAGTTTTTTCGAGTTATTTCGTTAAAGAGCGTTATGAGGTATGACCATTTTCACATAAATCGCAATATAATTCGATTTTACGTATGGATTAAACATTTTTTTTGTTCCAAAAAGGTTTAAAAAAAGTAGTGAACCGACTCGACTCAATCCGTCGAACTTACTCTCGCTCGGTCCTCGGCAGGTTCGGACTTAGAACAATTTGGGCCGAAAGATTTTTTCGAGATAATTCTTTAAATAGCGTTATGAGGTATGAATATTTTCACACAAATCGCAATATAATTCAATTCTACGTCGGGATTAAACGTTTTTTCCGTTCTAGTCAATCAAAAAAAAATAGTGGACGGAGACGAGTCGACCCGTCGAACTTACTCTCGCTCGGTCCTCGGCAGGTTCGGACTTAGAACAATTTGGGCCGAAAGATTTTTTCGAGATAATTCTTTAAATAGCGTTATGAGGTATGAATATTTTCACACAAATCGCAATATAATTCAATTCTACGTCGGGATTAAACGTTTTTTCCGTTCAAATCAATTTAAAAAAAAATAGTGGACGAAGACGACTCGATCCGTCGAACTTACTCTCGCTCGGTCCTCGGTACGTTGGGACTTCGAAGAATTTTTGACAGAAAAGTTTTTTCGAGTTATTTCGTTAAAAAGCGTTATGAGGTATGAATATTTTCACACAAATCGCAATATAATTCAATTCTACGTCGGGATTAAACGTTTCTTCCGTTCTAATCACCTTAAAAAAAAATAGTGGACCGAGACGACTCGACCCGTCGAACTTACTCTCGCTCGGTCCTCGGTACGTTGGGACTTCGAAGAATTTTTGACAGAAAAGTTTTTTCGAGTTATTTCGTTAAAAAGCGTTATGAGGTATGAATATTTTCACACAAATCGCAATATAATTCAATTCTACGTCGGGATTAAACGTTTCTTCCGTTCTAATCAATTAAAAAAAAATAGTGGACGGAGACGAGTCGACCCGTCGAACTTACTCTCGCTCGGTCCTCGGCAGGTTCGGACTTAGAACAATTTGGACCGAAAGGTGTTTTCGAGATAATTCTTTCAATAACGTTATGAGGTATGAATATTTTCACACAAATCGCAATATAATTCAATTCTACGTCGGGATTAAACGTTTTTTCCGTTCTAGTCAATCAAAAAAAAATAGTGGACGGAGACGAGTCGACCCGTCGAACTTACTCTCGCTCGGTCCTCGGCAGGTTCGGACTTAGAACAATTTGGGCCGAAAGATTTTTTCGAGATAATTCTTTAAATAGCGTTATGAGGTATGAATATTTTCACACAAATCGCAATATAATTCAATTCCACGTCGGGATTAAACGTTTTTTCCGTTCTAATCAACTTAAAAAAAAATAGTGGACGAAGACGACTCGATCCGTCGAACTTACTCTCGCTCGGTCCTCGGTACGTTGGGACTTCGAAGAATTTTTGACAGAAAAGTTTTTTCGAGTTATTTCGTTAAAAAGCGTTATGAGGTATGAATATTTTCACACAAATCGCAATATAATTCAATTCTACGTCGGGATTAAACGTTTCTTCCGTTCTAATCAATTAAAAAAAAATAGTGGACGGAGACGAGTCGACCCGTCGAACTTACTCTCGCTCGGTCCTCGGCAGGTTCGGACTTAGAACAATTTGGGCCGAAAGGTGTTTTCGAGATAATTCTTTCAATAACGTTATGAGGTATGAATATTTTCACACAAATCGCAATATAATTCAATTCTACGTCGGGATTAAACGTTTTTTCCGTTCTAATCAATTAAAAAAAAATAGTGGACGGAGACGACTCGACCCGTCGAACTTACTCTCGCTCGGTCCTCAGCAGGTTGGGACTTCGAAGAATTTTTGACAGAAAAGTTTTTTCGAGTTATTTCGTTAAAAAGCGTTATGAGGTATGAATATTTTCACACAAATCGCAATATAATTCAATTCTACGTCGGGATTAAACGTTTCTTCCGTTCTAATCAATTTAAAAAAAAATAGTGGACGGAGACGACTCGACCCGTCGAACTTACCCTAGCTCGGTCCTCGGTACGTTGGGACTTGGAACAATTTCGGCCGAAAAGTTTTTTCGAGATATTTCGTTAAAGAGCGTTATGCGGTATGAATATTTTTACATAAATCGCAATATAATTCGATTTTACGTATGGATTAAACATTTTTTTCGTTCCAAAAAGGTTTAAAAAAAGTAGTGAACCGACTCGACTCGATCCGTCGAACTTACTCTCGCTCGGTCCTCGGTACGTTGGGCCTTAGTAGAATTTTTGACCGAAAAGTTTTTTCGAGTTATTTCGTTAAATAGCGTTATGCCGTATGAATATTTTTAGATAAATCGCAATATAATTCGATTTTACGTATGGATTAATCATTTTTTTTGTTCCAAAAAGGTTTAAAAAAAGTAGTGAACCGACTCGACTCGACCCGTCGAACTTACACACGCTCGGTCCTCGGCAGGTTGGGACTTAGAACAATTTGGGCCGAAATGTTTTTTCGAGATAATTCTTTAAATAGCGTTATGAGGTATGAATATTTTCACACAAATCGCAATATAATTCAATTCTACGTTGGGATTAAACGTTTTTTCCGTTCTAATCAATTTAAAAAAAAATAGTGGACGAAGACGACTCGATCCGTCGAACTTACTCTCGCTCGGTCCTCGGTACTTTGGGACTTCGAAAAACTTTGGCCGAAAGGTTGTTTCGAGTTATTTCGTTAGAAAGCGTTACGAGGTATGAATATTTTTAGATAAATCGCAATATAATTCGATTTTACGTATGGATTAAACATTTTTTTTGTTCCAAAAAGGTTTAAAAAAAGTAGTGAACCGACTCGACTCAATCCGTCGAACTTACCCTCGCTCGGTCCTCGGCAGGTTCGGACTTAGAACAATTTGGGCCGAAAGATTTTTTCGAGATAATTCTTTAAATAGCGTTATGAGGTATGAATATTTTCACACAAATCGCAATATAATTCAATTCTACGTCGGGATTAAACGTTTTTTCCGTTCTAGTAAATCAAAAAAAAATAGTGGACGGAGACGACTCGACCCGTCGAACTTACTCTCGCTCGGTCCTCAGCAGGTTGGGACTTCGAAGAATTTTTGACAGAAAAGATTTTTCGAGTTATTTCGTTAAAAAGCGTTATGAGGTATGAATATTTTCACACAAATCGCAATATAATTCAATTCTACGTCGGGATTAAACGTTTCTTCCGTTCTAATCAATTAAAAAAAAATAGTGGACGGAGACGAGTCGACCCGTCGAACTTACTCTCGCTCGGTCCTCGGCAGGTTCGGACTTAGAACAATTTGGGCCGAAAGGTGTTTTCGAGATAATTCTTTCAATAACGTTATGAGGTATGAATATTTTCACACAAATCGCAATATAATTCAATTCTACGTCGGGATTAAACGTTTTTTCCGTTCTAATCAATTAAAAAAAAATAGTGGACGGAGACGACTCGACCCGTCGAACTTACTCTCGCTCGGTCCTCAGCAGGTTGGGACTTAGTAGAATTTTTGACCGAAAAGTTTTTTCGAGTAATTTCGTTAAATAGCGTTATGCGGTATGAATATTTTTACATAAATCGCAATATAATTCGATTTTACGTTTGGTTTAAACATTTTTTTTGTTCCAAAAAGGTTTAAAAAATGTAGTGAACCAACTCGACGCGACCCGTCGGACTTACCCTCGCTCGGTCCTCGGTACGTTGGGACTTAGACCAATTTGGGCCGAAAGGTTTTTTCGAGATAGTTCTTTGAATAGCGTTATGAGGAATGAATATTTTCACACAAATCGCAATATAATTCAATTCTACGTCGGGATTAAACGTTTTTTCCGTTCTAATCAATTTAAAAAAAAATAGTGAACCGACTCGACTCGATCCGTCGAACTTACTCTCGCTCGGTCCTCGGTACGTTGGGCCTTAGTAGAATTTTTGACCGAAAAGTTTTTTCGAGTTATTTCGTTAAATAGCGTTATGCCGTATGAATATTTTTAGATAAATCGCAATATAATTCGATTTTACGTATGGATTAATCATTTTTTTTGTTCCAAAAAGGTTTAAAAAAAGTAGTGAACCGACTCGACTCGACCCGTCGAACTTACACACGCTCGGTCCTCGGCAGGTTGGGACTTAGAACAATTTGGGCCGAAACGTTTTTTCGAGATAATTCTTTAAATAGCGTTATGAGGTATGAATATTTTCACACAAATCGCAATATAATTCAATTCTACGTCGGGATTAAACGTTTTTTCCGTTCTAGTCAATCAAAAAAAAATAGTGGACGGAGACGAGTCGACCCGTCGAACTTACTCTCGCTCGGTCCTCGGCAGGTTCGGACTTAGAACAATTTGGGCCGAAAGATTTTTTCGAGATAATTCTTTAAATAGCGTTATGAGGTATGAATATTTTCACACAAATCGCAATATAATTCAATTCTACGTCGGGATTAAACGTTTTTTCCGTTCAAATCAATTTAAAAAAAAATAGTGGACGAAGACGACTCGATCCGTCGAACTTACTCTCGCTCGGTCCTCGGTACGTTGGGACTTCGAAGAATTTTTGACAGAAAAGTTTTTTCGAGTTATTTCGTTAAAAAGCGTTATGAGGTATGAATATTTTCACACAAATCGCAATATAATTCAATTCTACGTCGGGATTAAACGTTTCTTCCGTTCTAATCACCTTAAAAAAAAATAGTGGACCGAGACGACTCGACCCGTCGAACTTACTCTCGCTCGGTCCTCGGTACGTTGGGACTTCGAAGAATTTTTGACAGAAAAGTTTTTTCGAGTTATTTCGTTAAAAAGCGTTATGAGGTATGAATATTTTCACACAAATCGCAATATAATTCAATTCTACGTCGGGATTAAACGTTTCTTCCGTTCTAATCACCTTAAAAAAAAATAGTGGACCGAGACGACTCGACCCGTCGAACTTACTCTCGCTCGGTCCTCGGTACGTTGGGACTTAGACCAATTTGGGCCGAAAGATTTTTTCGAGATAATTCTTTAAATAGCGTTATGAGGTATGAATATTTTCACACAAATCGCAATATAATTCAATTCTACGTCGGGATTAAACGTTTTTTCCGTTCTAATCAATTTAAAAAAAAATAGTGGGCGAAGACGACTCGATCCGTCGAACTTACTCTCGCTCGGTCCTCGGTACGTTGGGACTTGGAAGAATTTTTGACAGAAAAGTTTTTTCGAGTTATTTCGTTAAAAAGCGTTATGAGGTATGAATATTTTCACACAAATCGCAATATAATTCAATTCTACGTCGGGATTAAACGTTTCTTCCGTTCTAATCAGCTTAAAAAAAAATAGTGGACCGAGACGACTCGACCCGTCGAACTCACTCTCGCTCGGTCCTCGGTACGTTGGGACTTAGTAGAATTTTTGACCGAAAAGTTTTTTCGAGTAATTTCGTTAAATAGCGTTATGCGGTATGAATATTTTTACATAAATCGCAATATAATTCGATTTTACGTATGGATTAGACATTTTTTTTGTTCCAAAAAGGTTTAAAAAAAGTAGTGAACCGACTCGACTCGACCCGTCGAACTTAATTTCGCTCGGTCCTCGGTACGTAGGGACTTCGAAAAACTTCGGCCGAAAGGTTCTTTCGAGTTATTACGTTAAAAAGCGTTATGAGGTATGAATATTTTCACACAAATCGCAATATAATTCAATTCTACTTCGGGATTGAACGTTTCTTCCGTTCTAATCAATTTAAAAAAAAATAGTGGACGGAGACGACTCGACCCGTCGAACTTACTCTCGCTCGGTCCTCGGTACGTTGGGACTTAGTAGAATTTTTGACCGAAAAGTTTTTTCGAGTAATTTCGTTAAATAGCGTTATGCGGTATGAATATTTTTACATAAATCGCAATATAATTCGATTTTACGTTTGGATTAAACATTTTTTTTGTTCCAAAAAGGTTTAAAAAATGTAGTGAACCAACTCGACGCGACCCGTCGGACTTACCCTCGCTCGGTCCTCGGTACGTTGGGACTTAGACCAATTTGGGCCGAAAGGTTTTTTCGAGATAGTTCTTTGAATAGCGTTATGAGGAATGAATATTTTCACACAAATCGCAATATAATTCAATTCTACGTCGGGATTAAACGTTTTTTCCGTTCTAATCAATTTAAAAAAAAATAGTGGACGGAGACGACTCGACCCGTCGAACTTACCCTAGCTCGGTCCTCGGTACGTTGGGACTTGGAACAATTTCGGCCGAAAAGTTTTTTCGAGATATTTCGTTAAAGAGCGTTATGCGGTATGAATATTTTTACATAAATCGCAATATAATTCGATTTTACGTATGGATTAAACATTTTTTTCGTTCCAAAAAGGTTTAAAAAAAGTAGTGAACCGACTCGACTCGATCCGTCGAACTTACTCTCGCTCGGTCCTCGGTACGTTGGGCCTTAGTAGAATTTTTGACCGAAAAGTTTTTTCGAGTTATTTCGTTAAATAGCGTTATGCCGTATGAATATTTTTAGATAAATCGCAATATAATTCGATTTTACGTATGGATTAATCATTTTTTTTGTTCCAAAAAGGTTTAAAAAAAGTAGTGAACCGACGCGACTCGACCCGTCGAACTTACACACGCTCGGTCCTCGGCAGGTTGGGACTTAGAACAATTTGGGCCGAAACGTTTTTTCGAGATAATTCTTAGAATAGCGTTATGAGGTATGAATATTTTCACACAAATCGCAATATAATTCAATTCTACGTTGGGATTAAACGTTTTTTCCGTTCTAATCAATTTAAAAAAAAATAGTGGACGAAGACGACTCGATCCGTCGAACTTACTCTCGCTCGGTCCTCGGTACGTTGGGACTTAGTAGAATTTTTGACCGAAAAGTTTTTTCGAGTAATTTCGTTAAATAGCGTTATGCGGTATGAATATTTTTACATAAATCGCAATATAATTCGATTTTACGTTTGGATTAAACATTTTTTTTGTTCCAAAAAGGTTTAAAAAAAGTAGTGAACCGACTCGACTCGACCCGTCGAACTTACTCTCGCTCGGTCCTCGGCAGGTTGGGACTTAGTAGAATTTTTTACCGAAAAGTTTTTTCGAGTAATTTCGTTAAATAGCATTATGCGGTATGAATATTTTTACATAAATCGCAATATAATTCGATTTTACGTATGGATTAAACATTTTTTTTGTTCCAAAAAGGTTTAAAAAAAGTAGTGAACCGACTCGACTCGACCCGTCGAACTTAATCTCGCTCGGTCCTCGGTACGTAGGGACTTCGAAAAACTTCGGCCGAAAGGTTTTTTCGAGTTATTACGTTAAAAAGCGTTATGAGGTGTGAATATTTTCACACAAATCGCAATATAATTCAATTCTACGTCGGGATTAAACTTCTCTTCCGTTCTAATCAATTAAAAAAAAATAGTGGACGGAGACGAGTCGACCCGTCGAACTTACTCTCGCTCGGTCCTCGGCAGGTTCGGACTTAGAACAATTTGGGCCGAAAGGTTTTTTCGAGATAATTCTTTAAATAGCGTTATGAGGTATGAATATTTTCACACAAATCGCAATATAATTCAATTCTTCGTCGGGATTAAACGTTTTTTCCGTTCCAATCAATTAAAAAAAATAGTGGACGGAGACGACTCGACCCGTCGAACTTACTCTCGCTCGGTCCTCGGTACGTTGGGCCTTAGTAGAATTTTTGACAGAAAAGTTTTTTCGAGTTATTTCGTTAAATAGCGTTATGCCGTATGAATATTTTTAGATAAATCGCAATATAATTCGATTTTACGTATGGATTAATCATTTTTTTTGTTCCAAAAAGGTTTAAAAAAAGTAGTGAACCGACTCGACTCGACCCGTCGAACTTACACTCGCTCGTTCCTCGGCAGGTTGGGACTTAGAACAATTTGGGCCGAAAGGTTTTTTCGAGATAATTCTTTAAATAGCGTTATGAGGTATGAATATTTTCACACAAATCGCAATATAATTCAATTCTACGTTGGGATTAAACGTTTTTCCGTTCTAATCAATTTAAAAAAGAATAGTGGACGAAGACGACTCGATCCGTCGAACTTACTCTCGCTCGGTCCTCGGTACGTTGGGACTTGGAACAATTTCGGCCGAAAAGTTTTTTCGAGATATTTCGTTAAATAGCGTTATGCCGTATGAATATTTTTAGATAAATCGCAATATAATTCGATTTTACGTATGGATTAATGATTTTTTTTGTTCCAAAAAGGTTTAAAAAAAGTAGTGAACCGACTCGACTCGACCCGTCGAACTTACCCTAGCTCGGTCCTCGGTACGTTGGGACTTGGAACAATTTCGGCCGAAAAGTTTTTTCGAGATATTTCGTTAAATAGCGTTATGCCGTATGAATATTTTTAGATAAATCGCAATATAATTCGATTTTACGTATGGATTAATGATTTTTTTTGTTCCAAAAAGGTTTAAAAAAAGCAGTGAACCGACTCGACTCGACCCGTCGAACTTACTCTCGCTCGGTCCTCGGTACGTTGGGACTTCGAAAAACTTCGGCCGAAAGGTTTTTTCGAGTTATTACGTTAAAGAGCGTTATGAGATATGACCATTTTCACATAAATCGCAACATAATTCGATTTTACGTATGGATTAAACATTTTTTTTGTTCCAAAAAGGTTTAAAAAAAGTAGTGAACCGACTCGACTCGACCCGTCGAACTTACTCTCGCTCGGTCCTCGGCAGGTTGGGACTTGGATCAATTTGGGCCGAAAGGTTTTTTCGAGTTATTACGTTAAAAAGCGTTATGAGGTATGAATATTTTAACATAAATCGCAATATAATTCGATTTTACGTTTGGATTAAATATTTTTTTTGTTCCAAATAGGTTTAAAAAAAGTAGTGAACCGACTCGACTCGACCCGTCGAACTTAATCTCGCTCGGTCCTCGGTACGTAGGGACTTCGAAAAACTTCGGCCGAAAGGTTTTTTCGAGTTATTACGTTAAAAAGCGTTATGAGGTATGAATATTTTCACACAAATCGCAATATAATTCAATTCTACGTCGGGATTAAACTTCTCTTCCGTTCTAATCAATTAAAAAAAAATAATGGACGGAGACGACTCGACCCGTCGAACTTACCCTAGCTCGGTACTCGGTGCGTTGGGACTTCGAAAAACTTCGGCCGAAAGGTTTTTTCGAGTTATTACGTTAAAGAGCGTTATGAGATATGACCATTTTCACATAAATCGCAACATAATTCGATTTTACGTTTGGATTAAATATTTTTTTTGTTCCAAAAAGGTTTAAAAAAAGTAGTGAACCGACTCGACTCGACCCGTCGAACTTAATCTCGCTCGGTCCTCGGTACGTAGCGACTTCGAAAAACTTCGGCCGAAAGGTTTTTTCGAGTTATTACGTTAAAAAGCGTTATGAGGTATGAATATTTTCACACAAATCGCAATATAATTCAATTCTACGTCGGGATTAAACTTCTCTTCCGTTCTAATCAATTAAAAAAAAATAGTGGACGGAGACGACTCGACCCGTCGAACTTACCCTAGCTCGGTACTCGGTGCGTTGGGACTTAGTAGAATTTTTGACCGAAAAGTTTTTTCGAGTAATTTCGTTAAATAGCGTTATGCGGTATGAATATTTTTACATAAATCGCAATATAATTCGATTTTACGTTTGGATTAAACATTTTTTTTGTTCCAAAAAGGTTTAAAAAAAGTAGTGAACCGACTCGACTCGACCCGTCGAACTTACCCTAGCTCGGTCCTCGGTACGTTGGGACTTGGAACAATTTCGGCCGAAAAGTTTTTTCGAGATATTTCGTTAAATAGCGTTATGCCGTATGAATATTTTTAGATAAATCGCAATATAATTCGATTTTACGTATGGATTAATGATTTTTTTTGTTCCAAAAAGGTTTAAAAAAAGTAGTGAACCGACTCGACTCGACCCGTCGAACTTACCCTAGCTCGGTCCTCGGTACGTTGGGACTTGGAACAATTTCGGCCGAAAAGTTTTTTCGAGATATTTCGTTAAATAGCGTTATGCCGTATGAATATTTTTAGATAAATCGCAATATAATTCGATTTTACGTATGGATTAATGATTTTTTTTGTTCCAAAAAGGTTTAAAAAAAGCAGTGAACCGACTCGACTCGACCCGTCGAACTTACTCTCGCTCGGTCCTCGGTACGTTGGGACTTCGAAAAACTTCGGCCGAAAGGTTTTTTCGAGTTATTACGTTAAAGAGCGTTATGAGATATGACCATTTTCACATAAATCGCAACATAATTCGATTTTACGTATGGATTAAACATTTTTTTTGTTCCAAAAAGGTTTAAAAAAAGTAGTGAACCGACTCGACTCGACCCGTCGAACTTACTCTCGCTCGGTCCTCGGCAGGTTGGGACTTAGTAGAATTTTTGACCGAAAAGTTTTTTCGAGTAATTTCGTTAAATAGCGTTATGCGGTATGAATATTTTTACATAAATCGCAATATAATTCGATTTTACGTTTGGTTAAACATTTTTTTGTTCCAAAAAGGTTTAAAAAAAGTAGTGAACCGACTCGACTCGACCCGTCTAACTTACTCTCGCTCGGTACTCGGCAGGTTGGGACTTAGTAGAATTTTTTACCGAAAAGTTTTTTCGAATAATTTCGTTAAATAGCGTTATGCGGTATGAATATTTTTACATAAATCGCAATATAATTCGTTTTTACGTATGGATTAGACATTTTTTTTGTTCCGAAAAGGTTTAAAAAAAGTAGTGAACCTACTCGACTCGACCCGTCGAACTTACTCTCGCTCGGTCCTCGGTACGTTGGGACTTGGAAGAATTTTTGACAGAAAAGTTTTTTCGAGTTATTTCGTTTAAGAGCGTTATGAGATATGACCATTTTCACACAAATCGCAATATAATTCAATTCTACGTCGGGATTAAACGTTTTTTCCGTTCTAATCAATTTAAAAAAAAGTAGTGGACGGAGACGACTCCACCCGTCGAACTTACCCTAGCTCGGTCGTCGGTGCGTTGGGACTTAGTAGAATTTTTGACCGAAAAGTTTTTTCGAGTAATTTCGTTAAATAGCGTTATGCGGTATGAATATTTTTACATAAATCGCAATAAAATTCGATTTTACGTATGGATTAAACATTTTTTTTGTTCCAAAAAGGTTTAAAAAAAGTAGTGAACCGACTCGACTCGACCCGTCGAACTTGATCTCGCTCGGTCCTCGGCAGGTTGGGACTTCGAAAAACTTCGGCCGAAAGGTTTTTTCGAGTTATTACGTTAAAGAGCGTTATGAGATATGACCATTTTCACATAAATCGCAACATAATTCGATTTTACGTATGGATTAAACATTTTTTTTGTTCCAAAAAGGTTTAAAAAAAGTAGTGAACCGACTCGACTCGACCCGTCGAACTTACTCTCGCTCGGTCCTCGGCAGGTTGGGACTTGGATCAATTTGGGCCGAAAGGTTTTTTCGAGTTATTACGTTAAAAAGCGTTATGAGGTATGAATATTTTAACATAAATCGCAATATAATTCGATTTTACGTTTGGATTAAATATTTTTTTTGTTCCAAATAGGTTTAAAAAAAGTAGTGAACCGACTCGACTCGACCCGTCGAACTTAATCTCGCTCGGTCCTCGGTACGTAGGGACTTCGAAAAACTTCGGCCGAAAGGTTTTTTCGAGTTATTACGTTAAAAAGCGTTATGAGGTATGAATATTTTCACACAAATCGCAATATAATTCAATTCTACGTCGGGATTAAACTTCTCTTCCGTTCTAATCAATTAAAAAAAAATAATGGACGGAGACGACTCGACCCGTCGAACTTACCCTAGCTCGGTACTCGGTGCGTTGGGACTTCGAAAAACTTCGGCCGAAAGGTTTTTTCGAGTTATTACGTTAAAGAGCGTTATGAGATATGACCATTTTCACATAAATCGCAACATAATTCGATTTTACGTTTGGATTAAATATTTTTTTTGTTCCAAAAAGGTTTAAAAAAAGTAGTGAACCGACTCGACTCGACCCGTCGAACTTAATCTCGCTCGGTCCTCGGTACGTAGCGACTTCGAAAAACTTCGGCCGAAAGGTTTTTTCGAGTTATTACGTTAAAAAGCGTTATGAGGTATGAATATTTTCACACAAATCGCAATATAATTCAATTCTACGTCGGGATTAAACTTCTCTTCCGTTCTAATCAATTAAAAAAAAATAGTGGACGGAGACGACTCGACCCGTCGAACTTACCCTAGCTCGGTACTCGGTGCGTTGGGACTTAGTAGAATTTTTGACCGAAAAGTTTTTTCGAGTAATTTCGTTAAATAGCGTTATGCGGTATGAATATTTTTACATAAATCGCAATATAATTCGATTTTACGTTTGGTTAAACATTTTTTTTGTTCCAAAAAGGTTTAAAAAAAGTAGTGAACCGACTCGACTCGACCCGTCTAACTTACTCTCGCTCGGTACTCGGCAGGTTGGGACTTAGTAGAATTTTTTACCGAAAAGTTTTTTCGAATAATTTCGTTAAATAGCGTTATGCGGTATGAATATTTTTACATAAATCGCAATATAATTCGATTTTACGTATGGATTAGACATTTTTTTTGTTCCGAAAAGGTTTAAAAAAAGTAGTGAACCGACTCGACTCGACCCGTCGAACTTACTCTCGCTCGGTCCTCGGTACGTTGGGACTTGGAAGAATTTTTGACAGAAAAGTTTTTTCGAGTTATTTCGTTAAAGAGCGTTATGAGATATGACCATTTTCACACCAATCGCAATATAATTCAATTCTACGTCGGGATTAAACGTTTTTTCCGTTCTAATCAATTTAAAAAAAAATAGTGGGCGAAGACGACTCGATCCGTCGAACTTACTCTCGCTCGGTCCTCGGTACGTTGGGACTTGGAAGAATTTTTGACAGAAAAGTTTTTTCGAGTTATTTCGTTAAAAAGCGTTATGAGGTATGAATATTTTCACACAAATCGCAATATAATTCAATTCTACGTCGGGATTAAACGTTTCTTCCGTTCTAATCAGCTTAAAAAAAAATAGTGGACCGAGACGACTCGACCCGTCGAACTTACTCTCGCTCGGTCCTCGGTACGTTGGGACTTAGTAGAATTTTTGACCGAAAAGTTTTTTCGAGTAATTTCGTTAAATAGCGTTATGCGGTATGAATATTTTTACATAAATCGCAATATAATTCGATTTTACGTATGGATTAGACATTTTTTTTGTTCCAAAAAGGTTTAAAAAAAGTAGTGAACCGACTCGACTCGACCCGTCTAACTTACTCTCGCTCGGTACTCGGCAGGTTGGGACTTAGTAGAATTTTTTACCGAAAAGTTTTTTCGAATAATTTCGTTAAATAGCGTTATGCGGTATGAATATTTTTACATAAATCGCAATATTATTCGATTTTACGTATGGATTAAACATTTTTTTTGTTCCAAAAAGGTTTAAAAAAAGTAGTGAACCGACTCGATTCGACCCGTCGAACTTAATCTCGCTCGGTCCTCGGCAGGTTGGGACTTAGAACAATTTGGGCCGAAAGGTTTTTTCGAGATAATTCTTTAAATAGCGTTATGAGGTATGAATATTTTCACACAAATCGCAATATAATTCAATTCTTCGTCGGGATTAAACGTTTTATCCGTTCTAATCAATTTAAAAAAAAATAGTGGACGGAGACGACTCGACCCGTCGAACTTACCATAGCTCGGTCCTCGGTGCGTTGGGACTTGGAACAATTTCGGCCGAAAGGTTTTTTCGAGTTATTTCGTTAAAGAGCGTTATGAGATATGACCATTTTCACATAAATCGCAACATAATTCGATTTTACGTATGGATTAAACATTTTTTTTGTTCCAAAAAGGTTTAAAAAAAGTAGTGAACCGACTCGACTCGACCCGTCGAACTTACTCTCGCTCGGTCCTCGGCAGGTTGGGACTTGGATCAATTTGGGCCGAAAGGTTTTTTCGAGTTATTACGTTAAAAAGCGTTATGAGGTATGAATATTTTAACATAAATCGCAATATAATTCGATTTTACGTTTGGATTAAATATTTTTTTTGTTCCAAAAAGGTTTAAAAAAAGTAGTGAACCGACTCGACTCGACCCGTCGAACTTAATCTCGCTCGGTCCTCGGTACGTAGGGACTTCGAAAAACTTCGGCCGAAAGGTTTTTTCGAGTTATTACGTTAAAAAGCGTTATGAGGTATGAATATTTTCACACAAATCGCAATATAATTCAATTCTACGTCGGGATTAAACTTCTCTTCCGTTCTAATCAATGAAAAAAAAATAGTGGACGGAGACGACTCGACCCGTCGAACTTACCCTAGCTCGGTACTCGGTGCGTTGGCACTTCGAAAAACTTCGGCCGAAAGGTTTTTTCGAGTTATTACGTTAAAGAGCGTTATGAGATATGACCATTTTCACATAAATCGCAACCTAATTCGATTTTACGTTTGGATTAAATATTTTTTTTGTTCCAAAAAGGTTTAAAAAAAGTAGTGAACCGACTCGACTCGACCCGTCGAACTTAATCTCGCTCGGTCCTCGGTACGTAGGGACTTCGAAAAACTTCGGCCGAAAGGTTTTTTCGAGTTATTACGTTAAAAAGCGTTATGAGGTATGAATATTTTCACACAAATCGCAATATAATTCAATTCTACGTCGGGATTAAACTTCTCTTCCGTTCTAATCAATTAAAAAAAAATAGTGGACGGAGACGACTCGACCCGTCGAACTTACCCTAGCTCGGTACTCGGTGCGTTGGGACTTCGAAAAACTTCGGCCGAAAGGTTTTTTCGAGTTATTACGTTAAAGAGCGTTATGAGATATGACCATTTTCACATAAATCGCAACATAATTCGATTTTACGTTTGGATTAAATATTTTTTTTGTTCCCAAAAGGTTTAAAAAAAGTAGTGAACCGACTCGACTCGACCCGTCGAACTTACACTCGCTCGGTCCTCGGCAGGTTGTGACTTAGAACAATTTGGGCTGAAAGGTTTTTTCGAGATAATTCTTTAAATAGCGTTATGAGGTATGAATATTTTCACACAAATCGCAATATAATTCAATTCTACGTTGGGATTAAACGTTTTTTCCGTTCTAATCAATTTAAAAAAAAATAGTGGACGAAGACGACTCGATCCGTCGAACTTACTCTCGCTCGGTCCTCGGCAGGTTGGGACTTCGAAAAACTTCGGCCGAAAGGTTTTTTCGAGTTATTACGTTAAAAAGCGTTATGAGGTATGAATATTTTCACACAAATCGCAATATAATTCAATTCTACGTCGGGATTAAACTTCTCTTCCATTCTAATCAATTACAAACAAATAGTGGACGGAGACGAGTCGACCCGTCGAACTTACTCTCGCTCGGTCCTCGGCAGGTTCGGACTTAGAACAATTTGGGCCGAAAGGTTTTTTCGAGTTATTTCGTTAAAAAGCGTTATGAGGTATGAATATTTTCACATAAATCGCAATATAATTCGATTTTACGTATGGATTAAACATTTTTTTGTTCCAAAAATGTTTAAAAAAAGTAGTGAACCGACTCGACTCGACCCGTCGAACTTAGTCTCGCTCGGTCCTCGGCAGGTTGGGACTTAGAACAATTTGGGCCGAAAGGTTTTTTCGAGATAATTCTTTAAATAGCGTTATGAGGTATGAATATTTTCACACAAATCGCAATATAATTCAATTCTACGTTGGGATTAAACGTTTTTTCCGTTCTAATTAATTTAAAAAAAAATAGTGGACGAAGACGACTCGATCCGTCGAACTTACTCTCGCTCGGTCCTCGGTACGTTGGGACTTCGAAAAACTTCGGCCGAAAGGTTGTTTCGAGTTATTTCGTTAGAAAGCGTTATGAGGTATGAATATTTTTAGATAAATCGCAATATAATTCGATTTTACGTATGGATTAATCATTTTTTTTGTTCCAAAAAGGTTTAAAAAAAGTAGTGAACCGACTCGACTCGACCCGTCGAACTTACACTCGCTCGGTCCTCGGCAGGTTGGGACTTAGACCAATTTGGGCCGAAAAGTTTTTTCGAGATAGTTCTTTGAATAGCGTTACGAGGTATGAATATTCTCATACAAATCGCAATATAATTCAATTCTACGTCGGGATTAAACGTTTTTTCCGTTCTAATCAATTTAAAAAAAAATAGTGGACGGAGACGACTCGACCCGTCGAACTTACCCTAGCTCGGTCCTCGGTACGTTGGGACTTCGAAAAACTTCGGCCGAAAGGTTGTTTCGAGTTATTTCGTTAGAAAGCGTTATGAGGTATGAATATTTTTAGATAAATCGCAATATAATTCGATTTTACGTATGGATTAATCATTTTTTTTGTTCCAAAAAGGTTTAAAAAAAGTAGTGAACCGACTCGACTCGACCCGTCGAACTTACACTCGCTCGGTCCTCGGCAGGTTGGGACTTAGACCAATTTGGGCCGAAAAGTTTTTTCGAGATAGTTCTTTGAATAGCGTTACGAGGTATGAATATTCTCATACAAATCGCAATATAATTCAATTCTACGTCGGGATTAAACGTTTTTTCCGTTCTAATCAATTTAAAAAAAAATAGTGGACGGAGACGACTCGACCCGTCGAACTTACCCTAGCTCGGTCCTCGGTACGTTGGGACTTGGAACAATTTCGGCCGAAAAGTTTTTTCGAGATATTTCGTTAAATAGCGTTATGAGGTATGAATATTTTCACACAAATCGCAATATAATTCAATTCTACGTTGGGATTAAACGTTTTTTCCGTTCTAATCAATTTAAAAAAAAATAGTGGACGAAGACGACTCGATCCGTCGAACTTACTCTCGCTCGGTCCTCGGTACGTTGGGACTTCGAAAAACTTCGGCCGAAAGGTTGTTTCGAGTTATTTCGTTAGAAAGCGTTATGAGGTATGAATATTTTTAGATAAATCGCAATATAATTCGATTTTACGTATGGATTAATCATTTTTTTTGTTCCAAAAAGGTTTAAAAAAAGTAGTGAACCGACTCGACTCGACCCGTCGAACTTACACTCGCTCGGTCCTCGGCAGGTTGGGACTTAGACCAATTTGGGCCGAAAAGTTTTTTCGAGATAGTTCTTTGAATAGCGTTACGAGGTATGAATATTCTCATACAAATCGCAATATAATTCAATTCTACGTCGGGATTAAACGTTTTTTCCGTTCTAATCAATTTAAAAAAAAATAGTGGACGGAGACGACTCGACCCGTCGAACTTACCCTAGCTCGGTCCTCGGTACGTTGGGACTTGGAACAATTTCGGCCGAAAAGTTTTTTCGATATATTTCGTTAAATAGCGTTATGCCGTATGAATATTTTTAGATAAATCGCAATATAATTCGATTTTACGTATGGATTAATCATTTTTTTTGTTCCAAAAAGGTTTAAAAAAAGTAGTGAACCGACTCGACTCGACCCGTCGAACTTACACTCGCTCGTTCCTCGGCAGGTTGGGACTTAGAACAATTTGGGCCGAACGGTTTTTTCGAGATAATTCTTTAAATAGCGTTATGAGGTATGAATATTTTCACACAAATCGCAATATAATTCAATTCTACGTTGGGATTAAACGTTTTTTCCGTTCTAATCAATTTAAAAAAAAATAGTGGACGAAGACGACTCGATCCGTCGAACTTACTCTCGCTCGGTCCTCGGTACGTTGGGACTTCGAAAAACTTCGGCCGAAAGGTTGTTTCGAGTTATTTCGTTGGAAAGCGTTATGAGGTATGAATATTTTTAGATAAATCGCAATATAATTCGATTTTACGGATGGATTAAACATTTTTTTTGTTCCAAAAAGGTTTAAAAAAAGTAGTGAACCGACTCGACTCAATCCGTCGAACTTACTCTCGCTCGGTCCTCGGTACGTTGGGCCTTAGTAGAATTTTTGACCGAAAAGTTTTTTCGAGTAATTTCGTTAAATAGCGTTATGCGGTATGAATATTTTTACATAAATCGCAATATAATTCGATTTTACGTTTGGATTAAATATTTTTTTTGTTCCAAAAAGGTTTAAAAAAAGTAGTGAACCGACTCGACTCGACCCGTCGAACTTAATCTCGCTCGGTCCTCGGTACGTAGGGACTTCGAAAAACTTCGGCCGAAAAGTTTTTTCGAGTTATTACGTTAAAAAGCGTTATGAGGTATGAATATTTTTACATAAATCGCAATATAATTCGATTTTACGTTTGGATTAAATATTTTTTTGTTCCAAAAAGGTTTAAAAAAAGTAGTGAACCGACTCGACTCGACCCGCCGAACTTACTCTCGCTCGGTCCTCGGCAGGTTGGGACTTCGAAAAACTTCGGCCGAAAGGTTTTTTCGAGTTATTACGTTAAAGAGCGTTATGAGATATGACCATTTTCACATAAATCGCAACATAATTCGATTTTACGTTTGGTTAAACATTTTTTTTGTTCCAAAAAGGTTTAAAAAAAGTAGTGAACCGACTCGACTCGACCCGTCTAACTTACTCTCGCTCGGTCCTCGGTACGTTGGGACTTGGAAGAATTTTTGACAGAAAAGTTTTTTCGAGTTATTTCGTTAAAGAGCGTTATGAGATATGACCATTTTCACACAAATCGCAATATAATTCAATTCTACGTCGGGATTAAACGTTTTTTCCGTTCTAATCAATTTAAAAAAAAATAGTGGACGGAGACGACTCCACTCGTCGAACTTACTCTCGCACGGTCCACGGTACGTTGGGACTTCGAAAAACTTCGGCCGAAAGGTTTTTTCGAGTTATTACGTTAAAAAGCGTTATGAGGTATGAATATTTTAACATAAATCGCAATATAATTCGATTTTACGTATGGATTAATCATTTTTTTTGTTCCAAAAAGGTTTAAAAAAAGTAGTGAACCGACTCGACTCGACCCGTCGAACTTAATCTCGCTCGGTCCTCGGTACGTAGGGACTTCGAAAAACTTCGGCCGAAAGGTTTTTTCGAGTTATTACGTTAAAAAGCGTTATGAGGTATGAATATTTTCACACAAATCGCAATATAATTCAATTCTACGTCGGGATTAAACGTTTTTTCCGTTCTAATCAATTAAAAAAAAATAGTGGACGGAGACGACTCGACCCGTCGAACTTACCCTAGCTCGGTACTCGGTGCGTTGGGACTTCGAAAAACTTCGGCCGAAAGGTTTTTTCGAGTTATTACGTTAAAGAGCGTTATGAGATATGACCATTTTCACATAAATCGCAACATAATTCGATTTTACGTTTGGATTAAATATTTTTTTTGTTCCCAAAAGGTTTAAAAAAAGTAGTGAACCGACTCGACTCGACCCGTCGAACTTAATCTCGCTCGGTCCTCGGCAGGTTGGGACTTCGAAAAACTTCGGCCGAAAGGTTTTTTCGAGTTATTACGTTAAAAAGCGTTATGAGGTATGAATATTTTAACATAAATCGCAATATAATTCGATTTTACGTATGGATTAATCATTTTTTTTGTTCCAAAAAGGTTTAAAAAAAGTAGTGAACCGACTCGACTCGACCCGTCGAACTTACACTCGCTCGGTCCTCGGCAGGTTGTGACTTAGAACAATTTGGGCCGAAAGGTTTTTTCGAGATAATTCTTTAAATAGCGTTATGAGGTATGAATATTTTCACACAAATCGCAATATAATTCAATTCTACGTTGGGATTAAACGTTTTTTCCGTTCTAATCAATTTAAAAAAAAATAGTGGACGAAGACGACTCGATCCGTCGAACTTACTCTCGCTCGGTCCTCGGTACGTAGGGACTTCGAAAAACTTCGGCCGAAAGGTTTTTTCGAGTTATTACGTTAAAAAGCGTTATGAGGTATGAATATTTTCACACAAATCGCAATATAATTCAATTCTACGTCGGGATTAAACGTTTTTTCCGTTCTAATCAATTAAAAAAAAATAGTGGACGGAGACGACTCGACCCGTCGAACTTACCCTAGCTCGGTACTCGGTGCGTTGGGACTTCGAAAAACTTCGGCCGAAAGGTTTTTTCGAGTTATTACGTTAAAGAGCGTTATGAGATATGACCATTTTCACATAAATCGCAACATAATTCGATTTTACGTTTGGATTAAATATTTTTTTTGTTCCCAAAAGGTTTAAAAAAAGTAGTGAACCGGCTCGACTCGACCCGTCGAACTTAATCTCGCTCGGTCCTCGGCAGGTTGGGACTTCGAAAAACTTCGGCCGAAAGGTTTTTTCGAGTTATTACGTTAAAAAGCGTTATGAGGTATGAATATTTTAACATAAATCGCAATATAATTCGATTTTACGTATGGATTAATCATTTTTTTTGTTCCAAAAAGGTTTAAAAAAAGTAGTGAACCGACTCGACTCGACCCGTCGAACTTACACTCGCTCGGTCCTCGGCAGGTTGTGACTTAGAACAATTTGGGCCGAAAGGTTTTTTCGAGATAATTCTTTAAATAGCGTTATGAGGTATGAATATTTTCACACAAATCGCAATATAATTCAATTCTACGTTGGGATTAAACGTTTTTTCCGTTCTAATCAATTTAAAAAAAAATAGTGGACGAAGACGACTCGATCCGTCGAACTTACTCTCACTCGGTCCTCGGCAGGTTGGGACTTCGAAAAACTTCGGCCGAAAGGTTTTTTCGAGTTATTACGTTAAAAAGCGTTATGAGGTATGAATATTTTCACACAAATCGCAATATAATTCAATTCTACGTCGGGATTAAACTTCTCTTCTGTTCTAATCAATTACAAACAAATAGTGGACGGAGACGAGTCGACCCGTCGAACTTACTCTCGCTCGGTCCTCGGCAGGTTCGGACTTAGAACAATTTGGGCCGAAAGGTTTTTTCGAGTTATTTCGTTAAAAAGCGTTATGAGGTATGAATATTTTCACATAAATCGCAATATAATTCGATTTTACGTATGGATTAAACATTTTTTTGTTCCAAAAATGTTTAAAAAAAGTAGTGAACCGACTCGACTCGACCCGTCGAACTTAGTCTCGCTCGGTCCTCGGCAGGTTGGGACTTAGACCAATTTGGGCCGAAAAGTTTTTTCGAGATAGTTCTTTGAATAGCGTTACGAGGTATGAATATTCTCATACAAATCGCAATATAATTCAATTCTACGTCGGGATTAAACGTTTTTTCCGTTCTAATCAATTTAAAAAAAAATAGTGGACGAAGACGACTCGATCCGTCGAACTTACTCTCACTCGGTCCTCGGCAGGTTGGGACTTCGAAAAACTTCGGCCGAAAGGTTTTTTCGAGTTATTACGTTAAAAAGCGTTATGAGGTATGAATATTTTCACACAAATCGCAATATAATTCAATTCTACGTCGGGATTAAACTTCTCTTCTGTTCTAATCAATTACAAACAAATAGTGGACGGAGACGAGTCGACCCGTCGAACTTACTCTCGCTCGGTCCTCGGCAGGTTCGGACTTAGAACAATTTGGGCCGAAAGGTTTTTTCGAGTTATTTCGTTAAAAAGCGTTATGAGGTATGAATATTTTCACATAAATCGCAATATAATTCGATTTTACGTATGGATTAAACATTTTTTTGTTCCAAAAATGTTTAAAAAAAGTAGTGAACCGACTCGACTCGACCCGTCGAACTTAGTCTCGCTCGGTCCTCGGCAGGTTGGGACTTAGAACAATTTGGGCCGAAAGGTTTTTTCGAGATAATTCTTTAAATAGCGTTATGAGGTATGAATATTTTCACACAAATCGCAATATAATTCAATTCTACGTTGGGATTAAACGTTTTTTCCGTTCTAATCAATTTAAAAAAAAATAGTGGACGAAGACGACTCGATCCGTCGAACTTACTCTCGCTCGGTCCTCGGTACGTTGGGACTTCGAAAAACTTCGGCCGAAAGGTTGTTTCGAGTTATTTCGTTAGAAAGCGTTATGAGGTATGAATATTTTTAGATAAATCGCAATATAATTCGATTTTACGTATGGATTAATCATTTTTTTTGTTCCAAAAAGGTTTAAAAAAAGTAGTGAACCGACTCGACTCGACCCGTCGAAATTACACTCGCTCGGTCCTCGGCAGGTTGGGACTTAGACCAATTTGGGCCGAAAAGTTTTTTCGAGATAGTTCTTTGAATAGCGTTACGAGGTATGAATATTCTCATACAAATCGCAATATAATTCAATTCTACGTCGGGATTAAACGTTTTTTCCGTTCTAATCAATTTAAAAAAAAATAGTGGACGGAGACGACTCGACCCGTCGAACTTACCCTAGCTCGGTCCTCGGTACGTTGGGACTTGGAACAATTTCGGCCGAAAAGTTTTTTCGAGATATTTCGTTAAATAGCGTTATGAGGTATGAATATTTTTAGATAAATCGCAATATAATTCGATTTTACGTATGGATTAATCATTTTTTTTGTTCCAAAAAGGTTTAAAAAAAGTAGTGAACCGACTCGACTCGACCCGTCGAACTTACACTCGCTCGGTCCTCGGCAGGTTGGGACTTAGACCAATTTGGGCCGAAAAGTTTTTTCGAGATAGTTCTTTGAATAGCGTTACGAGGTATGAATATTCTCATACAAATCGCAATATAATTCAATTCTACGTCGGGATTAAACGTTTTTTCCGTTCTAATCAATTTAAAAAAAAATAGTGGACGGAGACGACTCGACCCGTCGAACTTACCCTAGCTCGGTCCTCGGTACGTTGGGACTTGGAACAATTTCGGCCGAAAAGTTTTTTCGAGATATTTCGTTAAATAGCGTTATGAGGTATGAATATTTTCACACAAATCGCAATATAATTCAATTCTACGTTGGGATTAAAAGTTTTTTCCGTTCTAATCAATTTAAAAAAAAATAGTGGACGAAGACGACTCGATCCGTCGAACTTACTCTCGCTCGGTCCTCGGTACGTTGGGACTTCGAAAAACTTCGGCCGAAAGGTTGTTTCGAGTTATTTCGTTAGAAAGCGTTATGAGGTATGAATATTTTTAGATAAATCGCAATATAATTCGATTTTACGTATGGATTAATCATTTTTTTTGTTCCAAAAAGGTTTAAAAAAAGTAGTGAACCGACTCGACTCGACCCGTCGAACTTACACTCGCTCGGTCCTCGGCAGGTTGGGACTTAGACCAGTTTGGGCCGAAAAGTTTTTTCGAGATAGTTCTTTGAATAGCGTTACGAGGTATGAATATTCTCATACAAATCGCAATATAATTCAATTCTACGTCGGGATTAAACGTTTTTTCCGTTCTAATCAATTTAAAAAAAAATAGTGGACGGAGACGACTCGACCCGTCGAACTTACCCTAGCTCGGTCCTCGGTACGTTGGGACTTGGAACAATTTCGGCCGAAAAGTTTTTTCGAGATATTTCGTTAAATAGCGTTATGCCGTATGAATATTTTTAGATAAATCGCAATATAATTCGATTTTACGTATGGATTAATCTTTTTTTTTGTTCCAAAAAGGTTTAAAAAAAGTAGTGAACCGACTCGACTCGACCCGTCGAACTTACACTCGCTCGTTCCTCGGCAGGTTGGGACTTAGAACAATTTGGGCCGAAGGGTTTTTTCGAGATAATTCTTTGAATAGCGTTACGAGGTATGAATATTCTCATACAAATCGCAATATAATTCAATTCTACGTCGGGATTAAACGTTTTTTCCGTTCTAATCAATTTAAAAAAAAATAGTGGACGGAGACGACTCGACCCGTCGAACTTACCCTAGCTCGGTCCTCGGTACGTTGGGACTTGGAACAATTTCGGCCGAAAAGTTTTTTCGAGATATTTCGTTAAATAGCGTTATGCCGTATGAATATTTTTAGATAAATCGCAATATAATTCGATTTTACGTATGGATTAATCATTTTTTTTGTTCCAAAAAGGTTTAAAAAAAGTAGTGAACCGACTCGACTCGACCCGTCGAACTTACACTCGCTCGTTCCTCGGCAGGTTGGGACTTAGAACAATTTGGGCCGAACGGTTCTTTCGAGATAATTCTTTAAATAGCGTTATGAGGTATGAATATTTTCACACAAATCGCAATATAATTCAATTCTACGTTGGGATTAAACGTTTTTTCCGTTCTAATCAATTTAAAAAAAAATAGTGGACGAAGACGACTCGATCCGTCGAACTTACTCTCGCTCGGTCCTCGGTACGTTGGGACTTCGAAAAACTTCGGCCGAAAGGTTGTTTCGAGTTATTTCGTTGGAAAGCGTTATGAGGTATGAATATTTTTAGATAAATCGCAATATAATTCGATTTTACGGATGGATTAAACATTTTTTTTGTTCCAAAAAGGTTTAAAAAAAGTAGTGAACCGACTCGACTCAATCCGTCGAACTTACTCTCGCTCGGTCCTCGGCAGGTTGGGACTTAGAACAATTTGGGCCGAAAGGTTTTTTCGAGATAATTCTTTAAATAGCGTTATGAGGTATGAATATTTTCACACAAATCGCAATATAATTCAATTCTTCGTCGGGATTAAACGTTTTTACCGTTCCAATCAATTAAAAAAAAATAGTGGACGGAGACGACTCGATCCGTCGAACTTACTCTCGCTCGGTCCTCGGTACGTTGGGCCTTAGTAGAATTTTTGACCGAAAAGTTTTTTCGAGTAATTTCGTTAAATAGCGTTATGCGGTATGAATATTTTTACATAAATCGCAATATAATTCGATTTTACGTTTGGATTAAATATTTTTTTTGTTCCAAAAAGGTTTAAAAAAAGTAGTGAACCGACTCGACTCGACCCGTCGAACTTAATCTCGCTCGGTCCTCGGTACGTAGGGACTTCGAAAAACTTCGGCCGAAAAGTTTTTTCGAGTTATTACGTTAAAAAGCGTTATGAGGTATGAATATTTTTACATAAATCGCAATATAATTCGATTTTACGTTTGGATTAAATATTTTTTTGTTCCAAAAAGGTTTAAAAAAAGTAGTGAACCGACTCGACTCGACCCGCCGAACTCACTCTCGCTCGGTCCTCGGCAGGTTGGGACTTCGAAAAACTTCGGCCGAAAGGTTTTTTCGAGTTATTACGTTAAAGAGCGTTATGAGATATGACCATTTTCACATAAATCGCAACATAATTCGATTTTACGTTTGGTTAAACATTTTTTTGTTCCAAAAAGGTTTAAAAAAAGTAGTGAACCGACTCGACTCGACCCGTCTAACTTACTCTCGCTCGGTCCTCGGTACGTTGGGACTTGGAAGAATTTTTGACCGAAAAGTTTTTTCGAGTTATTTCGTTAAATAGCGTTATGCCGTATGAATATTTTTAGATAAATCGCAATATAATTCGATTTTACGTATGGATTAATCATTTTTTTTGTTACAAAAAGGTTTAAAAAAAGTAGTGAACCGACTCTACTCGACCCGTCGAACTTACTCTCGCTCAGTCCTCGGCAGGTTGGGACATCGAAAAACTTCGGCCGAAAGGTTGTTTCGAGTTATTTCGTTATGAGGTATGAATATTTTCACACAAATCGCAATATAATTCAATTCTACGTCGGGATTAAAGGTTTTTTCCGTTCTAATCAATTTAAAAAAAAATAGCTGACGGAGACGACTCGACCCGTCGAACTTACTCTCGCTCGGTCCTCGGTACGTTGGGACTTGGAAGAATTTTTGACAGAAAAGTTTTTTCGAGTTATTTCGTTAAAGAGCGTTATGAGATATGACTATTTTCACATAAATCGCAACATAATTCGATTTTACGTATGGATTAAACATTTTTTTTGTTCCAAAAAGGTTTAAAAAAAGTAGTGAACCGACTCGACTCGACCCGTCGAACTTACTCTCGCTCGGTCCTCGGCAGGTTGGGACTTAGTAGAATTTTTTACCGAAAAGTTTTTTCGAATAATTTCGTTAAATAGCGTTATGCGGTATGAATATTTTTACATAAATCGCAATATAATTCGATTTTACGTATGGATTAGACATTTTTTTTGTTCCAAAAAGGTTTAAAAAAAGTAGTGAACCGACTCGACTCGACCCGTCGAACTTACTCTCACTCGGTCCTCGGCAGGTTGGGACTTAGAACAATTTGGGCCGAAAGGTTTTTTCGAGATAATTCTTTAAATAGCGTTATGAGGTATGAATATTTTCACACAAATCGCAATATAAATCGATTTTACGTATGGATTAAACATTTTTTTTCTTCCAAAAAGGTTTAAAAAAAGTAGTGAACCGACTCGATTCGACCCGTCGAACTTAATCTCGCTCGGTCCTCGGCAGGTTGGGACTTAGTAGAATTTTTGACCGAAAAGTTTTTTCGAGTAATTTCGTTAAATAGCGTTATGCGGTATGAATATTTTTACATAAATCGCAATAAAATTCGATTTTACGTATGGATTAAACATTTTTTTTGTTCCAAAAAGGTTTAAAAAAAGTAGTGAACCGACTCGACTCGACCCGTCGAACTTACTCTCGCTCGGTCCTCGGCAGGTTGGGACTTGGAACAATTTCGGCCGAAAGGTTTTTTCGAGATAATTCTTTAAATATCGTTATGCGGTATGAATATTTTTACATAAATCGCAATATAAATCGATTTTACGTATGGATTAAACATTTTTTTTGTTCCAAGAAGGTTTAAAAAAAGTAGTGAACCGACTCGACTCGAGCCGTCGAACTTAATCTCGCTCGGTCCTCGGTACGTAGGGACTTCGAAAAACTTCGGCCGAAAGGTTTTTTCGAGTTATTACGTTAAAAAGAGTTATGAGGTATGAATATTTTCACACAAATCGCAATATAATTCAATTCTACGTCGGGATTAAAGGTTTTTTCCGTTCTAATCAATTTAAAAAAAAATAGATGACGGAGACGACTCGACCCGTCGAACTTACTCTCGCTCGGTCCTCGGTACATTGGGACTTGGAAGAATTTTTGACAGAAAAGTTTTTTCGAGTTATTTCGTTAAAGAGCGTTATGAGATATGACCATTTTCACATAAATCGCAACATAATTCGATTTTACGTATGGATTAAACATTTTTTTTGTTCCAAAAAGGTTTAAAAAAAGTAGTGAACCGACTCGACTCGACCCGTCGAACTTACTCTCGCTCGGTCCTCGGCAGGTTGGGACTTAGTAGAATTTTTGACCGAAAAGTTTTTTCGAGTAATTTCGTTAAATAGCGTTATGAGGTATGAATATTTTCACACAAATCGCAATATAATTCAATTCTACGTCGGGATTAAACGTTTCTTCCGTTCTAATCAATTAAAAAAAAATAGTGGACGGAGACGAGTCGACCCGTCGAACTTACTCTCGCTCGGTCCTCGGCAGGTTCGGACTTAGAACAATTTGGGCCGAAAGGTGTTTTCGAGATAATTCTTTCAATAACGTTATGAGGTATGAATATTTTCACACAAATCGCAATATAATTCAATTCTACGTCGGGATTAAACGTTTTTTCCGTTCTAATCAATTTAAAAAAAAATAGTGGGCGAAGACGACTCGATCCGTCGAACTTACTCTCGCTCGGTCCTCGGTACGTTGGGACTTGGAAGAATTTTTGACAGAAAAGTTTTTTCGAGTTATTTCGTTAAAAAGCGTTATGAGGTATGAATATTTTCACACAAATCGCAATATAATTCAATTCTACGTCGGGATTAAACGTTTCTTCCGTTCTAATCAGCTTAAAAAAAAATAGTGGACCGAGACGACTCGACCCGTCGAACTTACTCTCGCTCGGTCCTCGGTACGTTGGGACTTAGTAGAATTTTTGACCGAAAAGTTTTTTCGAGTAATTTCGTTAAATAGCGTTATGCGGTATGAATATTTTTACATAAATCGCAATATAATTCGATTTTACGTATGGATTAGACATTTTTTTTGTTCCAAAAAGGTTTAAAAAAAGTAGTGAACCGACTCGACTCGACCCGTCGAACTTAATCTCGCTCGGTCCTCGGTACGTAGGGACTTCGAAAAACTTCGGCCGAAAGGTTCTTTCGAGTTATTACGTTAAAAAGCGTTATGAGGTATGAATATTTTCACACAAATCGCAATATAATTCAATTCTACTTCGGGATTGAACGTTTCTTCCGTTCTAATCAATTTAAAAAAAAATAGTGGACGGAGACGACTCGACCCGTCGAACTTACTCTCGCTCGGTCCTCGGTACGTTGGGACTTAGTAGAATTTTTGACCGAAAAGTTTTTTCGAGTAATTTCGTTAAATAGCGTTATGCGGTATGAATATTTTTACATAAATCGCAATATAATTCGATTTTACGTTTGGATTAAACATTTTTTTTGTTCCAAAAAGGTTTAAAAAATGTAGTGAACCAACTCGACGCGACCCGTCGGACTTACCCTCGCTCGGTCCTCGGTACGTTGGGACTTAGACCAATTTGGGCCGAAAGGTTTTTTCGAGATAGTTCTTTGAATAGCGTTATGAGGAATGAATATTTTCACACAAATCGCAATATAATTCAATTCTACGTCGGGATTAAACGTTTTTTCCGTTCTAATCAATTTAAAAAAAAATAGTGGACGGAGACGACTCGACCCGTCGAACTTACCCTAGCTCGGTCCTCGGTACGTTGGGACTTGGAACAATTTCGGCCGAAAAGTTTTTTCGAGATATTTCGTTAAAGAGCGTTATGCGGTATGAATATTTTTACATAAATCGCAATATAATTCGATTTTACGTATGGATTAAACATTTTTTTCGTTCCAAAAAGGTTTAAAAAAAGTAGTGAACCGACTCGACTCGATCCGTCGAACTTACTCTCGCTCGGTCCTCGGTACGTTGGGCCTTAGTAGAATTTTTGACCGAAAAGTTTTTTCGAGTTATTTCGTTAAATAGCGTTATGCCGTATGAATATTTTTAGATAAATCGCAATATAATTCGATTTTACGTATGGATTAATCATTTTTTTTGTTCCAAAAAGGTTTAAAAAAAGTAGTGAACCGACGCGACTCGACCCGTCGAACTTACACTCGCTCGGTCCTCGGCAGGTTGGGACTTAGAACAATTTGGGCCGAAACGTTTTTTCGAGATAATTCTTAGAATAGCGTTATGAGGTATGAATATTTTCACACAAATCGCAATATAATTCAATTCTACGTTGGGATTAAACGTTTTTTCCGTTCTAATCAATTTAAAAAAAAATAGTGGACGAAGACGACTCGATCCGTCGAACTTACTCTCGCTCGGTCCTCGGTACGTTGGGACTTAGTAGAATTTTTGACCGAAAAGTTTTTTCGAGTAATTTCGTTAAATAGCGTTATGCGGTATGAATATTTTTACATAAATCGCAATATAATTCGATTTTACGTTTGGATTAAACATTTTTTTTGTTCCAAAAAGGTTTAAAAAAAGTAGTGAACCGACTCGACTCGACCCGTCGAACTTACTCTCGCTCGGTCCTCGGCAGGTTGGGACTTAGTAGAATTTTTTACCGAAAAGTTTTTTCGAGTAATTTCGTTAAATAGCATTATGCGGTATGAATATTTTTACATAAATCGCAATATAATTCGATTTTACGTATGGATTAAACATTTTTTTTGTTCCAAAAAGGTTTAAAAAAAGTAGTGAACCGACTCGACTCGACCCGTCGAACTTAATCTCGCTCGGTCCTCGGTACGTAGGGACTTCGAAAAACTTCGGCCGAAAGGTTTTTTCGAGTTATTACGTTAAAAAGCGTTATGAGGTGTGAATATTTTCACACAAATCGCAATATAATTCAATTCTACGTCGGGATTAAACTTCTCTTCCGTTCTAATCAATTAAAAAAAAATAGTGGACGGAGACGAGTCGACCCGTCGAACTTACTCTCGCTCGGTCCTCGGCAGGTTCGGACTTAGAACAATTTGGGCCGAAAGGTTTTTTCGAGATAATTCTTTAAATAGCGTTATGAGGTATGAATATTTTCACACAAATCGCAATATAATTCAATTCTTCGTCGGGATTAAACGTTTTTTCCGTTCCAATCAATTAAAAAAAATAGTGGACGGAGACGACTCGACCCGTCGAACTTACTCTCGCTCGGTCCTTGGTACGTTGGGCCTTAGTAGAATTTTTGACAGAAAAGTTTTTTCGAGTTATTTCGTTAAATAGCGTTATGCCGTATGAATATTTTTAGATAAATCGCAATATAATTCGATTTTACGTATGGATTAATCATTTTTTTTGTTCCAAAAAGGTTTAAAAAAAGTAGTGAACCGACTCGACTCGACCCGTCGAACTTACACTCGCTCGTTCCTCGGCAGGTTGGGACTTAGAACAATTTGGGCCGAAAGGTTTTTTCGAGATAATTCTTTAAATAGCGTTATGAGGTATGAATATTTTCACACAAATCGCAATATAATTCAATTCTACGTTGGGATTAAACGTTTTTCCGTTCTAATCAATTTAAAAAAGAATAGTGGACGAAGACGACTCGATCCGTCGAACTTACTCTCGCTCGGTCCTCGGTACGTTGGGACTTGGAACAATTTCGGCCGAAAAGTTTTTTCGAGATATTTCGTTAAATAGCGTTATGCCGTATGAATATTTTTAGATAAATCGCAATATAATTCGATTTTACGTATGGATTAATGATTTTTTTTGTTCCAAAAAGGTTTAAAAAAAGTAGTGAACCGACTCGACTCGACCCGTCGAACTTACCCTAGCTCGGTCCTCGGTACGTTGGGACTTGGAACAATTTCGGCCGAAAAGTTTTTTCGAGATATTTCGTTAAATAGCGTTATGCCGTATGAATATTTTTAGATAAATCGCAATATAATTCGATTTTACGTATGGATTAATGATTTTTTTTGTTCCAAAAAGGTTTAAAAAAAGCAGTGAACCGACTCGACTCGACCCGTCGAACTTACTCTCGCTCGGTCCTCGGTACGTTGGGACTTCGAAAAACTTCGGCCGAAAGGTTTTTTCGAGTTATTACGTTAAAGAGCGTTATGAGATATGACCATTTTCACATAAATCGCAACATAATTCGATTTTACGTATGGATTAAACATTTTTTTTGTTCCAAAAAGGTTTAAAAAAAGTAGTGAACCGACTCGACTCGACCCGTCGAACTTACTCTCGCTCGGTCCTCGGCAGGTTGGGACTTAGTAGAATTTTTGACCGAAAAGTTTTTTCGAGTAATTTCGTTAAATAGCGTTATGCGGTATGAATATTTTTACATAAATCGCAATATAATTCGATTTTACGTTTGGTTAAACATTTTTTTGTTCCAAAAAGGTTTAAAAAAAGTAGTGAACCGACTCGACTCGACCCGTCTAACTTACTCTCGCTCGGTACTCGGCAGGTTGGGACTTAGTAGAATTTTTTACCGAAAAGTTTTTTCGAATAATTTCGTTAAATAGCGTTATGCGATATGAATATTTTTACATAAATCGCAATATAATTCGTTTTTACGTATGGATTAGACATTTTTTTTGTTCCGAAAAGGTTTAAAAAAAGTAGTGAACCTACTCGACTCGACCCGTCGAACTTACTCTCGCTCGGTCCTCGGTACGTTGGGACTTGGAAGAATTTTTGACAGAAAAGTTTTTTCGAGTTATTTCGTTTAAGAGCGTTATGAGATATGACCATTTTCACACAAATCGCAATATAATTCAATTCTACGTCGGGATTAAACGTTTTTTCCGTTCTAATCAATTTAAAAAAAAGTAGTGGACGGAGACGACTCGACCCGTCGAACTTGATCTCGCTCGGTCCTCGGCAGGTTGGGACTTCGAAAAACTTCGGCCGAAAGGTTTTTTCGAGTTATTACGTTAAAGAGCGTTATGAGATATGACCATTTTCACATAAATCGCAACATAATTCGATTTTACGTATGGATTAAACATTTTTTTTGTTCCAAAAAGGTTTAAAAAAAGTAGTGAACCGACTCGACTCGACCCGTCGAACTTACTCTCGCTCGGTCCTCGGCAGGTTGGGACTTGGATCAATTTGGGCCGAAAGGTTTTTTCGAGTTATTACGTTAAAAAGCGTTATGAGGTATGAATATTTTAACATAAATCGCAATATAATTCGATTTTACGTTTGGATTAAATATTTTTTTTGTTCCAAATAGGTTTAAAAAAAGTAGTGAACCGACTCGACTCGACCCGTCGAACTTAATCTCGCTCGGTCCTCGGTACGTAGGGACTTCGAAAAACTTCGGCCGAAAGGTTTTTTCGAGTTATTACGTTAAAAAGCGTTATGAGGTATGAATATTTTCACACAAATCGCAATATAATTCAATTCTACGTCGGGATTAAACTTCTCTTCCGTTCTAATCAATTAAAAAAAAATAGTGGACGGAGACGACTCGACCCGTCGAACTTACCCTAGCTCGGTACTCGGTGCGTTGGGACTTCGAAAAACTTCGGCCGAAAGGTTTTTTCGAGTTATTACGTTAAAGAGCGTTATGAGATATGACCATTTTCACATAAATCGCAACATAATTCGATTTTACGTTTGGATTAAATATTTTTTTTGTTCCAAAAAGGTTTAAAAAAAGTAGTGAACCGACTCGACTCGACCCGTCGAACTTAATCTCGCTCGGTCCTCGGTACGTAGCGACTTCGAAAAACTTCGGCCGAAAGGTTTTTTCGAGTTATTACGTTAAAAAGCGTTATGAGGTATGAATATTTTTAAATAAATCGCCATATAATTCAATTCTACGTCGGGATTAAACTTCTCTTCCGTTCTAATCAATTAAAAAAAAATAGTGGACGGAGACGACTCGACCCGTCGAACTTACCCTAGCTCGGTACTCGGTGCGTTGGGACTTAGTAGAATTTTTGACCGAAAAGTTTTTTCGAGTAATTTCGTTAAATAGCGTTATGCGGTATGAATATTTTTACATAAATCGCAATATAATTCGATTTTACGTTTGGTTAAACATTTTTTTTGTTCCAAAAAGGTTTAAAAAAAGTAGTGAACCGACTCGACTCGACCCGTCTAACTTACTCTCGCTCGGTACTCGGCAGGTTGGGACTTAGTAGAATTTTTTACCGAAAAGTTTTTTCGAATAATTTCGTTAAATAGCGTTATGCGGTATGAATATTTTTACATAAATCGCAATATAATTCGATTTTACGTATGGATTAGACATTTTTTTTGTTCCGAAAAGGTTTAAAAAAAGTAGTGAACCGACTCGACTCGACCCGTCGAACTTACTCTCGCTCGGTCCTCGGTACGTTGGGACTTGGAAGAATTTTTGACAGAAAAGTTTTTTCGAGTTATTTCGTTAAAGAGCGTTATGAGATATGACCATTTTCACACCAATCGCAATATAATTCAATTCTACGTCGGGATTAAACGTTTTTTCCGTTCTAATCAATTTAAAAAAAAATAGTGGGCGAAGACGACTCGATCCGTCGAACTTACTCTCGCTCGGTCCTCGGTACGTTGGGACTTGGAAGAATTTTTGACAGAAAAGTTTTTTCGAGTTATTTCGTTAAAAAGCGTTATGAGGTATGAATACTTTCACACAAATCGCAATATAATTCAATTCTACGTCGGGATTAAACGTTTCTTCCGTTCTAATCAGCTTAAAAAAAAATAGTGGACCGAGACGACTCGACCCGTCGAACTTACTCTCGCTCGGTCCTCGGTACGTTGGGACTTAGTAGAATTTTTGACCGAAAAGTTTTTTCGAGTAATTTCGTTAAATAGCGTTATGCGGTATGAATATTTTTACATAAATCGCAATATAATTCGATTTTACGTATGGATTAGACATTTTTTTTGTTCCAAAAAGGTTTAAAAAAAGTAGTGAACCGACTCGACTCGACCCGTCTAACTTACTCTCGCTCGGTACTCGGCAGGTTGGGACTTAGTAGAATTTTATACCGAAAAGTTTTTTCGAATAATTTCGTTAAATAGCGTTATGCGGTATGAATATTTTTACATAAATCGCAATATTATTCGATTTTACGTATGGATTAAACATTTTTTTTGTTCCAAAAAGGTTTAAAAAAAGTAGTGAACCGACTCGATTCGACCCGTCGAACTTAATCTCGCTCGGTCCTCGGTACGTAGGGACTTCGAAAAACTTCGGCCGAAAGGTTTTTTCGAGTTATTACGTTAAAAAGCGTTATGAGGTATGAATATTTTCACACAAATCGCAATATAATTCAATTCTACGTCGGGATTAAACTTCTCTTCCGTTCTAATCAATGAAAAAAAAATAGTGGACGGAGACGACTCGACCCGTCGAACTTACCCTAGCTCGGTACTCGGTGCGTTGGCACTTCGAAAAACTTCGGCCGAAAGGTTTTTTCGAGTTATTACGTTAAAGAGCGTTATGAGATATGACCATTTTCACATAAATCGCAACCTAATTCGATTTTACGTTTGGATTAAATATTTTTTTTGTTCCAAAAAGGTTTAAAAAAAGTAGTGAACCGACTCGACTCGACCCGTCGAACTTAATCTCGCTCGGTCCTCGGTACGTAGGGACTTCGAAAAACTTCGGCCGAAAGGTTTTTTCGAGTTATTACGTTAAAAAGCGTTATGAGGTATGAATATTTTCACACAAATCGCAATATAATTCAATTCTACGTCGGGATTAAACTTCTCTTCCGTTCTAATCAATTAAAAAAAAATAGTGGACGGAGACGACTCGACCCGTCGAACTTACCCTAGCTCGGTACTCGGTGCGTTGGGACTTCGAAAAACTTCGGCCGAAAGGTTTTTTCGAGTTATTACGTTAAAGAGCGTTATGAGATATGACCATTTTCACATAAATCGCAACATAATTCGATTTTACGTTTGGATTAAATATTTTTTTTGTTCCCAAAAGGTTTAAAAAAAGTAGTGAACCGACTCGACTCGACCCGTCGAACTTACACTCGCTCGGTCCTCGGCAGGTTGTGACTTAGAACAATTTGGGCTGAAAGGTTTTTTCGAGATAATTCTTTAAATAGCGTTATGAGGTATGAATATTTTCACACAAATCGCAATATAATTCAATTCTACGTTGGGATTAAACGTTTTTTCCGTTCTAATCAATTTAAAAAAAAATAGTGGACGAAGACGACTCGATCCGTCGAACTTACTCTCGCTCGGTCCTCGGCAGGTTGGGACTTCGAAAAACTTCGGCCGAAAGGTTTTTTCGAGTTATTACGTTAAAAAGCGTTATGAGGTATGAATATTTTCACACAAATCGCAATATAATTCAATTCTACGTCGGGATTAAACTTCTCTTCCGTTCTAATCAATTACAAACAAATAGTGGACGGAGACGAGTCGACCCGTCGAACTTACTCTCGCTCGGTCCTCGGCAGGTTCGGACTTAGAACAATTTGGGCCGAAAGGTTTTTTCGAGTTATTTCGTTAAAAAGCGTTATGAGGTATGAATATTTTCACATAAATCGCAATATAATTCGATTTTACGTATGGATTAAACATTTTTTTGTTCCAAAAATGTTTAAAAAAAGTAGTGAACCGACTCGACTCGACCCGTCGAACTTAGTCTCGCTCGGTCCTCGGCAGGTTGGGACTTAGAACAATTTGGGCCGAAAGGTTTTTTCGAGATAATTCTTTAAATAGCGTTATGAGGTATGAATATTTTCACACAAATCGCAATATAATTCAATTCTACGTTGGGATTAAACGTTTTTTCCGTTCTAATTAATTTAAAAAAAAATAGTGGACGAAGACGACTCGATCCGTCGAACTTACTCTCGCTCGGTCCTCGGTACGTTGGGACTTCGAAAAACTTCGGCCGAAAGGTTGTTTCGAGTTATTTCGTTAGAAAGCGTTATGAGGTATGAATATTTTTAGATAAATCGCAATATAATTCGATTTTACGTATGGATTAATCATTTTTTTTGTTCCAAAAAGGTTTAAAAAAAGTAGTGAACCGACTCGACTCGACCCGTCGAACTTACACTCGCTCGGTCCTCGGCAGGTTGGGACTTAGACCAATTTGGGCCGAAAAGTTTTTTCGAGATAGTTCTTTGAATAGCGTTACGAGGTATGAATATTCTCATACAAATCGCAATATAATTCAATTCTACGTCGGGATTAAACGTTTTTTCCGTTCTAATCAATTTAAAAAAAAATAGTGGACGGAGACGACTCGACCCGTCGAACTTACCCTAGCTCGGTCCTCGGTACGTTGGGACTTCGAAAAACTTCGGCCGAAAGGTTGTTTCGAGTTATTTCGTTAGAAAGCGTTATGAGGTATGAATATTTTTAGATAAATCGCAATATAATTCGATTTTACGTATGGATTAATCATTTTTTTTGTTCCAAAAAGGTTTAAAAAAAGTAGTGAACCGACTCGACTCGACCCGTCGAACTTACACTCGCTCGGTCCTCGGCAGGTTGGGACTTAGACCAATTTGGGCCGAAAAGTTTTTTCGAGATAGTTCTTTGAATAGCGTTACGAGGTATGAATATTCTCATACAAATCGCAATATAATTCAATTCTACGTCGGGATTAAACGTTTTTTCCGTTCTAATCAATTTAAAAAAAAATAGTGGACGGAGACGACTCGACCCGTCGAACTTACCCTAGCTCGGTCCTCGGTACGTTGGGACTTGGAACAATTTCGGCCGAAAAGTTTTTTCGAGATATTTCGTTAAATAGCGTTATGAGGTATGAATATTTTCACACAAATCGCAATATAATTCAATTCTACGTTGGGATTAAACGTTTTTTCCGTTCTAATCAATTTAAAAAAAAATAGTGGACGAAGACGACTCGATCCGTCGAACTTACTCTCGCTCGGTCCTCGGTACGTTGGGACTTCGAAAAACTTCGGCCGAAAGGTTGTTTCGAGTTATTTCGTTAGAAAGCGTTATGAGGTATGAATATTTTTAGATAAATCGCAATATAATTCGATTTTACGTATGGATTAATCATTTTTTTTGTTCCAAAAAGGTTTAAAAAAAGTAGTGAACCGACTCGACTCGACCCGTCGAACTTACACTCGCTCGGTCCTCGGCAGGTTGGGACTTAGACCAATTTGGGCCGAAAAGTTTTTTCGAGATAGTTCTTTGAATAGCGTTACGAGGTATGAATATTCTCATACAAATCGCAATATAATTCAATTCTACGTCGGGATTAAACGTTTTTTCCGTTCTAATCAATTTAAAAAAAAATAGTGGACGGAGACGACTCGACCCGTCGAACTTACCCTAGCTCGGTCTTCGGTACGTTGGGACTTGGAACAATTTCGGCCGAAAAGTTTTTTCGAGATATTTCGTTAAATAGCGTTATGAGGTATGAATATTTTCACACAAATCGCAATATAATTCAATTCTACGTTGGGATTAAACGTTTTTTCCGTTCTAATCAATTTAAAAAAAAATAGTGGACGAAGACGACTCGATCCGTCGAACTTACTCTCGCTCGGTCCTCGGTACGTTGGGACTTCGAAAAACTTCGGCCGAAAAGTTTTTTCGAGTAATTTCGTTAAATAGCGTTATGCGGTATGAATATTTTTACATAAATCGCAATATAATTCGATTTTACGTTTGGATTAAATATTTTTTTTGTTCCAAAAAGGTTTAAAAAAAGTAGTGAACCGACTCGACTCGACCCGTCGAACTTAATCTCGCTCGGTCCTCGGTACGTAGGGACTTCGAAAAACTTCGGCCGAAAAGTTTTTTCGAGTTATTACGTTAAAAAGCGTTATGAGGTATGAATATTTTTACATAAATCGCAATATAATTCGATTTTACGTTTGGATTAAATATTTTTTTGTTCCAAAAAGGTTTAAAAAAAGTAGTGAACCGACTCGACTCGACCCGCCGAACTTACTCTCGCTCGGTCCTCGGCAGGTTGGGACTTCGAAAAACTTCGGCCGAAAGGTTTTTTCGAGTTATTACGTTAAAGAGCGTTATGAGATATGACCATTTTCACATAAATCGCAACATAATTCGATTTTACGTTTGGTTAAACATTTTTTTTGTTCCAAAAAGGTTTAAAAAAAGTAGTGAACCGACTCGACTCGACCCGTCTAACTTACTCTCGCTCGGTCCTCGGTACGTTGGGACTTGGAAGAATTTTTGACAGAAAAGTTTTTTCGAGTTATTTCGTTAAAGAGCGTTATGAGATATGACCATTTTCACACAAATCGCAATATAATTCAATTCTACGTCGGGATTAAACGTTTTTTCCGTTCTAATCAATTTAAAAAAAAATAGTGGACGGAGACGACTCCACTCGTCGAACTTACTCTCGCACGGTCCACGGTACGTTGGGACTTCGAAAAACTTCGGCCGAAAGGTTTTTTCGAGTTATTACGTTAAAAAGCGTTATGAGGTATGAATATTTTAACATAAATCGCAATATAATTCGATTTTACGTATGGATTAATCATTTTTTTTGTTCCAAAAAGGTTTAAAAAAAGTAGTGAACCGACTCGACTCGACCCGTCGAACTTAATCTCGCTCGGTCCTCGGTACGTAGGGACTTCGAAAAACTTCGGCCGAAAGGTTTTTTCGAGTTATTACGTTAAAAAGCGTTATGAGGTATGAATATTTTCACACAAATCGCAATATAATTCAATTCTACGTCGGGATTAAACGTTTTTTCCGTTCTAATCAATTAAAAAAAAATAGTGGACGGAGACGACTCGACCCGTCGAACTTACCCTAGCTCGGTACTCGGTGCGTTGGGACTTCGAAAAACTTCGGCCGAAAGGTTTTTTCGAGTTATTACGTTAAAGAGCGTTATGAGATATGACCATTTTCACATAAATCGCAACATAATTCGATTTTACGTTTGGATTAAATATTTTTTTTGTTCCCAAAAGGTTTAAAAAAAGTAGTGAACCGACTCGACTCGACCCGTCGAACTTAATCTCGCTCGGTCCTCGGCAGGTTGGGACTTCGAAAAACTTCGGCCGAAAGGTTTTTTCGAGTTATTACGTTAAAAAGCGTTATGAGGTATGAATATTTTAACATAAATCGCAATATAATTCGATTTTACGTATGGATTAATCATTTTTTTTGTTCCAAAAAGGTTTAAAAAAAGTAGTGAACCGACTCGACTCGACCCGTCGAACTTACACTCGCTCGGTCCTCGGCAGGTTGTGACTTAGAACAATTTGGGCCGAAAGGTTTTTTCGAGATAATTCTTTAAATAGCGTTATGAGGTATGAATATTTTCACACAAATCGCAATATAATTCAATTCTACGTTGGGATTAAACGTTTTTTCCGTTCTAATCAATTTAAAAAAAAATAGTGGACGAAAACGACTCGATCCGTCGAACTTACTCTCGCTCGGTCCTCGGTACGTAGGGACTTCGAAAAACTTCGGCCGAAAGGTTTTTTCGAGTTATTACGTTAAAAAGCGTTATGAGGTATGAATATTTTCACACAAATCGCAATATAATTCAATTCTACGTCGGGATTAAACGTTTTTTCCGTTCTAATCAATTAAAAAAAAATAGTGGACGGAGACGACTCGACCCGTCGAACTTACCCTAGCTCGGTACTCGGTGCGTTGGGACTTCGAAAAACTTCGGCCGAAAGGTTTTTTCGAGTTATTACGTTAAAGAGCGTTATGAGATATGACCATTTTCACATAAATCGCAACATAATTCGATTTTACGTTTGGATTAAATATTTTTTTTGTTCCCAAAAGGTTTAAAAAAAGTAGTGAACCGACTCGACTCGACCCGTCGAACTTAATCTCGCTCGGTCCTCGGCAGGTTGGGACTTCGAAAAACTTCGGCCGAAAGGTTTTTTCGAGTTATTACGTTAAAAAGCGTAATGAGGTATGAATATTTTAACATAAATCGCAATATAATTCGATTTTACGTATGGATTAATCATTTTTTTTGTTCCAAAAAGGTTTAAAAAAAGTAGTGAACCGACTCGACTCGACCCGTCGAACTTACACTCGCTCGGTCCTCGGCAGGTTGTGACTTAGAACAATTTGGGCCGAAAGGTTTTTTCGAGATAATTCTTTAAATAGCGTTATGAGGTATGAATATTTTCACACAAATCGCAATATAATTCAATTCTACGTTGGGATTAAACGTTTTTTCCGTTCTAATCAATTTAAAAAAAAATAGTGGACGAAGACGACTCGATCCGTCGAACTTACTCTCACTCGGTCCTCGGCAGGTTGGGACTTCGAAAAACTTCGGCCGAAAGGTTTTTTCGAGTTATTACGTTAAAAAGCGTTATGAGGTATGAATATTTTCACACAAATCGCAATATAATTCAATTCTACGTCGGGATTAAACTTCTCTTCTGTTCTAATCAATTACAAACAAATAGTGGACGGAGACGAGTCGACCCGTTGAACTTACTCTCGCTCGGTCCTCGGTACGTTGGGACTTCGAAAAACTTCGGCCGAAAGGTTGTTTCGAGTTATTTCGTTAGAAAGCGTTATGAGGTATGAATATTTTTAGATAAATCGCAATATAATTCGATTTTACGTATGGAATAATCATTTTTTTTGTTCCAAAAAGGTTTAAAAAAAGTAGTGAACCGACTCGACTCGACCCGTCGAACTTACACTCGCTCGGTCCTCGCCAGGTTGGGACTTAGACCAATTTGGGCCGAAAAGTTTTTTCGAGATAGTTCTTTGAATAGCGTTACGAGGTATGAATATTCTCATACAAATCGCAATATAATTCAATTCTACGTCGGGATTAAACGTTTTTTCCGTTCTAATCAATTTAAAAAAAAAATAGTGGACGGAGACGACTCGACCCGTCGAACTTACCCTAGCTCGGTCCTCGGTACGTTGGGACTTGGAACAATTTCGGCCGAAAAGTTTTTTCGAGATATTTCGTTAAATAGCGTTATGAGGTATGAATATTTTCACACAAATCGCAATATAATTCAATTCTACGTTGGGATTAAACGTTTTTTCCGTTCTAATCAATTTAAAAAAAAATAGTGGACGAAGACGACTCGATCCGTCGAACTTACTCTCGCTCGGTCCTCGGTAAGTTGGGACTTCGAAAAACTTCGGCCGAAAAGTTTTTTCGAGTAATTTCGTTAAATAGCGTTATGCGGTATGAATATTTTTACATAAATCGCAATATAATTCGATTTTACGTTTGGATTAAATATTTTTTTTGTTCCAAAAAGGTTTAAAAAAAGTAGTGAACCGACTCGACTCGACCCGTCGAACTTAATCTCGCTCGGTCCTCGGTACGTAGGGACTTCGAAAAACTTCGGCCGAAAAGTTTTTTCGAGTTATTACGTTAAAAAGCGTTATGAGGTATGAATATTTTTACATAAATCGCAATATAATTCGATTTTACGTTTGGATTAAATATTTTTTTGTTCCAAAAAGGTTTAAAAAAAGTAGTGAACCGACTCGACTCGACCCGCCGAACTTACTCTCGCTCGGTCCTCGGCAGGTTGGGACTTCGAAAAACTTCGGCCGAAAGGTTTTTTCGAGTTATTACGTTAAAGAGCGTTATGAGATATGACCATTTTCACATAAATCGCAACATAATTCGATTTTACGTTTGGTTAAACATTTTTTTTGTTCCAAAAAGGTTTAAAAAAAGTAGTGAACCGACTCGACTCGACCCGTCTAACTTACTCTCGCTCGGTCCTCGGTACGTTGGGACTTGGAAGAATTTTTGACAGAAAAGTTTTTTCGAGTTATTTCGTTAAAGAGCGTTATGAGATATGACCATTTTCACACAAATCGCAATATAATTCAATTCTACGTCGGGATTAAACGTTTTTTCCGTTCTAATCAATTTAAAAAAAAATAGTGGACGGAGACGACTCCACTCGTCGAACTTACTCTCGCACGGTCCACGGTACGTTGGGACTTCGAAAAACTTCGGCCGAAAGGTTTTTTCGAGTTATTACGTTAAAAAGCGTTATGAGGTATGAATATTTTAACATAAATCGCAATATAATTCGATTTTACGTATGGATTAATCATTTTTTTTGTTCCAAAAAGGTTTAAAAAAAGCAGTGAACCGACTCGACTCGACCCGTCGAACTTAATCTCGCTCGGTCCTCGGTACGTAGGGACTTCGAAAAACTTCGGCCGAAAGGTTTTTTCGAGTTATTACGTTAAAAAGCGTTATGAGGTATGAATATTTTCACACAAATCGCAATATAATTCAATTCTACGTCGGGATTAAACGTTTTTTCCGTTCTAATCAATTAAAAAAAAATAGTGGACGGAGACGACTCGACCCGTCGAACTTACCCTAGCTCGGTACTCGGTGCGTTGGGACTTCGAAAAACTTCGGCCGAAAGGTTTTTTCGAGTTATTACGTTAAAGAGCGTTATGAGATATGACCATTTTCACATAAATCGCAACATAATTCGATTTTACGTTTGGATTAAATATTTTTTTTGTTCCCAAAAGGTTTAAAAAAAGTAGTGAACCGACTCGACTCGACCCGTCGAACTTAATCTCGCTCGGTCCTCGGCAGGTTGGGACTTCGAAAAACTTCGGCCGAAAGGTTTTTTCGAGTTATTACGTTAAAAAGCGTTATGAGGTATGAATATTTTAACATAAATCGCAATATAATTCGATTTTACGTATGGATTAATCATTTTTTTTGTTCCAAAAAGGTTTAAAAAAAGTAGTGAACCGACTCGACTCGACCCGTCGAACTTACACTCGCTCGGTCCTCGGCAGGTTGTGACTTAGAACAATTTGGGCCGAAAGGTTTTTTCGAGATAATTCTTTAAATAGCGTTATGAGGTATGAATATTTTCACACAAATCGCAATATAATTCAATTCTACGTTGGGATTAAACGTTTTTTCCGTTCTAATCAATTTAAAAAAAAATAGTGGACGAAGACGACTCGATCCGTCGAACTTACTCTCGCTCGGTCCTCGGTACGTAGGGACTTCGAAAAACTTCGGCCGAAAGGTTTTTTCGAGTTATTACGTTAAAAAGCGTTATGAGGTATGAATATTTTCACACAAATCGCAATATAATTCAATTCTACGTCGGGATTAAACGTTTTTTCCGTTCTAATCAATTAAAAAAAAATAGTGGACGGAGACGACTCGACCCGTCGAACTTACCCTAGCTCGGTACTCGGTGCGTTGGGACTTCGAAAAACTTCGGCCGAAAGGTTTTTTCGAGTTATTACGTTAAAGAGCGTTATGAGATATGACCATTTTCACATAAATCGCAACATAATTCGATTTTACGTTTGGATTAAATATTTTTTTTGTTCCCAAAAGGTTTAAAAAAAGTAGTGAACCGACTCGACTCGACCCGTCGAACTTAATCTCGCTCGGTCCTCGGCAGGTTGGGACTTCGAAAAACTTCGGCCGAAAGGTTTTTTCGAGTTATTACGTTAAAAAGCGTTATGAGGTATGAATATTTTAACATAAATCGCAATATAATTCGATTTTACGTATGGATTAATCATTTTTTTTGTTCCAAAAAGGTTTAAAAAAAGTAGTGAACCGACTCGACTCGACCCGTCGAACTTACACTCGCTCGGTCCTCGGCAGGTTGTGACTTAGAACAATTTGGGCCGAAAGGTTTTTTCGAGATAATTCTTTAAATAGCGTTATGAGGTATGAATATTTTCACACAAATCGCAATATAATTCAATTCTACGTTGGGATTAAACGTTTTTTCCGTTCTAATCAATTTAAAAAAAAATAGTGGACGAAGACGACTCGATCCGTCGAACTTACTCTCACTCGGTCCTCGGCAGGTTGGGACTTCGAAAAACTTCGGCCGAAAGGTTTTTTCGAGTTATTACGTTAAAAAGCGTTATGAGGTATGAATATTTTCACACAAATCGCAATATAATTCAATTCTACGTCGGGATTAAACTTCTCTTCTGTTCTAATCAATTACAAACAAATAGTGGACGGAGACGAGTCGACCCGTCGAACTTACTCTCGCTCGGTCCTCGGCAGGTTCGGACTTAGAACAATTTGGGCCGAAAGGTTTTTTCGAGTTATTTCGTTAAAAAGCGTTATGAGGTATGAATATTTTCACATAAATCGCAATATAATTCGATTTTACGTATGGATTAAACATTTTTTTGTTCCAAAAATGTTTAAAAAAAGTAGTGAACCGACTCGACTCGACCCGTCGAACTTAGTCTCGCTCGGTCCTCGGCAGGTTGGGACTTAGACCAATTTGGGCCGAAAAGTTTTTTCGAGATAGTTCTTTGAATAGCGTTACGAGGTATGAATATTCTCATACAAATCGCAATATAATTCAATTCTACGTCGGGATTAAACGTTTTTTCCGTTCTAATCAATTTAAAAAAAAATAGTGGACGAAGACGACTCGATCCGTCGAACTTACTCTCACTCGGTCCTCGGCAGGTTGGGACTTCGAAAAACTTCGGCCGAAAGGTTTTTTCGAGTTATTACGTTAAAAAGCGTTATGAGGTATGAATATTTTCACACAAATCGCAATATAATTCAATTCTACGTCGGGATTAAACTTCTCTTCTGTTCTAATCAATTACAAACAAATAGTGGACGGAGACGAGTCGACCCGTCGAACTTACTCTCGCTCGGTCCTCGGCAGGTTCGGACTTAGAACAATTTGGGCCGAAAGGTTTTTTCGAGATAATTCTTTAAATAGCGTTATGAGGTATGAATATTTTCACACAAATCGCAATATAATTCAATTCTACGTTGGGATTAAACGTTTTTTCCGTTCTAATCAATTTAAAAAAAAATAGTGGACGAAGACGACTCGATCCGTCGAACTTACTCTCGCTCGGTCCTCGGTACGTTGGGACTTCGAAAAACTTCGGCCGAAAGGTTGTTTCGAGTTATTTCGTTAGAAAGCGTTATGAGGTATGAATATTTTTAGATAAATCGCAATATAATTCGATTTTACGTATGGATTAATCATTTTTTTTGTTCCAAAAAGGTTTAAAAAAAGTAGTGAACCGACTCGACTCGACCCGTCGAAATTACACTCGCTCGGTCCTCGGCAGGTTGGGACTTAGACCAATTTGGGCCGAAAAGTTTTTTCGAGATAGTTCTTTGAATAGCGTTACGAGGTATGAATATTCTCATACAAATCGCAATATAATTCAATTCTACGTCGGGATTAAACGTTTTTTCCGTTCTAATCAATTTAAAAAAAAATAGTGGACGGAGACGACTCGACCCGTCGAACTTACCCTAGCTCGGTCCTCGGTACGTTGGGACTTGGAACAATTTCGGCCGAAAAGTTTTTTCGAGATATTTCGTTAAATAGCGTTATGCCGTATGAATATTTTTAGATAAATCGCAATATAATTCGATTTTACGTATGGATTAATCATTTTTTTTGTTCCAAAAAGGTTTAAAAAAAGTAGTGAACCGACTCGACTCGACCCGTCGAACTTACACTCGCTCGGTCCTCGGCAGGTTGGGACTTAGACCAATTTGGGCCGAAAAGTTTTTTCGAGATAGTTCTTTGAATAGCGTTACGAGGTATGAATATTCTCATACAAATCGCAATATAATTCAATTCTACGTCGGGATTAAACGTTTTTTCCGTTCTAATCAATTTAAAAAAAAATAGTGGACGGAGACGACTCGACCCGTCGAACTTACCCTAGCTCGGTCCTCGGTACGTTGGGACTTGGAACAATTTCGGCCGAAAAGTTTTTTCGAGATATTTCGTTAAATAGCGTTATGAGGTATGAATATTTTCACACAAATCGCAATATAATTCAATTCTACGTTGGGATTAAAAGTTTTTTCCGTTCTAATCAATTTAAAAAAAAATAGTGGACGAAGACGACTCGATCCGTCGAACTTACTCTCGCTCGGTCCTCGGTACGTTGGGACTTCGAAAAACTTCGGCCGAAAGGTTGTTTCGAGTTATTTCGTTAGAAAGCGTTATGAGGTATGAATATTTTTAGATAAATCGCAATATAATTCGATTTTACGTATGGATTAATCATTTTTTTTGTTCCAAAAAGGTTTAAAAAAAGTAGTGAACCGACTCGACTCGACCCGTCGAACTTACACTCGCTCGGTCCTCGGCAGGTTGGGACTTAGACCAGTTTGGGCCGAAAAGTTTTTTCGAGATAGTTCTTTGAATAGCGTTACGAGGTATGAATATTCTCATACAAATCGCAATATAATTCAATTCTACGTCGGGATTAAACGTTTTTTCCGTTCTAATCAATTTAAAAAAAAATAGTGGACGGAGACGACTCGACCCGTCGAACTTACCCTAGCTCGGTCCTCGGTACGTTGGGACTTGGAACAATTTCGGCCGAAAAGTTTTTTCGAGATATTTCGTTAAATAGCGTTATGCCGTATGAATATTTTTAGATAAATCGCAATATAATTCGATTTTACGTATGGATTAATCTTTTTTTTTGTTCCAAAAAGGTTTAAAAAAAGTAGTGAACCGACTCGACTCGACCCGTCGAACTTACACTCGCTCGTTCCTCGGCAGGTTGGGACTTAGAACAATTTGGGCCGAAGGGTTTTTTCGAGATAATTCTTTGAATAGCGTTACGAGGTATGAATATTCTCATACAAATCGCAATATAATTCAATTCTACGTCGGGATTAAACGTTTTTTCCGTTCTAATCAATTTAAAAAAAAATAGTGGACGGAGACGACTCGACCCGTCGAACTTACCCTAGCTCGGTCCTCGGTACGTTGGGACTTGGAACAATTTCGGCCGAAAAGTTTTTTCGAGATATTTCGTTAAATAGCGTTATGCCGTATGAATATTTTTAGATAAATCGCAATATAATTCGATTTTACGTATGGATTAATCATTTTTTTTGTTCCAAAAAGGTTTAAAAAAAGTAGTGAACCGACTCGACTCGACCCGTCGAACTTACACTCGCTCGTTCCTCGGCAGGTTGGGACTTAGAACAATTTGGGCCGAACGGTTTTTTCGAGATAATTCTTTAAATAGCGTTATGAGGTATGAATATTTTCACACAAATCGCAATATAATTCAATTCTACGTTGGGATTAAACGTTTTTTCCGTTCTAATCAATTTAAAAAAAAATAGTGGACGAAGACGACTCGATCCGTCGAACTTACTCTCGCTCGGTCCTCGGTACGTTGGGACTTCGAAAAACTTCGGCCGAAAGGTTGTTTCGAGTTATTTCGTTGGAAAGCGTTATGAGGTATGAATATTTTTAGATAAATCGCAATATAATTCGATTTTACGGATGGATTAAACATTTTTTTTGTTCCAAAAAGGTTTAAAAAAAGTAGTGAACCGACTCGACTCAATCCGTCGAACTTACTCTCGCTCGGTCCTCGGCAGGTTGGGACTTAGAACAATTTGGGCCGAAAGGTTTTTTCGAGATAATTCTTTAAATAGCGTTATGAGGTATGAATATTTTCACACAAATCGCAATATAATTCAATTCTTCGTCGGGATTAAACGTTTTTACCGTTCCAATCAATTAAAAAAAAATAGTGGACGGAGACGACTCGATCCGTCGAACTTACTCTCGCTCGGTCCTCGGTACGTTGGGCCTTAGTAGAATTTTTGACCGAAAAGTTTTTTCGAGTAATTTCGTTAAATAGCGTTATGCGGTATGAATATTTTTACATAAATCGCAATATAATTCGATTTTACGTTTGGATTAAATATTTTTTTTGTTCCAAAAAGGTTTAAAAAAAGTAGTGAACCGACTCGACTCGACCCGTCGAACTTAATCTCGCTCGGTCCTCGGTACGTAGGGACTTCGAAAAACTTCGGCCGAAAAGTTTTTTCGAGTTATTACGTTAAAAAGCGTTATGAGGTATGAATATTTTTACATAAATCGCAATATAATTCGATTTTACGTTTGGATTAAATATTTTTTTGTTCCAAAAAGGTTTAAAAAAAGTAGTGAACCGACTCGACTCGACCCGCCGAACTCACTCTCGCTCGGTCCTCGGCAGGTTGGGACTTCGAAAAACTTCGGCCGAAAGGTTTTTTCGAGTTATTACGTTAAAGAGCGTTATGAGATATGACCATTTTCACATAAATCGCAACATAATTCGATTTTACGTTTGGTTAAACATTTTTTTGTTCCAAAAAAGTTTAAAAAAAGTAGTGAACCGACTCGACTCGACCCGTCTAACTTACTCTCGCTCGGTCCTCGGTACGTTGGGACTTGGAAGAATTTTTGACCGAAAAGTTTTTTCGAGTTATTTCGTTAAATAGCGTTATGCCGTATGAATATTTTTAGATAAATCGCAATATAATTCGATTTTACGTATGGATTAATCATTTTTTTTGTTACAAAAAGGTTTAAAAAAAGTAGTGAACCGACTCTACTCGACCCGTCGAACTTACTCTCGCTCAGTCCTCGGCAGGTTGGGACATCGAAAAACTTCGGCCGAAAGGTTGTTTCGAGTTATTTCGTTATGAGGTATGAATATTTTCACACAAATCGCAATATAATTCAATTCTACGTCGGGATTAAAGGTTTTTTCCGTTCTAATCAATTTAAAAAAAAATAGCTGACGGAGACGACTCGACCCGTCGAACTTACTCTCGCTCGGTCCTCGGTACGTTGGGACTTGGAAGAATTTTTGACAGAAAAGTTTTTTCGAGTTATTTCGTTAAAGAGCGTTATGAGATATGACCATTTTCACATAAATCGCAACATAATTCGATTTTACGTATGGATTAAACATTTTTTTTGTTCCAAAAAGGTTTAAAAAAAGTAGTGAACCGACTCGACTCGACCCGTCGAACTTACTCTCGCTCGGTCCTCGGCAGGTTGGGACTTAGTAGAATTTTTTACCGAAAAGTTTTTTCGAATAATTTCGTTAAATAGCGTTATGCGGTATGAATATTTTTACATAAATCGCAATATAATTCGATTTTACGTATGGATTAGACATTTTTTTTGTTCCAAAAAGGTTTAAAAAAAGTAGTGAACCGACTCGACTCGACCCGTCGAACTTACTCTCACTCGGTCCTCGGCAGGTTGGGACTTAGAACAATTTGGGCCGAAAGGTTTTTTCGAGATAATTCTTTAAATAGCGTTATGAGGTATGAATATTTTCACACAAATCGCAATATAAATCGATTTTACGTATGGATTAAACATTTTTTTTCTTCCAAAAAGGTTTAAAAAAAGTAGTGAACCGACTCGATTCGACCCGTCGAACTTAATCTCGCTCGGTCCTCGGCCGGTTGGGACTTAGTAGAATTTTTGACCGAAAAGTTTTTTCGAGTAATTTCGTTAAATAGCGTTATGCGGTATGAATATTTTTACATAAATCGCAATAAAATTCGATTTTACGTATGGATTAAACATTTTTTTTGTTCCAAAAAGGTTTAAAAAAAGTAGTGAACCGACTCGACTCGACCCGTCGAACTTACTCTCGCTCGGTCCTCGGCAGGTTGGGACTTGGAACAATTTCGGCCGAAAGGTTTTTTCGAGATAATTCTTTAAATATCGTTATGCGGTATGAATATTTTTACATAAATCGCAATATAAATCGATTTTACGTATGGATTAAACATTTTTTTTGTTCCAAGAAGGTTTAAAAAAAGTAGTGAACCGACTCGACTCGAGCCGTCGAACTTAATCTCGCTCGGTCCCCGGTACGTAGGGACTTCGAAAAACTTCGGCCGAAAGGTTTTTTCGAGTTATTACGTTAAAAAGAGTTATGAGGTATGAATATTTTCACACAAATCGCAATATAATTCAATTCTACGTCGGGATTAAAGGTTTTTTCCGTTCTAATCAATTTAAAAAAAAATAGATGACGGAGACGACTCGACCCGTCGAACTTACTCTCGCTCGGTCCTCGGTACATTGGGACTTGGAAGAATTTTTGACAGAAAAGTTTTTTCGAGTTATTTCGTTAAAGAGCGTTATGAGATATGACCATTTTCACATAAATCGCAACATAATTCGATTTTACGTATGGATTAAACATTTTTTTTGTTCCAAAAAGGTTTAAAAAAAGTAGTGAACCGACTCGACTCGACCCGTCGAACTTACTCTCGCTCGGTCCTCGGCAGGTTGGGACTTAGTAGAATTTTTTACCGAAAAGTTTTTTCGAATAATTTCGTTAAATAGCGTTATGCGGTATGAATATTTTTACATAAATCGCAATATAATTCGATTTTACGTATGGATTAGACATTTTTTTTGTTCCAAAAAGGTTTAAAAAAAGTAGTGAACCGACTCGACTCGACCCGTCGAACTTGATCTCGCTCGGTCCTCGGTACGTAGGGACTTCGAAAAACTTCGGCCGAAAGGTTTTTTCGAGTTATTACGTTAAAAAGCGTTATGAGGTATGAATATTTTCACACAAATCGCAATATAATTCAATTCTACGTCGGGATTAAACGTTTTTTCCGTTCTAATCAATTTAAAAAAAAATAGCTGACGGAGACGACTCGACCCGTCGAACTTACTCTCGCTCGGTCCTCGGTACGTTGGGACTTGGAAGAATTTTTGACAGAAAAGTTTTTTCGAGTTATTTCGTTAAAGAGCGTTATGAGATATGACCATTTCCACGTAAATCGCAACATAATTCGATTTTACGTATGGATTAAACATTTTTTTTGTTCCAAAAAGGTTTAAAAAAAGTAGTGAACCGACTAGACTCGACCCGTCAAACTTACTCTCGCTCGGTCCTCGGCAGGTTGGGACTTAGTAGAATTATTGGCCGAAAAGTTTTTTCGAGTAATTTCGTTAAATAGCGTTATGCGGTATGAATATTTTTACATAAATCGCAATATAATTCGATTTTACGTATGGATTAAACATTTTTTTCGTTCCAAAAAGGTTTAAAAAAAGTAGTGAACCGACTCGACTCGATCCGTCGAACTTACTCTCGCTCGGTCCTCGGTACGTTGGGACTTAGAACAATTTGGGCCGAAAGGTTTTTTCGAGATAGTTCTTTGAATAGCGTTATGAGGAATGAATATTTTCACACAAATCGCAATATAATTCAATTCTACGTCGGGATTAAACGCTTTTTCCGTTCCAATCAATTTAAAAAAAAATAGTGGACGGAGACGACTCGACCCGTCGAACTTACCCTAGCTCGGTCCTCGGTACGTTGGGACTTGGAACAATTTCGGCCGAAAGGTTTTTTCGAGTTGTTTCGTTAAAAAGCGTTATGAGGTATGAATATTTTTACATAATTCGCAATATAATTCGATTTTACGTATGGATTAAACATTTTTTTCGTTCCAAAAAGGTTTAAAAAAAGTAGTGAACCGACTCGACTCGACCCGTCGAACTTACTCTCGCTCAATCCTCGGTACGTTGGGACTTAGTAGAATTTTTGACCGAAAAGTTTTTTCGAGTAATTTCGTTAAATAGCGTTATGCGGTATTTATATTTTTACATAAATCGCAATATAATTCGATTTTACGTATGGATTAAAGATTTTTTTTGTTCCAAAAAGGTTTAAAAAAAGTAGTGAACCGACTCGACTCGACCCGTCGAACTTACTCTCACTCGGTCCTCGGTACGTAGGGACTTCGAAAAACTTCGGCCGAAAAGTTTTTTCGAGTTATTTCGTTAAAAAGCGTTATGAGGTATGAATATTTTTACATAAATCGCAATATAATTCGATTTTACGTTTGGATTAAATATTTTTTTTGTTACAAAAAGGTTTAAAAAAAGTAGTGAACCGACTCGACTCGACCCGTCGAACTTACCCTAGCTCGGTCCTCGGCAGGTTGGGACTTAGTAGAATTATTGGCCGAAAAGTTTTTTCGAGTAATTTCGTTAAATAGCGTTATGCGGTATGAATATTTTTACATAAATCGCAATATAATTCGATTTTACGTATGGATTAAACATTTTTTTCGTTCCAAAAAGGTTTAAAAAAAGTAGTGAACCGACTCGACTCGATCCGTCGAACTTACTCTCGCTCGGTCCTCGGTACGTTGGGACTTAGAACAATTTGGGCCGAAAGGTTTTTTCGAGATAGTTCTTTGAATAGCGTTATGAGGAATGAATATTTTCACACAAATCGCAATATAATTCAATTCTACGTCGGGATTAAACGTTTTTTCCGTTCCAATCAATTTAAAAAAAAATAGTGGACGGAGACGACTCGACCCGTCGAACTTACCCTAGCTCGGTCCTCGGTACGTTGGGACTTGGAACAATTTCGGCCGAAAGGTTTTTTCGAGTTATTTCGTTAAAAAGCGTTATGAGGTATGAATATTTTTACATAAATCGCAATATAATTCGATTTTACGTATGGATTAAACATTTTTTTCGTTCCAAAAAGGTTTAAAAAAAGTAGTGAACCGACTCGACTCGACCCGTCGAACTTACTCTCGCTCAATCCTCGGTACGTTGGGACTTAGTAGAATTTTTGACCGAAAAGTTTTTTCGAGTAATTTCGTTAAATAGCGTTATGCGGTATTTATATTTTTACATAAATCGCAATATAATTCGATTTTACGTATGGATTAAAGATTTTTTTTGTTCCAAAAAGGTTTAAAAAAAGTAGTGAACCGACTCGACTCGACCCGTCGAACTTACTCTCACTCGGTCCTCGGCAGGTTGGGACTTAGAACAATTTGGGCCGAAAGGTTTTTTCGAGATAATTCTTTAAATAGCGTTATGAGGTATGAATATTTTCACACAAATCGCAATATAATTCAATTCTACGTTGGGATTAAACGTTTTTTCCGTTCTAATCAATTTAAAAAAAAATAGTGGACGAAGACGACTCGATCCGTCGAACTTACTCTCGCTCGGTCCTCGGTACGTTGGGACTTCGAAAAACTTCGGCCGAAAGGTTGTTTCGAGTTATTTCGTTAGAAAGCGTTATGAGGTATGAATATTTTTAGATAAATCGCAATATAATTCGATTTTACGTATGGATTAATCATTTTTTTTGTTCCAAAAAGGTTTAAAAAAAGTAGTGAACCGACTCGACTCGACCCGTCGAACTTACACTCGCTCGGTCCTCGGCAGGTTGGGACTTAGACCAATTTGGGCCGAAAAGTTTTTTCGAGATAGTTCTTTGAATAGCGTTACGAGGTATGAATATTCTCATACAAATCGCAATATAATTCAATTCTACGTCGGGATTAAACGTTTTTTCCGTTCTAATCAATTTAAAAAAAAATAGTGGACGGAGACGACTCGACCCGTCGAACTTACCCTAGCTCGGTCCTCGGTACGTTGGGACTTGGAACAATTTCGGCCGAAAAGTTTTTTCGAGATATTTCGTTAAATAGCGTTATGAGGTATGAATATTTTCACACAAATCGCAATATAATTCAATTCTACGTTGGGATTAAACGTTTTTTCCGTTCTAATCAATTTAAAAAAAAATAGTGGACGAAGACGACTCGATCCGTCGAACTTACTCTCGCTCGGTCCTCGGTACGTTGGGACTTCGAAAAACTTCGGCCGAAAGGTTGTTTCGAGTTATTTCGTTAGAAAGCGTTATGAGGTATGAATATTTTTAGATAAATCGCAATATAATTCGATTTTACGTATGGATTAATCATTTTTTTTGTTCCAAAAAGGTTTAAAAAAAGTAGTGAACCGACTCGACTCGACCCGTCGAACTTACACTCGCTCGGTCCTCGGCAGGTTGGGACTTAGACCAATTTGGGCCGAAAAGTTTTTTCGAGATAGTTCTTTGAATAGCGTTACGAGGTATGAATATTCTCACACAAATCGCAATATAATTCAATTCTTCGTCGGGATTAAACGTTTTTTCCGTTCCAATCAATTAAAAAAAAATAGTGGACGGAGACGACTCGATCCGTCGAACTTACTCTCGCTCGGTCCTCGGTACGTTGGGCCTTAGTAGAATTTTTGACCGAAAAGTTTTTTCGAGTAATTTCGTTAAATAGCGTTATGCGGTATGAATATTTTTACATAAATCGCAATATAATTCGATTTTACGTTTGGATTAAATATTTTTTTTGTTCCAAAAAGGTTTAAAAAAAGTAGTGAACCGACTCGACTCGACCCGTCGAACTTAATCTCGCTCGGTCCTCGGTACGTAGGGACTTCGAAAAACTTCGGCCGAAAAGTTTTTTCGAGTTATTACGTTAAAAAGCGTTATGAGGTATGAATATTTTTACATAAATCGCAATATAATTCGATTTTACGTTTGCATTAAATATTTTTTTGTTCCAAAAAGGTTTAAAAAAAGTAGTGAACCGACTCGACTCGACCCGCCGAACTCACTCTCGCTCGGTCCTCGGCAGGTTGGGACTTCGAAAAACTTCGGCCGAAAGGTTTTTTCGAGTTATTACGTTAAAGAGCGTTATGAGATATGACCATTTTCACATAAATCGCAACATAATTCGATTTTACGTTTGGTTAAACATTTTTTTTGTTCCAAAAAGGTTTAAAAAAAGTAGTGAACCGACTCGACTCGACCCGTCTAACTTACTCTCGATCGGTCCTCGGTACGTTGGGACTTGGAAGAATTTTTGACAGAAAAGTTTTTTCGAGTTATTTCGTTAAAGAGCGTTATGAGATATGACCATTTTCACACAAATCGCAATATAATTCAATTCTACGTCGGGATTAAACGTTTTTTCCGTTCTAATCAATTTAAAAAAAAATAGTGGACGGAGACGACTCCACTCGTCGAACTTACTCTCGCACGGTCCACGGTACGTTGGGACTTAGTAAAATTTTTGACCGAAAAGTTTTTTCGAGTTATTTCGTTAAACAGCGTTATGCCGTATGAATATTTTTAGATAAATCGCAATATAATTCGATTTTACGTATGGATTAATCATTTTTTTTGTTCCAAAAAGGTTTAAAAAAAGTAGTGAACCGACTCTACTCGACCCGTCGAACTTACTCTCGCTCAGTCCTCGGCAGGTTGGGACTTCGAAAAACTTCGGCCGAAAGGTTGTTTCGAGTTATTTCGTTATGAGGTATGAATATTTTCACACAAATCGCAATATAATTCAATTCTACGTCGGGATTAAAGGTTTTTTCCGTTCTAATCAATTTAAAAAAAAATAGCTGACGGAGACGACTCGACCCGTCGAACTTACTCTCGCTCGGTCCTCGGTACGTTGGGACTTGGAAGAATTTTTGACAGAAAAGTTTTTTCGAGTTATTTCGTTAAAGAGCGTTATGAGATATGACCATTTTCACATAAATCGCAACATAATTCGATTTTACGTATGGATTAAACATTTTTTTTCTTCCAAAAAGGTTTAAAAAAAGTAGTGAACCGACTCGATTCGACCCGTCGAACTTAATCTCGCTCGGTCCTCGGCAGGTTGGGACTTAGTAGAATTTTTGACCGAAAAGTTTTTTCGAGTAATTTCGTTAAATAGCGTTATGCGGTATGAATATTTTTACATAAATCGCAATAAAATTCGATTTTACGTATGGATTAAACATTTTTTTTGTTCCAAAAAGGTTTAAAAAAAGTAGTGAACTGACTCGACTCGACCCGTCGAACTTACTCTCGCTCGGTCCTCGGTACGTAGGGACTTCGAAAAACTTCGGCCGAAAGGTTTTTTCGAGTTATTACGTTAAAAAGAGTTATGAGGTATGAATATTTTCACACAAATCGCAATATAATTCAATTCTACGTCGGGATTAAAGGTTTTTTCCGTTCTAATCAATTTAAAAAAAAATAGATGACGGAGACGACTCGACCCGTCGAACTTACTCTCGCTCGGTCCTCGGTACATTGGGACTTGGAAGAATTTTTGACAGAAAAGTTTTTTCGAGTTATTTCGTTAAAGAGCGTTATGAGATATGACCATTTTCACATAAATCGCAACATAATTCGATTTTACGTATGGATTAAACATTTTTTTTGTTCCAAAAAGGTTTAAAAAAAGTAGTGAACCGACTCGACTCGACCCGTCGAACTTACTCTCGCTCGGTCCTCGGCAGGTTGGGACTTAGTAGAATTTTTTACCGAAAAGTTTTTTCGAATAATTTCGTTAAATAGCGTTATGCGGTATGAATATTTTTACATAAATCGCAATATAATTCGATTTTACGTATGGATTAGACATTTTTTTTGTTCCAAAAAGGTTTAAAAAAAGTAGTGAACCGACTCGACTCGACCCGTCGAACTTGATCTCGCTCGGTCCTCGGTACGTAGGGACTTCGAAAAACTTCGGCCGAAAGGTTTTTTCGAGTTATTACGTTAAAAAGCGTTATGAGGTATGAATATTTTCACACAAATCGCAATATAATTCAATTCTACGTCGGGATTAAACGTTTTTTCCGTTCTAATCAATTTAAAAAAAAATAGCTGACGGAGACGACTCGACCCGTCGTACTTACTCTCGCTCGGTCCTCGGTACGTTGGGACTTGGAAGAATTTTTGACAGAAAAGTTTTTTCGAGTTATTTCGTTAAAGAGCGTTATGAGATATGACCATTTCCACATAAATCGCAACATAATTCGATTTTACGTATGGATTAAACATTTTTTTTGTTCCAAAAAGGTTTAAAAAAAGTAGTGAACCGACTAGACTCGACCCGTCAAACTTACTCTCGCTCGGTCCTCGGCAGGTTGGGACTTAGTAGAATTATTGGCCGAAAAGTTTTTTCGAGTAATTTCGTTAAATAGCGTTATGCGGTATGAATATTTTTACATAAATCGCAATATAATTCGATTTTACGTATGGATTAAACATTTTTTTCGTTCCAAAAAGGTTTAAAAAAAGTAGTGAACCGACTCGACTCGATCCGTCGAACTTACTCTCGCTCGGTCCTCGGTACGTTGGGACTTAGAACAATTTGGGCCGAAAGGTTTTTTCGAGATAGTTCTTTGAATAGCGTTATGAGGAATGAATATTTTCACACAAATCGCAATATAATTCAATTCTACGTCGGGATTAAACGTTTTTTCCGTTCCAATCAATTTAAAAAAAAATAGTGGACGGAGACGACTCGACTCGTCGAACTTACTCTCGCACGGTCCACGGTACGTTGGGACTTCGAAAAACTTCGGCCGAAAGGTTTTTTCGAGTTATTACGTTAAAAAGCGTTATGAGGTATGAATATTTTTACATAAATCGCAATATAATTCGATTTTACGTATGGATTAAACATTTTTTTCGTTCCAAAAAGGTTTAAAAAAAGTAGTGAACCGACTCGACTCGACCCGTCGAACTTACTCTCGCTCAATCCTCGGTACGTTGGGACTTGGAACAATTTCGGCCGAAAGGTTTATTCGAGTTATTTCGTTAAAAGGCGTTATGAGGTATGAATATTTTTACATAAATCGCAATATAATTCGATTTTACGTATGGATTAAACATTTTTTTCGTTAAAAAAGGTTTAAAAAAAGTAGTGAACCGACTCGACTCGACCCGTCGAACTTACTCTCGCTCAATCCTCGGTACGTTGGGACTTAGTAGAATTTTTGACCGAAAAGTTTTTTCGAGTAATTTCGTTAAATAGCGTTATGCGGTATTCATATTTTTACATAAATCGCAATATAATTCGATTTTACGTTTGGATTAAATATTTTTTTTGTTCCAAAAAGGTTTAAAAAAAGTAGTGAACCGACTCGACTCGACCCGTTGAACTTAATCTCGCTCGGTCCTCGGTACGTAGGGACTTCGAAAAACTTCGGCCGAAAAGTTTTTTCGAGTTATTACGTTAAAAAGCGTTATGAGGTATGAATATTTTTACATAAATCGCAATATAATTCGATTTTACGTTTGCATTAAATATTTTTTTGTTCCAAAAAGGTTTAAAAAAAGTAGTGAACCGACTCGACTCGACCCGCCGAACTCACTCTCGCTCGGTCCTCGGCAGGTTGGGACTTCGAAAAACTTCGGCCGAAAGGTTTTTTCGAGTTATTACGTTAAAGAGCGTTATGAGATATGACCATTTTCACATAAATCGCAACATAATTCGATTTTACGTTTGGTTAAACATTTTTTTTGTTCCAAAAAGGTTTAAAAAAAGTAGTGAACCGACTCGACTCGACCCGTCTAACTTACTCTCGCTCGGTCCTCGGTACGTTGGGACTTGGAAGAATTTTTGACAGAAAAGTTTTTTCGAGTTATTTCGTTAAAGAGCGTTATGAGATATGACCATTTTCACACAAATCGCAATATAATTCAATTCTACGTCGGGATTAAACGTTTTTTCCGTTCTAATCAATTTAAAAAAAAATAGTGGACGGAGACGACTCCACTCGTCGAACTTACTCTCGCACGGTCCACGGTACGTTGGGACTTAGTAAAATTTTTGACCGAAAAGTTTTTTCGAGTTATTTCGTTAAACAGCGTTATGCCGTATGAATATTTTTAGATAAATCGCAATATAATTCGATTTTACGTATGGATTAATCATTTTTTTTGTTCCAAAAAGGTTTAAAAAAAGTAGTGAACCGACTCTACTCGACCCGTCGAACTTACTCTCGCTCAGTCCTCGGCAGGTTGGGACTTCGAAAAACTTCGGCCGAAAGGTTGTTTCGAGTTATTTCGTTATGAGGTATGAATATTTTCACACAAATCGCAATATAATTCAATTCTACGTCGGGATTAAAGGATTTTTCCGTTCTAATCAATTTAAAAAAAAATAGCTGACGGAGACGACTCGACCCGTCGAACTTACTCTCGCTCGGTCCTCGGTACGTTGGGACTTGGAAGAATTTTTGACAGAAAAGTTTTTTCGAGTTATTTCGTTAAAGAGCGTTATGAGATATGACCATTTTCACATAAATCGCAACATAATTCGATTTTACGTATGGATTAAACATTTTTTTTCTTCCAAAAAGGTTTAAAAAAAGTAGTGAACCGACTCGATTCGACCCGTCGAACTTAATCTCGCTCGGTCCTCGGCAGGTTGGGACTTAGTAGAATTTTTGACCGAAAAGTTTTTTCGAGTAATTTCGTTAAATAGCGTTATGCGGTATGAATATTTTTACATAAATCGCAATAAAATTCGATTTTACGTATGGATTAAACATTTTTTTTGTTCCAAAAAGGTTTAAAAAAAGTAGTGAACTGACTCGACTCGACCCGTCGAACTTACTCTCGCTCGGTCCTCGGTACGTAGGGACTTCGAAAAACTTCGGCCGAAAGGTTTTTTCGAGTTATTACGTTAAAAAGAGTTATGAGGTATGAATATTTTCACACAAATCGCAATATAATTCAATTCTACGTCGGGATTAAAGGTTTTTTCCGTTCTAATCAATTTAAAAAAAAATAGATGACGGAGACGACTCGACCCGTCGAACTTACTCTCGCTCGGTCCTCGGTACATTGGGACTTGGAAGAATTTTTGACAGAAAAGTTTTTTCGAGTTATTTCGTTAAAGAGCGTTATGAGATATGACCATTTTCACATAAATCGCAACATAATTCGATTTTACGTATGGATTAAACATTTTTTTTGTTCCAAAAAGGTTTAAAAAAAGTAGTGAACCGACTCGACTCGACCCGTCGAACTTACTCTCGCTCGGTCCTCGGCAGGTTGGGACTTAGTAGAATTTTTTACCGAAAAGTTTTTTCGAATAATTTCGTTAAATAGCGTTATGCGGTATGAATATTTTTACATAAATCGCAATATAATTCGATTTTACGTATGGATTAGACATTTTTTTTGTTCCAAAAAGGTTTAAAAAAAGTAGTGAACCGACTCGACTCGACCCGTCGAACTTGATCTCGCTCGGTCCTCGGTACGTAGGGACTTCGAAAAACTTCGGCCGAAAGGTTTTTTCGAGTTATTACGTTAAAAAGCGTTATGAGGTATGAATATTTTCACACAAATCGCAATATAATTCAATTCTACGTCGGGATTAAACGTTTTTTCCGTTCTAATCAATTTAAAAAAAAATAGCTGACGGAGACGACTCGACCCGTCGTACTTACTCTCGCTCGGTCCTCGGTACGTTGGGACTTGGAAGAATTTTTGACAGAAAAGTTTTTTCGAGTTATTTCGTTAAAGAGCGTTATGAGATATGACCATTTCCACATAAATCGCAACATAATTCGATTTTACGTATGGATTAAACATTTTTTTTGTTCCAAAAAGGTTTAAAAAAAGTAGTGAACCGACTAGACTCGACCCGTCAAACTTACTCTCGCTCGGTCCTCGGCAGGTTGGGACTTAGTAGAATTATTGGCCGAAAAGTTTTTTCGAGTAATTTCGTTAAATAGCGTTATGCGGTATGAATATTTTTACATAAATCGCAATATAATTCGATTTTACGTATGGATTAAACATTTTTTTCGTTCCAAAAAGGTTTAAAAAAAGTAGTGAACCGACTCGACTCGATCCGTCGAACTTACTCTCGCTCGGTCCTCGGTACGTTGGGACTTAGAACAATTTGGGCCGAAAGGTTTTTTCGAGATAGTTCTTTGAATAGCGTTATGAGGAATGAATATTTTCACACAAATCGCAATATAATTCAATTCTACGTCGGGATTAAACGTTTTTTCCGTTCCAATCAATTTAAAAAAAAATAGTGGACGGAGACGACTCGACTCGTCGAACTTACTCTCGCACGGTCCACGGTACGTTGGGACTTCGAAAAACTTCGGCCGAAAGGTTTTTTCGAGTTATTACGTTAAAAAGCGTTATGAGGTATGAATATTTTTACATAAATCGCAATATAATTCGATTTTACGTATGGATTAAACATTTTTTTCGTTCCAAAAAGGTTTAAAAAAAGTAGTGAACCGACTCGACTCGACCCGTCGAACTTACTCTCGCTCAATCCTCGGTACGTTGGGACTTGGAACAATTTCGGCCGAAAGGTTTATTCGAGTTATTTCGTTAAAAGGCGTTATGAGGTATGAATATTTTTACATAAATCGCAATATAATTCGATTTTACGTATGGATTAAACATTTTTTTCGTTAAAAAAGGTTTAAAAAAAGTAGTGAACCGACTCGACTCGACCCGTCGAACTTACTCTCGCTCAATCCTCGGTACGTTGGGACTTAGTAGAATTTTTGACCGAAAAGTTTTTTCGAGTAATTTCGTTAAATAGCGTTATGCGGTATTCATATTTTTACATAAATCGCAATATAATTCGATTTTACGTTTGGATTAAATATTTTTTTTGTTCCAAAAAGGTTTAAAAAAAGTAGTGAACCGACTCGACTCGACCCGTCGAACTTAATCTCGCTCGGTCCTCGGTACGTAGGGACTTCGAAAAACTTCGGCCGAAAAGTTTTTTCGAGTTATTACGTTAAAAAGCGTTATGAGGTATGAATATTTTTACATAAATCGCAATATAATTCGATTTAACGTTTGCATTAAATATTTTTTTGTTCCAAAAAGGTTTAAAAAAAGTAGTGAACCGACTCGACTCGACCCGCCGAACTCACTCTCGCTCGGTCCTCGGCAGGTTGGGACTTCGAAAAACTTCGGCCGAAAGGTTTTTTCGAGTTATTACGTTAAAGAGCGTTATGAGATATGACCATTTTCACATAAATCGCAACATAATTCGATTTTACGTTTGGTTAAACATTTTTTTGTTCCAAAAAGGTTTAAAAAAAGTAGTGAACCGACTCGACTCGACCCGTCTAACTTACTCTCGCTCGGTCCTCGGTACGTTGGGACTTGGAAGAATTTTTGACCGAAAAGTTTTTTCGAGTTATTTCGTTAAATAGCGTTATGCCGTATGAATATTTTTAGATAAATCGCAATATAATTCGATTTTACGTATGGATTAATCATTTTTTTTGTTACAAAAAGGTTTAAAAAAAGTAGTGAACCGACTCTACTCGACCCGTCGAACTTACTCTCGCTCAGTCCTCGGCAGGTTGGGACATCGAAAAACTTCGGCCGAAAGGTTGTTTCGAGTTATTTCGTTATGAGGTATGAATATTTTCACACAAATCGCAATATAATTCAATTCTACGTCGGGATTAAAGGTTTTTTCCGTTCTAATCAATTTAAAAAAAAATAGCTGACGGAGACGACTCGACCCGTCGAACTTACTCTCGCTCGGTCCTCGGTACGTTGGGACTTGGAAGAATTTTTGACAGAAAAGTTTTTTCGAGTTATTTCGTTAAAGAGCGTTATGAGATATGACCATTTTCACATAAATCGCAACATAATTCGATTTTACGTATGGATTAAACATTTTTTTTGTTCCAAAAAGGTTTAAAAAAAGTAGTGAACCGACTCGACTCGACCCGTCGAACTTACTCTCGCTCGGTCCTCGGCAGGTTGGGACTTAGTAGAATTTTTTACCGAAAAGTTTTTTCGAATAATTTCGTTAAATAGCGTTATGCGGTATGAATATTTTTACATAAATCGCAATATAATTCGATTTTACGTATGGATTAGACATTTTTTTTGTTCCAAAAAGGTTTAAAAAAAGTAGTGAACCGACTCGACTCGACCCGTCGAACTTACTCTCGCTCGGTCCTCGGTACGTTGGGACTTCGAAAAACTTCGGCCGAAAGGTTGTTTCGAGTTATTTCGTTAGAAAGCGTTATGAGGTATGAATATTTTTAGATAAATCGCAATATAATTCGATTTTACGTATGGATTAATCATTTTTTTTGTTCCAAAAAGGTTTAAAAAAAGTAGTGAACCGACTCGACTCGACCCGTCGAACTTACACTCGCTCGGTCCTCGGCAGGTTGGGACTTAGACCAATTTGGACCGAAAAGTTTTTTCGAGATAGTTCTTTGAATAGCGTTACGAGGTATGAATATTCTCATACAAATCGCAATATAATTCAATTCTACGTCGGGATTAAACGTTTTTTCCGTTCTAATCAATTTAAAAAAAAATAGTGGACGGAGACGACTCGACCCGTCGAACTTACCCTAGCTCGGTCCTCGGTACGTTGGGACTTGGAACAATTTCGGCCGAAAAGTTTTTTCGAGATATTTCGTTAAATAGCGTTATGAGGTATGAATATTTTCACACAAATCGCAATATAATTCAATTCTACGTTGGGATTAAACGTTTTTTCCGTTCTAATCAATTTAAAAAAAAATAGTGGACGAAGACGACTCGATCCGTCGAACTTACTCTCGCTCGGTCCTCGGTACGTTGGGACTTCGAAAAACTTCGGCCGAAAAGTTTTTTCGAGTAATTTCGTTAAATAGCGTTATGCGGTATGAATATTTTTACATAAATCGCAATATAATTCGATTTTACGTTTGGATTAAATATTTTTTTTGTTCCAAAAAGGTTTAAAAAAAGTAGTGAACCGACTCGACTCGACCCGTCGAACTTAATCTCGCTCGGTCCTCGGTACGTAGGGACTTCGAAAAACTTCGGCCGAAAAGTTTTTTCGAGTTATTACGTTAAAAAGCGTTATGAGGTATGAATATTTTTACATAAATCGCAATATAATTCGATTTTACGTTTGGATTAAATATTTTTTTGTTCCAAAAAGGTTTAAAAAAAGTAGTGAACCGACTCGACTCGACCCGCCGAACTTACTCTCGCTCGGTCCTCGGCAGGTTGGGACTTCGAAAAACTTCGGCCGAAAGGTTTTTTCGAGTTATTACGTTAAAGAGCGTTATGAGATATGACCATTTTCACATAAATCGCAACATAATTCGATTTTACGTTTGGTTAAACATTTTTTTTGTTCCAAAAAGGTTTAAAAAAAGTAGTGAACCGACTCGACTCGACCCGTCTAACTTACTCTCGCTCGGTCCTCGGTACGTTGGGACTTGGAAGAATTTTTGACAGAAAAGTTTTTTCGAGTTATTTCGTTAAAGAGCGTTATGAGATATGACCATTTTCACACAAATCGCAATATAATTCAATTCTACGTCGGGATTAAACGTTTTTTCCGTTCTAATCAATTTAAAAAAAAATAGTGGACGGAGACGACTCCACTCGTCGAACTTACTCTCGCACGGTCCACGGTACGTTGGGACTTCGAAAAACTTCGGCCGAAAGGTTTTTTCGAGTTATTACGTTAAAAAGCGTTATGAGGTATGAATATTTTAATTTAAATCGCAATATAATTCGATTTTACGTATGGATTAATCATTTTTTTTGTTCCAAAAAGGTTTAAAAAAAGTAGTGAACCGACTCGACTCGACCCGTCGAACTTAATCTCGCTCGGTCCTCGGTACGTAGGGACTTCGAAAAACTTCGGCCGAAAGGTTTTTTCGAGTTATTACGTTAAAAAGCGTTATGAGGTATGAATATTTTCACACAAATCGCAATATAATTCAATTCTACGTCGGGATTAAACGTTTTTTCCGTTCTAATCAATTAAAAAAAAATAGTGGACGGAGACGACTCGACCCGTCGAACTTACCCTAGCTCGGTACTCGGTGCGTTGGGACTTCGAAAAACTTCGGCCGAAAGGTTTTTTCGAGTTATTACGTTAAAGAGCGTTATGAGATATGACCATTTTCACATAAATCGCAACATAATTCGATTTTACGTTTGGATTAAATATTTTTTTTGTTCCCAAAAGGTTTAAAAAAAGTAGTGAACCGACTCGACTCGACCCGTCGAACTTAATCTCGCTCGGTCCTCGGCAGGTTGGGACTTCGAAAAACTTCGGCCGAAAGGTTTTTTCGAGTTATTACGTTAAAAAGCGTTATGAGGTATGAATATTTTAACATAAATCGCAATATAATTCGATTTTACGTATGGATTAATCATTTTTTTTGTTCCAAAAAGGTTTAAAAAAAGTAGTGAACCGACTCGACTCGACCCGTCGAACTTACACTCGCTCGGTCCTCGGCAGGTTGTGACTTAGAACAATTTGGGCCGAAAGGTTTTTTCGAGATAATTCTTTAAATAGCGTTATGAGGTATGAATATTTTCACACAAATCGCAATATAATTCAATTCTACGTTGGGATTAAACGTTTTTTCCGTTCTAATCAATTTAAAAAAAAATAGTGGACGAAGACGACTCGATCCGTCGAACTTACTCTCGCTCGGTCCTCGGTACGTAGGGACTTCGAAAAACTTCGGCCGAAAGGTTTTTTCGAGTTATTACGTTAAAAAGCGTTATGAGGTATGAATATTTTCACACAAATCGCAATATAATGCAATTCTACGTCGGGATTAAACGTTTTTTCCGTTCTAATCAATTAAAAAAAAATAGTGGACGGAGACGACTCGACCCGTCGAACTTACCCTAGCTCGGTACTCGGTGCGTTGGGACTTCGAAAAACTTCGGCCGAAAGGTTTTTTCGAGTTATTACGTTAAAGAGCGTTATGAGATATGACCATTTTCACATAAATCGCAACATAATTCGATTTTACGTTTGGATTAAATATTTTTTTTGTTCCCAAAAGGTTTAAAAAAAGTAGTGAACCGACTCGACTCGACCCGTCGAACTTAATCTCGCTCGGTCCTCGGCAGGTTGGGACTTCGAAAAACTTCGGCCGAAAGGTTTTTTCGAGTTATTACGTTAAAAAGCGTTATGAGGTATGAATATTTTAACATAAATCGCAATATAATTCGATTTTACGTATGGATTAATCATTTTTTTTGTTCCAAAAAGGTTTAAAAAAAGTAGTGAACCGACTCGACTCGACCCGTCGAACTTACACTCGCTCGGTCCTCGGCAGGTTGTGACTTAGAACAATTTGGGCCGAAAGGTTTTTTCGAGATAATTCTTTAAATAGCGTTATGAGGTATGAATATTTTCACACAAATCGCAATATAATTCAATTCTACGTTGGGATTAAACGTTTTTTCCGTTCTAATCAATTTAAAAAAAAATAGTGGACGAAGACGACTCGATCCGTCGAACTTACTCTCACTCGGTCCTCGGCAGGTTGGGACTTCGAAAAACTTCGGCCGAAAGGTTTTTTCGAGTTATTACGTTAAAAAGCGTTATGAGGTATGAATATTTTCACACAAATCGCAATATAATTCAATTCTACGTCGGGATTAAACTTCTCTTCTGTTCTAATCAATTACAAACAAATAGTGGACGGAGACGAGTCGACCCGTCGAACTTACTCTCGCTCGGTCCTCGGTACGTTGGGACTTCGAAAAACTTCGGCCGAAAGGTTGTTTCGAGTTATTTCGTTAGAAAGCGTTATGAGGTATGAATATTTTTAGATAAATCGCAATATAATTCGATTTTACGTATGGAATAATCATTTTTTTTGTTCCAAAAAGGTTTAAAAAAAGTAGTGAACCGACTCGACTCGACCCGTCGAACTTACACTCGCTCGGTCCTCGGCAGGTTGGGACTTAGACCAATTTGGGCCGAAAAGTTTTTTCGAGATAGTTCTTTGAATAGCGTTACGAGGTATGAATATTCTCATACAAATCGCAATATAATTCAATTCTACGTCGGGATTAAACGTTTTTTCCGTTCTAATCAATTTAAAAAAAAATAGTGGACGGAGACGACTCGACCCGTCGAACTTACCCTAGCTCGGTCCTCGGTACGTTGGGACTTGGAACAATTTCGGCCGAAAAGTTTTTTCGAGATATTTCGTTAAATAGCGTTATGAGGTATGAATATTTTCACACAAATCGCAATATAATTCAATTCTACGTTGGGATTAAACGTTTTTTCCGTTCTAATCAATTTAAAAAAAAATAGTGGACGAAGACGACTCGATCCGTCGAACTTACTCTCGCTCGGTCCTCGGTACGTTGGGACTTCGAAAAACTTCGGCCGAAAAGTTTTTTCGAGTAATTTCGTTAAATAGCGTTATGCGGTATGAATATTTTTACATAAATCGCAATATAATTCGATTTTACGTTTGGATTAAATATTTTTTTTGTTCCAAAAAGGTTTAAAAAAAGTAGTGAACCGACTCGACTCGACCCGTCGAACTTAATCTCGCTCGGTCCTCGGTACGTAGGGACTTCGAAAAACTTCGGCCGAAAAGTTTTTTCGAGTTATTACGTTAAAAAGCGTTATGTTGTATGAATATTTTTACATAAATCGCAATATAATTCGATTTTACGTTTGGATTAAATATTTTTTTGTTCCAAAAAGGTTTAAAAAAAGTAGTGAACCGACTCGACTCGACCCGCCGAACTTACTCTCGCTCGGTCCTCGGCAGGTTGGGACTTCGAAAAACTTCGGCCGAAAGGTTTTTTCGAGTTATTACGTTAAAGAGCGTTATGAGATATGACCATTTTCACATAAATCGCAACATAATTCGATTTTACGTTTGGTTAAACATTTTTTTTGTTCCAAAAAGGTTTAAAAAAAGTAGTGAACCGACTCGACTCGACCCGTCTAACTTACTCTCGCTCGGTCCTCGGTACGTTGGGACTTGGAAGAATTTTTGACAGAAAAGTTTTTTCGAGTTATTTCGTTAAAGAGCGTTATGAGATATGACCATTTTCACACAAATCGCAATATAATTCAATTCTACGTCGGGATTAAACGTTTTTTCCGTTCTAATCAATTTAAAAAAAAATAGTGGACGGAGACGACTCCACTCGTCGAACTTACTCTCGCACGGTCCACGGTACGTTGGGACTTCGAAAAACTTCGGCCGAAAGGTTTTTTCGAGTTATTACGTTAAAAAGCGTTATGAGGTATGAATATTTTAACATAAATCGCAATATAATTCGATTTTACGTATGGATTAATCATTTTTTTTGTTCCAAAAAGGTTTAAAAAAAGTAGTGAACCGACTCGACTCGACCCGTCGAACTTAATCTCGCTCGGTCCTCGGTACGTAGGGACTTCGAAAAACTTCGGCCGAAAGGTTTTTTCGAGTTATTACGTTAAAAAGCGTTATGAGGTATGAATATTTTCACACAAATCGCAATATAATTCAATTCTACGTCGGGATTAAACGTTTTTTCCGTTCTAATCAATTAAAAAAAAATAGTGGACGGAGACGACTCGACCCGTCGAACTTACCCTAGCTCGGTACTCGGTGCGTTGGGACTTCGAAAAACTTCGGCCGAAAGGTTTTTTCGAGTTATTACGTTAAAGAGCGTTATGAGATATGACCATTTTCACATAAATCGCAACATAATTCGATTTTACGTTTGGATTAAATATTTTTTTTGTTCCCAAAAGGTTTAAAAAAAGTAGTGAACCGACTCGACTCGACCCGTCGAACTTAATCTCGCTCGGTCCTCGGCAGGTTGGGACTTCGAAAAACTTCGGCCGAAAGGTTTTTTCGAGTTATTACGTTAAAAAGCGTTATGAGGTATGAATATTTTAACATAAATCGCAATATAATTCGATTTTACGTATGGATTAATCATTTTTTTTGTTCCAAAAAGGTTTAAAAAAAGTAGTGAACCGACTCGACTCGACCCGTCGAACTTACACTCGCTCGGTCCTCGGCAGGTTGTGACTTAGAACAATTTGTGCCGAAAGGTTTTTTCGAGATAATTCTTTAAATAGCGTTATGAGGTATGAATATTTTCACACAAATCGCAATATAATTCAATTCTACGTTGGGATTAAACGTTTTTTCCGTTCTAATCAATTTAAAAAAAAATAGTGGACGAAGACGACTCGATCCGTCGAACTTACTCTCGCTCGGTCCTCGGTACGTAGGGACTTCGAAAAACTTCGGCCGAAAGGTTTTTTCGAGTTATTACGTTAAAAAGCGTTATGAGGTATGAATATTTTCACACAAATCGCAATATAATTCAATTCTACGTCGGGATTAAACGTTTTTTCCGTTCTAATCAATTAAAAAAAAATAGTGGACGGAGACGACTCGACCCGTCGAACTTACCCTAGCTCGGTACTCGGTGCGTTGGGACTTCGAAAAACTTCGGCCGAAAGGTTTTTTCGAGTTATTACGTTAAAGAGCGTTATGAGATATGACCATTTTCACATAAATCGCAACATAATTCGATTTTACGTTTGGATTAAATATTTTTTTTGTTCCCAAAAGGTTTAAAAAAAGTAGTGAACCGACTCGACTCGACCCGTCGAACTTAATCTCGCTCGGTCCTCGGCAGGTTGGGACTTCGAAAAACTTCGGCCGAAAGGTTTTTTCGAGTTATTACGTTAAAAAGCGTTATGAGGTATGAATATTTTAACATAAATCGCAATATAATTCGATTTTACGTATGGATTAATCATTTTTTTTGTTCCAAAAAGGTTTAAAAAAAGTAGTGAACCGACTCGACTCGACCCGTCGAACTTACACTCGCTCGGTCCTCGGCAGGTTGTGACTTAGAACAATTTGGGCCGAAAGGTTTTTTCGAGATAATTCTTTAAATAGCGTTATGAGGTATGAATATTTTCACACAAATCGCAATATAATTCAATTCTACGTTGGGATTAAACGTTTTTTCCGTTCTAATCAATTTAAAAAAAAATAGTGGACGAAGACGACTCGATCCGTCGAACTTACTCTCACTCGGTCCTCGGCAGGTTGGGACTTCGAAAAACTTCGGCCGAAAGGTTTTTTCGAGTTATTACGTTAAAAAGCGTTATGAGGTATGAATATTTTCACACAAATCGCAATATAATTCAATTCTACGTCGGGATTAAACTTCTCTTCTGTTCTAATCAATTACAAACAAATAGTGGACGGAGACGAGTCGACCCGTCGAACTTACTCTCGCTCGGTCCTCGGCAGGTTCGGACTTAGAACAATTTGGGCCGAAAGGTTTTTTCGAGTTATTTCGTTAAAAAGCGTTATGAGGTATGAATATTTTCACATAAATCGCAATATAATTCGATTTTACGTATGGATTAAACATTTTTTTGTTCCAAAAATGTTTAAAAAAAGTAGTGAACCGACTCGACTCGACCCGTCGAACTTAGTCTCGCTCGGTCCTCGGCAGGTTGGGACTTAGACCAATTTGGGCCGAAAAGTTTTTTCGAGATAGTTCTTTGAATAGCGTTACGAGGTATGAATATTCTCATACAAATCGCAATATAATTCAATTCTACGTCGGGATTAAACGTTTTTTCCGTTCTAATCAATTTAAAAAAAAATAGTGGACGAAGACGACTCGATCCGTCGAACTTACTCTCACTCGGTCCTCGGCAGGTTGGGACTTCGAAAAACTTCGGCCGAAAGGTTTTTTCGAGTTATTACGTTAAAAAGCGTTATGAGGTATGAATATTTTCACACAAATCGCAATATAATTCAATTCTACGTCGGGATTAAACTTCTCTTCTGTTCTAATCAATTACAAACAAATAGTGGACGGAGACGAGTCGACCCGTCGAACTTACTCTCGCTCGGTCCTCGGCAGGTTCGGACTTAGAACAATTTGGGCCGAAAGGTTTTTTCGAGATAATTCTTTAAATAGCGTTATGAGGTATGAATATTTTCACACAAATCGCAATATAATTCAATTCTACGTTGGGATTAAACGTTTTTTCCGTTCTAATCAATTTAAAAAAAAATAGTGGACGAAGACGACTCGATCCGTCGAACTTACTCTCGCTCGGTCCTCGGTACGTTGGGACTTCGAAAAACTTCGGCCGAAAGGTTGTTTCGAGTTATTTCGTTAGAAAGCGTTATGAGGTATGAATATTTTTAGATAAATCGCAATATAATTCGATTTTACGTATGGATTAATCATTTTTTTTGTTCCAAAAAGGTTTAAAAAAAGTAGTGAACCGACTCGACTCGACCCGTCGAAATTACACTCGCTCGGTCCTCGGCAGGTTGGGACTTAGACCAATTTGGGCCGAAAAGTTTTTTCGAGATAGTTCTTTGAATAGCGTTACGAGGTATGAATATTCTCATACAAATCGCAATATAATTCAATTCTACGTCGGGATTAAACGTTTTTTCCGTTCTAATCAATTTAAAAAAAAATAGTGGACGGAGACGACTCGACCCGTCGAACTTACCCTAGCTCGGTCCTCGGTACGTTGGGACTTGGAACAATTTCGGCCGAAAAGTTTTTTCGAGATATTTCGTTAAATAGCGTTATGAGGTATGAATATTTTTAGATAAATCGCAATATAATTCGATTTTACGTATGGATTAATCATTTTTTTTGTTCCAAAAAGGTTTAAAAAAAGTAGTGAACCGACTCGACTCGACCCGTCGAACTTACACTCGCTCGGTCCTCGGCAGGTTGGGACTTAGACCAATTTGGGCCGAAAAGTTTTTTCGAGATAGTTCTTTGAATAGCGTTACGAGGTATGAATATTCTCATACAAATCGCAATATAATTCAATTCTACGTCGGGATTAAACGTTTTTTCCGTTCTAATCAATTTAAAAAAAAATAGTGGACGGAGACGACTCGACCCGTCGAACTTACCCTAGCTCGGTCCTCGGTACGTTGGGACTTGGAACAATTTCGGCCGAAAAGTTTTTTCGAGATATTTCGTTAAATAGCGTTATGAGGTATGAATATTTTCACACAAATCGCAATATAATTCAATTCTACGTTGGGATTAAAAGTTTTTTCCGTTCTAATCAATTTAAAAAAAAATAGTGGACGAAGACGACTCGATCCGTCGAACTTACTCTCGCTCGGTCCTCGGTACGTTGGGACTTCGAAAAACTTCGGCCGAAAGGTTGTTTCGAGTTATTTCGTTAGAAAGCGTTATGAGGTATGAATATTTTTAGATAAATCGCAATATAATTCGATTTTACGTATGGATTAATCATTTTTTTTGTTCCAAAAAGGTTTAAAAAAAGTAGTGAACCGACTCGACTCGACCCGTCGAACTTACACTCGCTCGGTCCTCGGCAGGTTGGGACTTAGACCAGTTTGGGCCGAAAAGTTTTTTCGAGATAGTTCTTTGAATAGCGTTACGAGGTATGAATATTCTCATACAAATCGCAATATAATTCAATTCTACGTCGGGATTAAACGTTTTTTCCGTTCTAATCAATTTAAAAAAAAATAGTGGACGGAGACGACTCGACCCGTTGAACTTACCCTAGCTCGGTCCTCGGTACGTTGGGACTTGGAACAATTTCGGCCGAAAAGTTTTTTCGAGATATTTCGTTAAATAGCGTTATGCCGTATGAATATTTTTAGATAAATCGCAATATAATTCGATTTTACGTATGGATTAATCTTTTTTTTTGTTCCAAAAAGGTTTAAAAAAAGTAGTGAACCGACTCGACTCGACCCGTCGAACTTACACTCGCTCGTTCCTCGGCAGGTTGGGACTTAGAACAATTTGGGCCGAAGGGTTTTTTCGAGATAATTCTTTGAATAGCGTTACGAGGTATGAATATTCTCATACAAATCGCAATATAATTCAATTCTACGTCGGGATTAAACGTTTTTTCCGTTCTAATCAATTTAAAAAAAAATAGTGGACGGAGACGACTCGACCCGTCGAACTTACCCTAGCTCGGTCCTCGGTACGTTGGGACTTGGAACAATTTCGGCCGAAAAGTTTTTTCGAGATATTTCGTTAAATAGCGTTATGCCGTATGAATATTTTTAGATAAATCGCAATATAATTCGATTTTACGTATGGATTAATCATTTTTTTTGTTCCAAAAAGGTTTAAAAAAAGTAGTGAACCGACTCGACTCGACCCGTCGAACTTACACTCGCTCGTTCCTCGGCAGGTTGGGACTTAGAACAATTTGGGCCGAACGGTTTTTTCGAGATAATTCTTTAAATAGCGTTATGAGGTATGAATATTTTCACACAAATCGCAATATAATTCAATTCTACGTTGGGATTAAACGTTTTTTCCGTTCTAATCAATTTAAAAAAAAATAGTGGACGAAGACGACTCGATCCGTCGAACTTACTCTCGCTCGGTCCTCGGTACGTTGGGACTTCGAAAAACTTCGGCCGAAAGGTTGTTTCGAGTTATTTCGTTGGAAAGCGTTATGAGGTATGAATATTTTTAGATAAATCGCAATATAATTCGATTTTACGGATGGATTAAACATTTTTTTTGTTCCAAAAAGGTTTAAAAAAAGTAGTGAACCGACTCGACTCAATCCGTCGAACTTACTCTCGCTCGGTCCTCGGCAGGTTGGGACTTAGAACAATTTGGGCCGAAAGGTTTTTTCGAGATAATTCTTTAAATAGCGTTATGAGGTATGAATATTTTCACACAAATCGCAATATAATTCAATTCTTCGTCGGGATTAAACGTTTTTACCGTTCCAATCAATTAAAAAAAAATAGTGGACGGAGACGACTCGATCCGTCGAACTTACTCTCGCTCGGTCCTCGGTACGTTGGGCCTTAGTAGAATTTTTGACCGAAAAGTTTTTTCGAGTAATTTCGTTAAATAGCGTTATGCGGTATGAATATTTTTACATAAATCGCAATATAATTCGATTTTACGTTTGGATTAAATATTTTTTTTGTTCCAAAAAGGTTTAAAAAAAGTAGTGAACCGACTCGACTCGACCCGTCGAACTTAATCTCGCTCGGTCCTCGGTACGTAGGGACTTCGAAAAACTTCGGCCGAAAAGTTTTTTCGAGTTATTACGTTAAAAAGCGTTATGAGGTATGAATATTTTTACATAAATCGCAATATAATTCGATTTTACGTTTGGATTAAATATTTTTTTGTTCCAAAAAGGTTTAAAAAAAGTAGTGAACCGACTCGACTCGACCCGCCGAACTCACTCTCGCTCGGTCCTCGGCAGGTTGGGACTTCGAAAAACTTCGGCCGAAAGGTTTTTTCGAGTTATTACGTTAAAGAGCGTTATGAGATATGACCATTTTCACATAAATCGCAACATAATTCGATTTTACGTTTGGTTAAACATTTTTTTGTTCCAAAAATGTTTAAAAAAAGTAGTGAACCGACTCGACTCGACCCGTCTAACTTACTCTCGCTCGGTCCTCGGTACGTTGGGACTTGGAAGAATTTTTGACCGAAAAGTTTTTTCGAGTTATTTCGTTAAATAGCGTTATGCCGTATGAATATTTTTAGATAAATCGCAATATAATTCGATTTTACGTATGGATTAATCATTTTTTTTGTTACAAAAAGGTTTAAAAAAAGTAGTGAACCGACTCTACTCGACCCGTCGAACTTACTCTCGCTCAGTCCTCGGCAGGTTGGGACATCGAAAAACTTCGGCCGAAAGGTTGTTTCGAGTTATTTCGTTATGAGGTATGAATATTTTCACACAAATCGCAATATAATTCAATTCTACGTCGGGATTAAAGGTTTTTTCCGTTCTAATCAATTTAAAAAAAAATAGCTGACGGAGACGACTCGACCCGTCGAACTTACTCTCGCTCGGTCCTCGGTACGTTGGGACTTGGAAGAATTTTTGACAGAAAAGTTTTTTCGAGTTATTTCGTTAAAGAGCGTTATGAGATATGACCATTTTCACATAAATCGCAACATAATTCGATTTTACGTATGGATTAAACATTTTTTTTGTTCCAAAAAGGTTTAAAAAAAGTAGTGAACCGACTCGACTCGACCCGTCGAACTTACTCTCGCTCGGTCCTCGGCAGGTTGGGACTTAGTAGAATTTTTTACCGAAAAGTTTTTTCGAATAATTTCGTTAAATAGCGTTATGCGGTATGAATATTTTTACATAAATCGCAATATAATTCGATTTTACGTATGGATTAGACATTTTTTTTGTTCCAAAAAGGTTTAAAAAAAGTAGTGAACCGACTCGACTCGACCCGTCGAACTTACTCTCACTCGGTCCTCGGCAGGTTGGGACTTAGAACAATTTGGGCCGAAAGGTTTTTTCGAGATAATTCTTTAAATAGCGTTATGAGGTATGAATATTTTCACACAAATCGCAATATAAATCGATTTTACGTATGGATTAAACATTTTTTTTCTTCCAAAAAGGTTTAAAAAAAGTAGTGAACCGACTCGATTCGACCCGTCGAACTTAATCTCGCTCGGTCCTCGGCAGGTTGGGACTTAGTAGAATTTTTGACCGAAAAGTTTTTTCGAGTAATTTCGTTAAATAGCGTTATGCGGTATGAATATTTTTACATAAATCGCAATAAAATTCGATTTTACGTATGGATTAAACATTTTTTTTGTTCCAAAAAGGTTTAAAAAAAGTAGTGAACCGACTCGACTCGACCCGTCGAACTTACTCTCGCTCGGTCCTCGGCAGGTTGGGACTTGGAACAATTTCGGCCGAAAGGTTTTTTCGAGATAATTCTTTAAATATCGTTATGCGGTATGAATATTTTTACATAAATCGCAATATAAATCGATTTTACGTATGGATTAAACATTTTTTTTGTTCCAAGAAGGTTTAAAAAAAGTAGTGAACCGACTCGACTCGAGCCGTCGAACTTAATCTCGCTCGGTCCCCGGTACGTAGGGACTTCGAAAAACTTCGGCCGAAAGGTTTTTTCGAGTTATTACGTTAAAAAGAGTTATGAGGTATGAATATTTTCACACAAATCGCAATATAATTCAATTCTACGTCGGGATTAAAGGTTTTTTCCGTTCTAATCAATTTAAAAAAAAATAGATGACGGAGACGACTCGACCCGTCGAACTTACTCTCGCTCGGTCCTCGGTACATTGGGACTTGGAAGAATTTTTGACAGAAAAGTTTTTTCGAGTTATTTCGTTAAAGAGCGTTATGAGATATGACCATTTTCACATAAATCGCAACATAATTCGATTTTACGTATGGATTAAACATTTTTTTTGTTCCAAAAAGGTTTAAAAAAAGTAGTGAACCGACTCGACTCGACCCGTCGAACTTACTCTCGCTCGGTCCTCGGCAGGTTGGGACTTAGTAGAATTTTTTACCGAAAAGTTTTTTCGAATAATTTCGTTAAATAGCGTTATGCGGTATGAATATTTTTACATAAATCGCAATATAATTCGATTTTACGTATGGATTAGACATTTTTTTTGTTCCAAAAAGGTTTAAAAAAAGTAGTGAACCGACTCGACTCGACCCGTCGAACTTGATCTCGCTCGGTCCTCGGTACGTAGGGACTTCGAAAAACTTCGGCCGAAAGGTTTTTTCGAGTTATTACGTTAAAAAGCGTTATGAGGTATGAATATTTTCACACAAATCGCAATATAATTCAATTCTACGTCGGGATTAAACGTTTTTTCCGTTCTAATCAATTTAAAAAAAAATAGCTGACGGAGACGACTCGACCCGTCGAACTTACTCTCGCTCGGTCCTCGGTACGTTGGGACTTGGAAGAATTTTTGACAGAAAAGTTTTTTCGAGTTATTTCGTTAAAGAGCGTTATGAGATATGACCATTTCCACATAAATCGCAACATAATTCGATTTTACGTATGGATTAAACATTTTTTTTGTTCCAAAAAGGTTTAAAAAAAGTAGTGAACCGACTAGACTCGACCCGTCAAACTTACTCTCGCTCGGTCCTCGGCAGGTTGGGACTTAGTAGAATTATTGGCCGAAAAGTTTTTTCGAGTAATTTCGTTAAATAGCGTTATGCGGTATGAATATTTTTACATAAATCGCAATATAATTCGATTTTACGTATGGATTAAACATTTTTTTCGTTCCAAAAAGGTTTAAAAAAAGTAGTGAACCGACTCGACTCGATCCGTCGAACTTACTCTCGCTCGGTCCTCGGTACGTTGGGACTTAGAACAATTTGGGCCGAAAGGTTTTTTCGAGATAGTTCTTTGAATAGCGTTATGAGGAATGAATATTTTCACACAAATCGCAATATAATTCAATTCTACGTCGGGATTAAACGTTTTTTCCGTTCCAATCAATTTAAAAAAAAATAGTGGACGGAGACGACTCGACCCGTCGAACTTACCCTAGCTCGGTCCTCGGTACGTTGGGACTTGGAACAATTTCGGCCGAAAGGTTTTTTCGAGTTGTTTCGTTAAAAAGCGTTATGAGGTATGAATATTTATACATAAATCGCAATATAATTCGATTTTACGTATGGATTAAACATTTTTTTCGTTCCAAAAAGGTTTAAAAAAAGTAGTGAACCGACTCGACTCGACCCGTCGAACTTACTCTCGCTCAATCCTCGGTACGTTGGGACTTAGTAGAATTTTTGACCGAAAAGTTTTTTCGAGTAATTTCGTTAAATAGCGTTATGCGGTATTTATATTTTTACATAAATCGCAATATAATTCGATTTTACGTATGGATTAAAGATTTTTTTTGTTCCAAAAAGGTTTAAAAAAAGTAGTGAACCGACTCGACTCGACCCGTCGAACTTACTCTCACTCGGTCCTCGGTACGTAGGGACTTCGAAAAACTTCGGCCGAAAAGTTTTTTCGAGTTATTTCGTTAAAAAGCGTTATGAGGTATGAATATTTTTACATAAATCGCAATATAATTCGATTTTACGTTTGGATTAAATATTTTTTTTGTTACAAAAAGGTTTAAAAAAAGTAGTGAACCGACTCGACTCGACCCGTCGAACTTACCCTAGCTCGGTCCTCGGCAGGTTGGGACTTAGTAGAATTATTGGCCGAAAAGTTTTTTCGAGTAATTTCGTTAAATAGCGTTATGCGGTATGAATATTTTTACATAAATCGCAATATAATTCGATTTTACGTATGGATTAAACATTTTTTTCGTTCCAAAAAGGTTTAAAAAAAGTAGTGAACCGACTCGACTCGATCCGTCGAACTTACTCTCGCTCGGTCCTCGGTACGTTGGGACTTAGAACAATTTGGGCCGAAAGGTTTTTTCGAGATAGTTCTTTGAATAGCGTTATGAGGAATGAATATTTTCACACAAATCGCAATATAATTCAATTCTACGTCGGGATTAAACGTTTTTTCCGTTCCAATCAATTTAAAAAAAAATAGTGGACGGAGACGACTCGACCCGTCGAACTTACCCTAGCTCGGTCCTCGGTACGTTGGGACTTGGAACAATTTCGGCCGAAAGGTTTTTTCGAGTTATTTCGTTAAAAAGCGTTATGAGGTATGAATATTTTTACATAAATCGCAATATAATTCGATTTTACGTATGGATTAAACATTTTTTTCGTTCCAAAAAGGTTTAAAAAAAGTAGTGAACCGACTCGACTCGACCCGTCGAACTTACTCTCGCTCAATCCTCGGTACGTTGGGACTTAGTAGAATTTTTGACCGAAAAGTTTTTTCGAGTAATTTCGTTAAATAGCGTTATGCGGTATTTATATTTTTACATAAATCGCAATATAATTCGATTTTACGTATGGATTAAAGATTTTTTTTGTTCCAAAAAGGTTTAAAAAAAGTAGTGAACCGACTCGACTCGACCCGTCGAACTTACTCTCACTCGGTCCTCGGCAGGTTGGGACTTAGAACAATTTGGGCCGAAAGGTTTTTTCGAGATAATTCTTTAAATAGCGTTATGAGGTATGAATATTTTCACACAAATCGCAATATAATTCAATTCTACGTTGGGATTAAACGTTTTTTCCGTTCTAATCAATTTAAAAAAAAATAGTGGACGAAGACGACTCGATCCGTCGAACTTACTCTCGCTCGGTCCTCGGTACGTTGGGACTTCGAAAAACTTCGGCCGAAAGGTTGTTTCGAGTTATTTCGTTAGAAAGCGTTATGAGGTATGAATATTTTTAGATAAATCGCAATATAATTCGATTTTACGTATGGATTAATCATTTTTTTTGTTCCAAAAAGGTTTAAAAAAAGTAGTGAACCGACTCGACTCGACCCGTCGAACTTACACTCGCTCGGTCCTCGGCAGGTTGGGACTTAGACCAATTTGGGCCGAAAAGTTTTTTCGAGATAGTTCTTTGAATAGCGTTACGAGGTATGAATATTCTCATACAAATCGCAATATAATTCAATTCTACGTCGGGATTAAACGTTTTTTCCGTTCTAATCAATTTAAAAAAAAATAGTGGACGGAGACGACTCGACCCGTCGAACTTACCCTAGCTCGGTCCTCGGTACGTTGGGACTTGGAACAATTTCGGCCGAAAAGTTTTTTCGAGATATTTCGTTAAATAGCGTTATGAGGTATGAATATTTTCACACAAATCGCAATATAATTCAATTCTACGTTGGGATTAAACGTTTTTTCCGTTCTAATCAATTTAAAAAAAAATAGTGGACGAAGACGACTCGATCCGTCGAACTTACTCTCGCTCGGTCCTCGGTACGTTGGGACTTCGAAAAACTTCGGCCGAAAGGTTGTTTCGTGTTATTTCGTTAGAAAGCGTTATGAGGTATGAATATTTTTAGATAAATCGCAATATAATTCGATTTTACGTATGGATTAATCATTTTTTTTGTTCCAAAAAGGTTTAAAAAAAGTAGTGAACCGACTCGACTCGACCCGTCGAACTTACACTCGCTCGGTCCTCGGCAGGTTGGGACTTAGACCAATTTGGGCCGAAAAGTTTTTTCGAGATAGTTCTTTGAATAGCGTTACGAGGTATGAATATTCTCACACAAATCGCAATATAATTCAATTCTACGTCGGGATTAAACGTTTTTTCCGTTCTAATCAATTTAAAAAAAAATAGTGGACGGAGACGACTCGACCCGTCGAACTTACCCTAGCTCGGTCCTCGGTACGTTGGGACTTGGAACAATTTCGGCCGAAAAGTTTTTTCGAGATATTTCGTTAAATAGCGTTATGAGGTATGAATATTTTCACACAAATCGCAATATAATTCAATTCTACGTTGGGATTAAACGTTTTTTCCGTTCTAATCAATTTAAAAAAAAATAGTGGACGAAGACGACTCGATCCGTCGAACTTACTCTCGCTCGGTCCTCGGTACGTTGGGACTTCGAAAAACTTCGGCCGAAAGGTTGTTTCGAGTTATTTCGTTAGAAAGCCTTATGAGGTATGAATATTTTTAGATAAATCGCAATATAATTCGATTTTACGTATGGATTAATCATTTTTTTTGTTCCAAAAAGGTTTAAAAAAAGTAGTGAACCGACTCGACTCGACCCGTCGAACTTACACTCGCTCGGTCCTCGGCAGGTTGGGACTTAGACCAATTTGGGCCGAAAAGTTTTTTCGAGATAGTTCTTTGAATAGCGTTACGAGGTATGAATATTCTCACACAAATCGCAATATAATTCAATTCTTCGTCGGGATTAAACGTTTTTTCCGTTCCAATCAATTAAAAAAAAATAGTGGACGGAGACGACTCGATCCGTCGAACTTACTCTCGCTCGGTCCTCGGTACGTTGGGCCTTAGTAGAATTTTTGACCGAAAAGTTTTTTCGAGTAATTTCGTTAAATAGCGTTATGCGGTATGAATATTTTTACATAAATCGCAATATAATTCGATTTTACGTTTGGATTAAATATTTTTTTTGTTCCAAAAAGGTTTAAAAAAAGTAGTGAACCGACTCGACTCGACCCGTCGAACTTAATCTCGCTCGGTCCTCGGTACGTAGGGACTTCGAAAAACTTCGGCCGAAAAGTTTTTTCGAGTTATTACGTTAAAAAGCGTTATGAGGTATGAATATTTTTACATAAATCGCAATATAATTCGATTTTACGTTTGCATTAAATATTTTTTTGTTCCAAAAAGGTTTAAAAAAAGTAGTGAACCGACTCGACTCGACCCGCCGAACTCACTCTCGCTCGGTCCTCGGCAGGTTGGGACTTCGAAAAACTTCGGCCGAAAGGTTTTTTCGAGTTATTACGTTAAAGAGCGTTATGAGATATGACCATTTTCACATAAATCGCAACATAATTCGATTTTACGTTTGGTTAAACATTTTTTTTGTTCCAAAAAGGTTTAAAAAAAGTAGTGAACCGACTCGACTCGACCCGTCTAACTTACTCTCGCTCGGTCCTCGGTACGTTGGGACTTGGAAGAATTTTTGACAGAAAAGTTTTTTCGAGTTATTTCGTTAAAGAGCGTTATGAGATATGACCATTTTCACACAAATCGCAATATAATTCAATTCTACGTCGGGATTAAACGTTTTTTCCGTTCTAATCAATTTAAAAAAAAATAGTGGACGGAGACGACTCCACTCGTCGAACTTACTCTCGCACGGTCCACGGTACGTTGGGACTTAGTAAAATTTTTGACCGAAAAGTTTTTTCGAGTTATTTCGTTAAACAGCGTTATGCCGTATGAATATTTTTAGATAAATCGCAATATAATTCGATTTTACGTATGGATTAATCATTTTTTTTGTTCCAAAAAGGTTTAAAAAAAGTAGTGAACCGACTCTACTCGACCCGTCGAACTTACTCTCGCTCAGTCCTCGGCAGGTTGGGACTTCGAAAAACTTCGGCCGAAAGGTTGTTTCGAGTTATTTCGTTATGAGGTATGAATATTTTCACACAAATCGCAATATAATTCAATTCTACGTCGGGATTAAAGGTTTTTTCCGTTCTAATCAATTTAAAAAAAAATAGCTGACGGAGACGACTCGACCCGTCGAACTTACTCTCGCTCGGTCCTCGGTACGTTGGGACTTGGAAGAATTTTTGACAGAAAAGTTTTTTCGAGTTATTTCGTTAAAGAGCGTTATGAGATATGACCATTTTCACATAAATCGCAACATAATTCGATTTTACGTATGGATTAAACATTTTTTTTCTTCCAAAAAGGTTTAAAAAAAGTAGTGAACCGACTCGATTCGACCCGTCGAACTTAATCTCGCTCGGTCCTCGGCAGGTTGGGACTTAGTAGAATTTTTGACCGAAAAGTTTTTTCGAGTAATTTCGTTAAATAGCGTTATGCGGTATGAATATTTTTACATAAATCGCAATAAAATTCGATTTTACGTATGGATTAAACATTTTTTTTGTTCCAAAAAGGTTTAAAAAAAGTAGTGAACTGACTCGACTCGACCCGTCGAACTTACTCTCGCTCGGTCCTCGGTACGTAGGGACTTCGAAAAACTTCGGCCGAAAGGTTTTTTCGAGTTATTACGTTAAAAAGAGTTATGAGGTATGAATATTTTCACACAAATCGCAATATAATTCAATTCTACGTCGGGATTAAAGGTTTTTTCCGTTCTAATCAATTTAAAAAAAAATAGATGACGGAGACGACTCGACCCGTCGAACTTACTCTCGCTCGGTCCTCGGTACATTGGGACTTGGAAGAATTTTTGACAGAAAAGTTTTTTCGAGTTATTTCGTTAAAGAGCGTTATGAGATATGACCATTTTCACATAAATCGCAACATAATTCGATTTTACGTATGGATTAAACATTTTTTTTGTTCCAAAAAGGTTTAAAAAAAGTAGTGAACCGACTCGACTCGACCCGTCGAACTTACTCTCGCTCGGTCCTCGGCAGGTTGGGACTTAGTAGAATTTTTTACCGAAAAGTTTTTTCGAATAATTTCGTTAAATAGCGTTATGCGGTATGAATATTTTTACATAAATCGCAATATAATTCGATTTTACGTATGGATTAGACATTTTTTTTGTTCCAAAAAGGTTTAAAAAAAGTAGTGAACCGACTCGACTCGACCCGTCGAACTTGATCTCGCTCGGTCCTCGGTACGTAGGGACTTCGAAAAACTTCGGCCGAAAGGTTTTTTCGAGTTATTACGTTAAAAAGCGTTATGAGGTATGAATATTTTCACACAAATCGCAATATAATTCAATTCTACGTCGGGATTAAACGTTTTTTCCGTTCTAATCAATTTAAAAAAAAATAGCTGACGGAGACGACTCGACCCGTCGTACTTACTCTCGCTCGGTCCTCGGTACGTTGGGACTTGGAAGAATTTTTGACAGAAAAGTTTTTTCGAGTTATTTCGTTAAAGAGCGTTATGAGATATGACCATTTCCACATAAATCGCAACATAATTCGATTTTACGTATGGATTAAACATTTTTTTTGTTCCAAAAAGGTTTAAAAAAAGTAGTGAACCGACTAGACTCGACCCGTCAAACTTACTCTCGCTCGGTCCTCGGCAGGTTGGGACTTAGTAGAATTATTGGCCGAAAAGTTTTTTCGAGTAATTTCGTTAAATAGCGTTATGCGGTATGAATATTTTTACATAAATCGCAATATAATTCGATTTTACGTATGGATTAAACATTTTTTTCGTTCCAAAAAGGTTTAAAAAAAGTAGTGAACCGACTCGACTCGATCCGTCGAACTTACTCTCGCTCGGTCCTCGGTACGTTGGGACTTAGAACAATTTGGGCCGAAAGGTTTTTTCGAGATAGTTCTTTGAATAGCGTTATGAGGAATGAATATTTTCACACAAATCGCAATATAATTCAATTCTACGTCGGGATTAAACGTTTTTTCCGTTCCAATCAATTTAAAAAAAAATAGTGGACGGAGACGACTCGACCCGTCGAACTTACCCTAGCTCGGTCCTCGGTACGTTGGGACTTGGAACAATTTCGGCCGAAAGGTTTTTTCGAGTTATTTCGTTAAAAGGCGTTATGAGGTATGAATATTTTTACATAAATCGCAATATAATTCGATTTTACGTATGGATTAAACATTTTTTTCGTTAAAAAAGGTTTAAAAAAAGTAGTGAACCGACTCGACTCGACCCGTCGAACTTACTCTCGCTCAATCCTCGGTACGTTGGGACTTAGTAGAATTTTTGACCGAAAAGTTTTTTCGAGTAATTTCGTTAAATAGCGTTATGCGGTATTCATATTTTTACATAAATCGCAATATAATTCGATTTTACGTTTGGATTAAATATTTTTTTTGTTCCAAAAAGGTTTAAAAAAAGTAGTGAACCGACTCGACTCGACCCGTCGAACTTAATCTCGCTCGGTCCTCGGTACGTAGGGACTTCGAAAAACTTCGGCCGAAAAGTTTTTTCGAGTTATTACGTTAAAAAGCGTTATGAGGTATGAATATTTTTACATAAATCGCAATATAATTCGATTTAACGTTTGCATTAAATATTTTTTTGTTCCAAAAAGGTTTAAAAAAAGTAGTGAACCGACTCGACTCGACCCGCCGAACTCACTCTCGCTCGGTCCTCGGCAGGTTGGGACTTCGAAAAACTTCGGCCGAAAGGTTTTTTCGAGTTATTACGTTAAAGAGCGTTATGAGATATGACCATTTTCACATAAATCGCAACATAATTCGATTTTACGTTTGGTTAAACATTTTTTTTGTTCCAAAAAGGTTTAAAAAAAGTAGTGAACCGACTCGACTCGACCCGTCTAACTTACTCTCGCTCGGTCCTCGGTACGTTGGGACTTGGAAGAATTTTTGACAGAAAAGTTTTTTCGAGTTATTTCGTTAAAGAGCGTTATGAGATATGACCATTTTCACACAAATCGCAATATAATTCAATTCTACGTCGGGATTAAACGTTTTTTCCGTTCTAATCAATTTAAAAAAAAATAGTGGACGGAGACGACTCCACTCGTCGAACTTACTCTCGCACGGTCCACGGTACGTTGGGACTTAGTAAAATTTTTGACCGAAAAGTTTTTTCGAGTTATTTCGTTAAACAGCGTTATGCCGTATGAATATTTTTAGATAAATCGCAATATAATTCGATTTTACGTATGGATTAATCATTTTTTTTGTTCCAAAAAGGTTTAAAAAAAGTAGTGAACCGACTCTACTCGACCCGTCGAACTTACTCTCGCTCAGTCCTCGGCAGGTTGGGACTTCGAAAAACTTCGGCCGAAAGGTTGTTTCGAGTTATTTCGTTATGAGGTATGAATATTTTCACACAAATCGCAATATAATTCAATTCTACGTCGGGATTAAAGGTTTTTTCCGTTCTAATCAATTTAAAAAAAAATAGCTGACGGAGACGACTCGACCCGTCGAACTTACCCTAGCTCGGTCCTCGGTACGTTGGGACTTGGAACAATTTCGGCCGAAAGGTTTTTTCGAGTTATTTCGTTAAAAAGCGTTATGAGGTATGAATATTTTTACATAAATCGCAATATAATTCGATTTTTCGTATGGATTAAACATTTTTTTCGTTCCAAAAAGGTTTAAAAAAAGTAGTGAACCGACTCGACTCGACCCGTCGAACTTACTCTCGCTCAATCCTCGGTACGTTGGGACTTGGAACAATTTCGGCCGAAAGGTTTATTCGAGTTATTTCGTTAAAAGGCGTTATGAGGTATGAATATTTTTACATAAATCGCAATATAATTCGATTTTACGTATGGATTAAACATTTTTTTCGTTAAAAAAGGTTTAAAAAAAGTAGTGAACCGACTCGACTCGACCCGTCGAACTTACTCTCGCTCAATCCTCGGTACGTTGGGACTTAGTAGAATTTTTGACCGAAAAGTTTTTTCGAGTAATTTCGTTAAATAGCGTTATGCGGTATTCATATTTTTACATAAATCGCAATATAATTCGATTTTACGTTTGGATTAAATATTTTTTTTGTTCCAAAAAGGTTTAAAAAAAGTAGTGAACCGACTCGACTCGACCCGTCGAACTTAATCTCGCTCGGTCCTCGGTACGTAGGGACTTCGAAAAACTTCGGCCGAAAAGTTTTTTCGAGTTATTACGTTAAAAAGCGTTATGAGGTATGAATATTTTTACATAAATCGCAATATAATTCGATTTTACGTTTGCATTAAATATTTTTTTGTTCCAAAAAGGTTTAAAAAAAGTAGTGAACCGACTCGACTCGACCCGCCGAACTCACTCTCGCTCGGTCCTCGGCAGGTTGGGACTTCGAAAAACTTCGGCCGAAAGGTTTTTTCGAGTTATTACGTAAAAGAGCGTTATGAGATATGACCATTTTCACATAAATCGCAACATAATTCGATTTTACGTTTGGTTAAACATTTTTTTTGTTCCAAAAAGGTTTAAAAAAAGTAGTGAACCGACTCGACTCGACCCGTCTAACTTACTCTCGCTCGGTCCTCGGTACGTTGGGACTTGGAAGAATTTTTGACAGAAAAGTTTTTTCGAGTTATTTCGTTAAAGAGCGTTATGAGATATGACCATTTTCACACAAATCGCAATATAATTCAATTCTACGTCGGGATTAAACGTTTTTTCCGTTCTAATCAATTTAAAAAAAAATAGTGGACGGAGACGACTCCACTCGTCGAACTTACTCTCGCACGGTCCACGGTACGTTGGGACTTAGTAAAATTTTTGACCGAAAAGTTTTTTCGAGTTATTTCGTTAAACAGCGTTATGCCGTATGAATATTTTTAGATAAATCGCAGTATAATTCGATTTTACGTATGGATTAATCATTTTTTTTGTTCCAAAAAGGTTTAAAAAAAGTAGTGAACCGACTCTACTCGACCCGTCGAACTTACTCTCGCTCAGTCCTCGGCAGGTTGGGACTTCGAAAAACTTCGGCCGAAAGGTTGTTTCGAGATATTTCGTTATGAGGTATGAATATTTTCACACAAATCGCAATATAATTCAATTCTACGTCGGGATTAAAGGTTTTTTCCGTTCTAATCAATTTAAAAAAAAATAGCTGACGGAGACGACTCGACCCGTCGAACTTACTCTCGCTCGGTCCTCGGTACGTTGGGACTTGGAAGAATTTTTGACAGAAAAGTTTTTTCGAGTTATTTCGTTAAAGAGCGTTATGAGATATGACCATTTTCACATAAATCGCAACATAATTCGATTTTACGTATGGATTAAACATTTTTTTTCTTCCAAAAAGGTTTAAAAAAAGTAGTGAAACGACTCGATTCGACCCGTCGAACTTAATCTCGCTCGGTCCTCGGCAGGTTGGGACTTAGTAGAATTTTTGACCGAAAAGTTTTTTCGAGTAATTTCGTTAAATAGCGTTATGCGGTATGAATATTTTTACATAAATCGCAATAAAATTCGATTTTACGTATGGATTAAACATTTTTTTTGTTCCAAAAAGGTTTAAAAAAAGTAGTGAACTGACTCGACTCGACCCGTCGAACTTACTCTCGCTCGGTCCTCGGTACGTAGGGACTTCGAAAAACTTCGGCCGAAAGGTTTTTTCGAGTTATTACGTTAAAAAGAGTTATGAGGTATGAATATTTTCACACAAATCGCAATATAATTCAATTCTACGTCGGGATTAAAGGTTTTTTCCGTTCTAATCAATTTAAAAAAAAATAGATGACGGAGACGACTCGACCCGTCGAACTTACTCTCGCTCGGTCCTCGGTACATTGGGACTTGGAAGAATTTTTGACAGAAAAGTTTTTTCGAGTTATTTCGTTAAAGAGCGTTATGAGATATGACCATTTTCACATAAATCGCAACATAATTCGATTTTACGTATGGATTAAACATTTTTTTTGTTCCAAAAAGGTTTAAAAAAAGTAGTGAACCGACTCGACTCGACCCGTCGAACTTACTCTCGCTCGGTCCTCGGCAGGTTGGGACTTAGTAGAATTTTTTACCGAAAAGTTTTTTCGAATAATTTCGTTAAATAGCGTTATGCGGTATGAATATTTTTACATAAATCGCAATATAATTCGATTTTACGTATGGATTAGACATTTTTTTTGTTCCAAAAAGGTTTAAAAAAAGTAGTGAACCGACTCGACTCGACCCGTCGAACTTGATCTCGCTCGGTCCTCGGTACGTAGGGACTTCGAAAAACTTCGGCCGAAAGGTTTTTTCGAGTTATTACGTTAAAAAGCGTTATGAGGTATGAATATTTTCACACAAATCGCAATATAATTCAATTCTACGTCGGGATTAAACGTTTTTTCCGTTCTAATCAATTTAAAAAAAAATAGCTGACGGAGACGACTCGACCCGTCGTACTTACTCTCGCTCGGTCCTCGGTACGTTGGGACTTGGAAGAATTTTTGACAGAAAAGTTTTTTCGAGTTATTTCGTTAAAGAGCGTTATGAGATATGACCATTTCCACATAAATCGCAACATAATTCGATTTTACGTATGGATTAAACATTTTTTTTGTTCCAAAAAGGTTTAAAAAAAGTAGTGAACCGACTAGACTCGACGCGTCAAACTTACTCTCGCTCGGTCCTCGGCAGGTTGGGACTTAGTAGAATTATTGGCCGAAAAGTTTTTTCGAGTAATTTCGTTAAATAGCGTTATGCGGTATGAATATTTTTACATAAATCGCAATATAATTCGATTTTACGTATGGATTAAACATTTTTTTCGTTCCAAAAAGGTTTAAAAAAAGTAGTGAACCGACTCGACTCGATCCGTCGAACTTACTCTCGCTCGGTCCTCGGTACGTTGGGACTTAGAACAATTTGGGCCGAAAGGTTTTTTCGAGATAGTTCTTTGAATAGCGTTATGAGGAATGAATATTTTCACACAAATCGCAATATAATTCAATTCTACGTCGGGATTAAACGTTTTTTCCGTTCCAATCAATTTAAAAAAAAATAGTGGACGGAGACGACTCGACCCGTCGAACTTACCCTAGCTCGGTCCTCGGTACGTTGGGACTTGGAACAATTTCGGCCGAAAGGTTTTTTCGAGTTATTTCGTTAAAAAGCGTTATGAGGTATGAATATTTTTACATAAATCGCAATATAATTCGATTTTACGTATGGATTAAACATTTTTTTCGTTCCAAAAAGGTTTAAAAAAAGTAGTGAACCGACTCGACTCGACCCGTCGAACTTACTCTCGCTCAATCCTCGGTACGTTGGGACTTGGAACAATTTCGGCCGAAAGGTTTATTCGAGTTATTTCGTTAAAAGGCGTTATGAGGTATGAATATTTTTACATAAATCGCAATATAATTCGATTTTACGTATGGATTAAACATTTTTTTCGTTAAAAAAGGTTTAAAAAAAGTAGTGAACCGACTCGACTCGACCCGTCGAACTTACTCTCGCTCAATCCTCGGTACGTTGGGACTTAGTAGAATTTTTGACCGAAAAGTTTTTTCGAGCAATTTCGTTAAATAGCGTTATGCGGTATGAATATTTTTACATAAATCGCAATATAATTCGATTTTACGTATGGATTAAACATCTTTTTTGTTCCAAAAAGGTTTAAAAAAAGCAGTGAACCGACTCGACTCGACACGTCGAACTTACTCTCACTCGGTCCTCGGCAGGTTGGGACTTAGAACAATTTGGGCCGAAAGGTTTTTTCGAGATAATTCTTTAAATAGCGTTATGAGGTATGAATATTTTCATACAAATCGCAATATAATTCAATTCTACGTCGGGATTAAACGTTTTTTCCGTTCTAATCAATTTAAAAAAAAATAGTGGACGAAGACGACTCGATCCGTCGAACTTCCTCTCGCTGGGTCCTCGGTACGTTGGGGCTTGGAACAATTTCGGCCGAAATTTTTTTCGAGATATTTCGTTAAAGAGCGTTATGAGGTATGAATATTTTCACACAAATCGCAATATAATTCAATTCTACGTCGGGATTAAACGTTTTCTTCGTTCTAATCAATTTAAAAAAAAATAGCTGACGGAGACGACTCGACCCGTCGAACTTAATCTCGCTCGGTCCTCGGTACGTAGGGACTTCGAAAAACTTCGGCCGAAAGGTTTTTTCGAGTTACTACGTTAAAAAGCGTTATGAGGTATGAATATTTTCACACAAATCGCAATATAATTCAATTCTACGTCGGGATTAAACGTTTTTTCCGTTCTAATCAATTTAAAAAAAAATAGCTGACGGAGACGACTCGACCCGTCGAACTTACTCTCGCTCGGTCCTCGGTACGTTGGGACTTGGAAGAATTTTTGACAGAAAAGTTTTTTCGAGTTATTTCGTTAAAGAGCGTTATGCGATATGACCATTTTCACATAAATCGCAACATAATTCGATTTTACGTATGGATTAAACATTTTTTTTGTTCCAAAAAGGTTTAAAAAAAGTAGTGAACCGACTCGACTCGAGCCGTCGAACTTAATCTCGCTCGGTCCTCGGTACGTTGGGCCTTAGTAGAATTTTTGACCGAAAAGTTTTTTCGAGTAATTTCGTTAAATAGCGTTATGCGGTATGAATATTTTTACATAAATCGCAATATAATACGATTTTACGTTTGGATTAAATATTTTTTTTGTTCCAAAAAGGTTTAAAAAAAGTAGTGAACCGACTCGACTCGACCCGTCGAACTTAATCTCGCTCGGTCCTCGGTACGTAGGGACTTCGAAAAACTTCGGCCGAAAAGTTTTTTCGAGTTATTACGTTAAAAAGCGTTATGAGGTATGAATATTTTTACATAAATCGCAATATAATTCGATTTTACGTTTGCATTAAATATTTTTTTGTTCCAAAAAGGTTTAAAAAAAGTAGTGAACCGACTCGACTCGACCCGCCGAACTCACTCTCGCTCGGTCCTCGGCAGGTTGGGACTTCGAAAAACTTCGGCCGAAAGGTTTTTTCGAGTTATTACGTTAAAGAGCGTTATGAGATATGACCATTTTCACATAAATCGCAACATAATTCGATTTTACGTTTGGTTAAACATTTTTTTTGTTCCAAAAAGGTTTAAAAAAAGTAGTGAACCGACTCGACTCGACCCGTCTAACTTACTCTCGCTCGGTCCTCGGTACGTTGGGACTTGGAAGAATTTTTGACAGAAAAGTTTTTTCGAGTTATTTCGTTAAAGAGCGTTATGAGATATGACCATTTTCACACAAATCGCAATATAATTCAATTCTACGTCGGGATTAAACGTTTTTTCCGTTCTAATCAATTTAAAAAAAAATAGTGGACGGAGACGACTCCACTCGTCGAACTTAATCTCGCACGGTCCACGGTACGTTGGGACTTAGTAAAATTTTTGACCGAAAAGTTTTTTCGAGTTATTTCGTTAAACAGCGTTATGCCGTATGAATATTTTTAGATAAATCGCAATATAATTCGATTTTACGTATGGATTAATCATTTTTTTTGTTCCAAAAAGGTTTAAAAAAAGTAGTGAACCGACTCTACTCGACCCGTCGAACTTACTCTCGCTCAGTCCTCGGCAGGTTGGGACTTCGAAAAACTTCGGCCGAAAGGTTGTTTCGAGTTATTTCGTTATGAGGTATGAATATTTTCACACAAATAGCAATATAATTCAATTCTACGTCGGGATTAAAGGTTTTTTCCGTTCTAATCAATTTAAAAAAAAATAGCTGACGGAGACGACTCGACCCGTCGAACTTACTCTCGCTCGGTCCTCGGTACGTTGGGACTTGGAAGAATTTTTGACAGAAAAGTTTTTTCGAGTTATTTCGTTAAAGAGCGTTATGAGATATGACCATTTTCACATAAATCGCAACATAATTCGATTTTACGTATGGATTAAACATTTTTTTTCTTCCAAAAAGGTTTAAAAAAAGTAGTGAACCGACTCGATTCGACCCGTCGAACTTAATCTCGCTCGGTCCTCGGCAGGTTGGGACTTAGTAGAATTTTTGACCGAAAAGTTTTTTCGAGTAATTTCGTTAAATAGCGTTATGCGGTATGAATATTTTTACATAAATCGCAATAAAATTCGATTTTACGTATGGATTAAACATTTTTTTTGTTCCAAAAAGGTTTAAAAAAAGTAGTGAACCGACTCGACTCGACCCGGCGAACTTACTCTCGCTCGGTCCTCGGCAGGTTGGGACTTGGAACAATTTCGGCCGAAAGGTTTTTTCGAGATAATTCTTTAAATATCGTTATGCGATATGAATATTTTTACATAAATCGCAATATAAATCGATTTTACGTATGGATTAAACATTTTTTTTGTTCCAAGAAGGTTTAAAAAAAGTAGTGAACCGACTCGACTCGAGCCGTCGAACTTAATCTCGCTCGGTCCTCGGTACGTAGGGACTTCGAAAAACTTCGGCCGAAAGGTTTTTTCGAGTTATTACGTTAAAAAGCGTTATGAGGTATGAATATTTTCACACAAATCGCAATATAATTCAATTCTACGTCGGGATTAAACGTTTTTTCCGTTCTAATCAATTTAAAAAAAAATAGCTGACGGAGACGACTCGACCCGTCGTACTTACTCTCGCTCGGTCCTCGGTACGTTGGGACTTGGAAGAATTTTTGACAGAAAAGTTTTTTCGAGTTATTTCGTTAAAGAGCGTTATGAGATATGACCATTTCCACATAAATCGCAACATAATTCGATTTTACGTATGGATTAAACATTTTTTTTGTTCCAAAAAGGTTTAAAAAAAGTAGTGAACCGACTAGACTCGACCCGTCAAACTTACTCTCGCTCGGTCCTCGGCAGGTTGGGACTTAGTAGAATTATTGGCCGAAAAGTTTTTTCGAGTAATTTCGTTAAATAGCGTTATGCGGTATGAATATTTTTACATAAATCGCAATATAATTCGATTTTACGTATGGATTAAACATTTTTTTCGTTCCAAAAAGGTTTAAAAAAAGTAGTGAACCGACTCGACTCGATCCGTCGAACTTACTCTCGCTCGGTCCTCGGTACGTTGGGACTTAGAACAATTTGGGCCGAAAGGTTTTTTCGAGATAGTTCTTTGAATAGCGTTATGAGGAATGAATATTTTCACACAAATCGCAATATAATTCAATTCTACGTCGGGATTAAACGTTTTTTCCGTTCCAATCAATTTAAAAAAAAATAGTGGACGGAGACGACTCGACCCGTCGAACTTACCCTAGCTCGGTCCTCGGTACGTTGGGACTTGGAACAATTTCGGCCGAAAGGTTTTTTCGAGTTATTTCGTTAAAAAGCGTTATGAGGTATGAATATTTTTACATAAATCGCAATATAATTCGATTTTACGTATGGATTAAACATTTTTTTCGTTCCAAAAAGGTTTAAAAAAAGTAGTGAACCGACTCGACTCGACCCGTCGAACTTACTCTCGCTCAATCCTCGGTACGTTGGGACTTAGTAGAATTTTTGACCGAAAAGTTTTTTCGAGTAATTTCGTTAAATAGCGTTATGCGGTATTTATATTTTTACATAAATCGCAATATAATTCGATTTTACGTATGGATTAAAGATTTTTTTTGTTCCAAAAAGGTTTAAAAAAAGTAGTGAACCGACTCGACTCGACCCGTCGAACTTACTCTCACTCGGTCCTCGGTACGTAGGGACTTCGAAAAACTTCGGCCGAAAAGTTTTTTCGAGTTATTTCGTTAAAAAGCGTTATGAGGTATGAATATTTTTACATAAATCGCAATATAATTCGATTTTACGTTTGGATTAAATATTTTTTTTGTTCCAAAAAGGTTTAAAAAAAGTAGTGAACCGACTCGACTCGACCCGTCGAACTTACCCTAGCTCGGTCCTCGGTACGTTGGGACTTGGAACAATTTCGGCCGAAAGGTTTTTTCGAGTTATTTCGTTAAAAGGCGTTATGAGGTATGAATATTTTTACATAAATCGCAATATAATTCGATTTTACGTATGGATTAAACATTTTTTTCGTTAAAAAAGGTTTAAAAAAAGTAGTGAACCGACTCGACTCGACCCGTCGAACTTACTCTCGCTCAATCCTCAGTACGTTGGGACTTAGTAGAATTTTTGACCGAAAAGTTTTTTCGAGTAATTTCGTTAAATAGCGTTATGCGGTATTCATATTTTTACATAAATCGCAATATAATTCGATTTTACGTATGGATTAAACATTTTTTTTGTTCCAAAAAGGTTTAAAAAAAGTAGTGAACCAACTCGACTCGACCCGTCGGACTTACCCTCGCTCTGTCCTCGGCAGGTTGGGACTTAGAACAATTTGGGCCGAAAGGTTTTTTTCGAGATAATTCTTTAAATAGCGTTATGAGGTATGAATATTTTCATACAAATCGCAATATAATTCAATTCTACGTCGGGATTAAACGTTTTTTCCGTTCTAATCAATTTAAAAAAAAATAGTTGACGGAGACGACTCGACCCGTCGAACTTCCTCTCGCTCAATCCTCGGTACGTTGGGACTTAGTAGAATTTTTGACCGAAAAGTTTTTTCGAGCAATTTCGTTAAATAGCGTTATGCGGTATGAATATTTTTACATAAATCGCAATATAATTCGATTTTACGTATGGATTAAACATCTTTTTTGTTCCAAAAAGGTTTAAAAAAAGCAGTGAACCGACTCGACTCGACACGTCGAACTTACTCTCACTCGGTCCTCGGTACGTTGGGACTTGGAAGAATTTTTGACAGAAAAGTTTTTTCGAGTTATTTCGTTAAAGAGCGTTATGCGATATGACCATTTTCACATAAATCGCAACATAATTCGATTTTACGTATGGATTAAACATTTTTTTTGTTCCAAAAAGGTTTAAAAAAAGTAGTGAACCGACTCGACTCGAGCCGTCGAACTTACCCTAGCTCGGTCCTCGGTACGTTGGGGCTTGGAACAATTTCGGCCGAAATTTTTTTCGAGATATTTCGTTAAAGAGCGTTATGAGGTATGAATATTTTCACACAAATCGCAATATAATTCAATTCTACGTCGGGATTAAACGTTTTCTCCGTTCTAATCAATTTAAAAAAAAATAGCTGACGGAGACGACTCGACCCGTCGAACTTAATCTCGCTCGGTCCTCGGTACGTAGGGACTTCGAAAAACTTCGGCCGAAAGGTTTTTTCGAGTTACTACGTTAAAAAGCGTTATGAGGTATGAATATTTTCACACAAATCGCAATATAATTCAATTCTACGTCGGGATTAAACGTTTTTTCCGTTCTAATCAATTTAAAAAAAAATAGCTGACGGAGACGACTCGACCCGTCGAACTTACTCTCGCTCGGTCCTCGGTACGTTGGGACTTGGAACAATTTCGGCCGAAATTTTTTTCGAGATATTTCGTTAAAGAGCGTTATGCGGTATGAATATTTTTACATAAATTGCAATATAATTCGATTATACGTTTGGTTTAAACATTTTTTTTGTTCCAAAAAGGTTTAAAAAAAGTAGTGAACCAACTCGACGCGACCCGTCGGACTTACCCTCGCTCGGTCCTCGGCAGGTTGGGACTTAGAACAATTTGGGCCGAAAGGTTTTTTCGAGATAGTTCTTTGAATAGCGTTATGAGGAATGAATATTTTCACACAAATCGCAATATAATTCAATTCTACGTCGGGATTAAACGTTTTTTCCGTTCTAATCAATTTAAAAAAAAATAGTTGACGGTGACGACTCGACCCGTCGAACTTCCTCTCGCTCAATCCTCGGTACGTTGGGACTTAGTAGAATTTTTGACCGAAAAGTTTTTTCGAGTAATTTCGTTAAATAATGTTATGCGGTATGAATATTTTAACATAAATCGCAATATTATTCGATTTTACGTTTGGATTAAATATTTTTTTTGTTCCAAAAAGGTTTAAAAAAAGTAGTGAACCGACTCGACTCGACCCGTCGAACTTAATCTCGCTCGGTCCTCGGTTCGTAGGGACTTCGAAAAACTTCGGCCGAAAGGTTTTTTCGAGTTATTACGTTAAAAAGCGTTATGCGGTATGAATATTTTTACATAAATCGCAATATAATTCGATTTTACGTATGGATTAAACATTTTTTTTGTTCCAAAAAGGTTTAAAAAAAGTAGTGAACGACTCGACTCGACCCGTCGAACTTAATCTCGCTCGGTCTTCGGTACGTAGGGACTTCGAAAAACTTCGGCCGAAAGGTTTTTTCGAGTTATTACGTTAAAAAGCGTTATGAGGTATGAATATTTTCACACAAATCGCAATATAATTCAATTCTACGTCGGGATTAAACGTTTTTTCCGTTCTAATCAATTTAAAAAAAAATAGCTGACGGAGACGACTCGACCCGTCGAACTTACTCTCGCTCGGTCCTCGGTACGTAGGGACTTCGAAAAACTTCGGCCGAAAGGTTTTTTCGAGTTATTACGTTAAAAAGCGTTATGAGGTATGAATATTTTCACACAAATCGCAATATAATTCAATTCTACGTCGGGATTAAACTTCTCTTCAGTTCTAATCAATTAAAAACAAATAGTGGACGGAGACGAGTCGACCCGTCGAACTTACTCTCGCTCGGTCCTCGGTACGTTGGGACTTCGAAGAATTTTTGACAGAAAAGTTTTTTCGAGTTATTTCGTTAAAAAGCGTTATGAGGTATGAATATTATCACACAAATCGCAATACAATTCAATTCTACGTCGGGATTAATCATCTCTTCCGTTCTAATCAATTAAAAAAAAATAGTGGACGGAGACGAGTCGACCCGTCGAACTTACTCTCGCTCGGTCCTCGGCAGGTTCGGACTTAGACCAATTTGGGCCGAAAGGTGTTTTCGAGATAATTCTTTCAATAACGTTATGAGGTATGAATATTTTCACACAAATCGCAATATAATTCAATTCTACGTCGGGATTAAATGTTTTTTCCGTTCTAATCAATTAAAAAAAAATAGTGGACGGAGACGACTCGACCCGTCGAACTTAATCTCGCTCGGTCCTCGGTACGTAGGGACTTCGAAAAACTTCGGCCGAAAGGTTTTTTCGAGTTATTACGTTAAAAAGCGTTATGAGGTATGAATATTTTCACACAAATCGCAATATAATTCAATTCTACGTCGGGATTAAACTTCTCTTCAGTTCTAATCAATTAAAAACAAATAGTGGACGGAGACGAGTCGACCCGTCGAACTTACTCTCGCTCGGTCCTCGGCAGGTTCGGACTTAGAACAATTTGGGCCGAAAGATTTTTTCGAGATAATTCTTTAAATAGCGTTATGAGGTATGAATATTTTCACACAAATCGCAATATAATTCAATTCTACGTCGGGATTAAACGTTTTTTCCGTTCTAATCAATTTAAAAAAAAATAGTGGACGGAGATGACTCGACCCGTCGAACTTACTCTCGCTCGGTCCTCGGTACGTTGGGACTTCGAAGAATTTTTGACAGAAAAGTTTTTTCGAGTTATTTCGTTAAAAAGCGTTATGAGGTATGAATATTATCACACAAATCGCAATATAATTCAATTCTACGTCGGGATTAATCGTCTCTTCCGTTCTAATCAATTAAAAAAAAATAGTGGACGGAGACGAGTCGACCCGTCGAACTTACTCTCGCTCGGTCCTCGGCAGGTTCGGACTTAGACCAATTTGGGCCGAAAGGTGTTTTCGAGATAATTCTTTCAATAACGTTATGAGGTATGAATATTTTCACACAAATCGCAATATAATTCAATTCTACGTCGGGATTAAATGTTTTTTCCGTTCTAATCAATTAAAAAAAAATAGTGGACGGAGACGACTCGACCCGTCGAACTTAATCTCGCTCGGTCCTCGGTACGTAGGGACTTCGAAAAACTTCGGCCGAAAGGTTTTTTCGAGTTATTACGTTAAAAAGCGTTATGAGGTATGAATATTTTCACACAAATCGCAATATAATTCAATTCTACGTCGGGATTAAACGTTTTTTCCGTTCTAATCAATTTAAAAAAAAATAGCTGACGGAGACGACTCGACCCGTCGAACTTACTCTCGCTCGGTCCTCGGTACGTTGGGACTTGGAAGAATTTTTGACAGAAAAGTTTTTTCGAGTTATTTCGTTAAAGAGCGTTATGAGATATGACCATTTTCACATAAATCGCAACATAATTCGATTTTACGTATGGATTAAACATTTTTTTTGTTCCAAATAGGTTTAAAAAAAGTAGTGAACCGACTCGACTCGACCCGTCGAACTTAATCTCGCTCGGTCCTCGGTACGTAGGGACTTCGAAAAACTTCGGCCGAAAGGTTTTTTCGAGTTATTACGTTAAAAAGCGTTATGAGGTATGAATATTTTCACACAAATCGCAATATAATTCAATTCTACGTCGGGATTAAACTTCTCTTCAGTTCTAATCAATTAAAAACAAATAGTGGACGGAGACGAGTCGACCCGTCGAACTTACTCTCGCTCGGTCCTCGGCAGGTTCGGACTTAGAACAATTTGGGCCGAAAGATTTTTCCGAGATAATTCTTTAAATAGCGTTATGAGGTATGAATATTTTCACACAAATCGCAATATAATTCAATTCTACGTCGGGATTAAACGTTTTTTCCGTTCTAATCAATTTAAAAAAAAATAGTGGACGGAGATGACTCGACCCGTCGAACTTACTCTCGCTCGGTCCTCGGTACGTTGGGACTTCGAAGAATTTTTGGCAGAAAAGTTTTTTCGAGTTATTTCGTTAAAAAGCGTTATGAGGTATGAATATTATCACACAAATCGCAATATAATTCAATTCTACGTCGGGATTAATCGTCTCTTCCGTTATAATCAATTAAAAAAAAAATAGTGGACGGAGACGAGTCGACCCGTCGAACTTACTCTCGCTCGGTCCTCGGCAGGTTCGGACTTAGACCAATTTGGGCCGAAAGGTGTTTTCGAGATAATTCTTTCAATAACGTTATGAGGTATGAATATTTTCACACAAATCGCAATATAATTCAATTCTACGTCGGGATTAAATGTTTTTTCCGTTCTAATCAATTAAAAAAAAAAGTAGTGGACGGAGACGACTCGACCCGTCGAACTTAATCTCGCTCGGTCCTCGGTACGTAGGGACCTCGAAAAACTTCGGCCGAAAGGTTTTTTCGAGTTATTACGTTAAAAAGCGTTATGAGGTATGAATATTTTTACATAAATCGCAATATAATTCGATTTTACGTATGGATTAAACATTTTTTTTGTTCCAAAAAGGTTTAAAAAAAGTAGTGAACCGACTCGACTCGACCCGTCGAACTTAATCACGCTCGGTCCTCGGTACGTAGGGACTTCGAAAAACTTCGGCCGAAAGGTTTTTTCGAGTTATTACGTTAAAAAGCGTTATGAGGTATGAATATTTTCACACAAATCGCAATATAATTCAATTCTACGTCGGGATTAAACTTCTCTTCAGTTCTAATCAATTAAAAACAAATAGTGGACGGAGACGAGTCGACCCGTCGAACTTACCCTCGCTCGGTCCTCGGCAGGTTCGGACTTAGAACAATTTGGGCCGAAAGATTTTTTCGAGATAATTCTTTAAATAGCGTTATGAGGTATGAATATTTTCACACAAATCGCAATATAATTCAATTCTACGTCGGGATTAAACGTTTTTTTTGTTCTAAAAAGGTTTAAAAAAAGTAGTGAACCGATTCGACTCGACCCGTCCAACTTACACTCGCTCGGTCCTCGGCAGGTTGTGACTTAGAACAATTTGGGCCGAAAGGTTTTTTCGAGATAATTCTTTAAATAGCGTTATGAGGTATGAATATTTTCACACAAATCGCAATATAATTCAATTCTACGTTGGGATTAAACGTTTTTTCCGTTCTAATCAATTTAAAAAAAAATAGTGGACGGAGATGACTCGACCCGTCGAACTTACTCTCGCTCGGTCCTCGGTACGTTGGGACTTCGAAGAATTTTTGACAGAAAAGTTTTTTCGAGTTATTTCGTTAAAAAGCGTTATGAGGTATGAATATTATCACACAAATCGAAATATAATTCAATTCTACGTCGGGATTAATCGTCTCTTCCGTTCTAATCAATTAAAAAAAAATAGTGGACGGAGACGAGTCGACCCGTCGAACTTACTCTCGCTCGGTCCTCGGCAGGTTCGGACTTAGACCAATTTGGGCCGAAAGGTGTTTTCGAGATAATTCTTTCAATAACGTTATGAGGTATGAATATTTTCACACAAATCGCAATATAATTCAATTCTACGTCGGGATTAAATGTTTTTTCCGTTCTAATCAATTAAAAAAAAATAGTGGACGGAGACGACTCGACCCGTCGAACTTAATCTCGCTCGGTCCTCGGTACGTAGGGACTTCGAAAAACTTCGGCCGAAAGGTTTTTTCGAGTTATTACGTTAAAAAGCGTTATGAGGTATGAATATTTTCACACAAATCGCAATATAATTCAATTCTACGTCGGGATTAAACGTTTTTTCCGTTCTAATCAATTTAAAAAAAAATAGCTGACGGAGACGACTCGACCCGTCGAACTTACTCTCGCTCGGTCCTCGGTACGTTGGGACTTGGAAGAATTTTTGACCGAAAAGTTTTTTCGAGTAATTTCGTTACATAGCGTTATGCGGTATGAATATTTTTACATAAATCGCAATATAATTCGATTTTACGTATGGATTAAACATTTTTTTTGTTCCAAAAAGGTTTAAAAAAAGTAGTGAACCGACTCGACTCGACCCGTCGAACTTAATCTCGCTCGGTCCTCGGTACGTTGGGACTTAGACCAATTTGGGCCGAAAGGTTTTTTCGAGATAGTTCTTTGAATAGCGTTACGAGGTATGAATATTCTCACACAAATCGCAATATAATTCAATTCTACTTCGGGATTAAACTTTTTTCCGTTCTAATCAATTTAAAAAAAAATAGTGGACGGAGGCGACTCGACCCGTCGAACTTACTCTCGCTCGGTCCTCGGTACGTTGGGACTTGGAACAATTTCGGCCGAAATTTTTTTCGAGTAATTTCGTTAAATAGCGTTATGCGGTATGAATATTTTTACATAAATCGCAATATAATTCGATTTTACGTATGGATAAAACATTTTTTTTGTTCCAAAAAGGTTTAAAAAAAGTAGTGAACCGATTCGACTCGACCCGTCGAACTTACACTCGCTCGGTCCTCGGCAGGTTGTGACTTAGAACAATTTGGGCCGAAAGGTTTTTTCGAGATAATTCTTTAAATAGCGTTATGAGGTATGAATATTTTCACACAAATCGCAATATAATTCAATTCTACGTTGGGATTAAACGTTTTTTCCGTTCTAATCAATTTAAAAAAAAATAGTGGACGGAGATGACTCGACCCGTCGAACTTACTCTCGCTCGGTCCTCGGTACGTTGGGACTTCGAAGAATTTTTGACAGAAAAGTTTTTTCGAGTTATTTCGTTAAAAAGCGTTATGAGGTATGAATATTATCACACAAATCGCAATATAATTCAATTCTACGTCGGGATTAATCGTCTCTTCCGTTCTAATCAATTAAAAAAAAATAGTGGACGGAGACGAGTCGACCCGTCGAACTTACTCTCGCTCGGTCCTCGGCAGGTTCGGACTTAGACCAATTTGGGCCGAAAGGTGTTTTCGAGATAATTCTTTCAATAACGTTATGAGGTATGAATATTTTCACACAAATCGCAATATAATTCAATTCTACGTCGGGATTAAATGTTTTTTCCGTTCTAATCAATTAAAAAAAAATAGTGGACGGAGACGACTCGACCCGTCGAACTTAATCTCGCTCGGTCCTCGGTACGTAGGGACTTCGAAAAACTTCGGCCGAAAGGTTTTTTCGAGTTATTACGTTAAAAAGCGTTATGAGGTATGAATATTTTCACACAAATCGCAATATAATTCAATTCTACGTCGGGATTAAACGTTTTTTCCGTTCTAATCAATTTAAAAAAAAATAGCTGACGGAGACGACTCGACCCGTCGAACTTACTCTCGCTCGGTCCTCGGTACGTTGGGACTTGGAAGAATTTTTGACCGAAAAGTTTTTTCGAGTAATTTCGTTACATAGCGTTATGCGGTATGAATATTTTTACATAAATCGCAATATAATTCGATTTTACGTATGGATTAAACATTTTTTTTGTTCCAAAAAGGTTTAAAAAAAGTAGTGAACCGACTCGACTCGACCCGTCGAACTTAATCTCGCTCGGTCCTCGGTACGTTGGGACTTAGACCAATTTGGGCCGAAAGGTTTTTTCGAGATAGTTCTTTGAATAGCGTTACGAGGTATGAATATTCTCACACAAATCGCAATATAATTCAATTCTACGTCGGGATTAAACTTTTTTCCGTTCTAATCAATTTAAAAAAAAATAGTGGACGGAGGCGACTCGACCCGTCGAACTTACTCTCGCTCGGTCCTCGGTACGTTCGGACTTGGAACAATTTCGGCCGAAATTTTTTTCGAGTAATTTCGTTAAATAGCGTTATGCGGTATGAATATTTTTACATAAATCGCAATATAATTCGATTTTACGTATGGATAAAACATTTTTTTTGTTCCAAAAAGGTTTAAAAAAAGTAGTGAACCGACTCGACTCGACCCGTCGAACTTAGTCTCGCTCGGTCCTCGGTACGTTGGGACTTGGAAGAATTTTTGACAGAAAAGTTTTTTCGAGTTATTTCGTTAAAGAGCGTTATGAGATATGACCATTTTCACATAAATCGCAACATAATTCGATTTTTCGTATGGATTAAACATTTTTTTTGTTCCAAAAAGTTTTAAAAAAAGTAGTGAACCGACTCGACTCGACCCGTCGAACTTAGTCTCGCGCGGTCCTCGGTACGTAGGGACTTCGAAAAACTTCGGCCGAAAGGTTTTTTCGAGTTACTACGTTAAAAAGCGTTATGAGGTATGAATATTTTTACATAAATCGCAATATAATTCGATTTTACGTTTGGATTAAACATTTTTTTTGTTCCAAAAAGGTTTAAAAAAAGTAGTGAACCGACTCGACTCGACCCGTCGAACTTACTCTCGCTCGGTCCTCGGCAGGTTGGGACTTAGTAGAATTTTTTACCGAAAAGTTTTTTCGAATAATTTCGTTAAATAGCGTTATGCGGTATGAATATTTTTACATAAATCGCAATATAATTCGATTTTACGTATGGATTAGACATTTTTTTGGTTCCAAAAAGGTTTAAAAAAAGTAGTGAACCGACTCGACTCGACCCGTCGAACTTAATCTCGCTCGGTCCTCGGTACGTAGGGACTTCGAAAAACTTCGGCCGAAAGGTTTTTTCGAGTTATTACGTTAAAAAGCGTTATGAGGTATGAATATTTTCACACAAATCGCAATATTATTCAATTCTACGTCGGGATTAAACGTTTTTTCCGTTCTAATCAATTTAAAAAAAAATAGCTGACGGAGACGACTCGACCCGTCGAACGTACTCTCGCTCGGTCCTCGGTACGTTGGGACTTGGAAAAATTTCGGCCGAAAGGTTTTTTCGAGTTATTTCGTTAAAAAGCGTTATGAGGTATGAATATTTTTACATAAATCGCAATACAATTCGATTTTACGTATGGATTAAAAATTTTTTTCGTTCCAAAAAGGTTTAAAAAAAGTAGTGAACCGACTCGACTCGACCCGTCGAACTTACTCTCGCTCGATCCTCGGTCCGTTGGGACTTAGTAGAATTTTTGACCGAAAAGTTTTTTCGAGTAATTTCGTTAAATAGCGTTATGCGGTATGAATATTTTTACATAAATCGCAATATAATTCGATTTTACGTATGGATTAAACATTTTTTTTGTTCCAAAAAGGTTTAAAAAAAGTAGTGAACCGACTCGACTCGACCCGTCGAACTTACTCTCACTCGGTCCTCGGCAGGTTGGGACTTAGAACAATTTGGGCCGAAAGGTTTTTTCGAGATAATTCTTTAAATAGCGTTATGAGGTATGAATATTTTCACACAAATCGCAATATAAATCGATTTTACGTATGGATTAAACATTTTTTTTCTTCCAAAAAGGTTTAAAAAAAGTAGTGAACCGACTCGACTCGACCCGTCGAACTTAATCTCGCTCGGTCCTCGGTACGTAGGGACTTCGAAAAACTTCGGCCGAAAGGTTTTTTCGAGTTATTACGTTAAAAAGCGTTATAGGGTATGAATATTTTAACATAAATCGCAATATAATTCGATTTTACGTTTGGATTAAATATTTTTTTCGTTACAAAAAGGTTTAAAAAAAGTAGTGAACCGACTCGACTCGACCCGTCGAACTTAATCTCGCTCGGTCCTCGGTACGTAGGGACTTCGAAAAACTTCGGCCGAAAGGTTTTTTCGAGTTATTACGTTAAAAAGCGTTATAGGGTATGAATATTTTAACATAAATCGCAATATAATTCGATTTTACGTTTGGATTAAATATTTTTTTCGTTACAAAAAGGTTTCAAAAAAGTAGTGAACCGACTCGACTCGACCCGTCGAACTTATTCTCGCTCGGTCCTCGGTACGTAGGGACTTCGAAAAACTTCGGCCGAAAGGTTTTTTCGAGTTATTACGTTAAAAAGCGTTATAGGGTATGAATATTTTAACATAAATCGCAATATAATTCGATTTTACGTTTGGATTAAATATTTTTTTCGTTACAAAAAGGTTTAAAAAAAGTAGTGAACCGACTCGACTCGACCCGTCGAACTTAATCTAGCTCGGTCCTCGGTACGTAGGGACTTCGGAAAACTTCGGCCGAAAGGTTTTTTCGAGTTATTACGTTAAAAAGCGTTATGAGGTATGAATATTTTAACATAAATCGCAATATAATTCGATTTTACGTTTGGATTAAATATTTTTTTCGTTCCAAAAAGGTTTAAAAAAAGTAGTGAACCGACTCGACTCGACCCGTCGAACTTACTCTCGCTAGGTCCTTGGCAGGTTGGGACTTAGACCAATTTGGGCCGAAAGGTTTTTTCGAGATAGTTCTTTGAATAGCGTTACGAGGTATGAATATTCTCACACAAATCGCAATATAATTCAATTCTACGTCGGGATTAACCTTTTTTCCGTTCTAATCAATTTAAAAAAAAATAGTGGACGGAGGCGACTCGACCCGTCGAACTTACTCTCGCTCGGTCCTCGGTACGTTGGGACTTGGAACAATTTCGGCCGAAATTTTTTTCGAGTAATTTCGTTAAATAGCGTTATGCGGTATGAATATTTTTACATAAATCGCAATATAATTCGATTTTACGTATGGATAAAACATTTTTTTTGTTCCAAAAAGGTTTAAAAAAAGTAGTGAACCGACTCGACTCGACCCGTCGAACTTAGTCTCGCTCGGTCCTCGGTACGTTGGGACTTCGAAGAATTTTTGACAGAAACGTTTTTCCGAGTTATTTCGTTAAAAAGCGTTATGAGGTATGAATAATTTCACACAAATCGCAATATAATTCAATTCTACGTCGGGATTAAACGTTTTTTCCGTTCTAATCAATTTAAAAAAAAATAGCGGACGCAGACGACTCGATCCGTCGAACTTACTCTCGCTCGGTCCTCGGTACGTTGGGACTTAGTAGAATTTTTGACCGAAAAGTTTTTTCGATTAATTTCGTTAAATAGCGTTATGCGGAATGAATATTTTTACATAAATCGCAATACAATTCGATTTTACGTATGGATTAAACATTTTTTTTGTTCCAAAAAGGTTTAAAAAAAGTAGTGAACCGACTCGACTCGACCCGTCGAACTTAATCTCGCTCGGTCCTCGGTACGTAGGGACTTCGAAAAACTTCGGCCGAAAGGTTTTTTCGAGTTATTACGTTAAAAAGCGTTATGAGGTATGAATATTTTCACACAAATCGCAATATAATTCAATTCTACGTTGGGATTAAACGTTTTTTCCGTTCTAATCAATTTAAAAAAAAATAGCTGACGGAGACGACTCGACCCGTCGAACTTACTCTCGCTCGGTCCTCGGTACGTTGGGACTTGGAAGAATTTTTGACAGAAAAGTTTTTTCGAGTTATTTCGTTAAAGAGCGTTATGAGATATGACCATTTTCACATAAATCGCAACATAATTCGATTTTTCGTATGGATTAAACATTTTTTTGGTTCCAAAAAGGTTTAAAAAAAGTAGTGAACCGACTCGACTCGACCCGTCGAACTTAGTCTCGCGCGGTCCTCGGTACGTAGGGACTTCGAAAAACTTCGGCCGAAAGGTTTTTTCGAGTTACTACGTTAAAAAGCGTTATGAGGTATGAATATTTTTACATAAATCGCAATATAATTCGATTTTACGTTTGGATTAAACATTTTTTTTGTTCCAAAAAGGTTTAAAAAAAGTAGTGAACCGACTCGACTCGACCCGTCGAACTTACTCTCGCTCGGTCCTCGGCAGGTTGGGACTTAGTAGAATTTTTTACCGAAAAGTTTTTTCGAATAATTTCGTTAAATAGCGTTATGCGGTATGAATATTTTTACATAAATCGCAATACAATTCGATTTTACGTATGGATTAGACATTTTTTTGGTTCCAAAAAGGTTTAAAAAAAGTAGTGAACCGACTCGACTCGACCCGTCGAACTTAATCTCGCTCGGTCCTCGGTACGTAGGGACTTCGAAAAACTTCGGCCGAAAGGTTTTTTCGTCTTATTACGTTAAAAAGCGTTATGAGGTATGAATATTTTCACACAAATCGCAATATTATTCAATTCTACGTCGGGATTAAACGTTTTTTCCGTTCTAATCAATTTAAAAAAAAATAGCTGACGGAGACGACTCGACCCGTCGAACGTACTCTCGCTCGGTCCTCGGTACGTTGGGACTTGGAAAAATTTCGGCCGAAAGGTTTTTTCGAGTTATTTCGTTAAAAAGCGTTATGAGGTATGAATATTTTTACATAAATCGCAATATAATTCGATTTTACGTATGGATTAAACATTTTTTTCGTTCCAAAAAGGTTTAAAAAAAGTAGTGAACCGACTCGACTCGACCCGTCGAACTTACTCTCGCTCGATCCTCGGTCCGTTGGGACTTAGTAGAATTTTTGACCGAAAAGTTTTTTCGAGTAATTTCGTTAAATAGCGTTATGCGGTATGAATATTTTTACATAAATCGCAATATAATTCGATTTTACGTATGGATTAAACATTTTTTTTGTTCCAAAAAGGTTTAAAAAAAGTAGTGAACCGACTCGACTCGACTCGACCCGTCGAACTTACTCTCACTCTGTCCTCGGCAGGTTGGGACTTAGAACAATTTGGGCCGAAAGGTTTTTTCGAGATAATTCTTTAAATAGCGTTATGAGGTATGAATATTTTCACACAAATCGCAATATAGATCGATTTTACGTATGGATTAAACATTTTTTTTGTTCCAAAAAGGTTTAAAAAAAGTAGTGATCCGACTCGACTCGACACGTCGAACTTAATCTCGCTCGGTCCTCGGTACGTAGGGACTTCGAAAAACTTCGGCCGAAAGGTTTTTTCGAGTTATTACGTTAAAAAGCGTTATGAGGTATGAATATTTTAACATAAATCGCAATATAATTCGATTTTACGTTTGGATTAAATATTTTTTTCGTTACAAAAAGGTTTAAAAAAAGTAGTGAACCGACTCGACTCGACCCGTCGAACTTAATCTCGCTCGGTCCTCGGTACGTAGGGACTTCGAAAAACTTCGGCCGAAAGGTTTTTTCGAGTCATTTAGTTAAAAAGCGTTATCAGGTATGAATATTTTTACATAAATCGCAATATAATTCGATTTTACGTATGGATTAAACATTTTTTTTGTTCCAAAAAGGTTTAAAAAAAGTAGTGAACCGACTCGACTCGACCCGTCGAACTTACTCTCACTCTGTCCTCGGCAGGTTGGGACTTAGAACAATTTGGGCCGAAAGATTTTTTCGAGATAAATCTTTAAATTGCGTTATGAGGTATGAATATTTTCACACAAATCGCAATATAATTCAATTCTACGTCGGGATTAAACGTTTTTTCCGTTCTAATCAATTTAAAAAAAAAGAGTGGACGGAGACGACTCGACCCGTCGAACTTACCCTAGCTCGGTCCTCGGTGCGTTGGGACTTAGACCAATTTGGGCCGAAAGGTTTTTTCGAGATAGTTCTTTGAATAGCGTTACGAGGTATGAATATTCTCACACAAATCGCAATATAATTCAATTCTACGTCGGGATTAAACGTTTTTTCCGTTCTAATCAATTTAAAAAAAAATAGTGGACGGAGACGACTCGACCCGTCGAACTTACTCTCGCTCGGTCTTCGGTACGTTGGGACTTGGAACAATTTCGGCCGAAATTTTTTTCGAGTAATTTCGTTAAATAGCGTTATGCGGTATGAATATTTTTACATAAATCGCAATATAATTCGATTTTACGTATGGATAAAACATTTTTTTTGTTCCAAAAAGGTTTAAAAAAGTAGTGAACCGACTCGACTCGACCCGTCGAACTTAGTCTCGCTCGGTCCTCGGTACGTTGGGACTTCGAAGAATTTTTGACAGAAACGTTTTTCCGAGTTATTTCGTTAAAAAGCGTTATGAGGTATGAATAATTTCACACAAATCGCAATATAATTCAATTCTACGTCGGGATTAAACGTTTTTTCCGTTCTAATCAATTTAAAAAAAAATAGCGGACGCAGACGACTCGATCCGTCGAACTTACTCTCGCTCGGTCCTCGGTACGTTGGGACTTAGTAGAATTTTTGACCGAAAAGTTTTTTCGATTAATTTCGTTAAATAGCGTTATGCGGAATGAATATTTTTACATAAATCGCAATACAATTCGATTTTACGTATGGATTAAACATTTTTTTTGTTCCAAAAAGGTTTAAAAAAAGTAGTGAACCGACTCGACTCGACCCGTCGAACTTAATCTCGCTCGGTCCTCGGTACGTAGGGACTTCGAAAAACTTCGGCCGAAAGGTTTTTTCGAGTTATTACGTTAAAAAGCGTTATGAGGTATGAATATTTTCACACAAATCGCAATATAATTCAATTCTACGTTGGGATTAAACGTTTTTTCCGTTCTAATCAATTTAAAAAAAAATAGCTGACGGAGACGACTCGACCCGTCGAACTTACTCTCGCTCGGTCCTCGGTACGTTGGGACTTGGAAGAATTTTTGACAGAAAAGTTTTTTCGAGTTATTTCGTTAAAGAGCGTTATGAGATATGACCATTTTCACATAAATCGCAACATAATTCGATTTTTCGTATGGATTAAACATTTTTTTTGTTCCAAAAAGGTTTAAAAAATGTAGTGAACCGACTCGACTCGACCCGTCGAACTTAGTCTCGCGCGGTCCTCGGTACGTAGGGACTTCGAAAAACTTCGGCCGAAAGGTTTTTTCGAGTTACTACGTTAAAAAGCGTTATGAGGTATGAATATTTTTACATAAATCGCAATATAATTCGATTTTACGTTTGGATTAAACATTTTTTTTGTTCCAAAAAGGTTTAAAAAAAGTAGTGAACCGACTCGACTCGACCCGTCGAACTTACTCTCGCTCGGTCCTCGGCAGGTTGGGACTTAGTAGAATTTTTTACCGAAAAGTTTTTTCGAATAATTTCGTTAAATAGCGTTATGCGGTATGAATATTTTTACATAAATCGCAATACAATTCGATTTTACGTATGGATTAGACATTTTTTGGTTCCAAAAAGGTTTAAAAAAAGTAGTGAACCGACTCGACTCGACCCGTCGAACTTAATCTCGCTCGGTCCTCGGTACGTAGGGACTTCGAAAAACTTCGGCCGAAAGGTTTTTTCGTGTTATTACGTTAAAAAGCGTTATTAGGTATGAATATTTTCACACAAATCGCAATATTATTCAATTCTACGTCGGGATTAAACGTTTTTTCCGTTCTAATCAATTTAAAAAAAAATAGCTGACGGAGACGACTCGACCCGTCGAACGTACTCTCGCTCGGTCCTCGGTACGTAGGGACTTCGAAAAACTTCGGCCGAAAGGTTTTTTCGAGTTATTACGTTAAAAAGCGTTATGAGGTATGAATATTTTCACACAAATCGCAATATAATTCAATTCTACGTTGGGATTAAACGTTTTTTCCGTTCTAATCAATTTAAAAAAAAATAGCTGACGGAGACGACTCGACCCGTCGAACTTACTCTCGCTCGGTCCTCGGTACGTTGGGACTTGGAAGAATTTTTGACAGAAAAGTTTTTTCGAGTTATTTCGTTAAAGAGCGTTATGAGATATGACCATTTTCACATAAATCGCAACATAATTCGATTTTTCGTATGGATTAAACATTTTTTTTGTTCCAAAAAGGTTTAAAAAAAGTAGTGAACCGACTCGACTCGACCCGTCGAACTTAGTCTCGCGCGGTCCTCGGTACGTAGGGACTTCGAAAAACTTCGGCCGAAAGGTTTTTTCGAGTTACTACGTTAAAAAGCGTTATGAGGTATGAATATTTTTACATAAATCGCAATATAATTCGATTTTACGTTTGGATTAAACATTTTTTTTGTTCCAAAAAGGTTTAAAAAAAGTAGTGAACCGACTCGACTCGACCCGTCGAACTTACTCTCGCTCGGTCCTCGGCAGGTTGGGACTTAGTAGAATTTTTTACCGAAAAGTTTTTTCGAATAATTTCGTTAAATAGCGTTATGCGGTATGAATATTTTTACATAAATCGCAATACAATTCGATTTTACGTATGGATTAGACATTTTTTTGGTTCCAAAAAGGTTTAAAAAAAGTAGTGAACCGACTCGACTCGACCCGTCGAACTTAATCTCGCTCGGTCCTCGGTACGTAGGGACTTCGAAAAACTTCGGCCGAAAGGTTTTTTCGTGTTATTACGTTAAAAAGCGTTATGAGGTATGAATATTTTCACACAAATCGCAATATTATTCAATTCTACGTCGGGATTAAACGTTTTTTCCGTTCTAATCAATTTAAAAAAAAATAGCTGACGGAGACGACTCGACCCGTCGAACGTACTCTCGCTCGGTCCTCGGTACGTTGGGACTTGGAAAAATTTCGGCCGAAAGGTTTTTTCGAGTTATTTCGTTAAAAAGCGTTATGAGGTATGAATATTTTTACATAAATCGCAATATAATTCGATTTTACGTATGGATTAAACATTTTTTTCGTTCCAAAAAGGTTTAAAAAAAGTAGTGAACCGACTCGACTCGACCCGTCGAACTTACTCTCGCTCGATCCTCGGTCCGTTGGGACTTAGTAGAATTTTTGACCGAAAAGTTTTTTCGAGTAATTTCGTTAAATAGCGTTATGCGGTATGAATATTTTTACATAAATCGCAATATAATTCGATTTTACGTATGGATTAAACATTTTTTTTGTTCCAAAAAGGTTTAAAAAAAGTAGTGAACCGACTCGACTCGACCCGTCGAACTTACTCTCACTCTGTCCTCGGCAGGTTGGGACTTAGAACAATTTGGGCCGAAAGGTTTTTTCGAGATAATTCTTTAAATAGCGTTATGAGGTATGAATATTTTCACACAAATCGCAATATAGATCGATTTTACGTATGGATTAAACATTTTTTTGTTCCAAAAAGGTTTAAAAAAAGTAGTGAACCGACTCGACTCGACACGTCGAACTTAATCTCGCTCGGTCCTCGGTACGTAGGGACTTCGAAAAACTTCGGCCGAAAGGTTTTTTCGAGTTATTACGTTAAAAAGCGTTATGAGGTATGAATATTTTAACATAAATCGCAATATAATTCGATTTTACGTTTGGATTAAATATTTTTTTCGTTACAAAAAGGTTTAAAAAAAGTAGTGAACCGACTCGACTCGACCCGTCGAACTTAATCTCGCTCGGTCCTCGGTACGTAGGGACTTCGAAAAACTTCGGCCGAAAGGTTTTTTCGAGTCATTTAGTTAAAAAGCGTTATCAGGTATGAATATTTTTACATAAATCGCAATATAATTCGATTTTACGTATGGATTAAACATTTTTTTTGTTCCAAAAAGGTTTAAAAAAAGTAGTGAACCGACTCGACTCGACCCGTCGAACTTACTCTCACTCTGTCCTCGGCAGGTTGGGACTTAGAACAATTTGGGCCGAAAGATTTTTTCGAGATAAATCTTTAAATTGCGTTATGAGGTATGAATATTTTCACACAAATCGCAATATAATTCAATTCTACGTCGGGATTAAACTTTTTTTCCGTTCTAATCAATTTAAAAAAAAAGAGTGGACGGAGACGACTCGACCCGTCGAACTTACCCTAGCTCGGTCCTCGGTGCGTTGGGACTTGGAAAAATTTCGGCCGAAAGGTTTTCTCGAGTCATTTCGTTAAAAAGCGTTATCAGGTATGAATATTTTTACATAAATCGCAATATAATTCGATTTTACGTATGGATTAAACATTTTTTTCGTTCCAAAAAGATTTAAAAAAAGTAGTGAACCGACTCGACTCGACCCGTCGAACTTACTCTCGCTCGGTCCTCGGTACGTTGGGACTTAGACCAATTTGGGCCGAAAGGTTTTTTCGAGATAGTTCTTTGAATAGCGTTACGAGGTATGAATATTCTCACACAAATCGCAATATAATTCAATTCTACGTCGGGATTAAACGTTTTTTCCGTTCTAATCAATTTAAAAAAAAATAGTGGACGGAGACGACTCGACCCGTCGAACTTACTCTCGCTCGGTCTTCGGTACGTTGGGACTTGGAACAATTTCGGCCGAAATTTTTTTCGAGATATTTCGTTAAAGAGCGTGATGCGGTATGAATATTTTTACATAAATTGCAATATAATTCGATTTTACGTTTGGATTAAACATTTTTTTTGCTCCAAAAAGGTTTAAAAAAAGTAGTGAACCAACTCGACGCGACCCGTCGGACTTACCCTCGCGCGGTCCTCGGCAGGTTGGGACTTAGAACAATTTGGGCCGAAAGGTTTTTTCGAGATAGTTCTTTGAATAGCGTTATGAGGAATGAATATTTTCACACAAATCGCAATATAATTCAATTCTACGTCGGGATTAAACGTTTTTTCCGTTCTAATCAATTTAAAAAAAAATAGTGGACGGAGACGACTCGACCCGTCGAACTTACCCTAGCTCGGTCCTCGGTACGTTGGGACTTGGAACAATTTCGGCCGAAAAGTTTTTTCGAGATATTTCGTTAAAGAGCGTTATGAGATATGACCATTTTCACATAAATCGCAACATAATTCGATTTTACGTATGGATTAAACATTTTTTTTGTTCCAAAAGGGTTTAAAAAAAGTAGTGAACCCACTCGACTCGATCCGTCGAACTTACTCTCGCTCGGTCCTCGGTACGTTGGGACTTAGACCAATTTGGGCCGAAAGGTTTTTTCGAGATAGTTCTTTGAATAGCGTTACGAGGTATGAATATTCTCACACAAATCGCAATATAATTCAATTCTACTTCGGGATTAAACTTTTTTCCGTTCTAATCAATTTAAAAAAAAATAGTGGACGGAGGCGACTCGACCCGTCGAACTTACTCTCGCTCGGTCCTCGGTACGTTGGGACTTGGAACAATTTCGGCCGAAATTTTTTTCGAGTAATTTCGTTAAATAGCGTTATGCGGTATGAATATTTTTACATAAATCGCAATATAATTCGATTTTACGTATGGATAAAACATTTTTTTTGTTCCAAAAAGGTTTAAAAAAAGTAGTGAACCGATTCGACTCGACCCGTCGAACTTACACTCGCTCGGTCCTCGGCAGGTTGTGACTTAGAACAATTTGGGCCGAAAGGTTTTTTCGAGATAATTCTTTAAATAGCGTTATGAGGTATGAATATTTTCACACAAATCGCAATATAATTCAATTCTACGTTGGGATTAAACGTTTTTTCCGTTCTAATCAATTTAAAAAAAAATAGTGGACGGAGATGACTCGACCCGTCGAACTTACTCTCGCTCGGTCCTCGGTACGTTGGGACTTCGAAGAATTTTTGACAGAAAAGTTTTTTCGAGTTATTTCGTTAAAAAGCGTTATGAGGTATGAATATTATCACACAAATCGCAATATAATTCAATTCTACGTCGGGATTAATCGTCTCTTCCGTTCTAATCAATTAAAAAAAAATAGTGGACGGAGACGAGTCGACCCGTCGAACTTACTCTCGCTCGGTCCTCGGCAGGTTCGGACTTAGACCAATTTGGGCCGAAAGGTGTTTTCGAGATAATTCTTTCAATAACGTTATGAGGTATGAATATTTTCACACAAATCGCAATATAATTCAATTCTACGTCGGGATTAAATGTTTTTTCCGTTCTAATCAATTAAAAAAAAATAGTGGACGGAGACGACTCGACCCGTCGAACTTAATCTCGCTCGGTCCTCGGTACGTAGGGACTTCGAAAAACTTCGGCCGAAAGGTTTTTTCGAGTTATTACGTTAAAAAGCGTTATGAGGTATGAATATTTTCACACAAATCGCAATATAATTCAATTCTACGTCGGGATTAAACGTTTTTTCCGTTCTAATCAATTTAAAAAAAAATAGCTGACGGAGACGACTCGACCCGTCGAACTTACTCTCGCTCGGTCCTCGGTACGTTGGGACTTGGAAGAATTTTTGACCGAAAAGTTTTTTCGAGTAATTTCGTTACATAGCGTTATGCGGTATGAATATTTTTACATAAATCGCAATATAATTCGATTTTACGTATGGATTAAACATTTTTTTTGTTCCAAAAAGGTTTAAAAAAAGTAGTGAACCGACTCGACTCGACCCGTCGAACTTAATCTCGCTCGGTCCTCGGTACGTTGGGACTTAGACCAATTTGGGCCGAAAGGTTTTTTCGAGATAGTTCTTTGAATAGCGTTACGAGGTATGAATATTCTCACACAAATCGCAATATAATTCAATTCTACGTCGGGATTAAACTTTTTTCCGTTCTAATCAATTTAAAAAAAAATAGTGGACGGAGGCGACTCGACCCGTCGAACTTACTCTCGCTCGGTCCTCGGTACGTTCGGACTTGGAACAATTTCGGCCGAAATTTTTTTCGAGTAATTTCGTTAAATAGCGTTATGCGGTATGAATATTTTTACATAAATCGCAATATAATTCGATTTTACGTATGGATAAAACATTTTTTTTGTTCCAAAAAGGTTTAAAAAAAGTAGTGAACCGACTCGACTCGACCCGTCGAACTTAGTCTCGCTCGGTCCTCGGTACGTTGGGACTTGGAAGAATTTTTGACAGAAAAGTTTTTTCGAGTTATTTCGTTAAAGAGCGTTATGAGATATGACCATTTTCACATAAATCGCAACATAATTCGATTTTTCGTATGGATTAAACATTTTTTTTGTTCCAAAAAGTTTTAAAAAAAGTAGTGAACCGACTCGACTCGACCCGTCGAACTTAGTCTCGCGCGGTCCTCGGTACGTAGGGACTTCGAAAAACTTCGGCCGAAAGGTTTTTTCGAGTTACTACGTTAAAAAGCGTTATGAGGTATGAATATTTTCACACAAATCGCAATATTATTCAATTCTACGTCGGGATTAAACGTTTTTTCCGTTCTAATCAATTTAAAAAAAAATAGCTGACGGAGACGACTCGACCCGTCGAACTTACTCTCGCTCGGTCTTCGGTACGTTGGGACTTGGAACAATTTCGGCCGAAATTTTTTTCGAGATATTTCGTTAAAGAGCGTGATGCGGTATGAATATTTTTACATAAATTGCAATATAATTCGATTTTACGTTTGGATTAAACATTTTTTTTGCTCCAAAAAGGTTTAAAAAAAGTAGTGAACCAACTCGACGCGACCCGTCGAACTTACCCTCGCGCGGTCCTCGGCAGGTTGGGACTTAGAACAATTTGGGCCGAAAGGTTTTTTCGAGATAGTTCTTTGAATAGCGTTATGAGGAATGAATATTTTCACACAAATCGCAATATAATTCAATTCTACGTCGGGATTAAACGTTTTTTCCGTTCTAATCAATTTAAAAAAAAATAGTGGACGGAGACGACTCGACCCGTCGAACTTACCCTAGCTCGGTCCTCGGTACGTTGGGACTTGGAACAATTTCGGCCGAAAAGTTTTTTCGAGATATTTCGTTAAAGAGCGTTATGAGATATGACCATTTTCACATAAATCGCAACATAATTCGATTTTACGTATGGATTAAACATTTTTTTTGTTCCAAAAGGGTTTAAAAAAAGTAGTGAACCCACTCGACTCGATCCGTCGAACTTACTCTCGCTCGGTCCTCGGTACGTTGGGACTTAGACCAATTTGGGCCGAAAGGTTTTTTCGAGATAGTTCTTTGAATAGCGTTACGAGGTATGAATATTCTCACACAAATCGCAATATAATTCAATTCTACGTCGGGATTAAACGTTTTTTCCGTTCTAATCAATTTAAAAAAAAATAGTGGACGGAGACGACTCGACCCGTCGAACTTACTCTCGCTCGGTCCTCGGTACGTTGGGACTTGGAACAATTTCGGCCGAAATTTTTTTCGAGTTATTTCGTTAAACAGCGTTATGAGATATGACCATTTTCACATAAATCGCAACATAATTCGATTTTTCGTATGGATTAAACATTTTTTTTGTTCCAAAAAGGTTTAAAAAAAGTAGTGAACCGACTCGACTCGACCCGTCGAACTTAGTCTCGCGCGGTCCTCGGTACGTAGGGACTTCGAAAAACTTCGGCCGAAAGGTTTTTTCGAGTTACTACGTTAAAAAGCGTTATGAGGTATGAATATTTTTACATAAATCGCAATATAATTCGATTTTACGTTTGGATTAAACATTTTTTTTGTTCCAAAAAGGTTTAAAAAAAGTAGTGAACCGACTCGACTCGACCCGTCGAACTTACTCTCGCTCGGTCCTCGGCAGGTTGGGACTTAGTAGAATTTTTTACCGAAAAGTTTTTTCGAATAATTTCGTTAAATAGCGTTATGCGGTATGAATATTTTTACATAAATCGCAATATAATTCGATTTTACGTATGGATTAGACATTTTTTTGGTTCCAAAAAGGTTTAAAAAAAGTAGTGAACCGACTCGACTCGACCCGTCGAACTTAATCTCGCTCGGTCCTCGGTACGTAGGGACTTCGAAAAACTTCGGCCGAAAGGTTTTTTCGAGTTATTACGTTAAAAAGCGTTATGAGGTATGAATATTTTCACACAAATCGCAATATTATTCAATTCTACGTCGGGATTAAACGTTTTTTCCGTTCTAATCAATTTAAAAAAAAATAGCTGACGGAGACAACTCGACCCGTCGAACGTACTCTCGCTCGGTCCTCGGTACGTTGGGACTTGGAAAAATTTCGGCCGAAAGGTTTTTTCGAGTTATTTCGTTAAAAAGCGTTATGAGGTATGAATATTTTTACATAAATCGCAATATAATTCGATTTTACGTATGGATTAAACATTTTTTTCGTTCCAAAAAGGTTTAAAAAAAGTAGTGAACCGACTCGACTCGACCCGTCGAACTTACTCTCGCTCGATCCTCGGTCCGTTGGGACTTAGTAGAATTTTTGACCGAAAAGTTTTTTCGAGTAATTTCGTTAAATAGCGTTATGCGGTATGAATATTTTTACATAAATCGCAATATAATTCGATTTTACGTATGGATTAAACATTTTTTTTGTTCCAAAAAGGTTTAAAAAAAGTAGTGAACCGACTCGACTCGACCCGTCGAACTTACTCTCACTCTGTCCTCGGCAGGTTGGGACTTAGAACAATTTGGGCCGAAAGGTTTTTTCGAGATAATTCTTTAAATAGCGTTATGAGGTATGAATATTTTCACACAAATCGCAATATAGATCGATTTTACGTATGGATTAAACATTTTCTTGTTCCAAAAAGGTTTAAAAAAAGTAGTGAACCGACTCGACTCGACCCGTCGAACTTACTCTCACTCTGTCCTCGGCAGGTTGGGACTTAGAACAATTTGGGCCGAAAGGTTTTTTCGAGATAATTCTTTAAATTGCGTTATGAGGTATGAATATTTTCACACAAATCGCAATATAATTCAATTCTACGTCGGGATTAAACGTTTTTTCCGTTCTAATCAATTTAAAAAAAAAGAGTGGACGGAGACGACTCGACCCGTCGAACTTACCCTAGCTCGGTCCTCGGTGCGTTGGGACTTGGAAAAATTTCGGCCGAAAGGTTTTTTCGAGTCATTTCGTTAAAAAGCGTTATCAGGTATGAATATTTTTACATAAATCGCAATATAATTCGATTTTACGTATGGATTAAACATTTTTTTCGTTCCAAAAAGATTTAAAAAAAGTAGTGAACCGACTCGACTCGACCCGTCGAACTTACTCTCGCTCGATCCTCGGTACGTTGGGACTTAGTAGAATTTTTGACCGAAAAGTTTTTTCGAGTAATTTCGTTAAATAGCGTTATGCGGTATGAATATTTTTACATAAATCGCAATATAATACGATTTTACGCATGGATTAAACATTTTTTTTGTTCCAAAAAGGTTTAAAAAAAGTAGTGAACCGACTCGACTCGTCCCGTCGAACTTACTCTCACTCGGTCCTCGGTACGTAGGGACTTCGAAAAACTCCGGCCGAAAGGTTTTTTCGAGTTATTACGTTAAAAAGCGTTATGAGGTATGAATATTTTCACACAAATCGCAATATAATTCAATTCTACGTCGGGATTAAACGTTTTTTCCGTTCTAATCAATTTAAAAAAAAATAGCTGACGGAGACGACTCGACCCGTCGAACTTACTCTCGCTCGGTCCTCGGTACGTTGGGACTTGGAACAATTTCGGCCGAAAAGTTTTTTCGAGATATTTCGTTAAAGAGCGTTATGAGATATGACCATTTTCACATAAATCGCAACATAATTCGATTTTACGTATGGATTAAACATTTTTTTTGTTCCAAAAGGGTTTAAAAAAAGTAGTGAACCGACTCGACTCGATCCGTCGAACTTACTCTCGCTCGGTCCTCGGTACGTTGGGACTTAGACCAATTTGGGCCGAAAGGTTTTTTCGAGATAGTTCTTTGAATAGCGTTACGAGGTATGAATATTCTAACACAAATCGCAATATAATTCAATTCTACGTCGGGATTAAACGTTTTTTCCGTTCTAATCAATTTAAAAAAAAATAGTGGACGGAGACGACTCGACCCGTCGAACTTACTCTCGCTCGGTCCTCGGTACGTTGGGACTTGGAACAATTTCGGCCGAAATTTTTTTCGAGATATTTCGTTAAAGAGCGTGATGCGGTATGAATATTTTTACATAAATTGCAATATAATTCGATTTTACGTTTGGATTAAACATTTTTTTTGCTCCAAAAAGGTTTAAAAAAAGTAGTGAACCAACTCGACGCGACCCGTCGGACTTACCCTCGCGCGGTCCTCGGCAGGTTGGGACTTAGAACAATTTGGGCCGAAAGGTTTTTTCGAGATAGTTCTTTGAATAGCGTTATGAGGAATGAATATTTTCACACAAATCGCAATATAATTCAATTCTACGTCGGGATTAAACGTTTTTTCCGTTATAATCAATTTAAAAAAAAATAGTGGACGGAGACGACTCGACCCGTCGAACTTACCCTAGCTCGGTCCTCGGTACGTTGGGACTTGGAACAATTTCGGCCGAAATTTTTTTCGAGATATTTCGTTAAAGAGCGTTATGCGGTATGAATATTTTTACATAAATTGCAATATAATTCGATTTTACGTTTGGATTAAACATTTTTTTTGTTCCAAAAAGGTTTAAAAAAAGTAGTGAACCAACTCGACTCGACCCGTCGTACTTACCCTCGCTCGGTCCTCGGCAGGTTGGCACTTAGAACAATTTGGGCCGAAAGGTTTTTTCGAGATAGTTCTTTGAATAGCGTTATGAGGAATGAATATTTTCACACAAATCGCAATATAATTCAATTCTACGTCGGGATTAAACGTTTTTTCCGTTCTAATCAATTTAAAAAAAAATAGTGGACGGAGACGACTCGACCCGTTGAACTTACCCTAGCTCGGTCCTCGGTACGTTGGGACTTGGAACAATTTCGGCCGAAAGGTTTTTTCGAGTTATTTCGTTGAAAAGCGTTATGAGGTATGAATATTTTTACATAAATCGCAATATAATTCGATTTTACGTATGGATTAAACATTTTTTTCGTTCCAAAAAGGTTTAAAAAAAGTAGTGAACCGACTCGACTCGACCCGTCGTACATACCCTCGCTCGGTCCTCGGCAGGTTGGGACTTCGAAAAACTTCGGCCGAAAGGTTTTTTCGAGTTATTACGTTAAAAAGCGTTATGAGGTATGAATATTTTCACACAAATCGCAATATAATTCAATTCTACGTCGGGATTAAACGTTTTTTCCGTTCTAATCAATTTAAAAAAAAATAGTGGACGGAGACGACTCGACCCGTCGAACTTACCCTAGCTCGGTCCTCGGTACGTTGGGACTTGGAACAATTTCGGCCGAAAGGATTTTTCGAGTTATTTCGTTGAAAAGCGTTATGAGGTATGAATATTTTTACATAAATCGCAATATAATTCGATTTTACGTATGGATTAAACATTTTTTTCGTTCCAAAAAGGTTTAAAAAAAGTAGTGAACCGACTCGACTCGACCCGTCGTACTTACTCTCGCTCGGTCCTCGGCAGGTTGGGACTTAGTAGAATTTTTGACCGAAAAGTTTTTTCGAGTAATTTCGTTAAATAGCGTTATGAGATATGACCATTTTCACATAAATCGCAACATAATTCGATTTTACGTATGGATTAAACATTTTTTTTGTTTCAAAAAGGTTTAAAAAAAGTAGTGAACCGACTCGACTCGACTCGTCGAACTTAATCTCGCTCGGTCCTCGGTACGTAGGGACTACGAAAAACTTCGGCCGAAAGGTTTTTTCGAGTTATTACGTTAAAGAGCGTTATGAGGTATGAATATTTTAACATAAATCGCAATATAATTCGATTTTACGTTTGGACTAAATATTTTTTTCGTTCCAAAAAGGTTTAAAAAAAGTAGTGAACCGACTCGACTCGATCCGTCGAACTTACTCTCGCTCGGTCCTCGGTACGTTGGGACTTGGAATAATTTCGGCCGAAATTTTTTTCGAGATATTTCGTTAAAGAGCGTGATGCGGTATGAATATTTTTACATAAATTGCAATATAATTCGATTTTCCGTTTGGATTAAACATTTTTTTTGCTCCAAAAAGGTTTAAAAAAAGTAGTGAACCAACTCGACGCGACCCGTCGGACTTACCCTCGCTCGGTCCTCGGCAGGTTGGGACTTAGAAGAATTTGGGCCGAAAGGTTTTTTCGAGATAGTTCTTTGAATAGCGCTATGAGGAATGAATATTTTCACACAAATCGCAATATAATTCAATTCTACGTCGGGATTAAACGTTTTTTCCGTTCTAATCAATTTAAAAAAAAATAGTGGACGGAGATGACTCGACCCGTCGAACTTACTCTCGCTCGGTCCTCGGTACGTTGGGACTTCGAAGAATTTTTGACAGAAAAGTTTTTTCGAGTTATTTCGTTAAAAAGCGTTATGAGGTATGAATATTATCACACAAATCGCAATATAATTCAATTCTACGTCGGGATTAATCGTCTCTTCCGTTCTAATCAATTTAAAAAAAAATAGCTGACGGAGACGACTCGACCCGTCGAACTTAATCTCGCTCGGTCCTCGGTACGTAGGGACTTCGAAAAACTTCGGCCGAAAGGTTTTTTCGAGTTATTACGTTAAAAAGCGTTATGAGGTATGAATATTTTCACACAAATCGCAATATAATTCAATTCTACGTCGGGATTAAACGTTTTTTCCGTTCTAATCAATTTAAAAAAAAATTGCTGACGGAGACGACTCGACCCGTCGAACTTACTCTCGCTCGGTCCTCGGTACGTTGGGACTTGGAAGAATTTTTGACAGAAAAGTTTTTTCGAGTTATTTCGTTAAAGAGCGTTATGAGATATGACCATTTTCACATAAATCGCAACATAATTGGATTTTACGTATGGATTAAACATTTTTTTTGTTCCAAAAAGGTTTGAAAAAAGTAGTAAACCGACTCGACTCGACCCGTCGAACTTAATCTCGCTCGGTCCTCGGTACGTAGGGACTTCGAAAAACTTCGGCCGAAAGGTTTTTTCGAGTTATTACGTTAAAGAGCGTTATGAGGTATGACCTTTTTCACATAAATCGCAATATAATTCGATTTTACGTATGGATTAAACATTTTTTTTGTTCCAAAAAGGTTTAAAAAAAGTAGTGAACCGACTCGACTCGACCCGTCGAACTTACTCTCGCTCGATCCTCGGTACGTTGGGACTTAGTAGAATTTTTGACCGAAAAGTTTTTTCGAGTAATTTCGTTAAATAGCGTTATGAGGTATGAATATTTTTACATAAATCGCAATATAATTCGATTTTACGTATGGATTAAACATTTTTTTTGTTCTAATCAATTAAAAAAAAATAGTGGACGGAGACGACTCGACCCGTCGAACTTACTCTCGCTCGGTCCTCAGCAGGTTCGGACTTAGAACAATTTGGGCCGAAAGGTTTTTTCGAGATAATTCTTTAAATAGCGTTATGAGGTATGAATATTTTCACACAAATCGCAATATAATTCAATTCTACGTCGGGATTAAACGTTTTTTCCGTTCTAATCAATTTAAAAAAAAATAGTGGACGAAGACGACTCGATCCGTCGAACTTACTCTCGCTCGGTCCTCGGTACGTTGGGACTTCGAAGAATTTTTGACAGAAAAGTTTTTTCGAGTTATTTCGTTAAAAAGCGTTATGCGGTATGAATATTTTTACATAAATCGCAATATAATTCAATTCTACGTCGGGATTAAACCTTTTTTTCCGTTCTAATCAATTTAAAAAAAAATAGTGAACCGATTCGACTCGACCCGTCGAACTTACCCTAGCTCGGTCCTCGGTACGTTGGGACTTGGAACAATTTCGGCCGAAAAGTTTTTTCGAGATATTTCGTTAAAGAGCGTTATGAGATATGACCATTTTCACATAAATCGCAACATAATTCGATTTTACGTATGGATTAAACATTTTTTTTGTTCCAAAAGGGTTTAAAAAAAGTAGTGAACCGACTCGACTCGACCCGTCGAACTTACTCTCGCTCGGTCCTCGGCAGGTTGGGACTCAGTAGAATTTTTGACCGAAAAGTTTTTTCGAGTAATTTCGTTAAAGAGCGTTATGCGGTATGAATATTTTTACATAAATCGCAATATAATTCGATTTTACGTATGGATTAAACATTTTTTTCGTTCCAAACAGGTTTAAAAAAAGTAGTGAACCGACTCGACTCGATCCGTCGAACTTACTCTCGCTCGGTCCTCGGTACGTTGGGACTTAGACCAATTTGGGCCGAAAGGTTTTTTCGAGATAGTTCTTTGAATAGCGTTACGAGGTATGAATATTCTCACACAAATCGCAATATAATTCAATTCTACGTCGGGATTAAACGTTTTTTCCGTTCTAATCAATTTAAAAAAAAATAGTGGACGAAGACGACTCGATCCGTCGAACTTCCTCTCGCTCGGTCCTCGGTACGTTGGGACTTAGACCAATTTGGGCCGAAAGGTTTTTTCGAGATAGTTCTTTGAATAGCGTTACGAGGTATGAATATTCTCACACAAATCGCAATATAATTCAATTCTACGTCGGGATTAAACGTTTTTTCCGTTCTAATCAATTTAAAAAAAAATAGCTGACGGAGACGACTCGACCCGTCGAACTTACTCTCGCTCGGTCCTCGGTACGTTGGGACTTGGAAGAATTTTTGACAGAAAAGTTTTTTCGAGTTATTTCGTTAAATAGCGTTATGAGATATGACCATTTTCACATAAATCGCAACATAATTCGATTTTACGTATGGATTAAACATTTTTTTTGTTTCAAAAAGGTTTAAAAAAAGTAGTGAACCGACTCGACTCGACCCGTCGAACTTAATCTCGCTCGGTCCTCGGTACGTAGGGACTACGAAAAACTTCGGCCGAAAGGTTTTTTCGAGTTATTACGTTAAAGAGCGTTATGAGGTATGAATATTTTAACATAAATCGCAATATAATTCGATTTTACGTTTGGATTAAATATTTTTTTCGTTCCAAAAAGGTTTAAAAAAAGTAGTGAACCGACTCGACTCGATCCGTCGAACTTACTCTCGCTCGGTCCTCGGTACGTTGGGACTTGGAATAATTTCGGCCGAAATTTTTTTCAAGATATTTCGTTAAAGAGCGTGATGCGGTATGAATATTTTTACATAAATTGCAATATAATTCGATTTTACGTTTGGATTAAACATTTTTTTTGCTCCAAAAATGTTTAAAAAAAGTAGTGAACCAACTCGACGCGACCCGTCGGACTTACCCTCGCTCGGTCCTCGGCAGGTTGGGACTTAGAAGAATTTGGGCCGAAAGGTTTTTTCGAGATAGTTCTTTGAATAGCGCTATGAGGAATGAATATTTTCACACAAATCGCAATATAATTCAATTCTACGTCGGGATTAAACGTTTTTTCCGTTCTAATCAATTTAAAAAAAAATAGTGGACGGAGACGACTCGACCCGTCGAACTTACCTTAGCTCGGTCCTCGGTACGTTGGGACTTGGAACAATTTCGCCCGAAAGGTTTTTTCGAGTTATTTCGTTAAAAAGCGTTATGAGGTATGAATATTTTTACATAAATCGCAATATAATTCGATTTTACGTATGGATTAAACATTTTTTTCGTTCCAAAAAGGTTTAAAAAAAGTAGTGAACCGACTCGACTCGACCCGTCGAACTTACTCTCGCTCGGTCCTCGGCAGGTTGGGACTTAGAACAATTTGGGCCGAAAGGTTTTTTCGAGATAATTCTTTAAATAGCGTTATGAGGTATGAATATTTTCATACAAATCGCAATATAATTCAATTCTACGTCGGGATTAGACGTTTTTTCCGTTCTAATCAATTTAAAAAAAAATAGTGGACGAAGACGACTCGATCCGTCGAACTTCCTCTCGCTGGGTCCTCGGTACGTTGGGGCTTGGAACAATTTCGGCCGAAATTTTTTTCGAGATATTTCGTTAAAGAGCGTTATGAGGTATGAATATTTTCACACAAATCGCAATATAATTCAATTCTACGTCGGGATTAAACGTTTTCTCCGTTCTAATCAATTTAAAAAAAAATAGCTGACGGAGACGACTCGACCCGTCGAACTTAATCTCGCTCGGTCCTCGGTACGTAGGGACTACGAAAAACTTCGGCCGAAAGGTTTTTTCGAGATATTACGTTAAAGAGCGTTATGAGGTATGACCATTTTCACATAAATCGCAATATAATTCGATTTTACGTATGGATTAAACTTTTTTTTTGTTCCAAAAAGGTTTAAAAAAAGCAGTGAACCGACTCGACTCGACCCGTCGAACTTAATCTCGCTCAGTCCTCGGTACGTAGGGACTACGAAAAACTTCGGCCGAAAGGTTTTTTCGAGTTTTTACGTTAAAGAGCGTTATGAGGTATGAATATTTTAACATAAATCGCAATATAATTCGATTTTACGTTTGGATTAAATATTTTTTTCGTTCCAAAAAGGTTTAAAAAAAGTAGTGAACCGACTCGACTCGATCCGTCGAACTTACTCTCGCTCGGTCCTCGGTACGTTGGGACTTAGACCAATTTGGGTCGAAAGGTTTTTTCGAGATAGTTCTTTGAATAGCGTTACGAGGTATGAATATTCTCACACAAATCGCAATATAATTCAATTCTACGTCGGGATTAAACGTTTTTTCCGTTCTAATCAATTTAAAAAAAAATAGTGGACGGAGACGACTCGATCCGTCGAACTTCCTCTCGCTGGGTCCTCGGTACGTTGGGGCTTGGAACAATTTCGGCCGAAATTTTTTTCGAGATATTTCGTTAAAGAGCGCTATGAGGTATGAATATTTTCACACAAATCGCAATATAATTCAATTCTACGTCGGGATTAAACGTTTTCTCCGTTCTAATCAATTTAAAAAAAAATAGCTGACGGAGACGACTCGACCCGTCGAACTTAATCTCGCTCGGTCCTCGGTACGTAGGGACTACGAAAAACTTCGGCCGAAAGGTTTTTTCGAGTTATTACGTTAAAGAGCGTTATGAGGTATGAATATTTTAACATAAATCGCAATATAATTCGATTTTACGTTTGGATTAAATATTTTTTTCGTTCCAAAAAGGTTTAAAAAAAGTAGTGAACCGACTCGACTCGATCCGTCGAACTTACTCTCGCTCGGTCCTCGGTACGTTGGGACTTAGACCAATTTGGGCCGAAAGGTTTTTTCGAGATAATTCTTTAAATAGCGTTATGAGGTATGAATATTTTCACACAAATCGCAATATAATTCAATTCTTCGTCGGGATTAAACGTTTTATCCGTTCTAATCAATTTAAAAAAAAATAGTGGACGGAGACGACTCGACCCGTCGAACTTACCCTAGCTCGGTCCTCAGTGCGTTGGGACTTGGAACAATTTCGGCCGAAAGGTTTTTTCGAGTTATTTCGTTAAAAAGCGTTATGAGGTATGAATATTATTACATAAATCGCAATATAATTCGATTTTACCTATGGATTAAACATATTTTTCGTTCCCAAAAGGTTTAAAAAAAGTAGTGAACCGACTCGACTCGACCCGTCGAACTTACTCTCGCTCGATCCTCGGTAAGTTGGGGCTTGGAACAATTTCGGCCGAAATTTTTTTCGAGATATTTCGTTAAAGAGCGTTATGAGGTATGAATATTTTTACATAAATCGCAATATAATTCGATTTTACGTATGGATTAAACATTTTTTTCGTTCCAAAAAGGTTTAAAAAAAGTAGTGAACCGACTCGACTCGACCCGTCGAACTTACTCTCGCTCGGTCCTCGGCAGGTTGGGACTTAGAACAATTTGGGCCGAAAGGTTTTTTCGAGATAATTCTTTAAATAGCGTTATGAGGTATGAATATTTTCATACAAATCGCAATAAAATTCAATTCTACGACGGGATTAAACGTTTTTTCCGTTCTAATCAATTTAAAAAAAAATAGTGGACGAAGACGACTCGATCCGTCGAACTTCCTCTCGCTGGGTCCTCGGTACGTTGGGGCTTGGAACAATTTCGGCCGAAATTTTTTTCGAGTTATTACGTTAAAAAGCGTTATGAGGTATGAATATTTTCACACACATCGCAATATAATTCAATTCTACGTCGGGATTAAACGTTTTTTCCGTTCTAATCAATTTAAAAAAAAATAGCTGACGGAGACGACTCGACCCGTCGAACTTACTCTCGCTCGGTCCTCGGTACGTTGGGACTTGGAAGAATTTTTGACAGAAAAGTTTTTTCGAGTTATTTCGTTAAAGAGCGTTATGAGATATGACCATTTTCACATAAATCGCAACATAATTCGATTTTACGTATGGATTAAACATTTTTTTCGTTCCAAAAAGGTTTAAAAAAAGTAGTGAACCGACTCGACTCGACCCGTCGAACTTACTCTCGCTCGGTCCTCGGCAGGTTGGGACTTAGAACAATTTGGGCCGAAAGGTTTTTTCGAGATAAGTCTTTAAATAGCGTTATGAGGTATGAATATTTTCATACAAATCGCAATAAAATTCAATTCTACGTCGGGATTAAACGTTTTTTCCGTTCTAATCAATTTAAAAAAAAATAGTGGACGAAGACGACTCGATCCGTCGAACTTCCTCTCGCTGGGTCCTCGGTACGTTGGGGCTTGGAACAATTTCGGCCGAAATTTTTTTCGAGTTATTACGTTAAAAAGCGTTATGAGGTATGAATATTTTCACACACATCGCAATATAATTCAATTCTACGTCGGGATTAAACGTTTTTTCCGTTCTAATCAATTTAAAAAAAAATAGCTGACGGAGACGACTCGACCCGTCGAACTTACTCTCGCTCGGTCCTCGGTACGTTGGGACTTGGAAGAATTTTTGACAGAAAAGTTTTTTCGAGTTATTTCGTTAAAGAGCGTTATGAGATATGACCATTTTCACATAAATCGCAACATAATTCGATTTTACGTATGGATTAAACATTTTTTTTGTTCCAAAAAGGTTTAAAAAAAGCAGTGAACCGACTCGACTCGACCCGTCGAACTTACTCTCGCTCGGTCCTCGGCAGGTTGGGACTTAGTAGAATTTTTGACCGAAAAGTTTTTTCGAGTTATTACGTTAAAGAGCGTTATGAGGTATGACCATTTTCACATAAATCGCAATATAATTCGATTTTACGTATGGATTAAACATTTTTTTTGTTCTAATCAATTAAAAAAAAATAGTGGACGGAGACGACTCGACCCGTCGAACTTACTCTCGCTCGGTCCTCAGCAGGTTCGGACTTAGAACAATTTGGGCCGAAAGGTTTTTTCGAGATAATTCTTTAAATAGCGTTATGAGGTATGAATATTTTCACACAAATCGCAATATAATTCAATTCTACGTCGGGATTAAACGTTTTTTCCGTTCTAATCAATTTAAAAAAAAATAGTGGACGAAGACGACTCGATCCGTCGAACTTCCTCTCGCTGGGTCCTCGGTACGTTGGGGCTTGGAACAATTTCGGCCGAAATTTTTTTCGAGATATTTCGTTAAAGAGCGTTATGAGGTATGAATATTTTTACATAAATCGCAATATAATTCGATTTCACGTATGGATTAAACATTTTTTTCGTTCCAAAAAGGTTTAAAAAAAGTAGTGAACCGACTCGACTCGACCCGTCGAACTTACTCTCGCTCAATCGTCGGTACGTTGGGACTTAGTAGAATTTTTGACCGAAAAGTTTTTTCGAGTAATTTCGTTAAATAGCGTTATGCGGTATGAATATTTTTACATAAATCGCAATATAATTCGATTTTACGTATGGATTAAACATTTTTTTTGTTCCTAAAAGGTTTAAAAAAAGTAGTGAACCTACTCGACTCGACCCGTCGAACTTAATCTCGCTCGGTCCTCGGTACGTAGGGACTTCGAAAAACTTCGGCCGAAAGGTTTTTTCGAGTTATTACGTTAAAAAGCGTTATGAGGTATGAATATTTTCACACAAATCGCAATATAATTCAATTCTACGCCGGGATTAAACTTCTCTTCCGTTCTAATCAATTAAAAAAAAATAGTGGACGGAGACGAGTCGACCCGTCGAACTTACTCTCGCTCGGTCCTCGGCAGGTTCGGACATAGAACAATTTGGGCCGAAAGATTTTTTCGAGATAATTCTTTAAATAGCGTTATGAGGTATGAATATTTTCACACAAATCGCAATATAATTCAATTCTACGTCGGGATTAAACGTTTTTTCCGTTCTAATCAATTTAAAAAAAAATAGTGGACGGAGATGACTCGACCCGTCGAACTTACTCTCGCTCGGTCCTCGGCAGGTTCGGACTTAGAACAATTTGGGCCGAAAGGTGTTTTCGAGATAATTCTTTCAATAACGTTATGAGGTATGAATAATTTCACACAAATCGCAATATAATTCAATTCTACGTCGGGATTAATCTTCTCTTCCGTTCTAATCAATTAAAAAAAAATAGTGGACGGAGACGACTCGACCCGTCGAACTTACTCTCGCTCGGTCCTCAGCAGGTTGGGACTTAGTAGAATTTTTGACCGAAAAGTTTTTTCGAGTAATTTCGTTAAATAGCGTTATGCGGTATGAATATTTTTACATAAATCGCAATATAATTCGATTTTACGTATGGATTAAACATTTTTTTTGTTCCAAACAGGTTTAAAAAAAGCAATGAAACGACTCGACTCGACCCGTCGAACTTAATCTCGCTCGGTCCTCGGTACGTTGGGACTTAGACCAATTTGGGCCGAAAGGTTTTTTCGAGATAGTTCTTTGAATAGCGTTACGAGGTATGAATATTCTCACACAAATCGCAATATAATTCAATTCTACGTCGGGATTAAACGTTTTTTCCGTTCTAATCAATTTAAAAAAAAATAGTGGACGGAGACGACTCGACCCGTCGAACTTACTCTCGCTCGGTCCTCAGCAGGTTGGGACTTAGTAGAATTTTTGACCGAAAAGTTTTTTCGAGTAATTTCGTTAAATAGCGTTATGCGGTATGAATATTTTTACATAAATCGCAATATAATTCGATTTTACGTATGGATTAAACATTTTTTTCGTTCCAAATAGGTTTAAAAAAAGTAGTGAACCGACTCGACTCGACCCGTCGAACTTACTCGCGCTCGGTCCTCGGTACGTAGGGACTTCGAAAAACTTCGGCCGAACGGTTTTTTCGAGTTATTACGTTGAAAAGCGTTATGAGGTATGAATATTTTCACACAAATCGCAATATAATTCAATTCTACGTCGGGATTAAACTTCTCTTCCGTTCTAATCAATTAAAAAAAAATAGTGGACGGAGACGAGTCGACCCGTCGAACTTACTCTCGCTCGGTCCTCGGCAGGTTCGGACATAGAACAATTTGGGCCGAAAGATTTTTTCGAGATAATTCTTTAAATAGCGTTATGAGGTATGAATATTTTCACACAAATCGCAATATAATTCAATTCTACGTCGGGATTAAACGTTTTTTCCGTTCTAATCAATTTAAAAAAAAATAGTGGACGGAGATGACTCGACCCGTCGAACTTACTCTCGCTCGGTCCTCGGCAGGTTCGGACTTAGAACAATTTGGGCCGAAAGGTGTTTTCGAGATAATTCTTTCAATAACGTTATGAGGTATGAATAATTTCACACAAATCGCAATATAATTCAATTCTACGTCGGGATTAATCGTCTCTTCCGTTCTAATCAATTAAAAAAAATTAGTGGACGGAGACGACTCGACCCGTCGAACTTACTCTCGCTCGGTCCTCAGCAGGTTGGGACTTAGAACAATTTGGGCCGAAAGGTTTTTTCGAGATAATTCTTTAAATAGCGTTATGAGGTATGAATAATTTCACACAAATCGCAATATAATTCAATTCTACGTCGGGATTAATCGTCTCTTCCGTTCTAATCAATTAAAAAAAATTAGTGGACGGAGACGACTCGACCCGTCGAACTTACTCTCGCTCAGTCCTCGGCAGGTTGGGACTTCGAAAAACTTCGGCCGAAAGGTTGTTTCGAGTTATTTCGTTATGAGGTATGAATATTTTCACGCAAATCGCAATATAATTCAATTCTACGTCGGGATTAAACGTTTTTTTTCGTTCTAATCAATTAAAAAAAAATAGAGGACGGAGACGGCTCTATCAGTCGAACTTACTCTCGCTCGGTCCTCGGTATGTTGGGACTTGGAACAATTTCGGCCGAAAGGTTGTTTCGAGTTATTTCGTTATGAGGTATGAATATTTTCACGCAAGTCGCAATATAATTCAATTCTACGTCGGGATTAAACGTTTTTTTTCGTTCTAATCAATTAAAAAAAAATAGAGGACGGAGACGGCTCTATCAGTCGAACTTACTCTCGCTCGGTCCTCGGTATGTTGGGACTTGGAACAATTTCGGCCGAAAGGTTTTTTCGAGTTATTTCGTTAAAAAGCGTTATGCCGTATGAATATTTTTAGATAAATCGCAATATAATTCGATTTTACGTATGGATTAATCATTTTTTTTGTTCCAAAAAGGTTTAAAAAAAGTAGTGAACCGACTCTACTCGACCCGTCGAACTTACTCTCGCTCAGTCCTCGGCAGGTTGGGACTTCGAAAAACTTCTGCCGAAAGGTTGTTTCGAGTTATTTCGTTATGAGGTATGAATATTTTCACGCAAATCGCAATATAATTCAATTCTACGTCGGGATTAAACGTTTTTTTTCGTTCTAATCAATTAAAAAAAAATAGAGGACGGAGACGACTCGATCCGTCGAACTTACTCTCACTCGGTCCTCGGTACGTTGAGACTTAGAACAATTTCGGTCGAAAGGTTTTTTCGAGTTATTTCGTTAGAAAGCGTTATGAGGTATGAATATTTTTACATAAATCGCAATATAATTCGATTTTACGTATGGATTAAACATTTTTTTGTTCCAAAAAGGTTTAAAAAAAGTAGTGAACCGACTCGACTCGACCCGTCGAACTTACTCTCGCTCGGCCCTCGGTACGTAGGGACTTAGAACAATTTGGGCCGAAAGGTTTTTTCGAGTTACTTCGTTAAAAAGTGTTATGCCGTATGAATATTTTTACATAAATCACAATATAATTCTATTCCACGTCGGGATTAAACGTTTTTTCCGTTCTAATCAATTTAAAAAATAATAGTGGACGAAGGCGACTCGATCCGTCGAACTTACTCTCACTCGGTCCACGGTACGTTGAGACTTAGAACAATTTCGGTCGAAAGGTTTTTTCGAGTTATTTCGTTAGAAAGCGTTATGAGGTATGAATATTTTTACATAAATCGCAATATAATTCGATTTTACGTATGGATTAAACATTTTTTTGTTCCAAAAAGGTTTAAAAAAAGTAGTGAACCGACTCGACTCGACCCGTCGAACTCACTCTCGCTCGGTCCTCGGCAGGTTGGGACTTCGAAAAACTTCGGCCGAAAGGTTTTTTCGAGTTATTTCGTTAAAAAGCGTTATGAGCTATGAATATTTTCACACAAATCGCAATATAATTCAATTCTACGTCGGGATTAAAACGTTTTTTCCGTTCTAATCAATTTAAAAAAAAATAGAGGACGGAGACGGCTCTATCAGTCGAACTTACTCTCGCTCGGTCCTCGGTATGTTGGGACTTGGAACAATTTCGCCCGAAAGGTTTTTTCGAGTTATTTCGTTAAAAAGCGTTATGCCGTATGAATATTTTTAGATAAATCGCAATATAATTCAATTCTACGTCGGGATTAAACGTTTTTTCCGTTCTAATTAATTTTAAAAAAAAATAGTGGACGAAGACGACTCGATCCGTCGAACTTACTCTCGCTCGGTCCTCGGCAGGTTGGGACTTAGAACAATTTGGGCCGAAAGGTTTTATCGAGATAATACTTTAAATAGCGTTATGAGGTATGAATATTTTCACACAAATCGCAATATAATTCAAATTTACGTCGGGATTAAACGTTTCTTCCGTTCTAATCAATTTAAAAAAAAATGGTGGACGAAGACGACTCGATCCGTCGAACTTACTCTCGCTCGGCCCTCGGTACGTTGGGACTTCGAAAAACTTCGGCCGAAAGGTTGTTTCGAGTTATTTCGTTAGAAAGCGTTATGAGGTATGAATATTTTCACGCAAATCGCAATATAATTCAATTCTACGTCGGGATTAAACTTTTTTTTCGTTCTAATCAATTAAAAAAAAATAGTGGACGGAGACGACTCGACCCGTCGAACTTACCCTCGCACGGTCCACGGTACGTTGGGACTTAGTAGAATTTTTGACCGAAAAGTTTTTTTCGAGTTATTTCGTTAAATAGCGTTATGCCGTATGAATATTTTTAGATAAATCGCAATATAATTCAATTCTACGTCGGGATTAAACGTTTTTTGCGTTCTAATTAATTTAAAAAAAAAATAGTGGACGAAGACGACTCGATCCGTCGAACTTACTCTCACTCGGTCCTCGGTACGTTGAGACTTAGAACAATTTCGGTCGAAAGGTTTTTTCGAGTTATTTCGTTAGAAAGCGTTATGAGGTATGAATATTTTTACATAAATCGCAATATAATTCGATTTTACGTATGGATTAAACATTTTTTTGTTCCAAAAAGGTTTAAAAAAAGTAGTGAACCGACTCGACTCGACCCGTCGAACTTACTCTCGCTCGGCCCTCGGTACGTAGGGACTTAGAACAATTTGGGCCGAAAGGTTTTTTCGAGTTATTTCGTTAAATAGCGTTATGCCGTATGAATATTTTTAGATAAATCGCAATATAATTCGATTTTACGTATGGATTAATCATTTTTTTTGTTCCAAAAAGGTTTAAAAAAAGTAGTGAACCGACTCGACTCGACCCGTCGAACTCACTCTCGCTCGGTCCTCGGCAGGTTGGGACTTCGAAAAACTTCGGCCGAAAGGTTTTTTCGAGTTATTTCGTTAAAAAGCGTTATGAGCTATGAATATTTTCACACAAATCGCAATATAATTCAATTCTACGTCGGGATTAAAACGTTTTTTCCGTTCTAATCAATTTAAAAAAAAATAGAGGACGGAGACGGCTCTATCAGTCGAACTTACTCTCGCTCGGTCCTCGGTATGTTGGGACTTGGAACAATTTCGCCCGAAAGGTTTTTTCGAGTTATTTCGTTAAAAAGCGTTATGCCGTATGAATATTTTTAGATAAATCGCAATATAATTCAATTCTACGTCGGGATTAAACGTTTTTTCCGTTCTAATTAATTTAAAAAAAAAATAGTGGACGAAGACGACTCGATCCGTCGAACTTACTCTCGCTCGGTCCTCGGCAGGTTGGGACTTAGAACAATTTGGGCCGAAAGGTTTTATCGAGATAATACTTTAAATAGCGTTATGAGGTATGAATATTTTCACACAAATCGCAATATAATTCAAATTTACGTCGGGATTAAACGTTTCTTCCGTTCTAATCAATTTAAAAAAAAATGGTGGACGAAGACGACTCGATCCGTCGAACTTACTCTCGCTCGGTCCTCGGTACGTAGGGACTTCGAAAAACTTCGGCCGAAAGGTTTTTTCGAGTTATTTCGTTAAAAAGCGTTATGAGCTATGAATATTTTCACACAAATCGCAATATAATTCAATTCTACGTCGGGATTAAAACGTTTTTTCCGTTCTAATCAATTTAAAAAAAAATAGAGGACGGAGACGGCTCTATCAGTCGAACTTACTCTCGCTCGGTCCTCGGTATGTTGGGACTTGGAACAATTTCGCCCGAAAGGTTTTTTCGAGTTATTTCGTTAAAAAGCGTTATGCCGTATGAATATTTTTAGATAAATCGCAATATAATTCAATTCTACGTCGGGATTAAACGTTTTTTCCGTTCTAATTAATTTAAAAAAAAAATAGTGGACGAAGACGACTCGATCCGTCGAACTTACTCTCGCTCGGTCCTCGGCAGGTTGGAACTTAGAACAATTTGGGCCGAAAGGTTTTATCGAGATAATACTTTAAATAGCGTTATGAGGTATGAATATTTTCACACAAATCGCAATATAATTCAAATTTACGTCGGGATTAAACGTTTCTTCCGTTCTAATCAATTTAAAAAAAAATGGTGGACGAAGACGACTCGATCCGTCGAACTTACTCTCGCTCGGTCCTCGGTACGTAGGGACTTCGAAAAACTTCGGCCGAAAGGTTTTTTCGAGTTATTTCGTTAAAAAGCGTTATGAGCTATGAATATTTTCACACAAATCGCAATATAATTCAATTCTACGTCGGGATTAAACGTTTTTTCCGCTCTAATCAATTTAAAAAAAAATAGAGGACGGAGACGGCTCTATCAGTCGAACTTACTCTCGCTCGGTCCTCGGTATGTTGGGACTTGGAACAATTTCGCCCGAAAGGTTTTTTCGAGTTATTTCGTTAAATAGCGTTATGCCGTATGAATATTTTTAGATAAATCGCAATATAATTCGATTTTACGTATGGATTATTCATTTTTTTTGTTCCAAAAAGGTTTAAAAAAAGTAGTGAACCGACTCGACTCGACCCGTCGAACTCACTCTCGCTCGGTCCTCGGCAGGTTGGGACTTCGAAAAACTTCGGCCGAAAGGTTTTTTCGAGTTATTTCGTTAAAAAGCGTTATGAGCTATGAATATTTTCACACAAATCGCAATATAATTCAATTCTACGTCGGGATTAAAACGTTTTTTCCGTTCTAATCAATTTAAAAAAAAATAGAGGACGGAGACGGCTCTATCAGTCGAACTTACTCTCGCTCGGTCCTCGGTATGTTGGGACTTGGAACAATTTCGCCCGAAAGGTTTTTTCGAGTTATTTCGTTAAAAAGCGTTATGCCGTATGAATATTTTTAGATAAATCGCAATATAATTCAATTCTACGTCGGGATTAAACGTTTTTTCCGTTCTAATTAATTTAAAAAAAAAATAGTGGACGAAGACGACTCGATCCGTCGAACTTACTCTCGCTCGGTCCTCGGCAGGTTGGGACTTAGAACAATTTGGGCCGAAAGGTTTTATCGAGATAATACTTTAAATAGCGTTATGAGGTATGAATATTTTCACACAAATCGCAATATAATTCAAATTTACGTCGGGATTAAACGTTTCTTCCGTTCTAATCAATTTAAAAAAAAATGGTGGACGAAGACGACTCGATCCGTCGAACTTACTCTCGCTCGGCCCTCGGTACGTTGGGACTTCGAAAAACTTCGGCCGAAAGGTTGTTTCGAGTTATTTCGTTAGAAAGCGTTATGAGGTATGAATATTTTCACGCAAATCGCAATATAATTCAATTCTACGTCGGGATTAAACTTTTTTTTCGTTCTAATCAATTAAAAAAAAATAGTGGACGGAGACGACTCGACCCGTCGAACTTACCATCGCACGGTCCACGGTACGTTGGGACTTAGTAGAATTTTTGACCGAAAAGTTTTTTTCGAGTTATTTCGTTAAATAGCGTTATGCCGTATGAATATTTTTAGATAAATCGCAATATAATTCAATTCTACGTCGGGATTAAACGTTTTTTCCGTTCTAATCAATTTAAAAAATAATAGTGGACGAAGGCGACTCGATCCGTCGAACTTACTCTCACTCGGTCCTCGGTACGTTGAGACTTAGAACAATTTCGGTCGAAAGGTTTTTTCGAGTTATTTCGTTAGAAAGCGTTATGAGGTATGAATATTTTTACATAAATCGCAATATAATTCGATTTTACGTATGGATTAAACATTTTTTTGTTCCAAAAAGGTTTAAAAAAAGTAGTGAACCGACTCGACTCGACCCGTCGAACTTACTCTCGCTCGGCCCTCGGTACGTAGGGACTTAGAACAATTTGGGCCGAAAGGTTTTTTCGAGTTATTTCGTTAAATAGCGTTATGCCGTATGAATATTTTTAGATAAATCGCAATATAATTCGATTTTACGTATGGATTAATCATTTTTTTTGTGCCAAAAAGGTTTAAAAAAAGTAGTGAACCGACTCGACTCGACCCGTCGAACTCACTCTCGCTCGGTCCTCGGCAGGTTGGGACTTCGAAAAACTTCGGCCGAAAGGTTTTTTCGAGTTATTTCGTTAAAAAGCGTTATGAGCTATGAATATTTTCACACAAATCGCAATATAATTCAATTCTACGTCGGGATTAAAACGTTTTTTCCGTTCTAATCAATTTAAAAAAAAATAGAGGACGGAGACGGCTCTATCAGTCGAACTTACTCTCGCTCGGTCCTCGGTATGTTGGGACTTGGAACAATTTCGCCCGAAAGGTTTTTTCGAGTTATTTCGTTAAAAAGCGTTATGCCGTATGAATATTTTTAGATAAATCGCAATATAATTCAATTCTACGTCGGGATTAAACGTTTTTTCCGTTCTAATTAATTTAAAAAAAAAATAGTGGACGAAGACGACTCGATCCGTCGAACTTACTCTCGCTCGGTCCTCGGTAGGTTGGGACTTAGAACAATTTGGGCCGAAAGGTTTTATCGAGATAATACTTTAAATAGCGTTATGAGGTATGAATATTTTCACACAAATCGCAATATAATTCAAATTTACGTCGGGATTAAACGTTTCTTCCGTTCTAATCAATTTAAAAAAAAATGGTGGACGAAGACGACTCGATCCGTCGAACTTACTCTCGCTTGGCCCTCGGTACGTTGGGACTTCGAAAAACTTCGGCCGAAAGGTTGTTTCGAGTTATTTCGTTAGAAAGCGTTATGAGGTATGAATATTTTCACGCAAATCGCAATATAATTCAATTCTACGTCGGGATTAATCGTCTCTTCCGTTCTAATCAATTAAAAAAAAATAGTGGACGGAGACGACTCGACCCGTCGAACTTACCCTCGCACGGTCCACGGTACGTTGGGACTTAGTAGAATTTTTGACCGAAAAGTTTTTTTCGAGTTATTTCGTTAAATAGCGTTATGCCGTATGAATATTTTTAGATAAATCGCAATATAATTCAATTCTACGTCGGGATTAATCGTTTTTTCCGTTCTAATCAATTTAAAAAAAAATAGTGAACCGACTCGACTCGACCCGTCGAACTTACTCTCGCGCGATCCTCGGTACGTTGAGGCTTAGAACAATTTCGGTCGAAGGTTTTTTTCGAGATATTTCGTTAAAGAGCGTTATGCGGTATGAATATTTTTACATAAATCGCAATATAATTCGATTTTACGTTTGGATTAAACATTTTTTTTGTTCCAAAAAGGTTTAAAAAAAGTAGTGAACCGACTCGACTCGTCCCGTCGAACTTACTCTCTCGCGATCCTCGGTACGTTGGGACTTAATAGTATTTTTGACCGAAAAGTTTTTTCGAGTTATTTCGTTAAATAGCGTTATGCGGTATGAATATTTTTACATAAATCGCAATATAATTCAATTCTACGTCGGGATTAAACCTTTTTTTCCGTTCTAATCAATTTAAAAAAAAATAGTGAACCGACTAGACTCGACCCGTCGAACTTACTCTCGCGCGATCCTCGGTACGTTGGGACTTAGTAGAATTTTTGACCGAAAAGTTTTTTCGAGTTATTTCGTTAAATAGCGTTTAGCGGTATGAATATTTTTACATAAATCGCAATATAATTCAATTCTACGTCGGGATTAAACGCTTTTTCCGTTCTAATCAATTTAAAAAAAAATAGTGGACGAAGACGACTCGATCCGTCGAACTTACTCTCACTCGGTCCTCGGTACGTTGAGACTTAGAACAATTTCGGTCAAAAGGTTTTTTCGAGTTATTTCGTTAGAAAGCGTTATGAGGTATGAATATTTTTACATAAATCGCAATATAATTCGATTTTACGTATGGATTAAACGTTTTTTCCGTTCTAATCAATTTAAAAAAAAATAGTGGACGAAGGCGACTCGATCCGTCGAACTTACTCTCGCTCGGTCCTCGGCAGGCTGGGATTTAGTAGAATTTTTGACCGAAAAGTTTTTTCGAGTTATTTCGTTAAATAGCGTTATGAGGTATGACCATTTTCACATAAATCGCAATATAATTCGATTTTACGTATGGATAAAACATTTTTTTTGTTGCAAAAACGTTTAAAAAAAGTAGTGAACCGACTCGACTGGACCCGTCGAACTTACTCTCGCTCGGTCCTCGGCAGGTTGGGCTTAGATCAATGTGGGCCGAAAGGTTTTTTCGAGTTACTTCGTTAAAAAGCGTTATGCCGTATGAATATTTTTACATAAATCGCAATATAATTCAATTCTACGTCGGTAATAAACGATTTTTCCGTTCTAATCAATTTAAAAAAAAATAGTGGACGGAGACGACGCGACCCGTCGAACTTACCCTAGCTCGGTCCTCGGTACGTTGGCACTTGGAACAATTTCGGCCGAAAAGTTTTTTCGAGATATTTCGTTAAAGAGCGTTATGCGGTATGAATATTTTTACATAAATTGCAATATAATTCGATTTTACGTTTGGATTAAACATTTTTTTTGTTCCAAAAAGGTTTAAAAAAAGTAGTGAACCGACTCGACTCGACCCGTCGAACTTACTCTCGCTCGGCCCTCGGTACGTAGGGACTTAGAACAATTTGGGCCGAAAGGTTTTTTCGAGTTACTTCGTTAAAAAGCGTTATGCCTTATGAATATTTTTACATAAATCGCAATATAATTCTATTCCACGTCGGGATTAAACGTTTTTTCCGTTCTAATGAATTTAAAAAAAAATAGTGGACGAAGACGACTCGACCCGTCGAACTTACTCTCGCTCGATCCTCGGCACGTTGGGACTTAGTAGAATTTTTGACCGAAAAGTTTTTTCGAGTTATTTCGTTAAATAGCGTTATGCGGTATGAATATTTTTACATAAATCGCATTATAATTCGATTTTACGTATGGATTAAACATTTTTTTTGTCCCAAAAAGGTTTAAAAAAGTAGTGAACCGACTCGACTCGACCCGTCGAACTTACTCTCGCTGGGTACTCGGTACGTAGGGACTTCAAAAACTTCGGCCGAAAGGTTTTTTCGAGTTATTTCGTTAGAAAGCGTTATGAGGTATGAATATTTTTACATAAATCGCAATATAATTCAATTCTACGTCGGGATTAAACGTTTTTTCCGTTCTAATCAATTTAAAAAAAAATAGAGGACGGAGACGGCTCTATCAGTCGAACTTACTCTCGCCTGGTCCTCGGTATGTTGGGACTTGGAACAATTTCGGCCGAAAGGTTTTTTCGAGTTATTACGTTAAAAAGCGTTATGCCGTATGAATATTTTTAGATAAATCGCAATATAATTCAATTCTACGCCGGGATTAAACGTTTTTTCCGTTCTAATTAATTTAAAAAAAAAATAGTGGACGAAGACGACTCGATCCGTCGAACTTACTCTCGCTCGGTCCTCGGCAGGTTGGGACTTAGAACAATTTGGGCCGAAAGGTTTTATCGAGATAATACTTTAAATAGCGTTATGAGGTATGAATATTTTCACACAAATCGCAATATAATTCAAATTTACGTCGGGATTAAACGTTTCTTCCGTTCTAATCAATTTAAAAAAAAATGGTGGACGAAGACGACTCGATCCGTCGAACTTACTCTCGCTCGGCCCTCGGTACGTTGGGACTTCGAAAAACTTCGGCCGAAAGGTTGTTTCGAGTTATTTCGTTAGAAAGCGTTATGAGGTATGAATATTTTCACGCAAATCGCAATATAATTCAATTCTACGTCGGGATTAAACGTTTTTTTTCGTTCTAATCAATTAAAAAAAAATAGTGGACGGAGACGACTCGACCCGTCGAACTTACCCTCGCACGGTCCACGGTACGTTGGGACTTAGTAGAATTTTTGACCGAAAAGTTTTTTTCGAGTTATTTCGTTAAATAGCGTTATGCCGTATGAATATTTTTAGATAAATCGCAATATAATTCAATTCTACGTCGGGATTAAACGTTTTTTTTCGTTCTAATCAATTAAAAAAAAATAGTGGACGGAGACGACTCGAACCGTCGAACTTACTCTCGCTCGGTCCTCGGCAGGTTCGGCTTAGAACAATTTGGGCCGAAAGGTTTTTTCGAGATAATTCTTATATAGCGTTAAGAGGTATGAATATTAATACATAAATCGCAATATAATTCGATTTTACGTATGGATTAAACATTTTTTTTGTTCCAAAAAGGTTTAAAAAGAGTAGTGAACCGACTCGACTCGACCCGTCGAACTTACGCTCGCTCGGTCCTCGGCAGGTTGGGACTTCGAAAAACTTCGGCCGAAAGGTTTTTTCGAGTTATTTCGCTAAAAAGCGTTATGAGGTATGAATATTTTCACACAAATCGCAATATAATTCAATTCTACGTCGGGATTAAACGTTTTTTCCGTTCTAATCAATTTAAAAAAAATAGAGGACGGAGACGGCTCTATCAGTCGAACATACTCTCGCTCGGTCCTCGGCAGGTTCGGACTTAGAGCAATTTGGGCCGAAAGGTTTTTTCGAGTTACTTCGTTAAAAAGCGTTATGCCGTATGAATATTTTTACATAAATTGCAATATAATTCGATTTTACGTTTGGATTAAACATTTTTTTTGTTCCAAAAAGGTTTAAAAAAAGTAGTGAACCGACTCGACTCGACCCGTCGAACTTACTCTCGCTCGGTCCTCGGCAGGTTGGGACTTAGAACAATTTGGGCCGAAAGGTTTTTTCGATATAATTCCTTAACTAGCGTTAAGAGGTATGAATATTTTCACACAAATCACAATATAATTCAATTCTACGTCGGGATTAAACGTTTTTTCCGTTCTAATCAATTTAAAAAAAAATAGTGAACCGACTCGACTCGACCCGTCGAACTTACTCTCGCTCGATCCTCGGTACGTTGGGAATTAGAACAATTTGGGCCGAAAGGTTTTATCGAGATAATACTTTAAATAGCGTTATGAGGTATGAATATTTTCACACAAATCGCAATATAATTCAAATTTACGTCGGGATTAAACGTTTCTTCCGTTCTAATCAATTTAAAAAAAAATGGTGGACGAAGACGACTCGATCCGTCGAACTTACTCTCGCTCGGCCCTCGGTACGTTGGGACTTCGAAAAACTTCGGCCGAAAGGTTGTTTCGAGTTATTTCGTTAGAAAGCGTTATGAGGTATGAATATTTTCACGCAAATCGCAATATAATTCAATTCTACGTCGGGATTAAACGTTTTTTTTCGTTCTAATCAATTAAAAAAAAATAGTGGACGGAGACGACTCGACCCGTCGAACTTACCCTCGCACGGTCCACGGTACGTTGGGACTTAGTAGAATTTTTGACCGAAAAGTTTTTTTCGAGTTATTTCGTTAAATAGCGTTATGCCGTATGAATATTTTTAGATAAATCGCAATATAATTCAATTCTACGTCGGGATTAAACGTTTTTTTTCGTTCTAATCAATTAAAAAAAAATAGTGGACGGAGACGACTCGAACCGTCGAACTTACTCTCGCTCGGTCCTCGGCAGGTTCGGCTTAGAACAATTTGGGCCGAAAGGTTTTTTCGAGATAATTCTTATATAGCGTTAAGAGGTATGAATATTAATACATAAATCGCAATATAATTCGATTTTACGTATGGATTAAACATTTTTTTTGTTCCAAAAAGGTTTAAAAAGAGTAGTGAACCGACTCGACTCGACCCGTCGAACTTACGCTCGCTCGGTCCTCGGCAGGTTGGGACTTCGAAAAACTTCGGCCGAAAGGTTTTTTCGAGTTATTTCGCTAAAAAGCGTTATGAGGTATGAATATTTTCACACAAATCGCAATATAATTCAATTCTACGTCGGGATTAAACGTTTTTTCCGTTCTAATCAATTTAAAAAAAATAGAGGACGGAGACGGCTCTATCAGTCGAACATACTCTCGCTCGGTCCTCGGCAGGTTCGGACTTAGAGCAATTTGGGCCGAAAGGTTTTTTCGAGTTACTTCGTTAAAAAGCGTTATGCCGTATGAATATTTTTACATAAATTGCAATATAATTCGATTTTACGTTTGGATTAAACATTTTTTTTGTTCCAAAAAGGTTTAAAAAAAGTAGTGAACCGACTCGACTCGACCCGTCGAACTTACTCTCGCTCGGTCCTCGGCAGGTTGGGACTTAGAACAATTTGGGCCGAAAGGTTTTTTCGATATAATTCCTTAACTAGCGTTAAGAGGTATGAATATTTTCACACAAATCACAATATAATTCAATTCTACGTCGGGATTAAACGTTTTTTCCGTTCTAATCAATTTAAAAAAAAATAGTGAACCGACTCGACTCGACCCGTCGAACTTACTCTCGCTCGATCCTCGGTACGTTGGGAATTAGTAGAATTTTTGACCGAAAAGTTTTTTCTAGTTATTTCGTTAAATAGCGTTATGCGGTATGAATATTTTTACATAAATCGCAATATAATTCAATTCTACGTCGGGATTAAACGTTTTTTCCGTTCTAATCAATTTAAAAAAAAATAGTGGACGAAGACGACTCGACCCGTCGAACTTACTCTCGCACGGTCCTCGGTACGTTGGGACTTAGAACAATTTCGGTCGAAAGGTTTTTTCGAGATATTTCGTTAAAGAGCGTCATGCGGCATGAATATTTTTACATAAATTGCAATATAATTCGATTTTACGTTTGGATTAAACATTATTTTGTTCCAAAAAGGTTTAAAAAAAGTAGTGAACCGACTCGACTCGACCCGTCGAACTTACTCTCGCTCGGTCCTTGGCTGGTTGGTACTTCGAAAAACTTCGGCCGAAAGGTTTTTTCGAGTTATTTCGTTAGAAAGCGTTATGAGGTATGAATATTTTTACATAAATCGCAATATAATTCGATTTTACGTATGGATTAAACATTTTTTTTGTTCCAAAAAGGTTTAAAAAAAGTTGTGAACCGACTCGACAGGACCCGGCGAACTTACTCTCGCTCGGTCCTCGGCAGGTTGGGCTTAGAGCAATTTAGGCCGAAAGGTTTTTTCGAGATAATTATTTAAATAGCGTTAAGAGGTATGAATATTTTCACACAAATCGCAATATAATTCAATTCTACGTCGGGATTAAACGTTTTTTCCGTTCTAATCAATTTAAAAAAAAAATAGAGGACGGAGACAACTCTATCAGTCGAACTTACTCTCGCTCGGTCCTCGGTATGTTGGGACTTAGAACAATTTGGGCCGAAAGGTTTTTTCGAGTTACTTCTTTAAAAAGCGTTATGCCGTATGAATATTTTTACATAAATCGCAATATAATTCAATTCTACGTCGGAAATAAACGTTTTTTCCGTTCTAATCAATTTAAAAAAAAATAGTGAACCGACTCGACTCGACCCGTCGAACTTACTCTCGCTCGGTCCTCGGCAGGTTGGGACTTAGAACAATTTGGGCCGAAAGGTTTTTTCGATATAATTCCTTAACTAGCGTTAAGAGGTATGAATATTTTCACACAAATCACAATATAATTCAATTCTACGTCGGGATTAAACGTTTTTTCCGTTCTAATCAATTTAAAAAAAAATAGTGAACCGACTCGACTCGACCCGTCGAACTTACTCTCGCTCGATCCTCGGTACGGTTGGGAATTAGTAGAATTTTTAACCGAAAAGTTTTTTCTAGTTATTTCGTTAAATAGCGTTATGCGGTATGAATATTTTTACATAAATCGCAATATAATTCAATTCTACGTCGGGATTAAACGTTTTTTCCGTTCTAATCAATTTAAAAAAAAAATAGAGGACGGAGACGACTCGACTCGTCGAACTTACTCTCGCTCGGTCCTCGGCAGGTTGGGACTTAGTAGAATTTTTGACCGAAAAGTTTTTTCGAGTTATTTCGTTAAATAGCGTTATGAGGTGTGACAATTTTTACATAAATCGCAATATAATTCGATTTTACGTTTGGATTAAACATTTTTTTTGTTCCAAAAAGGTTTAAAAAAAGTAGTGAACCGACTCGACTCGACCCGTCGAACTTACTCTCGCTCGGTCCTCGGCTGGTTGGTACTTCGAAAAACTTCGGCCGAAAGGTTTTTTCGAGTTATTTCGTTAGAAAGCGTTATGAGGTATGAATATTTTTACATAAATCGCAATATAATTCGATTTTACGTATGGATTAAACATTTTTTTTTGTTCCAAAAAGGTTTAAAAAAAGTTGTGAACCGACTCGACTGGACCCGGCGAACTTACTCTCGCTCGGTACTCGGCAGGTTGGGCTTAGAACAATTTGGGCCGAAAGGTTTTTTCGAGATAATTCTTATATAGCGTTAAGAGGTATGAATATTTTCACACAAATCGCAATATAATTCAATTCTACGTCGGGATTAATCGTTTTTTCCGCTGTAATCAATTTAAAAAAAAATAGTGGACGAAGACGACTCGACCCGTCGAACTTACTCTCGCTCGATCCTCGGTACGTTGGGACTTGGAACAATTTCGGCCGAAAGGTTTTTTCGAGTTATTTCGTTAAAAAACGTTATGCCGTATGAATATTGTTAGATAAATCGCAATATAATTCGATTTTACGTATGGATTAAACATTTTTTTTGTTCCAAAAAGGTTTAAAAAAAGTAGTGAACCGACTCGACTCGACCCGTCGAACTTACTCTCGCTCGGTCCTCGGCAGGTTGGGACTTCGAAAAACTTCGGCCGAAAGGTTTTTTCGAGTTATTTCGTTAAAAAGCGTTATGAGGTATGAATATTTTCCCACAAATCGCAATATAATTCAATTCTACGTCGGGATTAAACGTTTTTTCCGTTCTAATCAATTTAAAAAAAAATAGAGGACGGAAACGGCTCTATCAGTCGAACTTACTCTCGCTCGGTCCTCGGTATGTTGGGACTTGGAACAATTTCGGCCGAAAGGTTTTTTCGAGTTATTTCGTTAAAAAGCGTTATGCCGTATGAATATTTTTAGATAAATCGCAATATAATTCGATGTTACGTATGGATTAAACATTTTTTTTGTTCCAAAAAGGTTTAAAAAAAGTAGTGAACCGACTCGACTCGACCCGTCGAACTTACTCTCGCGCGATCCTCGGTACGTTGGGACTTAGTAGAATTTTTGACCGAAAAGTTTTTTCGAGTTATTTCGTTAAATAGCGTTATGCGGTATGAATATTTTTACATAAATCGCAATATAATTCAATTCTACGTCGGGATTAAACGTTTTTTCCGTTCTAATCAATTTAAAAAAAAATAGAGGACGGAGACGACTCGACTCGTCGAACTTACTCTCGCTCGGTCCTCGGTACGTTGGGACTTCGAAGAATTTTTGACCGAAAAGTTTTTTCGAGATAATTCTTTAAATAGCGTTATGAGGTATGAATATTTTCCCACAAATCGCAATATAATTCAATTCTACGTGGGGATTAAACGTTTTTTCCGTTCTAATCAATTTAAAAAAAAATAGTGGACGAAGACGACTCGATCCGTCGAACTTACTCTCGCTCGGTCCTCGGTACGTTGGGACTTCGTAGAATTTTTGACCGAAAAGTTTTTTCGAGTTATTTCGTTAAATAGCGTTATGCCGTATGAATATTTTTACATAAATCGCAATATAATTCAATTCTACGTCGGGATTAATCGTTTTTTCCGTTCTAATCAATTTAAAAAAAAATAGTGAACCGACTCGACTCGACCCGTCGAACTTACTCTCGCGCGATCCTCGGTACGTTGAGGCTTAGAACAATTTCGGTCGAAAGGTTTTTTCGAGATATTTCGTTAAAGAGCGTTATGCGGTATGAATATTTTTACATAAATCGCAATATAATTCGATTTTACGTATGGATTAAACATTTTTTTTGTTCCAAAAATATTTAAAAAAAGTAGTGAACCGACTCGACTCGAACAGTCGTACTTACTCTCGCTCGGTCCTCGGCAGGTTGGGCTTAGAACAATTTGGGCCGAAAGGTTTTTTCGAGATAATTCTTATATAGCGTTAAGAGGTATGAATATTAATACATAAATCGCAATATAATTCGATTTTACGTTTGGATTAAACATTTTTTTTGTTCCAAAAAGGTTTAAAAAAAGTAGTGAACCGACTCGACTTGACCCGTCGAACTTACTCTCGCTCGGCCCTCGGTACGTAGGGACTTAGATCAAATTGGGCCGAAAGGTTTTTCCGAGTTACTTCGTTAAAAAGTGTTATGCCGTATGAATATTTTTACATAAATCGCAATATAATTCTATTCCACGTCGGGATTAAACGTTTTCTCCGTTCTAATCAATTTAAAAAAAAATAGTGCTCGAAGGCGACTCGATCCGTCGAACTTACTCTCGCTCGGTCCTCGGTACGTTGGGACTTAGAACAATTTGGGCCGAAAGGTTTTTTCGATATAATTCCTTAACTAGCGTTAAGAGGTATGAATATTTTCACACAAATCGCAATATAATTCAATTCTACGTCGGGATTAAACGTTTTTTCCGTTCTAATCAATTTAAAAAAAAATAGTGAACCGACTCGACTCGACCCGTCGAACTTACTCTCGCTCGATCCTCGGTACGTTGGGAATTAGTAGAATTTTTGACCGAAAAGTTTTTTCTAGTTATTTCGTTAAATAGCGTTATGCGGTATGAATATTTTTACATAAATCGCAATATAAATCAATTCTACGTCGGGATTAAACGTTTTTTCCGTTCTAATCAATTTAAAAAAAAATAGAGGACGGAGACGACTCGACTCGTCGAACTTACTCTCGCTCGGTGCTCGGTACGTTGAGACTTCGAACAATTTCGGTCGAAAGGTTTTTTCGAGATATTTCGTTAAAGAGCGTTATGCAGTATGAATATTTTTACATAAATCGCAATATAATTCGATTTAACGTTTGGATTAAGCATGTTTTTGTTCCAAAAAGGTTTAAAAAAAGTACTGAACCGACTCGACTCGTCCCGTCGAACTTACTCTCTCGCGATCCTCGGTACGTTGGGACTTATTAGAATTTTTGACCGAAAAGTTTTTTCGAGTTATTTCGTTAAATAGCGTTATGCGGTATGAATATTTTTACATAAATCGCCATATAATTCAATTCTACGTCGGGATTAAACCTTTTTTTCCGTTCTAATCAATTCAAAAAAAAATAGCGAACCGACTCGACTCGACCCGTCGAACTTACTCTCGCGCGATCCTCGGTACGTTGGGACTTAGTAGAATTTTTGACCGAAAAGTTTTTTCGAGTTATTTCGTTAAATAGCGTTATGAGGTATGACAATTTTTACATAAATCGCAATATAATTCGATTTTACGTATGGATAAAACATTTTTTTTGTTGCAAAAACGTTTAAAAAAAGTAGTGAACCGACTCGACTGGACCCGTCGAACTTACTCTCGCTGGGTACTCGGTACGTAGGGACTTCAAAAACTTCAGCCGAAAGGTTTTTTCGAGTTATTTCGTTAGAAAGCGTTATGAGCTATGAATATTTTTACATAAATCGCAATATAATTCAATTCTACGTCGGGATTAAACGTTTCTTCCGTTCTAATCAATTTAAAAAAAAATAGAGGACGGAGACGGCTCTATCAGTCGAACTTACTCTCGCTCGGTCCTCGGTATGTTGGGACTTGGAACAATTTCGGCCGAAAGGTTTTTTCGAGTTATTTCGTTAAAAAACGTTATGCCGTATGAATATTTTAAGATAAATCGCAATATAATTCGATTTTACGTATGGATTAAACACTTTTTTTGTTCCAAAAAGGTTTAAAAAAAGTAGTGAACCGACTCGACTCGACCCGTCGAACTTACTCTCGCTCGGTCCTCGGCAGGTTGGGCTTAGAACAATTTGGGCCGAAAGGTTTTTTCGAGTTACTTCGTTAAAAAGCGTTATGCCGTATGAATATTTTTACATAAATCGCAATATAATTCAATTCTACGTCGGTAATAAACGTTTTTTCCGTTCTAATCAATTTAAAAAAAAATAGTGGACGAAGACGACTCGACCCGTCGAACTTACTCTCGCTCGATCCTCGGCACGTTGGGACTTAGTAGAATTTTTGACCGAAAAGTTTTTTCGAGTTATTTCGTTAAATAGCGTTATGCGGTATGAATATTTTTACATAAATCGCAATATAATTCGATTTTACGTATGGATTAAACATTTTTTTTGTTGCAAAAAGGTTTAAAAAAAGTAGTGAACCGACTCGACTCGACCCGTCGAACTTACTCTCGCTGGGTACTCGGTACGTAGGGACTTCAAAAACTTCAGCCGAAAGGTTTTTTCGAGTTATTTCGTTAGAAAGCGTTATGAGCTATGAATATTTTTACATAAATCGCAATATAATTCAATTCTACGTCGGGATTAAACGTTTCTTCCGTTTTAATCAATTTAAAAAAAAATAGAGGACGGAGACGGCTCTATCAGTCGAACTTACTCTCGCTCGGTCCTCGGTATGTTGGGACTTGGAACAATTTCGGCCGAAAGGTTTTTTCGAGTTATTTCGTTAAAAAACGTTATGCCGTATGAATATTTTTAGATAAATCGCAATATAATTCGATTTTACGTATGGATTAAACATTTTTTTTGTTCCAAAAAGGTTTAAAAAAAGTAGTGAACCGACTCGACTCGACCCGTCGAACTTACTCTCGCTCGGTCCTCGGCAGGTTGGGACTTCGAAAAACTTCGGCCGAAAGGTTTTTTCGAGTTATTTCGTTAAAAAGCGTTATGAGGTATGAATATTTTCACACAAATCGCAATATAATTCAATTCTACGTCGGGATTAAACGTTTTTTCCGTTCTAATCAATTTAAAAAAAAATAGAGGACGGAGACGGCTCTATCAGTCGAACTTACTCTCGCTCGGTCCTCGGTATGTTGGGACTTGGAACAATTTCGGCCGAAAGGTTTTTTCGAGTTATTTCGATAAAAAGCGTTATGCCGTATGAATATTTTAAGATAAATCGCAATATAATTCGATTTTACGTATGGATTAAACACTTTTTTTGTTCCAAAAAGGTTTTAAAAAAGTAGTGAACCGACTCGACTCGACCCGTCGAACTTACTCTCGCTCGGTCCTAGGCAGGTTGGGACTTCGAAAAACTTCGGCCGAAAGGTTTTTTCGAGTTATTTCGTTAGAAAGCGTTATGAGGTATGAATATTTTCACCCAAATCGCAATATAATTCAATTCTACGTCGGGATTAAACGTTCTTTCCGTTCTAATCAACTAAAAAAAAATAGTGGACGGAGACGACTCGACCCGTCGAACTTACTCTCGCACGGTCCTCGGTACGTTGGGACTTGGAAGAATTTTTGACAGAAAAGTTTTTTCGAGTTATTTCGTTAGAAAGCGTTATGAGGTATGAATATTTTTACATAAATCGCAATATAATTCGATTTTACGTATGGATTAAACATTTTTTTTGTTCCAAAAATGTTTAAAAAAAGTAGTGAACCGACTCGACTCGACCCGTCGAACTTACTCTCGCTCGGTCCTCGGCAGGTTGGGACTTAGTACAATTTGGGTCGAAAGGTTTTTTCGAGATATTTCTTTCAAATAGCGTTATGAGGTATGAATATCTTCAGACACATCGCAATATAATTCAATTCTACGTCGGGATTAAACGTTCTTTCCGTTCCAATCAATTCAAAAAAAAATAGTGGACGGAGACGACTCGACCCGTCGAACTTACTCTCGCTCGGTCCTCGGTACGTTGGGACTTAGAACAATTTGGTCCGAAAGGTTTTTTCGAGTTACTTCGTTAAAAAGCGTTATGCCGTATGATTATTTTTACATAAATCGCAATATAATTCGATTTTACGTATGGATTAAACATTTTTTTTGTTCCAGAAAGGTTTAAAAAAAGTAGTGAACCGACTCGACTCGACCCGTCGAACTTACTCTCGCTCGGTCCTCGGCAGGTTGGGACTTCGAAAAACTTCGGCCGAAAGGTTTTTTCGAGATATTTCGTTAAAGTGCGTTATGCGGTATGAATATTTTTACATAAATTGCAATATAATTCGATTTTACGTTTAGATTAAACATTTCTTTGTTCCAAAAAGGTATAAAAAAAGTAGTGATCCGACTCGACTCGACCCGTCGAACTTACTCTCGCTGGGTACTCGGTACGTAGGGACTTCGAAAAACTTCGGCCGAAAGGTTTTTTCGAGTTATTTCGTTAGAAAGCGTTATGAGGTATGAATATTTTTACATAAATCGCAATATAATTCGATTTTACGTATGGATTAAACATTTTTTTTATTCCAGAAAGGTTTAAAAAAAGTAGTGAACCGACTCGACTCGACCCGTCGAATTTACTCTCGCTCGGTCCTCGGCAGGTTGGGACTTGGAACAATTTCGGTCGAAAGGTTTTTTCGAGTTATTTCGTTAAAAAGCGTTATGAGGTATGAATATTTTTACATAAATCGCAATATGATTCAATTCTACGTCGGGATTAAACGTTTTTTTCATTCTAATCAATAAAAAAAAAAATAGTGGATGGAGACGACTCGACCCGTCGAACTTACCCTCGCACGGTCCTCGGTAGGTTGTGACTTAGAAAAATTTGGGCCGAAAGGTTTTTTCGAGATATTTCTTTAAATATCGTTATGAGGTATGAATATTTTCTCACAAATCGCAATATAATTCAATTCTACGTCGGGATTAAACGTTTCTTTCGTTCTAATCAATTAAAAAAAAAATAGTGGATGGAGACGACTCGACCCGTCGAACTTACTCTCGCTCAGTCCTCTTTACGTAGGGAATAGAAGAATTTTTCACCGAAAAGTTTTTTCGAGTTTTTTCGTTAAAGAGCGTTATGAGGTATGACCATTTTTACATAAATCGCAATATAATTCGATTTTACGTATGGATTAAACATTTTTTTGTTCCGAAAAGGTTTAAAAAAAGTAGTGAACCGACTCGACTCGACCCGTCGAACTTACTCTCGCTCGGTCCTCGGCAGGTTGTGACTTAGAACAATTTGGAACGAAAGGTTTTTTCGAGATATTTCTTTAAATAGCGTTATGAGGTATGAATATCTTCAGACAAATCGCAATATAATTCAATTCTACGTCGGGATTAAACGTTCTTTCCGTTCCAATCAATTAAAAAAAAAATAGTGGACGGAGACGACTCGACCCGTCGAACTTACCCTAGCTCGGTCCACGGTACGTTGGCACTTGGAACAATTTCGGCCGAAAAGTTTTTTCGAGATATTTCGTTAAAGTGCGTTATGCGGTATGAATATTTTTACATAAATCGCAATATAATTCGATTTTACGTATGGATTAAACATTTTTTTTGTTCCAAAAAGGTTTAAAAAAAGTAGTGAACCGACTCGACTCGACCCGTCGAACTTACTCTCGCTCGGTCCTCGGCAGGTTGGGACTTAGAACAATTTGGGTCGAAAGGTTTTTTCGAGATATTTCTTTCAAATAGCGTTATGAGGTATGAATATCTTCAGACAAATCGCAATATAATTCAATTCTACGTCGGGATTAAACGTTCTTTCCGTTCCAATCAATTCAAAAAAAAATAGTGGACGGAGACGACTCGACCCGTCGAACTTACTCTCGCTCGGTCCTCGGTACGTTGGGACTTAGAACAATTTGGTCCGAAAGGTTTTTTCGAGTTACTTCGTTAAAAAGCGTTATGCCGTATGAATATTTTTACATAAATCGCAATATAATTCGATTTTACGTATGGATTAAACATTTTTTTTGTTCCAGAAAGGTTTAAAAAAAGTAGTGAACCGACTCGACTCGACCCGTCGAACTTACTCTCGCTCGGTCCTCGGCAGGTTGGGACTTCGAAAAACTTCGGCCGAAAGGTTTTTTCGAGATATTTCGTTAAAGTGCGTTATGCGGTATGAATATTTTTACATAAATTGCAATATAATTCGATTTTACGTTTAGATTAAACATTTTTTTGTTCCAAAAAGGTTTAAAAAAAGTAGTGATCCGACTCGACTCGACCCGTCGAACTTACTCTCGCTGGGTACTCGGTACGTAGGGACTTCGAAAAACTTCGGCCGAAAGGTTTTTTCGAGTTATTTCGTTAGAAAGCGTTATGAGGTATGAATATTTTTACATAAATCGCAATATAATTCGATTTTACGTATGGATTAAACATTTTTTTTATTCCAGAAAGGTTTAAAAAAAGTAGTGAACCGACTCGACTCGACCCGTCGAATTTACTCTCGCTCGGTCCTCGGCAGGTTGGGACTTGGAACAATTTCGGTCGAAAGGTTTTTTCGAGTTATTTCGTTAAAAAGCGTTATGAGGTATGAATATTTTTACATAAATCGCAATATGATTCAATTCTACGTCGGGATTAAACGTTTTTTTCATTCTAATCAATAAAAAAAAAAATAGTGGATGGAGACGACTCGACCCGTCGAACTTACTCTCGCACGGTCCTCGGTAGGTTGTGACTTAGAACAATTTGGGCCGAAAGGTTTTTTCGAGATATTTCTTTAAATAGCGTTATGAGGTATGAATATTTTCTCACAAATCGCAATATAATTCAATTCTACGTCGGGATTAAACGTTTCTTTCGTTCTAATCAATTAAAAAAAAAATAGTGGATGGAGACGACTCGACCCGTCGAACTTACTCTCGCTCAGTCCTCTTTACGTAGGGAATAGAAGAATTTTTCACCGAAAAGTTTTTTCGAGTTATTTCGTTAAAGAGTGTTATGAGGTATGACCATTTTTACATAAATCGCAATATAATTCGATTTTACGTATGGATTAAACATTTTTTTGTTCCGAAAAGGTTTAAAAAAAGTAGTGAACCGACTCGACTCGACCCGTCGAACTTACTCTCGCTCGGTCCTCGGTAGGTTGTGACTTAGAACAATTTGGGCCGAAAGGTTTTTTCGAGATATTTCTTTAAATAGCGTTATGAGGTATGAATATCTTCAGACAAATCGCAATATAATTCAATTCTACGTCGGGATTAAACGTTCTTTCCGTTCCAATCAATTAAAAAAAAAATAGTGGACGGAGACGACTCGACCCGTCGAACTTACCCTAGCTCGGTCCACGGTACGTTGGCACTTGGAACAATTTCGGCCGAAAAGTTTTTTCGAGATATTTCGTTAAAGTGCGTTATGCGGTATGAATATTTTTACATAAATTGCAATATAATTCGATTTTACGTTTAGATTAAACATTTTTTTGTTCCAAAAAGGTTTAAAAAAAGCAGTGAACCGACTCGACTCGACCCGTCGAACTTACTCTCGCTGGGTACTCGGTACGTAGGGACTTCGAAAAACTTCGGCCGAAAGGTTTTTTCGAGTTATTTCGTTAGAAAGCGTTATGAGGTATGAATATTTTTACATAAATCGTAATATAATTCGATTTTACGTATGGATTAAACATTTTTTTTGTTCCAGAAAGGTTTAAAAAAAGTAGTGAACCGACTCGACTCGACCCGTCGAATTTACTCTCGCTCGGTCCTCGGCAGGTTGGGACTTGGAACAATTTCGGTCGAAAGGTTTTTTCGAGTTATTTCGTTAAAAAGCGTTATGAGGTATGAATATTTTTACATAAATCGCAATATGATTCAATTCTACGTCGGGATTAAACGTTTTTTTCATTCTAATCAATAAAAAAAAAAATAGTGGATGGAGACGACTCGACCCGTCGAACTTACTCTCGCACGGTCCTCGGTAGGTTGTGACTTAGAAAAATTTGGGCCGAAAGGTTTTTTCGAGATATTTCTTTAAATAGCGTTATGAGGTATGAATATTTTCTCACAAATCGCAATATAATTCAATTCTACGTCGGGATTAAACGTTTCTTTCGTTCTAATCAATTAAAAAAAAAATAGTGGATGGAGACGACTCGACCCGTCGAACTTACTCTCGCTCAGTCCTCTTTACGTAGGGAATAGAAGAATTTTTCACCGAAAAGTTTTTTCGAGTTATTTCGTTAAAGAGCGTTATGAGGTATGACCATTTTTACATAAATCGCAATATAATTCGATTTTACGTATGGATTAAACATTTTTTTGTTCCGAAAAGGTTTAAAAAAAGTAGTGAACCGACTCGACTCGACCCGTCGAACTTACTCTCGCTCGGTCCTCGGTAGGTTGTGACTTAGAACAATTTGGGCCGAAAGGTTTTTTCGAGATATTTCTTTAAATAGCGTTATGAGGTATGAATATCTTCAGACAAATCGCAATATAATTCAATTCTACGTCGGGATTAAACGTTCTTTCCGTTCCAATCAATTAAAAAAAAAATAGTGGACGGAGACGACTCGACCCGTCGAACTTACCCTAGCTCGGTCCACGGTACGTTGGCACTTGGAACAATTTCGGCCGAAAAGTTTTTTCGAGATATTTCGTTAAAGTGCGTTATGCGGTATGAATATTTTTACATAAATCGCAATATAATTCGATTTTACGTATGGATTAAACATTTTTTTTGTTCCAAAAAGGTTTAAAAAAAGTAGTGAACCGACTCGACTCGACCCGTCGAACTTACTCTCGCTCGGTCCTCGGCAGGTTGGGACTTAGAACAATTTGGGTCGAAAGGTTTTTTCGAGATATTTCTTTCAAATAGCGTTATGAGGTATGAATATCTTCAGACAAATCGCAATATAATTCAATTCTACGTCGGGATTAAACGTTCTTTCCGTTCCAATCAATTCAAAAAAAAATAGTGGACGGAGACGACTCGACCCGTCGAACTTACTCTCGCTCGGTCCTCGGTACGTTGGGACTTAGAACAATTTGGTCCGAAAGGTTTTTTCGAGTTACTTCGTTAAAAAGCGTTATGCCGTATGAATATTTTTACATAAATCGCAATATAATTCGATTTTACGTATGGATTAAACATTTTTTTTGTCCCAGAAAGGTTTAAAAAAAGTAGTGAACCGACTCGACCGGTCGAACTTACTCTCGCTCGGTCCTCGGCAGGTTGGGACTTCGAAAAACTTCGGCCGAAAGGTTTTTTCGAGATATTTCGTTAAAGTGCGTTATGCGGTATGAATATTTTTACATAAATTGCAATATAATTCGATTTTACGTTTAGATTAAACATTTTTTTGTTCCAAAAAGGTTTAAAAAAAGTAGTGATCCGACTCGACTCGACCCGTCGAACTTACTCTCGCTGGGTACTCGGTACGTAGGGACTTCGAAAAACTTCGGCCGAAAGGTTTTTTCGAGTTATTTCGTTAGAAAGCGTTATGAGGTATGAATATTTTTACATAAATCGCAATATAATTCGATTTTACGTATGGATTAAACATTTTTTTTATTCCAGAAAGGTTTAAAAAAAGTAGTGAACCGACTCGACTCGACCCGTCGAATTTACTCTCGCTCGGTCCTCGGCAGGTTGGGACTTGGAACAATTTCGGTCGAAAGGTTTTTTCGAGTTATTTCGTTAAAAAGCGTTATGAGGTATGTATATTTTTACATAAATCGCAATATGATTCAATTCTACGTCGGGATTAAACGTTTTTTTCATTCTAATCAATAAAAAAAAAAATAGTGGATGGAGACGACTCGACCCGTCGAACTTACTCTCGCACGGTCCTCGGTAGGTTGTGACTTAGAACAATTTGGGCCGAAAGGTTTTTTCGAGATATTTCTTTAAATAGCGTTATGAGGTATGAATATTTTCTCACAAATCGCAATATAATTCAATTCTACGTCGGGATTAAACGTTTCTTTCGTTCTAATCAATTAAAAAAAAAATAGTGGATGGAGACGACTCGACCCGTCGAACTTACTCTCGCTCAGTCCTCTTTACGTAGGGAATAGAAGAATTTTTCACCGAAAAGTTTTTTCGAGTTATTTCGTTAAAGAGTGTTATGAGGTATGACCATTTTTACATAAATCGCAATATAATTCGATTTTACGTATGGATTAAACATTTTTTTGTTCCGAAAAGGTTTAAAAAAAGTAGTGAACCGACTCGACTCGACCCGTCGAACTTACTCTCGCTCGGTCCTCGGTAGGTTGTGACTTAGAACAATTTGGGCCGAAAGGTTTTTTCGAGATATTTCTTTAAATAGCGTTATGAGGTATGAATATCTTCAGACAAATCGCAATATAATTCAATTCTACGTCGGGATTAAACGTTCTTTCCGTTCCAATCAATTAAAAAAAAAATAGTGGACGGAGACGACTCGACCCGTCGAACTTACCCTAGCTCGGTCCACGGTACGTTGGCACTTGGAACAATTTCGGCCGAAAAGTTTTTTCGAGATATTTCGTTAAAGTGCGTTATGCGGTATGAATATTTTTACATAAATTGCAATATAATTCGATTTTACGTTTAGATTAAACATTTTTTTGTTCCAAAAAGGTTTAAAAAAAGCAGTGAACCGACTCGACTCGACCCGTCGAACTTACTCTCGCTGGGTACTCGGTACGTAGGGACTTCGAAAAACTTCGGCCGAAAGGTTTTTTCGAGTTATTTCGTTAGAAAGCGTTATGAGGTATGAATATTTTTACATAAATCGTAATATAATTCGATTTTACGTATGGATTAAACATTTTTTTTGTTCCAAAAAGGTTTAAAAAAAGTAGTGAACCGACTCGACTCGACCCGTCGAACTTACTCTCGCTCGGTCCTCGGCAGGTTGGGACTTAGAACAATTTCGGTCGAAAGGTTTTTTCGAGATATTTCTTTCAAATAGCGTTATGAGGTATGAATATCTTCAGACAAATCGCAATATAATTCAATTCTACGTCGGGATTAAACGTTCTTTCCGTTCCAATCAATTCAAAAAAAAATAGTGGACGGAGACGACTCGACCCGTCGAACTTACTCTCGCTCGGTCCTCGGTACGTTGGGACTTAGAACAATTTGGTCCGAAAGGTTTTTTCGAGTTACTTCGTTAAAAAGCGTTATGCCGTATGAATATTTTTACATAAATCGCAATATAATTCGATTTTACGTATGGATTAAACATTTTTTTTGTTCCAGAAAGGTTTAAAAAAAGTAGTGAACCGACTCGACTCGACCCGTCGAACTTACTCTCGCTCGGTCCTCGGCAGGTTGGGACTTCGAAAAACTTCGGCCGAAAGGTTTTTTCGAGATATTTCGTTAAAGTGCGTTATGCGGTATGAATATTTTTACATAAATTGCAATATAATTCGATTTTACGTTTAGATTAAACATTTTTTTGTTCCAAAAAGGTTTAAAAAAAGTAGTGATCCGACTCGACTCGACCCGTCGAACTTACTCTCGCTGGGTACTCGGTACGTAGGGACTTCGAAAAACTTCGGCCGAAAGGTTTTTTCGAGTTATTTCGTTAGAAAGCGTTATGAGGTATGAATATTTTTACATAAATCGCAATATAATTCGATTTTACGTATGGATTAAACATTTTTTTTATTCCAGAAAGGTTTAAAAAAAGTAGTGAACCGACTCGACTCGACCCGTCGAATTTACTCTCGCTCGGTCCTCGGCAGGTTGGGACTTGGAACAATTTCGGTCGAAAGGTTTTTTCGAGTTATTTCGTTAAAAAGCGTTATGAGGTATGAATATTTTTACATAAATCGCAATATGATTCAATTCTACGTCGGGATTAAACGTTTTTTTCATTCTAATCAATAAAAAAAAAAATAGTGGATGGAGACGACTCGACCCGTCGAACTTACTCTCGCACGGTCCTCGGTAGGTTGTGACTTAGAACAATTTGGGCCGAAAGGTTTTTTCGAGATATTTCTTTAAATAGCGTTATGAGGTATGAATATTTTCTCACAAATCGCAATATAATTCAATTCTACGTCGGGATTAAACGTTTCTTTCGTTCTAATCAATTAAAAAAAAAATAGTGGATGGAGACGACTCGACCCGTCGAACTTACTCTCGCTCAGTCCTCTTTACGTAGGGAATAGAAGAATTTTTCACCGAAAAGTTTTTTCGAGTTATTTCGTTAAAGAGTGTTATGAGGTATGACCATTTTTACATAAATCGCAATATAATTCGATTTTACGTATGGATTAAACATTTTTTTGTTCCGAAAAGGTTTAAAAAAAGTAGTGAACCGACTCGACTCGACCCGTCGAACTTACTCTCGCTCGGTCCTCGGTAGGTTGTGACTTAGAACAATTTGGGCCGAAAGGTTTTTTCGAGATATTTCTTTAAATAGCGTTATGAGGTATGAATATCTTCAGACAAATCGCAATATAATTCAATTCTACGTCGGGATTAAACGTTCTTTCCGTCCCAATCAATTAAAAAAAAAATAGTGGACGGAGACGACTCGACCCGTCGAACTTACCCTAGCTCGGTCCACGGTACGTTGGCACTTGGAACAATTTCGGCCGAAAAGTTTTTTCGAGATATTTCGTTAAAGTGCGTTATGCGGTATGAATATTTTTACATAAATTGCAATATAATTCGATTTTACGTTTAGATTAAACATTTTTTTGTTCCAAAAAGGTTTAAAAAAAGCAGTGAACCGACTCGACTCGACCCGTCGAACTTACTCTCGCTGGGTACTCGGTACGTAGGGACTTCGAAAAACTTCGGCCGAAAGGTTTTTTCGAGTTATTTCGTTAGAAAGCGTTATGAGGTATGAATATTTTTACATAAATCGTAATATAATTCGATTTTACGTATGGATTAAACATTTTTTTTGTTCCAGAAAGGTTTAAAAAAAGTAGTGAACCGACTCGACTCGACCCGTCGAATTTACTCTCGCTCGGTCCTCGGCAGGTTGGGACTTGGAACAATTTCGGTCGAAAGGTTTTTTCGAGTTATTTCGTTAAAAAGCGTTATGAGGTATGAATATTTTTACATAAATCGCAATATGATTCAATTCTACGTCGGGATTAAACGTTTTTTTCATTCTAATCAATAAAAAAAAAAATAGTGGATGGAGACGACTCGACCCGTCGAACTTACTCTCGCACGGTCCTCGGTAGGTTGTGACTTAGAAAAATTTGGGCCGAAAGGTTTTTTCGAGATATTTCTTTAAATAGCGTTATGAGGTATGAATATTTTCTCACAAATCGCAATATAATTCAATTCTACGTCGGGATTAAACGTTTCTTTCGTTCTAATCAATTAAAAAAAAAATAGTGGATGGAGACGACTCGACCCGTCGAACTTACTCTCGCTCAGTCCTCTTTACGTAGGGAATAGAAGAATTTTTCACCGAAAAGTTTTTTCGAGTTATTTCGTTAAAGAGCGTTATGAGGTATGACCATTTTTACATAAATCGCAATATAATTCGATTTTACGTATGGATTAAACATTTTTTTGTTCCGAAAAGGTTTAAAAAAAGTAGTGAACCGACTCGACTCGACCCGTCGAACTTACTCTCGCTCGGTCCTCGGTAGGTTGTGACTTAGAACAATTTGGGCCGAAAGGTTTTTTCGAGATATTTCTTTAAATAGCGTTATGAGGTATGAATATCTTCAGACAAATCGCAATATAATTCAATTCTACGTCGGGATTAAACGTTCTTTCCGCTCCAATCAATTAAAAAAAAAATAGTGGACGGAGACGACTCGACCCGTCGAACTTACCCTAGCTCGGTCCACGGTACGTTGGCACTTGGAACAATTTCGGCCGAAAAGTTTTTTCGAGATATTTCGTTAAAGTGCGTTATGCGGTATGAATATTTTTACATAAATCGCAATATAATTCGATTTTACGTATGGATTAAACATTTTTTTTGTTCCAAAAAGGTTTAAAAAAAGTAGTGAACCGACTCGACTCGACCCGTCGAACTTACTCTCGCTCGGTCCTCGGCAGGTTGGGACTTAGAACAATTTGGGTCGAAAGGTTTTTTCGAGATATTTCTTTCAAATAGCGTTATGAGGTATGAATATCTTCAGACAAATCGCAATATAATTCAATTCTACGTCGGGATTAAACGTTCTTTCCGTTCCAATCAATTCAAAAAAAAATAGTGGACGGAGACGACTCGACCCGTCGAACTTACTCTCGCTCGGTCCTCGGTACGTTGGGACTTAGAACAATTTGGTCCGAAAGGTTTTTTCGAGTTACTTCGTTAAAAAGCGTTATGCCGTATGAATATTTTTACATAAATCGCAATATAATTCGATTTTACGTATGGATTAAACATTTTTTTTGTCCCAGAAAGGTTTAAAAAAAGTAGTGAACCGACTCGACCGGTCGAACTTACTCTCGCTCGGTCCTCGGCAGGTTGGGACTTCGAAAAACTTCGGCCGAAAGGTTTTTTCGAGATATTTCGTTAAAGTGCGTTATGCGGTATGAATATTTTTACATAAATTGCAATATAATTCGATTTTACGTTTAGATTAAACATTTTTTTGTTCCAAAAAGGTTTAAAAAAAGTAGTGATCCGACTCGACTCGACCCGTCGAACTTACTCTCGCTGGGTACTCGGTACGTAGGGACTTCGAAAAACTTCGGCCGAAAGGTTTTTTCGAGTTATTTCGTTAGAAAGCGTTATGAGGTATGAATATTTTTACATAAATCGCAATATAATTCGATTTTACGTATGGATTAAACATTTTTTTTATTCCAGAAAGGTTTAAAAAAAGTAGTGAACCGACTCGACTCGACCCGTCGAATTTACTCTCGCTCGGTCCTCGGCAGGTTGGGACTTGGAACAATTTCGGTCGAAAGGTTTTTTCGAGTTATTTCGTTAAAAAGCGTTATGAGGTATGAATATTTTTACATAAATCGCAATATGATTCAATTCTACGTCGGGATTAAACGTTTTTTTCATTCTAATCAATAAAAAAAAAAATAGTGGATGGAGACGACTCGACCCGTCGAACTTACTCTCGCACGGTCCTCGGTAGGTTGTGACTTAGAACAATTTGGGCCGAAAGGTTTTTTCGAGATATTTCTTTAAATAGCGTTATGAGGTATGAATATTTTCTCACAAATCGCAATATAATTCAATTCTACGTCGGGATTAAACGTTTCTTTCGTTCTAATCAATTAAAAAAAAAATAGTGGATGGAGACGACTCGACCCGTCGAACTTACTCTCGCTCAGTCCTCTTTACGTAGGGAATAGAAGAATTTTTCACCGAAAAGTTTTTTCGAGTTATTTCGTTAAAGAGTGTTATGAGGTATGACCATTTTTACATAAATCGCAATATAATTCGATTTTACGTATGGATTAAACATTTTTTTGTTCCGAAAAGGTTTAAAAAAAGTAGTGAACCGACTCGACTCGACCCGTCGAACTTACTCTCGCTCGGTCCTCGGTAGGTTGTGACTTAGAACAATTTGGGCCGAAAGGTTTTTTCGAGATATTTCTTTAAATAGCGTTATGAGGTATGAATATCTTCAGACAAATCGCAATATAATTCAATTCTACGTCGGGATTAAACGTTCTTTCCGTTCCAATCAATTAAAAAAAAAATAGTGGACGGAGACGACTCGACCCGTCGAACTTACCCTAGCTCGGTCCACGGTACGTTGGCACTTGGAACAATTTCGGCCGAAAAGTTTTTTCGAGATATTTCGTTAAAGTGCGTTATGCGGTATGAATATTTTTACATAAATTGCAATATAATTCGATTTTACGTTTAGATTAAACATTTTTTTGTTCCAAAAAGGTTTAAAAAAAGCAGTGAACCGACTCGACTCGACCCGTCGAACTTACTCTCGCTGGGTACTCGGTACGTAGGGACTTCGAAAAACTTCGGCCGAAAGGTTTTTTCGAGTTATTTCGTTAGAAAGCGTTATGAGGTATGAATATTTTTACATAAATCGTAATATAATTCGATTTTACGTATGGATTAAACATTTTTTTTGTTCCAGAAAGGTTTAAAAAAAGTAGTGAACCGACTCGACTCGACCCGTCGAATTTACTCTCGCTCGGTCCTCGGCAGGTTGGGACTTGGAACAATTTCGGTCGAAAGGTTTTTTCGAGTTATTTCGTTAAAAAGCGTTATGAGGAATGAATATTTTTACATAAATCGCAATATGATTCAATTCTACGTCGGGATTAAACGTTTTTTTCATTCTAATCAATAAAAAAAAAAATAGTGGATGGAGACGACTCGACCCGTCGAACTTACTCTCGCACGGTCCTCGGTAGGTTGTGACTTAGAACAATTTGGGCCGAAAGGTTTTTTCGAGATATTTCTTTAAATAGCGTTATGAGGTATGAATATTTTCTCACAAATCGCAATATAATTCAATTCTACGTCGGGATTAAACGTTTCTTTCGTTCTAATCAATTAAAAAAAAAATAGTGGATGGAGACGACTCGACCCGTCGAACTTACTCTCGCTCAGTCCTCTTTACGTAGGGAATAGAAGAATTTTTCACCGAAAAGTTTTTTCGAGTTATTTCGTTAAAGAGTGTTATGAGGTATGACCATTTTTACATAAATCGCAATATAATTCGATTTTACGTATGGATTAAACATTTTTTTGTTCCGAAAAGGTTTAAAAAAAGTAGTGAACCGACTCGACTCGACCCGTCGAACTTACTCTCGCTCGGTCCTCGGTAGGTTGTGACTTAGAACAATTTGGGCCGAAAGGTTTTTTCGAGATATTTCTTTAAATAGCGTTATGAGGTATGAATATCTTCAGACAAATCGCAATATAATTCAATTCTACGTCGGGATTAAACGTTCTTTCCGTTCCAATCAATTAAAAAAAAAATAGTGGACGGAGACGACTCGACCCGTCGAACTTACCCTAGCTCGGTCCACGGTACGTTGGCACTTGGAACAATTTCGGCCGAAAAGTTTTTTCGAGATATTTCGTTAAAGTGCGTTATGCGGTATGAATATTTTTACATAAATTGCAATATAATTCGATTTTACGTTTAGATTAAACATTTTTTTGTTCCAAAAAGGTTTAAAAAAAGCAGTGAACCGACTCGACTCGACCCGTCGAACTTACTCTCGCTGGGTACTCGGTACGTAGGGACTTCGAAAAACTTCGGCCGAAAGGTTTTTTCGAGTTATTTCGTTAGAAAGCGTTATGAGGTATGAATATTTTTACATAAATCGTAATATAATTCGATTTTACGTATGGATTAAACATTTTTTTTGTTCCAAAAAGGTTTAAAAAAAGTAGTGAACCGACTCGACTCGACCCGTCGAACTTACTCTCGCTCGGTCCTCGGCAGGTTGGGACTTAGAACAATTTCGGTCGAAAGGTTTTTTCGAGATATTTCTTTCAAATAGCGTTATGAGGTATGAATATCTTCAGACAAATCGCAATATAATTCAATTCTACGTCGGGATTAAACGTTCTTTCCGTTCCAATCAATTCAAAAAAAAATAGTGGACGGAGACGACTCGACCCGTCGAACTTACTCTCGCTCGGTCCTCGGTACGTTGGGACTTAGAACAATTTGGTCCGAAAGGTTTTTTCGAGTTACTTCGTTAAAAAGCGTTATGCCGTATGAATATTTTTACATAAATCGCAATATAATTCGATTTTACGTATGGATTAAACATTTTTTTTGTTCCAGAAAGGTTTAAAAAAAGTAGTGAACCGACTCGACTCGACCCGTCGAACTTACTCTCGCTCGGTCCTCGGCAGGTTGGGACTTCGAAAAACTTCGGCCGAAAGGTTTTTTCGAGATATTTCGTTAAAGTGCGTTATGCGGTATGAATATTTTTACATAAATTGCAATATAATTCGATTTTACGTTTAGATTAAACATTTTTTTGTTCCAAAAAGGTTTAAAAAAAGTAGTGATCCGACTCGACTCGACCCGTCGAACTTACTCTCGCTGGGTACTCGGTACGTAGGGACTTCGAAAAACTTCGGCCGAAAGGTTTTTTCGAGTTATTTCGTTAGAAAGCGTTATGAGGTATGAATATTTTTACATAAATCGCAATATAATTCGATTTTACGTATGGATTAAACATTTTTTTTATTCCAGAAAGGTTTAAAAAAAGTAGTGAACCGACTCGACTCGACCCGTCGAATTTACTCTCGCTCGGTCCTCGGCAGGTTGGGACTTGGAACAATTTCGGTCGAAAGGTTTTTTCGAGTTATTTCGTTAAAAAGCGTTATGAGGTATGAATATTTTTACATAAATCGCAATATGATTCAATTCTACGTCGGGATTAAACGTTTTTTTCATTCTAATCAATAAAAAAAAAAATAGTGGATGGAGACGACTCGACCCGTCGAACTTACTCTCGCACGGTCCTCGGTAGGTTGTGACTTAGAACAATTTGGGCCGAAAGGTTTTTTCGAGATATTTCTTTAAATAGCGTTATGAGGTATGAATATTTTCTCACAAATCGCAATATAATTCAATTCTACGTCGGGATTAAACGTTTCTTTCGTTCTAATCAATTAAAAAAAAAATAGTGGATGGAGACGACTCGACCCGTCGAACTTACTCTCGCTCAGTCCTCTTTACGTAGGGAATAGAAGAATTTTTCACCGAAAAGTTTTTTCGAGTTATTTCGTTAAAGAGTGTTATGAGGTATGACCATTTTTACATAAATCGCAATATAATTCGATTTTACGTATGGATTAAACATTTTTTTGTTCCGAAAAGGTTTAAAAAAAGTAGTGAACCGACTCGACTCGACCCGTCGAACTTACTCTCGCTCGGTCCTCGGTAGGTTGTGACTTAGAACAATTTGGGCCGAAAGGTTTTTTCGAGATATTTCTTTAAATAGCGTTATGAGGTATGAATATCTTCAGACAAATCGCAATATAATTCAATTCTACGTCGGGATTAAACGTTCTTTCCGTTCCAATCAATTAAAAAAAAAATAGTGGACGGAGACGACTCGACCCGTCGAACTTACCCTAGCTCGGTCCACGGTACGTTGGCACTTGGAACAATTTCGGCCGAAAAGTTTTTTCGAGATATTTCGTTAAAGTGCGTTATGCGGTATGAATATTTTTACATAAATTGCAGTATAATTCGATTTTACGTTTAGATTAAACATTTTTTTGTTCCAAAAAGGTTTAAAAAAAGCAGTGAACCGACTCGACTCGACCCGTCGAACTTACTCTCGCTGGGTACTCGGTACGTAGGGACTTCGAAAAACTTCGGCCGAAAGGTTTTTTCGAGTTATTTCGTTAGAAAGCGTTATGAGGTATGAATATTTTTACATAAATCGTAATATAATTCGATTTTACGTATGGATTAAACATTTTTTTTGTTCCAGAAAGGTTTAAAAAAAGTAGTGAACCGACTCGACTCGACCCGTCGAATTTACTCTCGCTCGGTCCTCGGCAGGTTGGGACTTGGAACAATTTCGGTCGAAAGGTTTTTTCGAGTTATTTCGTTAAAAAGCGTTATGAGGTATGAATATTTTTACATAAATCGCAATATGATTCAATTCTACGTCGGGATTAAACGTTTTTTTCATTCTAATCAATAAAAAAAAAAATAGTGGATGGAGACGACTCGACCCGTCGAACTTACTCTCGCACGGTCCTCGGTAGGTTGTGACTTAGAAAAATTTGGGCCGAAAGGTTTTTTCGAGATATTTCTTTAAATAGCGTTATGAGGTATGAATATTTTCTCACAAATCGCAATATAATTCAATTCTACGTCGGGATTAAACGTTTCTTTCGTTCTAATCAATTAAAAAAAAAATAGTGGATGGAGACGACTCGACCCGTCGAACTTACTCTCGCTCAGTCCTCTTTACGTAGGGAATAGAAGAATTTTTCACCGAAAAGTTTTTTCGAGTTATTTCGTTAAAGAGCGTTATGAGGTATGACCATTTTTACATAAATCGCAATATAATTCGATTTTACGTATGGATTAAACATTTTTTTGTTCCGAAAAGGTTTAAAAAAAGTAGTGAACCGACTCGACTCGACCCGTCGAACTTACTCTCGCTCGGTCCTCGGTAGGTTGTGACTTAGAACAATTTGGGCCGAAAGGTTTTTTCGAGATATTTCTTTAAATAGCGTTATGAGGTATGAATATCTTCAGACAAATCGCAATATAATTCAATTCTACGTCGGGATTAAACGTTCTTTCCGTTCCAATCAATTAAAAAAAAAATAGTGGACGGAGACGACTCGACCCGTCGAACTTACCCTAGCTCGTTCCACGGTACGTTGGCACTTGGAACAATTTCGGCCGAAAAGTTTTTTCGAGATATTTCGTTAAAGTGCGTTATGCGGTATGAATATTTTTACATAAATCGCAATATAATTCGATTTTACGTATGGATTAAACATTTTTTTTGTTCCAAAAAGGTTTAAAAAAAGTAGTGAACCGACTCGACTCGACCCGTCGAACTTACTCTCGCTCGGTCCTCGGCAGGTTGGGACTTAGAACAATTTGGGTCGAAAGGTTTTTTCGAGATATTTCTTTCAAATAGCGTTATGAGGTATGAATATCTTCAGACAAATCGCAATATAATTCAATTCTACGTCGGGATTAAACGTTCTTTCCGTTCCAATCAATTCAAAAAAAAATAGTGGACGGAGACGACTCGACCCGTCGAACTTACTCTCGCTCGGTCCTCGGTACGTTGGGACTTAGAACAATTTGGTCCGAAAGGTTTTTTCGAGTTACTTCGTTAAAAAGCGTTATGCCGTATGAATATTTTTACATAAATCGCAATATAATTCGATTTTACGTATGGATTAAACATTTTTTTTGTCCCAGAAAGGTTTAAAAAAAGTAGTGAACCGACTCGACCGGTCGAACTTACTCTCGCTCGGTCCTCGGCAGGTTGGGACTTCGAAAAACTTCGGCCGAAAGGTTTTTTCGAGATATTTCGTTAAAGTGCGTTATGCGGTATGAATATTTTTACATAAATTGCAATATAATTCGATTTTACGTTTAGATTAAACATTTTTTTGTTCCAAAAAGGTTTAAAAAAAGTAGTGATCCGACTCGACTCGACCCGTCGAACTTACTCTCGCTGGGTACTCGGTACGTAGGGACTTCGAAAAACTTCGGCCGAAAGGTTTTTTCGAGTTATTTCGTTAGAAAGCGTTATGAGGTATGAATATTTTTACATAAATCGCAATATAATTCGATTTTACGTATGGATTAAACATTTTTTTTATTCCAGAAAGGTTTAAAAAAAGTAGTGAACCGACTCGACTCGACCCGTCGAATTTACTCTCGCTCGGTCCTCGGCAGGTTGGGACTTGGAACAATTTCGGTCGAAAGGTTTTTTCGAGTTATTTCGTTAAAAAGCGTTATGAGGTATGAATATTTTTACATAAATCGCAATATGATTCAATTCTACGTCGGGATTAAACGTTTTTTTCATTCTAATCAATAAAAAAAAAAATAGTGGATGGAGACGACTCGACCCGTCGAACTTACTCTCGCACGGTCCTCGGTAGGTTGTGACTTAGAACAATTTGGGCCGAAAGGTTTTTTCGAGATATTTCTTTAAATAGCGTTATGAGGTATGAATATTTTCTCACAAATCGCAATATAATTCAATTCTACGTCGGGATTAAACGTTTCTTTCGTTCTAATCAATTAAAAAAAAAATAGTGGATGGAGACGACTCGACCCGTCGAACTTACTCTCGCTCAGTCCTCTTTACGTAGGGAATAGAAGAATTTTTCACCGAAAAGTTTTTTCGAGTTATTTCGTTAAAGAGTGTTATGAGGTATGACCATTTTTACATAAATCGCAATATAATTCGATTTTACGTATGGATTAAACATTTTTTTGTTCCGAAAAGGTTTAAAAAAAGTAGTGAACCGACTCGACTCGACCCGTCGAACTTACTCTCGCTCGGTCCTCGGTAGGTTGTGACTTAGAACAATTTGGGCCGAAAGGTTTTTTCGAGATATTTCTTTAAATAGCGTTATGAGGTATGAATATCTTCAGACAAATCGCAATATAATTCAATTCTACGTCGGGATTAAACGTTCTTTCCGTTCCAATCAATTAAAAAAAAAATAGTGGACGGAGACGACTCGACCCGTCGAACTTACCCTAGCTCGGTCCACGGTACGTTGGCACTTGGAACAATTTCGGCCGAAAAGTTTTTTCGAGATATTTCGTTAAAGTGCGTTATGCGGTATGAATATTTTTACATAAATTGCAATATAATTCGATTTTACGTTTAGATTAAACATTTTTTTGTTCCAAAAAGGTTTAAAAAAAGCAGTGAACCGACTCGACTCGACCCGTCGAACTTACTCTCGCTGGGTACTCGGTACGTAGGGACTTCGAAAAACTTCGGCCGAAAGGTTTTTTCGAGTTATTTCGTTAGAAAGCGTTATGAGGTATGAATATTTTTACATAAATCGTAATATAATTCGATTTTACGTATGGATTAAACATTTTTTTTGTTCCAGAAAGGTTTAAAAAAAGTAGTGAACCGACTCGACTCGACCCGTCGAATTTACTCTCGCTCGGTCCTCGGCAGGTTGGGACTTGGAACAATTTCGGTCGAAAGGTTTTTTCGAGTTATTTCGTTAAAAAGCGTTATGAGGAATGAATATTTTTACATAAATCGCAATATGATTCAATTCTACGTCGGGATTAAACGTTTTTTTCATTCTAATCAATAAAAAAAAAAATAGTGGATGGAGACGACTCGACCCGTCGAACTTACTCTCGCACGGTCCTCGGTAGGTTGTGACTTAGAACAATTTGGGCCGAAAGGTTTTTTCGAGATATTTCTTTAAATAGCGTTATGAGGTATGAATATTTTCTCACAAATCGCAATATAATTCAATTCTACGTCGGGATTAAACGTTTCTTTCGTTCTAATCAATTAAAAAAAAAATAGTGGATGGAGACGACTCGACCCGTCGAACTTACTCTCGCTCAGTCCTCTTTACGTAGGGAATAGAAGAATTTTTCACCGAAAAGTTTTTTCGAGTTATTTCGTTAAAGAGTGTTATGAGGTATGACCATTTTTACATAAATCGCAATATAATTCGATTTTACGTATGGATTAAACATTTTTTTGTTCCGAAAAGGTTTAAAAAAAGTAGTGAACCGACTCGACTCGACCCGTCGAACTTACTCTCGCTCGGTCCTCGGTAGGTTGTGACTTAGAACAATTTGGGCCGAAAGGTTTTTTCGAGATATTTCTTTAAATAGCGTTATGAGGTATGAATATCTTCAGACAAATCGCAATATAATTCAATTCTACGTCGGGATTAAACGTTCTTTCCGTTCCAATCAATTAAAAAAAAAATAGTGGACGGAGACGACTCGACCCGTCGAACTTACCCTAGCTCGGTCCACGGTACGTTGGCACTTGGAACAATTTCGGCCGAAAAGTTTTTTCGAGATATTTCGTTAAAGTGCGTTATGCGGTATGAATATTTTTACATAAATTGCAATATAATTCGATTTTACGTTTAGATTAAACATTTTTTTGTTCCAAAAAGGTTTAAAAAAAGCAGTGAACCGACTCGACTCGACCCGTCGAACTTACTCTCGCTGGGTACTCGGTACGTAGGGACTTCGAAAAACTTCGGCCGAAAGGTTTTTTCGAGTTATTTCGTTAGAAAGCGTTATGAGGTATGAATATTTTTACATAAATCGTAATATAATTCGATTTTACGTATGGATTAAACATTTTTTTTGTTCCAAAAAGGTTTAAAAAAAGTAGTGAACCGACTCGACTCGACCCGTCGAACTTACTCTCGCTCGGTCCTCGGCAGGTTGGGACTTAGAACAATTTCGGTCGAAAGGTTTTTTCGAGATATTTCTTTCAAATAGCGTTATGAGGTATGAATATCTTCAGACAAATCGCAATATAATTCAATTCTACGTCGGGATTAAACGTTCTTTCCGTTCCAATCAATTCAAAAAAAAATAGTGGACGGAGACGACTCGACCCGTCGAACTTACTCTCGCTCGGTCCTCGGTACGTTGGGACTTAGAACAATTTGGTCCGAAAGGTTTTTTCGAGTTACTTCGTTAAAAAGCGTTATGCCGTATGAATATTTTTACATAAATCGCAATATAATTCGATTTTACGTATGGATTAAACATTTTTTTTGTTCCAGAAAGGTTTAAAAAAAGTAGTGAACCGACTCGACTCGACCCGTCGAACTTACTCTCGCTCGGTCCTCGGCAGGTTGGGACTTCGAAAAACTTCGGCCGAAAGGTTTTTTCGAGATATTTCGTTAAAGTGCGTTATGCGGTATGAATATTTTTACATAAATTGCAATATAATTCGATTTTACGTTTAGATTAAACATTTTTTTGTTCCAAAAAGGTTTAAAAAAAGTAGTGATCCGACTCGACTCGACCCGTCGAACTTACTCTCGCTGGGTACTCGGTACGTAGGGACTTCGAAAAACTTCGGCCGAAAGGTTTTTTCGAGTTATTTCGTTAGAAAGCGTTATGAGGTATGAATATTTTTACATAAATCGCAATATAATTCGATTTTACGTATGGATTAAACATTTTTTTTATTCCAGAAAGGTTTAAAAAAAGTAGTGAACCGACTCGACTCGACCCGTCGAATTTACTCTCGCTCGGTCCTCGGCAGGTTGGGACTTGGAACAATTTCGGTCGAAAGGTTTTTTCGAGTTATTTCGTTAAAAAGCGTTATGAGGTATGAATATTTTTACATAAATCGCAATATGATTCAATTCTACGTCGGGATTAAACGTTTTTTTCATTCTAATCAATAAAAAAAAAAATAGTGGATGGAGACGACTCGACCCGTCGAACTTACTCTCGCACGGTCCTCGGTAGGTTGTGACTTAGAACAATTTGGGCCGAAAGGTTTTTTCGAGATATTTCTTTAAATAGCGTTATGAGGTATGAATATTTTCTCACAAATCGCAATATAATTCAATTCTACGTCGGGATTAAACGTTTCTTTCGTTCTAATCAATTAAAAAAAAAATAGTGGATGGAGACGACTCGACCCGTCGAACTTACTCTCGCTCAGTCCTCTTTACGTAGGGAATAGAAGAATTTTTCACCGAAAAGTTTTTTCGAGTTATTTCGTTAAAGAGTGTTATGAGGTATGACCATTTTTACATAAATCGCAATATAATTCGATTTTACGTATGGATTAAACATTTTTTTGTTCCGAAAAGGTTTAAAAAAAGTAGTGAACCGACTCGACTCGACCCGTCGAACTTACTCTCGCTCGGTCCTCGGTAGGTTGTGACTTAGAACAATTTGGGCCGAAAGGTTTTTTCGAGATATTTCTTTAAATAGCGTTATGAGGTATGAATATCTTCAGACAAATCGCAATATAATTCAATTCTACGTCGGGATTAAACGTTCTTTCCGTTCCAATCAATTAAAAAAAAAATAGTGGACGGAGACGACTCGACCCGTCGAACTTACCCTAGCTCGGTCCACGGTACGTTGGCACTTGGAACAATTTCGGCCGAAAAGTTTTTTCGAGATATTTCGTTAAAGTGCGTTATGCGGTATGAATATTTTTACATAAATTGCAGTATAATTCGATTTTACGTTTAGATTAAACATTTTTTTGTTCCAAAAAGGTTTAAAAAAAGCAGTGAACCGACTCGACTCGACCCGTCGAACTTACTCTCGCTGGGTACTCGGTACGTAGGGACTTCGAAAAACTTCGGCCGAAAGGTTTTTTCGAGTTATTTCGTTAGAAAGCGTTATGAGGTATGAATATTTTTACATAAATCGTAATATAATTCGATTTTACGTATGGATTAAACATTTTTTTTGTTCCAGAAAGGTTTAAAAAAAGTAGTGAACCGACTCGACTCGACCCGTCGAATTTACTCTCGCTCGGTCCTCGGCAGGTTGGGACTTGGAACAATTTCGGTCGAAAGGTTTTTTCGAGTTATTTCGTTAAAAAGCGTTATGAGGTATGAATATTTTTACATAAATCGCAATATGATTCAATTCTACGTCGGGATTAAACGTTTTTTTCATTCTAATCAATAAAAAAAAAAATAGTGGATGGAGACGACTCGACCCGTCGAACTTACTCTCGCACGGTCCTCGGTAGGTTGTGACTTAGAAAAATTTGGGCCGAAAGGTTTTTTCGAGATATTTCTTTAAATAGCGTTATGAGGTATGAATATTTTCTCACAAATCGCAATATAATTCAATTCTACGTCGGGATTAAACGTTTCTTTCGTTCTAATCAATTAAAAAAAAAATAGTGGATGGAGACGACTCGACCCGTCGAACTTACTCTCGCTCAGTCCTCTTTACGTAGGGAATAGAAGAATTTTTCACCGAAAAGTTTTTTCGAGTTATTTCGTTAAAGAGCGTTATGAGGTATGACCATTTTTACATAAATCGCAATATAATTCGATTTTACGTATGGATTAAACATTTTTTTGTTCCGAAAAGGTTTAAAAAAAGTAGTGAACCGACTCGACTCGACCCGTCGAACTTACTCTCGCTCGGTCCTCGGTAGGTTGTGACTTAGAACAATTTGGGCCGAAAGGTTTTTTCGAGATATTTCTTTAAATAGCGTTATGAGGTATGAATATCTTCAGACAAATCGCAATATAATTCAATTCTACGTCGGGATTAAACGTTCTTTCCGTTCCAATCAATTAAAAAAAAAATAGTGGACGGAGACGACTCGACCCGTCGAACTTACCCTAGCTCGTTCCACGGTACGTTGGCACTTGGAACAATTTCGGCCGAAAAGTTTTTTCGAGATATTTCGTTAAAGTGCGTTATGCGGTATGAATATTTTTACATAAATCGCAATATAATTCGATTTTACGTATGGATTAAACATTTTTTTTGTTCCAAAAAGGTTTAAAAAAAGTAGTGAACCGACTCGACTCGACCCGTCGAACTTACTCTCGCTCGGTCCTCGGCAGGTTGGGACTTAGAACAATTTGGGTCGAAAGGTTTTTTCGAGATATTTCTTTCAAATAGCGTTATGAGGTATGAATATCTTCAGACAAATCGCAATATAATTCAATTCTACGTCGGGATTAAACGTTCTTTCCGTTCCAATCAATTCAAAAAAAAATAGTGGACGGAGACGACTCGACCCGTCGAACTTACTCTCGCTCGGTCCTCGGTACGTTGGGACTTAGAACAATTTGGTCCGAAAGGTTTTTTCGAGTTACTTCGTTAAAAAGCGTTATGCCGTATGAATATTTTTACATAAATCGCAATATAATTCGATTTTACGTATGGATTAAACATTTTTTTTGTCCCAGAAAGGTTTAAAAAAAGTAGTGAACCGACTCGACCGGTCGAACTTACTCTCGCTCGGTCCTCGGCAGGTTGGGACTTCGAAAAACTTCGGCCGAAAGGTTTTTTCGAGATATTTCGTTAAAGTGCGTTATGCGGTATGAATATTTTTACATAAATTGCAATATAATTCGATTTTACGTTTAGATTAAACATTTTTTTGTTCCAAAAAGGTTTAAAAAAAGTAGTGATCCGACTCGACTCGACCCGTCGAACTTACTCTCGCTGGGTACTCGGTACGTAGGGACTTCGAAAAACTTCGGCCGAAAGGTTTTTTCGAGTTATTTCGTTAGAAAGCGTTATGAGGTATGAATATTTTTACATAAATCGCAATATAATTCGATTTTACGTATGGATTAAACATTTTTTTTATTCCAGAAAGGTTTAAAAAAAGTAGTGAACCGACTCGACTCGACCCGTCGAATTTACTCTCGCTCGGTCCTCGGCAGGTTGGGACTTGGAACAATTTCGGTCGAAAGGTTTTTTCGAGTTATTTCGTTAAAAAGCGTTATGAGGTATGAATATTTTTACATAAATCGCAATATGATTCAATTCTACGTCGGGATTAAACGTTTTTTTCATTCTAATCAATAAAAAAAAAAATAGTGGATGGAGACGACTCGACCCGTCGAACTTACTCTCGCACGGTCCTCGGTAGGTTGTGACTTAGAACAATTTGGGCCGAAAGGTTTTTTCGAGATATTTCTTTAAATAGCGTTATGAGGTATGAATATTTTCTCACAAATCGCAATATAATTCAATTCTACGTCGGGATTAAACGTTTCTTTCGTTCTAATCAATTAAAAAAAAAATAGTGGATGGAGACGACTCGACCCGTCGAACTTACTCTCGCTCAGTCCTCTTTACGTAGGGAATAGAAGAATTTTTCACCGAAAAGTTTTTTCGAGTTATTTCGTTAAAGAGTGTTATGAGGTATGACCATTTTTACATAAATCGCAATATAATTCGATTTTACGTATGGATTAAACATTTTTTTGTTCCGAAAAGGTTTAAAAAAAGTAGTGAACCGACTCGACTCGACCCGTCGAACTTACTCTCGCTCGGTCCTCGGTAGGTTGTGACTTAGAACAATTTGGGCCGAAAGGTTTTTTCGAGATATTTCTTTAAATAGCGTTATGAGGTATGAATATCTTCAGACAAATCGCAATATAATTCAATTCTACGTCGGGATTAAACGTTCTTTCCGTTCCAATCAATTAAAAAAAAAATAGTGGACGGAGACGACTCGACCCGTCGAACTTACCCTAGCTCGGTCCACGGTACGTTGGCACTTGGAACAATTTCGGCCGAAAAGTTTTTTCGAGATATTTCGTTAAAGTGCGTTATGCGGTATGAATATTTTTACATAAATTGCAATATAATTCGATTTTACGTTTAGATTAAACATTTTTTTGTTCCAAAAAGGTTTAAAAAAAGCAGTGAACCGACTCGACTCGACCCGTCGAACTTACTCTCGCTGGGTACTCGGTACGTAGGGACTTCGAAAAACTTCGGCCGAAAGGTTTTTTCGAGTTATTTCGTTAGAAAGCGTTATGAGGTATGAATATTTTTACATAAATCGTAATATAATTCGATTTTACGTATGGATTAAACATTTTTTTTGTTCCAGAAAGGTTTAAAAAAAGTAGTGAACCGACTCGACTCGACCCGTCGAATTTACTCTCGCTCGGTCCTCGGCAGGTTGGGACTTGGAACAATTTCGGTCGAAAGGTTTTTTCGAGTTATTTCGTTAAAAAGCGTTATGAGGAATGAATATTTTTACATAAATCGCAATATGATTCAATTCTACGTCGGGATTAAACGTTTTTTTCATTCTAATCAATAAAAAAAAAAATAGTGGATGGAGACGACTCGACCCGTCGAACTAACTCTCGCACGGTCCTCGGTAGGTTGTGACTTAGAAAAATTTGGGCCGAAAGGTTTTTTCGAGATATTTCTTTAAATAGCGTTATGAGGTATGAATATTTTCTCACAAATCGCAATATAATTCAATTCTACGTCGGGATTAAACGTTTCTTTCGTTCTAATCAATTAAAAAAAAAATAGTGGATGGAGACGACTCGACCCGTCGAACTTACTCTCGCTCAGTCCTCTTTACGTAGGGAATAGAAGAATTTTTCACCGAAAAGTTTTTTCGAGTTATTTCGTTAAAGAGCGTTATGAGGTATGACCATTTTTACATAAATCGCAATATAATTCGATTTTACGTATGGATTAAACGTTTTTTCCGTTCTAATCAATTTAAAAAAAAAAATAGAGGACGGAGACGACTCTATCGGTCGAACTTACTCTCGCTCGGTCCTCAGTACGTTGGGACTTGGAACAATTTCGGCCGAAAGGTTTTTTCGTGTTATTTCGTTAAAAAGCGTTATAAGGTATGAATATTTTCACACAAATCGCAATATAATTCAATTCTACGTCGGGATTAAACGTTTTTTTCGTTCTAATCAATTAAAAAAAAATAGTGGACGGTGACGACTCGACCCGTCGAACTTACTCTCGCTCGGTCCTCGGTACGTTGGGACTTATAACAGTTTATAGGTTATTTCATAAGTGCTACGGTATTGAGGTTTTCCGAGTAACTCCACGGTGGGCCCGGTGTCCTTTCATCTCCGACATATATATATGTCGGGTTGGGGTTAGGGGCGTTTAATGAGTCTTCGCCGGTGTTGTTCATTGTTGTTGCACAAACGTTTATTACATTGATATAGTTGGTACAAGATTGCCAAGCGGCCGCTGTAACTAGACGCTATTGACAATGATTCTAGGTTCGATATGGCGAATCCGCGATCCACGGGATAACGAATATACTTTGCTTCAAAGTCGGACTTACTACTCGTGATACAAGGATCGCTTGATTAGCTCTTTGCTAAGACGTAGATTATTCACCGATCGTACAAACATACTTAGCGTGTGGCTATTGAGACTGCCAGAAAGGGAATGACTTTCCGTCACGACGACGCTGCAGAGAAAAGCTATTATGGGATGTGCCTAAGGGCACGAGATCATCGGATTCGTCAAAGAAAGCCTTCGCACGGAGGGTGAGGAAAATACACGTTGCTGTTAATTGGTTATTTTCTATGTTGTTTAGGAAAGGATGCTAGCCGCCCTTGAGAGAGAGTTCCTAGAAGGATGCGTCGTACGTGAGCAAAACAGATCTCCCATATCTTCCCGCAATAGGTGACAAATTTACGGGCTGACAGAATAAAGACTGTTTGTCAATCTGAAGGACTTTAGTTAACTAAGTCCTAAGATTTGTAGCGGTTCCTCAGGCTATCTGAACATAAACTGTGAATGATGCATCGGCACCTGGCGGTCATCTTACCCAAAGAATGGGGTCTGTGTGTGGCGAGCCGCGGGGCCGTTGGAATGTCTTATTGTCAAGTGTCGGCACTGCCAGTCCTTTAAAGGAAAGCTATGTATCTTCATATCTCCGTTAGGTGGAACGTTCATCTCGTGACCGTGGCTACGCTCGGCGACCGGTTGTCGCCTCGAGCCTGAACTCATTGTCTCAAGTTTCGAATGACTGTGTCTGGGTTATTTCGTACATGCTACAGTATCGAGGCTTTTCCAAATAATTCCAACGGTTGGCCCGGTGTCCTTTCATCTCCGACATATATATATAGAGTTCTCCTTCTATTCGAATTTTTCTTTTTTTTTCTTTTTTTTTCTCTTTGAGGCGATTCTCGGAGAGATAAAAAAATAAGACCCTCTCTCGCGCGTTGCGCTCCTATCTATCGTACGTTGCTTTTCTCGAAGAGAGCCGGACACAACACGAACATTAGTACAGAGTTTTTCTTTCCTTTTTCAAAGGGAGAAGACTCTGTCGCCTAGTGGCGTGACGTTGAAGCGACCTCAGATCAGGCGAGATCACCCGCTGAATTTAAGCATATTATTAAGCGGAGGAAAAGAAACTAACAAGGATTTCCTTAGTAGCGGCGAGCGAACAGGAATTAGCCCAGCGACGCCCTGGAGGACTAACGTGGAGAAAGGTTTCGTGTGAACAGCCGTTGCACACGAGTCAGTCGATCCTAAGCCCTAATAGAAATCCTATGTAGATGAGGTGTCCTAAGGTCATACAAAAAGCAACATGCAAACAAACAAACAAATATAAAAGTTGAGCGAAAGACAAACACCCATCGGGCGAAAGGGAATCCGGTTCCTATTCCGGAACCTGGCAGCGGAACCACATACCATTCGGGCCCTCGTAAGAGCGTTCGTCGGGGTAACCCAAAATGACCTGGAGACGCTGTCGCGATATCCGGGAAGAGTTTTCTTTTCTGTATAAGCGTTCGAGTTCCCTGGAAACCTCTAGCAGGGAGATAGGGTTTGGAACGCGAAGAGCACCGCAGTTGCGGCGGTGTCCGGATCTTTCCCTCGGACCTTGAAAATCCAGGAGAGGGCCACGTGGAGGTGTCGTGCCGGTTCGTACCCATATCCGCGGCAGGTCTCCAAGGTAAAGAGCCTCTAGTCGATAGATTAATGTAGGTAAGGGAAGTCGGCAAATTGGATCCGTAACTTCGGAATAAGGATTGGCTCCTCAGAGGAGCGGGGCGTGTCGGGCTTGGTCGGGAAGCGGGTTTGGCTGACGTGCCGGGCCTGGGCGAGCTGAACGGGCGGGTGGCGCCGGTCTCCCCTTCGGGGGCACGATCGGTGGTCGCGCGTCCCGGGATCCGAGCTCGGTCCCGTGCCTTGGCCTCCCGCGGATCTTCCTTGCTGCGAGGCCTCCGTCGTCGACGACGGTGCGCTGTGTCGCACCGTCGCTCGGCGGTAGTTCTCTTAGGCCGCCATTCAATGCTCAGCTCAGAACTAGCACGGACTAGGGGAATCCGACTGTCTAATTAAAACAAAGCATTGCGATGGGCCCCGAGGGTGTTGACGTAATGTGATTTGACCGTCGTGAGACAGGTTAGTTTTACCCTACTGATGACTAGTCGTTGCGATAGTAATCCTGCTCAGTATGAGAGGAACCGCAGGTTTGGACATTTGGTTCACGCACTCGGTCGAGCGGCCGGTGGTGCGAAACTACCATCCGTGGGATTATGCCTGAACGCCTCTAAGGCCGTATCCTTTCTAGCCAAAGGAGGCAACGATATCTCTAGGAGTCTCGTGTGGGTCAAAAGGCTCAAAACAATGTGAAACGATTTACTAGGTGACCGGCCCTTCGCGACCGGTCATCGCACGAGCCCCAGTTTGCCGTACGGGCGCCTTCGGACTCGTCGTCGGGATCTCGCCGATCGCACGACCGCGGCGCTCTAACGGTCGATCATGGGTAGTCCAAGTTCGACGTCGAGACTCAGAATCGTCTGTAGACGACTTAGGTACCTGGCGGGGTGTTGTACTCGGTAGAGCAGTTACCACGCTGCGATCTGTTGAGACTCAGCCCTACGCTTGGGGATTCGTCTTGTCGGTTAGACGAGACCCCACTAAACGCTAAGTATAAAAGACTTGGAAAGAGCACGTATCTCTTCGTTACGTACCACGCACACACGCCAATCGCCGAGTACGGCCGTCGATGCGCACGACGAACGTACGCGGCGCGGCGCGACGAGATGCGATACACGGTGCGTACGGAGGAGAGAAGAACACAGAGAGAGAGCGAAAAGGAATGGTTGTTCGCTACGTACGTTCGTCATCCACGAGGTTGTAATAGGTGAAATTCGAGCAGCTATATTGTTATGTCGCGTGAGATGGTCAGCGCGACATCCCTTATGGTCAGGCCGCCTAGGCCTACCCATCGTCACAGTGACCCGTATTAGGCCCAAGGAACCCCCATAAACCGCATCTGTTAACCATTAAGCTACGGTCATATAGACATCGCCGGTTTATGAGGGGTCCCAAATATCCGTTGATTTATTGCACATCCTCGCTAATTACGAAGAAAGCAGATGTGTCCTACGAAACTGCTGGGTTTTCCCCAAGAACAAGGACACCCATGAGCCAAATCTGCAGGAGACTTTCTCCTCGTATTGTGTTCATTAACATTGGCCATAACCAATGGGCATTGCGGATCGTTACCCTCACTATTCTACCCAAAAGAGTAAACAGCGAATCCGCGTCCTTAGTTCAGAAGGACACACCCTCACCGAGTTTTCCTCAGTAAGAGCAGTAGAGCAGACAGTCAGTCTAAAAGAAAATTTCTCAACTAACTGAACTACTAAAAAAAAAATTGTATTGTATAAATTGAGAGAAAAAAAATAAAGAACTCGATCTCCTGTTCACAATAAAGCCAAGTTTCTTGTTTTTTTTTATGTTTACATGATAAGGTGATGGTCGTGCGTAGCGATTTTTTTTTCCTTTAAAAACGAACAGCGATACGCGCGTGTTAGGGACTTAGTCTCTGGCGTGTGTACGCTCGACAAAGATATTTTTCGCTACGTACGGTCAACTATGGTCGTACGTAGCGATTTTTTTTGCTTTAAAGTCGAAAAGTAATACGCCGCTGGACTGGTATACGCGATATTATAAAGGTTCGCCCTGGGCCGTGACGCCCCTTGCGCTCGCTCACTCGCCTCACGCTTGTTCTTTTCGATTGTTCGTCGTTTTCCTTCGCCCTCGACCGTCAACTCACTCTCGATCGAAGAAACCAGACGAAGATTCGAAAAAAATATCAGGTACACGTACAAAGTGGCGTTTGCGAGAGTAGCTCGCTCGCTCCACTCGCTCGAAGAAAGACTAGCCCAACCAAAAACCGATGCCGCGCGTTTCTCCAATATCGACGGAGATCGAGGAACGAACGCGAAAGAGAGATATAAATATTATTTTCAAAATAAAAATTAAGTAAATTAAATTTATCAACTTAAAGTAGATGTTTGTTAGATGTTAAGTTTTAAATAAAATTAGAGGGGAGATTGAATATAAAAATTGAAATTTATATTAAAGTAAACAAATAGAAGCATCGACAGTTATCGAACAAAGAATTATTAAATAAGGTTCATTATAATGCTTGTTTTTATAAAATTCAAGTTCTAAATTTAATAATTTTAATATAGTAATAAAATAATTTCATAATATGAGAATTTTAAATTGTAATAGTAGAAATATTATTTTCAAAATAAAAATTAAATAAATTAAAATTTATCAACTTAAAGTAGATATTTGTTAGATGTTAAGTTTTAAATAAAATCAGAGGGGCGATTGAATCGAAAATTGAAATTTATATTAAAGTAAACAATTAGAAGCATCGATAGTTATCGAACAACGATTTATTGAAAAAGGTTCATTATAATGATTGTTTATATAAAATTTAAGTTTTAAATTCAGTAATTTTAATATAGTAATAAAATAATTTCATAATATGGGAATTTTAATTTGCAATAGTAGAAATATTATTTTCAAAATAAAAATGAATAAATTGAAATTTATCAACTTAAAGTAGATGTTTGTCAGATGTTAAGTTTTAAATAAAATTAGATGGGAGATTGAATCTAGAAATTTAAGTTTTAAATTTAATAATTTTAATATAGTAATAAAATAATTTCATAATATGAGAATATTAATTTTTAATAGTAGCAATATTATTTTCAAAATAAAAATTAAATAAATTGAAATTTATCAACTTAAAGTAGATGTTTGTTAGATGTTAAGTTTTAAATAAAATCAGAGGGGCGATTGAATCTAAAAATTGAAATTTATATTAAAGTAAACAATTAGAAGCATCGATAGATATCGAACAAAGAATTATTGAAAAAGGTTCATTATAATGATTGTTTATATAAAATTGAAGTTTTAAATTCAGTAACTTTAATGTAGTAATAAAATAATTTCATAATATGAGAATATTAATTTGTAATAGTAGAAACATTATTTTCAAAGTAGAAATTAAATAAATTAAAATTTATCAACTTAAAGTGGATGTTTGTTAGATGTTAAGTTTTAAATAAAATTAGAGGGAGATAGAATCTAAAAATTGAAATTTGTATGAAAGTAATCAATTAGAAGCATGGATAGTTATCGAACAAAGAATTATTGAAAAAGGTTCATTATAATGATTGTTTCTATAAAATTTAAGTTTTAAATTCAGTAATTTTAATATAGTAATAAAATAATTTCATAATAAGAGAAATTAATATTGTAATAGTAGAAATATTATTTTCAAAATAAAAATTACGTAAATTAAAATTTATCAACTTAAAGTAGATGTTTGTTAGATGTTAAGTTTTAAATAAAATTAGAGGGAGATTGAATCTAAAAATTGAAATTTGTATTAAAGTAATCAATTAGAAGCATGGATAGTTATCGAACAAAGAATTATTGAAAAAGGTTCATTATAAGGATTGTTTCTATAAAATTTAAGTTTTAAATTCAGTAATTTTAATATAGTAATAAAATAATTTCATAATATGAGAATATTAATTTGTAATAGTAGCAATATTATTTTCAAAATAAAAATTAAATAAATTGAAATTTATCAACTTAAAGTAGATGTTTGTTAGATGTTAAGTTTTAAATAAAATTAGAGGGGAGATTGAATCTAGAAATTTAAGTTTTAAATTTTATAATTTTAATATAGTAATAAAATAATTTCATAATATGAGAACTTAATTTTGTAATAGTAAAAATATTATTTTCAAAATAAAAATTAAATAAATTAAAATTTATCAACTTAAAGTAGATGTTTGCTACATGTTAAGTTATAAATAAAATTGGAGGGGAAATTGAATCTAAAGGTTGAACTGTATATTAAAGTAAACAATTAGAAGCATCGATAGTTATCGAACAAGGAATTATTGAAAAAGGTTCATTATAATGATTGTTTCTATAAAATTTAAGTTTTAAATTCAGTAATTTTAATATAGTAATAAAATAATTTCATAATATGAGAATATTAATTTGTAATAGTAGCAATATTATTTTCAAAATAAAAATTAAATAAATTGAAATTTATCAACTTAAAGTAGATGTTTGTGAGATGTTAAGCTTTAAATAAAATGAGAGGGGAGATTGAATCTAAAAATTGAAATTTATATTAAAGTAATCAATTAGAAGCATCGATAGTTATCCAACAAAGAGTTATTGAAAGAGGTTCATTATAATGTGTGCTTTTATAAACCTTAAGTTTTAAATTTAACAAGTTTGATATAGTAATAAAATAATTCCATAATATGAGAATGTAAATTTCTAATAAAAGAAATATTATTTTCAAAATAGAAATTAAATAAATTAAAATTTATCAACTTAAAGTAGATTTTTGTCAGATGTTAAGTTTTAAATAAAATTAGAGGGGAGATTGAATCTAAAAATATATGTTTTAAATTTAATAATTTTAATATAGTAATAAAATAATTTCATAAAATGAGAATTTTAATTTGTAATAGTAGAAATATTATTTTCAAAATAAAAATTAAATAAATTGAAATTTATCAACTTAAAGTAGATGTTTGTTACATGTTAGGTTTTAAATAAAATGAGAGGGGAGATTGAATGTAAAAATTTAAGTTTTAAATTTAATAACATTAATATAGTAATAAAACAATTTCATAATATGAGAATATTAATTTGTAATAGTAGAAATATTATTTTCAAAATAAAAAATTAAATAAATTGAAATTTATCAACTTAAAGTAGATGTTTGTGAGATGTTAAGGTTTAAATAAAATTAGAGGGGAGATTGAATCTAAAAATTCAAATTTGTATTAAAGTAAACAATAAGAAGCATCGATAGTTATCGAACAAAGAATTATTGAAAAAGGTTCATTATAATGTTTGTTTTTATAAAATTTAAGTTTTAATTGTAATAATTTTAATATAGTAATAAAATAATTTCATAATATGAGAATTTTAATTTGTAATAGTGAAATATTATTTTCAAAATAAAAATTAAATAAATTAAAATTTATCAACTTAAAGTAGATGTTTGTTAGATGTTAAGTTTTAAATAAAATTAGAGGGGAGATTGAATCTAGAAATTTAAGTTTTAAATTTAATAATTTTAATATAGTAATAAAATAATTTCATAATATGAGAATATTAATTTGTAATAGTAGCAATATTATTTTCAAAATAAAAATTAAGTAAATTAATATTTATCAACTTAAAGTAGATGTATGTCAGATGTTAAGTTTTAAATAAAATTAGAGGGAGATTGAGTCTAAAAATTGAAATTTGTATTAAAGTAATAAATTAGAAGCATGGATAGTTATCGAATAAAGAATTATTGAAAAAGGTTCATTACAATGTTTGATCTTATAAAAATTAAGTTTTAAATTTAATAATTTTAATATAGAAATAAAATAATTTCATAATATGAGAATTTTAATTTGTAGTAGCACAAATATTATTTTCAAAGTAAAAATTAAATAAATTAAAATTTACCAACTTATAATAGATGTTTGTTAGATGTTGTGTTTTAAATAAAATTAGGGGGGAGATTGAATCTAAAAATTGAAATTTATGTTAAAGTAAATAATTAGAAGCATCGATAGTTATCGAACAAAGAATTATTCAAAAAGGTTCATTATAATGTTTGTTTTTATAAAATTTAAGTTTTAAATTTAATAATTGTAATATAGTAATAAAATAATTTCATAATATGAGAATTTTAATTTGTAGTAGCACAAATATTATTTTCAAAATAAAAAGTAAATAAATTAAAATTTATCAACTTAAAGTAGATATTTGTGAGATGTTAAGGTTTAAATAAAATTAGAGGGGAGATTGAATCTAAAAATTCAAATTTGTATTAAAGTAAACAATAAGAAGCATCGATAGTTATCGAACAAAGAATTATTGAAAAAGGTTCATTATAATGTTTGTTTTTATAAAATTTATGTTTTAATTGTAATAATTTTAATATAGTAATAAAATAATTTCATAATATGAGAATGTTAAATTGGAATAGTAGAAATATTATTTTCAAAATAAAAATTAAATAAATTAAAATATATCAACTTAAAGTAGATGTTTGTTAGATGTTACGTTTTAAATAAAATTAGAGGGGAGACTGAATCTAAAAATTGAAATTTATATTAAAGTAATCAATTAGAAATATCGATAGTTATCGAACAAAGAATTATTGAAAAAGGTTCATTATAATGTTTCTTTTTATAAAATTTAGTTTTAATTTTAATAATTTTAATATAGTAATAAAATCATTTCATAATAAGAGAATTTTAATTTGTAATAGTGAAATATTATTTTCAAAATAAAAATTAAATAAATTAAGTTTTATCAACTTAAAGTAGATGTTTGTTAGATGTTAAGTTTTAAATAAAATTAGAGGGGCGAATGAATCTAAAAATTGAAATTTATATTAAAGTAATCAATTAGAAGCATCGATAGTTATCGAACAAAGAATTATTGAAAAAGGTTCATTATAATGATTGTTTCTATAAAATTTAAGTTTTAAATTCAGTAATTTTAATATAGTAATAAAATAATTTCATAATATGAGAATATTAATTTGTAATAGTAGCAATATCATTTTCAAAATAAAAATTAAGTAAATTAAAATTTATCAACTTAAAGTAGATGTATGTCAGATGTTAAGCTTTAAATAAAATTAGAGGGAGATTGAGTCTAAAAATTGAAATTTGTATTAAAGTAATCAATTAGAAACATGGATAGTTATCGAACAAAGAATTATTGAAAAAGGTTCATTATAATGATTGTTTCTATAAAATTTAAGTTTTAAATTCAATAATTTTAATATAGTATTAAAACAACTTCATAATATGAGAATATTAATTTGTAATAGTAGAAATATTATTTTCAAAATAAAAAATTAAATAAATTGAAATTTATCAACTTAAAGTAGATGTTTGTGAGATGTTAAGGTTTAAATAAAATTAGAGGGGAGATTGAATCTAAAAATTCAAATTTGTATTAAAGTAAACAATAAGAAGCATCGATAGTTATCGAACAAAGAATTATTGAAAAAGGTTCATTATAATGTTTGTTTTTATAAAATTTAAGTTTTAATTGTAATAATTTTAATATAGTAATAAAATAATTTCATAATATGAGAATGTTAAATTGGAATAGTAGAAATATTATTTTCAAAATAAAAATTAAATAAATTAAAATATATCAACTTAAAGTAGATGTTTGTTAGATGTTACGTTTTAAATAAAATTAGAGGGGAGATTGCATTTAAAAATTGAAATTTATATTACAGTAAACAATTACAAGAATCGATAGTTATCGAACAAAGAATTATTGAAAAAGGTTCATTATAATGTTTGTTTTTATAAAATTCAAGTTCTAAATTTAATAATTTTAATATAGTAATAAAATAATTTCATAATAGGAGAATTTTAAATTGTAATAGTAGAAATATTATTTTCAAAATAAAAATTAAATAAATTAAAATTTATCAACTTAAAGTAGATATTTGTTAGATGTTAAGTTTTAAATAAAATCAGAGGGGCGATTGAATCTAAAAATTGAATTTTATATTAAAGTAAACAATTAGAAGCATCGACATTTATCGAACAAAGAATTTATGAAAAAGGTTCATTACAATGTTTGATCTTATAAAAATTAAGTTTTAAATTTAATAATTTTAATATAGAAATAAAATAATTTCATAATATGAGAATTTTAATTTGTAGTAGCACAAATATTATTTTCAAAATAAAAAGTAAATAAATTAAAATTTATCAACTTAAAGTAGATGTTTGTGAGATGTTGTTTTAAATAAAATTAGAGGGGAGATTGAATCTAAAAATTGAAATTTATATTAAAGTAAACAATTAGAAGCATCGACATTTATCGAACAAAGAATTATTGAAAAAGGTTCATTATAATGTTTGATCTTATAAAAATTAAGTTTTAAATTTAATAATTTTAATATAGAAATAAAATAATTTCATAATATGAGAATTTTAATTTGTAGTAGCACAAATATTATTTTCAAAATAAAAATTAAATAAATTAAAATTTACCAACTTATAATAGATGTTTGTTAGATGTTGTGTTTTAAATAAAATTAGGGGGGAGATTGAATCTAAAAATTGAAATTTATGTTAAAGTAAATAATTAGAAGCATCGATAGTTATCGAACAAAGAATTATTCAAAAAGGTTCATTATAATGTTTGTTTTTATAAAATTTAAGTTTTAAATTTAATAATTGTAATATAGTAATAAAATAATTTCATAATATGAGAATTTTAATTTGTAGTAGTACAAATATTATTTTCGAAATAAAAATTAAATAAATTAAAATTTATCAACTTAAAGTAGATGTTTGTTAGATGTTAAGTTTTAAATAAAATTAGAGGGGAGATTGAATCTAAAAATTGAATTTTATATTAAAGTAAACAATTAGAAGCATCGACATTTATCGAACGAAGAATTATTGAAAAAGGTTCATTATAATGTTTGATCTTATAAAAATTAAGTTTTAAATTTAATAATTGTAATATAGTAATAAAATAATTTCATAATATGAGAATTTTAATTTGTAGTAGTACAAATATTATTTTCGAAATAAAAATTAAATAAATTAAAATTTCCCAACTTAAAGTAGATTTTTGTTACATGTTAAGTTTTAAATAAAATTACAGGGGAGATTGAGTCTGAAAATTGAAATTTATATTAAAGTAAACAATTAGAAGCATCGATAGATATCGAACAAAGAATTATTGAAAAAGGTTCATTATAATGTTTGTTTTTTTAAATTTAAGTTTTGAATTTAATAATTTTAATATAGCAATAAAATAATTTCATAATATGAGAATTTTAATTTGTAATAGTAGAAATATTATTTTAAAAATAAAGTTAAATATATTAAAATTTATCAACTTAAAGTAGATGTTTGTTAGATGTTACGTTTTAAATAAAATTAGAGGGGAGACTGAATCTAAAAATTGAAATTTATATTAAAGTAATCAATTAGAAGTATCGATAGTTATCGAACAAAGAATTATTGAAAAAGGTTCTTTATAATGTTTCTTTTTATAAAATTTAGTTTTAATTTTAATAATTTTAATATAGTAATAAAATCATTTCATAATAAGAGAAATTTAATTTGTAATAGTGAAATATTATTTTCAAAATAAAAATTAAATAAATTAAGTTTTATCAACTTAAAGTAGATGTTTGTTAGATGTTAAGTTTTAAATAAAATTAGAGGGGCGAATGAATCTAAAAATTGAAATTTATATTAAAGTAATCAATTAGAAGCATCGATAGTTATCGAACAAAGAATTATTGAAAAAGGTTCATTATAATGATTGTTTCTATAAAATTTAAGTTAAATTCAGTAATTATAATATAGTAATAAAATAATTTCATAATATGAGAAAATTAATTTGTAATAGTAGCAATATTATTATCAAAATAAAAATTAAATAAATTGAAATTTATCAACTTAAAGTAGATGTTTGTTAGATGTTAAGTTTCAAATAAAATTAGAGGGGAGATTAAATCTAGAAATTTAAGTTTTAAATATAATAATTTTAATATAGTAATAAAATAATTTCATAATAAGAGAACTTAATATTGTAATAGTAGAAATATTATTTTCAAAATAAAAATTAAGTAAATTAAACTTTATCAACTTAAAGTAGATGTATGTCAGATGTTAAGTTTTAAATAAAATTAGAGGGAGATTGAGTCTAAAAATTGAAATTTGTATTAAAGTAATCAATTAGAAGCATGGATAGTTATCGAACAAAGAATTATTGAGGAAGGTTCATTATAATGATTGTTTCTATAAAATTTAAGTTTTAAATTCAGTAATTTTAATATAGTAATAAAATAATTTCATAATATGGGAATTTTAATTTGCAATAGTAGTAATATTATTTTCAAAATAAAAATGAATAAATTAAAATTTATCAACTTAAAGTAGATGTTTGTCAGATGTTAAGTTTTAAATAAAATTAGATGGGAGATTGAATCTAGAAATTTAAGTTTTAAATTTAATAATTTTAATATAGTAATAAAATAATTTCATAATATGAGAATATTAATTTGTAATAGTAGCAATATTATTTTCAAAATAAAAATTAAGTAAATTAAAATTTATCAACTTAAAGTAGATGTATGTCAGATGTTAAGTTTTAAATAAAATTAGAGGGAGATTGAGTCTAAAAATTGAAATTTGTATTAAAGTAATCAATTAGAAGCATGGATAGTTATCGAACAAAGAATTATTGAAAAAGGTTCATTACACTGTTTGATCTTATAAAAATTAAGTTTTAAATTTAATAATTTTAATATAGAAATAAAATAATTTCATAATATGAGAATTTTAATTTGTAGTAGCACAAATATTATTTTCAAAATAAAAATTAAATAAATTAAAATTTACCAACTTATAATAGATGTTTGTTAGATGTTGTGTTTTAAATAAAATTAGGGGGGAGATTGAATCTAAAAATTGAAATTTATGTTAAAGTAAATAATTAGAAGCATCGATAGTTATCTAACAAAGAATTATTCAAAAAGGTTCATTATAATGTTTGTTTTTATAAAATTTAAGTTTTAAATTTAATAATTGTAATATAGTAATAAAATAATTTCATAATATGAGAATTTTAATTTGTATTAGTACAAATATTATTTTCGAAATAAAAATTAAATAAATTAAAATTTCCCAACTTAAAGTAGATTTTTGTTACATGTTAAGTTTTAAATAAAATTACAGGGGAGATTGAGTCTGAAAATTGAAATTTATATTAAAGTAAACAATTAGAAGCATCGATAGATATCGAACAAAGAATTATTGAAAAAGGTTCATTATAATGTTTGTTTTTTTAAATTTAAGTTTTGAATTTAATAATTTTAATATAGCAATAAAATAATTTCATAATATGAGAATTTTAATTTGTAATAGTAGAAATATTATTTTAAAAATAAAGTTAAATATATTAAAATTTATCAACTTAAAGTAGATGTTTGTTAGATGTTACGTTTTAAATAAAATTAGAGGGGAGACTGAATCTAAAAATTGAAATTTATATTAAAGTAATCAATTAGAAATATCGATAGTTATCGAACAAAGAATTATTGAAAAAGGTTCATTATAATGTTTCTTTTTATAAAATTTAGTTTTAATTTTAATAATTTTAATATAGTAATAAAATCATTTCATAATAAGAGAATTTTAACTTGTAATAGTGAAATATTATTTTCAAAATAAAAATTAAATAAATTAAGTTTTATCAACTTAAAGTAGATGTTTGTTAGATGTTAAGTTTTAAATAAAATTAGAGGGGCGAATGAATCTAAAAATTGAAATTTATATTAAAGTAATCAATTAGAAGCATCGATAGTTATCGAACAAAGAATTATTGAAAAAGGTTCATTATAATGATTGTTTCTATAAAGTTTAAGTTTTAAATTCAGTAATTTTAATATAGTAATAAAATAATTTCATAATATGAGAATATTAATTTGTAATAGTAGCAATATTATTTTCAAAATAAAAATTAAATAAATTGAAATTTATCAACTTAAAGTAGATGTTTGTTAGATGTTAAGTTTTAAATAAAATTAGAGGGGAGATTGAATCTAGAAATTTAAGTTTTAAATTTAATAATTTTAATATAGTAATAAAATAATTTCATAATAAGAGAACTTAATATTGTAATAGTAGAAATATTATTTTCAAAATAAAAATTAAGTAAATTAAAATTTATCAACCTAAAGTAGATGTATGTCAGATGTTAAGTTTTAAATAAAATTAGAGGGAGATTGAGTCTAAAAATTGAAATTTGTATTAAAGTAATCAATTAGAAGCATGGATAGTTATCGAACAAAGAATTATTGAAGAAGGTTCATTATAATGATTGTTTCTATAAAATTTAAGTTTTAAATTCAGTAATTTTAATATAGTAATAAAATAATTTCATAATATGGGAATTTTAATTTCCAATAGTAGTAATATTATTTTCAAAATAAAAATGAATAAATTAAAATTTATCAACTTAAAGTAGATGTTTGTCAGATGTTAAGTTTTAAATAAAATTAGATGGGAGATTGAATCTAGAAATTTAAGTTTTAAATTTAATAATTTTAATATAGTAATAAAATAATTTCATAATATGAGAATATTAATTTGTAATAGTAGCAATATTATTTTCAAAATAAAAATTAAGTAAATTAAAATTTATCAACTTAAAGTAGATGTATGTCAGATGTTAAGTTTTAAATAAAATTAGAGGGAGATTGAGTCTAAAAATTGAAATTTGTATTAAAGTAATCAATTAGAAGCATGGATAGTTATCGAACAAAGAATTATTGAAAAAGGTTCATTATAATGATTGTTTCTATAAAATTTAAGTTTTAAATTTAATAATTTTAATATAGTAATAAAATAATTTCATAATATGAGAATAATAATTTGTAATAGTAGAAATATTATTTTCAAAATAGAAATTAAATAAATTGAAATTTATCAACTTAAAGTAGATGTTTGTTAGATGTTAAGTTTTAAATAAAATCAGAGGGGAGATTGAATGTAGAAATTTAAGTTTTAATTTTTATAATTTTAATATAGTAATAAAATAATTTCATAATATGAGAACTTAATTTTGTTGTAGTAAAAATATTATTTTCAAAATAAAAATTAAATAAATTAAAATTTATCAACTTAAAGTAGATGTTTGTGAGATGTTAAGTTTTAAATAAAATTAGAGGGGAGATTTAATCTAAAAATTGAAATTTGTATTAAAGTAATCAATTAGAAGCATGGATAGTTATCGAACAAAGAATTATTGAAAAAGGTTCATTCTAGTGATTGTTTATATAAAATTTAAGTTTTAAATTCAGTAATTTTAATATAGTAATAAAATAATTTCATAATATGAGAATATTAATTTGTAATAGTAGAAATATTATTTTCAAAATAAAAATTAAATAAATTAAAATTTATCAACTTAAAGTAGATGTTTGTTAGATGTTAAGTTTTAAATAAAATTAGAGGGGAGATTGAATTTAAAAATTGAATTTTATATTAAAGTAAACAATTAGAAGCATCGACATTTATCGAACAAAGAATTATTGAAAAAGGTTCATTATAGTGATTGTTTATATAAAATTGAAGTTTTAAATTCAGTAATTTTAATATAGTAATAAAATAATTTCATAATATGAGAATATTAATTTGTAATAGTAGAAATATTATTTTCAAAATAGAAATTAAATAAATTAAAATTTATCAACTTAATGTAGATGTTTGTTAGATGTTAAGTTTTAAATAAAATTAGAGGGGAGATTGAATCTAAAAATTTAAGTTTTAAATTTAATAATTTTAATATAGTAATAAAATAATTTCATAATATGGGAATTTTAATTTGTAATAGTAGAAATATTATTTTCAAAATAAAAATGAATAAATTAAAATTTATCAACTTAAAGTAAATGTTTGTCAGATGTCATGTTTTAAATAAAATTAGAGGGGAGATTGAATCTCGAAATTTAAGTTTTAAATTTAATAATTTTAATATAGTAATAAAATAATTTCATAATATGGGAATTTTAATTTGCAATAGTAGAAATATTATTTTCAAAATAAAAATGAATACATTAAAATTTATCAACTTAAAGTAGATGTATGTCAGATGTTAAGTTTTAAATAAAATTAGAGGGAGATTGAATCTAAAAATTGAAATTTGTATTAAAGTAATCAATTAGAAGCATGGATAGTTATCGAACAAAGAATTATTGAAGAAGGTTCATTATAATGATTGTTTCTATAAAATTTAAGTTTTAAATTCAGTAATTTTAATATAGTAATAAAATAATTTCATAATATGGGAATTTTAATTTGCAATAGTAGAAATATTATTTTCAAAATAAAAATGAATAAATTAAAATTTATCAACTTAAAGTAGATGCTTGTCAGATGTTAAGTTTTAAATAAAATTAGATGGGAGATTGAATCTAGAAATTTAAGTTTTAAATTTAATAATTTTAATATAGTAATAAAATAATTTCATAATATGAGAATATTAATTTGTAATAGTAGCAATATTATTTTCAAAATAAAAATTAAGTAAATTAAAATCTATCAACTTAAAGTAGATGTATGTCAGATGTTAAGTTTTAAATAAAATTAGGGGGGAGATTGAATCTAAAAATTGAAATTTATGTTAAAGTAAATAATTAGAAGCATCGATAGTTATCGAACAAAGAATTATTCAAAAAGGTACATTATAATGTTTGTTTTTATAAAATTTAAGTTTTAAATTTAATAATTGTAATATAGTAATAAAATAATTTCATAATATGAGAATTATAATTTGTAGTAGTACAAATATTATTTTCGAAATAAAAATTAAATAAATTAAAATTTATCAGCTTAACGTAGATGTTTGTGAGATGTTAAGTTTCAAATAAAATTAGAGGGGAGATTTAATCTAAAAATTGAAATTTGTATTAAAGTAATCTATTAGAAGCATGGATAGTTATCGAACAAAGAATTATTGAAAAAGGTTCATTCTAATGATTGTTTATATAAAATTTAAGTTTTAAATTCAGCAATTTTAATATAGTAATAAAATAATTTCATAATATGAGAATATTAATTTGTAATAGTGGAAATATTATTTTCAAAATAAAAATTAAATAAATTAAAATTTATCAACTTAAAGTAGATGTTTGTTAGATGTTAAGTTTTAAATAAAATTAGAGGGCAGATTGAATCTAAAAATTGAATTTTATATTAAAGTAAACAATTAGAAGCATCGACATTTATCGAACAAAGAATTATTGAAAAAGGTTCATTATAATGTTTGATCTTATAAAAATTAAGTTTTAAATTTAATAATTTTAATATAGAAATAAAATAATTTCATAATATGAGAATTTTAATTTGTAGTAGCACAAATATTATTTTCAAAATAAAAATTAAATAAATTAAAATTTACCAACTTATAATAGATGTTTGTTAGATGTTGTGTTTTAAATAAAATTAGGGGGGAGATTGAATCTAAAAATTGAAATTTATGTTAAAGTAAATAATTAGAAGCATCGATAGTTATCGAACAAAGAATTATTCAAAAAGGTTCATATAATGTTTGTTTTTATAAAATTTAAGTTTTAAATTTAATAATTGTAATATAGTACTAAAATAATTTCATAATATGAGAATATTAATTTGTAATAGTAGAAATATTATTTTCAAAATAGAAATTAAATAAATTAAAATTTATCAACTTAATGTAGATGTTTGTTAGATGTTAAGTTTTAAATAAAATTAGAGGGGAGATTGAATCTAAAAATTTAAGTTTTAAATTTAATAATTTTAATATAGTAATAAAATAATTTCATAATATGGGAATTTTAATTTGTAATAGTAGAAATATTATTTTCAAAATAAAAATGAATAAATTAAAATTTATCAACTTAAAGTAAATGTTTGTCAGATGTAATGTTTTAAATAAAATTAGAGGGGAGATTGAATCTCGAAATTTAAGTTTTAAATTTAATAATTTTAATATAGTAATAAAATAATTTCATAATATGGGAATTTTAATTTGCAATAGTAGAAATATTATTTTCAAAATAAAAATGAATACATTAAAATTTATCAACTTAAAGTAGATGTATGTCAGATGTTAAGTTTTAAATAAAATTAGAGGGAGATTGAATCTAAAAATTGAAATTTGTATTAAAGTAATCAATTAGAAGCATGGATAGTTATCGAACAAAGAATTATTGAAGAAGGTTCATTATAATGATTGTTTCTATAAAATTTAAGTTTTAAATTCAGTAATTTTAATATAGTAATAAAATAATTTCATAATATGGGAATTTTAATTTGCAATAGTAGAAATATTATTTTCAAAATAAAAATGAATAAATTAAAATTTATCAACTTAAAGTAGATGCTTGTCAGATGTTAAGTTTTAAATAAAATTAAATGGGAGATTTAATCTAAAAATTGAAATTTGTATTAAAGTAATCAATTAGAAGCATGGATAGTTATCGAACAAAGAATTATTGAAAAAGGTTCATTCTAATGATTGTTTATAACAAATTTAAGTTTTAAATTCAGTAATTTTAATATAGTAATAATATAATTTCATAATATGAGAATATTAATTTGTAATAGTAGAAATATTATTTTCAAAATAAAAATTAAATAAATTAAAATTTATCAACTTAAAGTAGATGTTTGTTAGATGTTAAGTTTTAAATAAAATTAGAGGGCAGATTGAATCTAAAAATTGAATTTTATATTAAAGTAAACAATTAGAAGCATCGACAATTATCGAACAAAGAATTATTGAAAAAGGTTCATTATAATGATTGTTTATAAAAAATTTAAGTTTTAAATTCAGTAATTTTAATATAGTAATAAAATAATTTCATAATATGAGAATATTAATTTGTAATAGTAGAAATATTATTTTCAAAATAAAAATTAAATAAATTAAAATTTATCAACTTAAAGTAGATGTTTGTTAGATGTTAAGTTTTAAATAAAATTAGAGGGCAGATTGAATCTAAAAATTGAATTTTATATTAAAGTAAACAATTAGAAGCATCGACATTTATCGAACAAAGAATTATTGAAAAAGGTTCATTATAATGATTGATCTTATAAAAATTAAGTTTTAAATTTAATAATTTTAATATAGAAATAAAATAATTTCATAATATGAGAATTTTAATTTGTAGTAGCACAAATATTATTTTCAAAATAAGAATTAAATAAATTAAAATTTACCAACTTATAATAGATGTTTGTTAGATGTTGTGTTTTAAATAAAATTAGGGGGGAGATTGAATCTAAAAATTGAAATTTATGTTAAAGTAAATAATTAGAAGCATCGATAGTTATCGAACAAAGAATTATTCAAAAAGGTACATTATAATGTTTGTTTTTATAAAATTTAAGTTTTAAATTTAATAATTGTAATATAGTAATAAAATAATTTCATAATATGAGAATTATAATTTGTAGTAGTACAAATATTATTTTCGAAATAAAAATTAAATAAATTAAAATTTATCAGCTTAACGTAGATGTTTGTGAGATGTTAAGTTTCAAATAAAATTAGAGGGGAGATTTAATCTAAAAATTGAAATTTGTATTAAAGTAATCTATTAGAAGCATGGATAGTTATCGAACAAAGAATTATTGAAAAAGGTTCATTCTAATGATTGTTTATATAAAATTTAAGTTTTAAATTCAGTAATTTTAATATAGTAATAAAATAATTTCATAATATGAGAATATTAATTTGTAATAGTGGAAATATTATTTTCAAAATAAAAATTAAATAAATTAAAATTTATCAACTTAAAGTAGATGTTTGTCAGATGTTAAGTTTTAAATAAAATTAGAGGGCAGATTGAATCTAAAAATTGAATTTTATATTAAAGTAAACAATTAGAAGCATCGACATTTATCGAACAAAGAATTATTGAAAAAGGTTCATTATAATGTTTGATCTTATAAAAATTAAGTTTTAAATTTAATAATTTTAATATAGAAATAAAATAATTTCATAATATGAGAATTTTAATTTGTAGTAGCACAAATATTATTTTCAAAATAAAAATTAAATAAATTAAAATTTACCAACTTATAATAGATGTTTGTTAGATGTTGTGTTTTAAATAAAATTAGGGGGGAGATTTAATCTAAAAATTGAAATTTATGTTAAAGTAAATAATTAGAAGCATCGATAGTTATCGAACAAAGAATTATTCAAAAAGGTTCATATAATGTTTGTTTTTATAAAATTTAAGTTTTAAATTTAATAATTGTAATATAGTAATAAAATAATTTCATAATATGAGAATTTTAATTTGTAGTAGTACAAATATTATTTACGAAATAAAAATTATATAAATTAAAATTTATCAACTTAAAGTAGATGTTTGTTAGATGTTAAGTTTTAAATAAAATTAGAGGGGAGATTGAATCTAAAAATTGAATTTTATATTAAAGTAAACAATTAGAAGCATCGACATTTATCGAACAAAGAATTATTGAAAAAGGTTCATTCTAATGATTGTTTATATAAAATTTAAGTTTTAAATTCAGTAATTTTAATATAGAAATAAAATAATTTCATAATATGAGAATTTTAATTTGTAGTAGCACAAATATTATTTTCAAAATAAAATTTAAATAAATTAAAATTTACCAACTTATAATAGATGTTTGTTAGATGTTGTGTTTTAAATAAAATTAGGGGGGAGATTGAATCTAAAAATTGAAATTTATGTTAAAGTAAATAATTAGAAGCATCGATAGTTATCGAACAAAGAATTATTCAAAAAGGTTCATTATAATGTTTGTTTTTATAAAATTTAAGTTTTAAATTTAATAATTGTAATATAGAAATAAAATAATTTCATAATATGAGAATTTTAATTTGTAGTAGCACAAATATTATTTTCAAAATAAAAATTAAATAAATTAAAATTTACCAACTTATAATAGATGTTTGTTAGATGTTGTGTTTTAAATAAAATTAGGGGGGAGATTGAATCTAAAAATTGAAATTTATGTTAAAGTAAATAATTAGAAGCATCGATAGTTATCGAACAAAGAATTATTCAAAAAGGTTCATTATAATGTTTGTTTTTATAAAATTTAAGTTTTAAATTTAATAATTGTAATATAGTAATAAAATAATTTCATAATATGAGAATTTTAATTTGTAGTAGTACAAATATTATTTTCGAAATAGAAATTAAATAAATTAAAATTTATCAACTTAAAGTAGATGTTTGTTAGATGTTAAGTTTTAAATAAAATTAGAGGGGAGATTGAATCTAAAAATTGAATTTTATATTAAAGTACACAATTAGAAGCATCGACATTTATCGAACAAAGAATTATTGAAAAAGGTTCATTATAATGTTTGATCTTATAAAAATTAAGTTTTAAATTTAATAATTTTAATATAGAAATAAAATAATTTCATAATATGAGAATTTTAATTTGTAGTAGCACAAATATTATTTTCAAAATAAAAATTAAATAAATTAAAATTTACCAACTTATAATAGATGTTTGTTAGATGTTAAGTTTTAAATAAAATTAGAGGGGAGATTGAATCTAAAAATTTAAGTTTTAAATTTAATAATTTTAATATAGTAATAAAATAATTTCATAATATGGGAATTTTAATTTGTAATAGTAGAAATATTATTTTCAAAATAAAAATGAATAAATTAAAATTTATCAACTTAAAGTAAATGTTTGTCAGATGTAATGTTTTAAATAAAATTAGAGGGGAGATTGAATCTCGAAATTTAAGTTTTAAATTTAATAATTTTAATATAGTAATAAAATAATTTCATAATATGGGAATTTTAATTTGCAATAGTAGAAATATTATTTTCAAAATAAAAATGAATACATTAAAATTTATCAACTTAAAGTAGATGTATGTCAGATGTTAAGTTTTAAATAAAATTAGAGGGAGATTGAATCTAAAAATTGAAATTTGTATTAAAGTAATCAATTAGAAGCATGGATAGTTATCGAACAAAGAATTATTGAAGAAGGTTCATTATAATGATTGTTTCTATAAAATTTAAGTTTTAAATTCAGTAATTTTAATATAGTAATAAAATAATTTCATAATATGGGAATTTTAATTTGCAATAGTAGAAATATTATTTTCAAAATAAAAATGAATAAATTAAAATTTATCAACTTAAAGTAGATGCTTGTCAGATGTTAAGTTTTAAATAAAATTAAATGGGAGATTTAATCTAAAAATTGAAATTTGTATTAAAGTAATCAATTAGAAGCATGGATAGTTATCGAACAAAGAATTATTGAAAAAGGTTCATTCTAATGATTGTTTATAACAAATTTAAGTTTTAAATTCAGTAATTTTAATATAGTAATAATATAATTTCATAATATGAGAATATTAATTTGTAATAGTAGAAATATTATTTTCAAAATAAAAATTAAATAAATTAAAATTTATCAACTTAAAGTAGATGTTTGTTAGATGTTAAGTTTTAAATAAAATTAGAGGGCAGATTGAATCTAAAAATTGAATTTTATATTAAAGTAAACAATTAGAAGCATCGACAATTATCGAACAAAGAATTATTGAAAAAGGTTCATTATAATGATTGTTTATAAAAAATTTAAGTTTTAAATTCAGTAATTTTAATATAGTAATAAAATAATTTCATAATATGAGAATATTAATTTGTAATAGTAGAAATATTATTTTCAAAATAAAAATTAAATAAATTAAAATTTATCAACTTAAAGTAGATGTTTGTTAGATGTTAAGTTTTAAATAAAATTAGAGGGCAGATTGAATCTAAAAATTGAATTTTATATTAAAGTAAACAATTAGAAGCATCGACATTTATCGAACAAAGAATTATTGAAAAAGGTTCATTATAATGATTGATCTTATAAAAATTAAGTTTTAAATTTAATAATTTTAATATAGAAATAAAATAATTTCATAATATGAGAATTTTAATTTGTAGTAGCACAAATATTATTTTCAAAATAAGAATTAAATAAATTAAAATTTACCAACTTATAATAGATGTTTGTTAGATGTTGTGTTTTAAATAAAATTAGGGGGGAGATTGAATCTAAAAATTGAAATTTATGTTAAAGTAAATAATTAGAAGCATCGATAGTTATCGAACAAAGAATTATTCAAAAAGGTACATTATAATGTTTGTTTTTATAAAATTTAAGTTTTAAATTTAATAATTGTAATATAGTAATAAAATAATTTCATAATATGAGAATTATAATTTGTAGTAGTACAAATATTATTTTCGAAATAAAAATTAAATAAATTAAAATTTATCAGCTTAACGTAGATGTTTGTGAGATGTTAAGTTTCAAATAAAATTAGAGGGGAGATTTAATCTAAAAATTGAAATTTGTATTAAAGTAATCTATTAGAAGCATGGATAGTTATCGAACAAAGAATTATTGAAAAAGGTTCATTCTAATGATTGTTTATATAAAATTTAAGTTTTAAATTCAGTAATTTTAATATAGTAATAAAATAATTTCATAATATGAGAATATTAATTTGTAATAGTGGAAATATTATTTTCAAAATAAAAATTAAATAAATTAAAATTTATCAACTTAAAGTAGATGTTTGTTAGATGTTAAGTTTTAAATAAAATTAGAGGGCAGATTGAATCTAAAAATTGAATTTTATATTAAAGTAAACAATTAGAAGCATCGACATTTATCGAACAAAGAATTATTGAAAAAGGTTCATTATAATGTTTGATCTTATAAAAATTAAGTTTTAAATTTAATAATTTTAATATAGAAATAAAATAATTTCATAATATGAGAATTTTAATTTGTAGTAGCACAAATATTATTTTCAAAATAAAAATTAAATAAATTAAAATTTACCAACTTATAATAGATGTTTGTTAGATGTTGTGTTTTAAATAAAATTAGGGGGGAGATTTAATCTAAAAATTGAAATTTATGTTAAAGTAAATAATTAGAAGCATCGATAGTTATCGAACAAAGAATTATTCAAAAAGGTTCATATAATGTTTGTTTTTATAAAATTTAAGTTTTAAATTTAATAATTGTAATATAGTAATAAAATAATTTCATAATATGAGAATTTTAATTTGTAGTAGTACAAATATTATTTACGAAATAAAAATTAAATAAATTAAAATTTATCAACTTAAAGTAGATGTTTGTTAGATGTTAAGTTTTAAATAAAATTAGAGGGGAGATTGAATCTAAAAATTGAATTTTATATTAAAGTAAACAATTAGAAGCATCGACATTTATCGAACAAAGAATTATTGAAAAAGGTTCATTCTAATGATTGTTTATATAAAATTTAAGTTTTAAATTCAGTAATTTTAATATAGAAATAAAATAATTTCATAATATGAGAATTTTAATTTGTAGTAGCACAAATATTATTTTCAAAATAAAATTTAAATAAATTAAAATTTACCAACTTATAATAGATGTTTGTTAGATGTTGTGTTTTAAATAAAATTAGGGGGGAGATTGAATCTAAAAATTGAAATTTATGTTAAAGTAAATAATTAGAAGCATCGATAGTTATCGAACAAAGAATTATTCAAAAAGGTTCATTATAATGTTTGTTTTTATAAAATTTAAGTTTTAAATTTAATAATTGTAATATAGTAATAAAATAATTTCATAATATGAGAATTTTAATTTGTAGTAGTACAAATATTATTTTCGAAATAGAAATTAAATAAATTAAAATTTATCAACTTAAAGTAGATGTTTGTTAGATGTTAAGTTTTAAATAAAATTAGAGGGGAGATTGAATCTAAAAATTGAATTTTATATTAAAGTACACAATTAGAAGCATCGACATTTATCGAACAAAGAATTATTGAAAAAGGTTCATTATAATGTTTGATCTTATAAAAATTAAGTTTTAAATTTAATAATTTTAATATAGAAATAAAATAATTTCATAATATGAGAATTTTAATTTGTAGTAGCACAAATATTATTTTCAAAATAAAAATTAAATAAATTAACATTTACCAACTTATAATAGATGTTTGTTAGATGTTGTGTTTTAAATAAAATTAGGGGGGAGATTGAATCTAAAAATTGAAATTTACGTTAAAGTAAATAATTAGAAGCATCGATAGTTATCGAACAAAGAATTATTCAAAAAGGTTCATTATAATGTTTGTTTTTATAAAATTTAAGTTTTAAATTTAATAATTGTAATATAGTAATAAAATAATTTCATAATATGAGAATTTTAATTTGTAGTAGTACAAATATTATTTTCGAAATAAAAATTAAATAAATTAAAATTTCCCAACTTAAAGTAGATTTTTGTTACATGTTAAGTTTTAAATAAAATTAGAGGGGAGATTGAGTCTGAAAATTGAAATTTATATTAAAGTAAACAATTAGAAGCATCGATAGATATCGAACAAAGAATTATTGAAAAAGGTTCATTATAATGTTTGTTTTTTTAAATTTAAGTTTTGAATTTAATAATTTTAATGTAGCAATAAAATAATTTCATAATATGAGAATTTTAATTTGTAATAGTAGAAATATTATTTTAAAAATAAAGTTAAATATATTAAAATTTATCAACTTAAAGTAGATGTTTGTTAGATGTTGCGTTTTAAATAAAATTAGGGGGGAGATTGAGTCTGAAAATTGAAATTTATATTAAAGTAAACAATTAGAAGCATCGATAGATATCGAACAAAGAATTATTGAAAAAGGTTCATTATAATGATTGTTTCTATAAAATTTAAGTATTAAATGTAATAATTTTAATATAGTAATAAAATAATTTCATAATATGAGAATATTAATTTGTAATAGTAGAAATATTATTTTCAAAATAGAAATTAAATAAATTGAAATTTATCAACTTAAAGTAGATGTTTGTTAGATGTTAAGTTTTAAATAAAATTAGAGGGGAGATTGAATGTAGAAATTTAAGTTTTAAATTTTATAATTTTAATATAGTAATAAAATAATTTCATAATATGAGAACTTAATTTTGTAGTAGTAAAAATATTATTTTCAAAATAAAAATTAAATAAATTAATATTTATCAACTTAAAGTAGATGTTTGTGAGATGTTAAGTTTTAAATAAAATTAGAGGGGAGATTTAATCTGAAAATTGAAATTTGTATTAAAGTAATCAATTAGAAGCATGGATAGTTATCGAACAAAGAATTATTGAAAAAGGTTCATTCTAATGATTGTTTATATAAAATTTAAGTTTTAAATTCAGTAATTTTTATATAGTAATAAAATAATTTCATAATATGAGAATTTTAATTTGTAGTAGCACAAATATTATTTTCAAAATAAAAATTAAATAAATTAAAATTTACCAACTTATAATAGATGTTTGTTAGATGTTGTGTTTTAAATAAAATTAGGGGGGAGATTGAATCTAAAAATTGAAATTTATGTTAAAGTAAATAATTAGAAGCATCGATAGTTATCGAACAAAGAATTATTCAAAAAGGTTCATTATAATGTTTGTTTTTATAAAATTTAAGTTTTAAATTTAATAATTGTAATATAGTAATAAAATAATTTCATAATATGAGAATTTTAATTTGTAGTAGTACAAATATTATTTTCGAAATAAAAATTAAATAAATTAATATTTCCCAACTTAAAGTATATTTTTGTTACATGTTAAGTTTTAAATAAAATTACAGGGGAGATTGAGTCTAAAAATTGAAATTTATATTAAAGTAAACAATTAGAAGCATCGATAGATATCGAACAAAGAATTATTCAAAAAGGTTCATTATAATGTTTGTTTTTTTAAATTTAAGTTTTGAATTTAATAATTTTAATATAGCAATAAAATAATTTCATAATATGAGAATTTTAATATGTAATAGTGAAATATTATTTTCAAAATAAAAATTAAATAAATTAAATTTTATCTACTTAAAGTAGATGTTTGTTAGATGTTAAGTTTTAAATAAAATTAGAGGGGCGAATGAATCTAAAAATTGAAATTTATATTAAAGTAATCAATTAGAAGCATCGATAGTTATCGAACAAAGAATTATTGAAAAAGGTTCATTATAATGATTGTTTCTATAAAATTTAAGTTTTAAATTCAGTAATATTAATATAGTAATAAAATAATTTCATAATATGAGAATATTAATTTGTAATAGTAGCAATATTATTTTCAAAATAAAAATTAAATAAATTAAATTTTATCAACTTAAAGTAGATGTATGTCAGATGTTAAGTTTTAAATAAAATTAGAGGGGAGATTGAATCTAAAAATTGAATTTTATATTAAAGTAATCAATTAGAAGCATCGATAGTTATCGAACAAAGAATTATTGAAAAAGGTTCATTATAAGGATTGTTTCTATAAAATTTAAGTTTTAAATTCAGTAATTTTAATATAGTAATAAAATAATTTCATAATATGAGAATATTAATTTGTAATAGTAGAAATATTATTTTCAAAATAGAAATTAAATAAATTGAAATTTATCAACTTAAAGTAGATGTTTGTTAGATGTTAAGTTTTAAATAAAATTAGAGGGGACATTGAATCTAGAAATTTAAGTTTTAAATTTTATAATTTTAATATAGTAATAAAATAATTTCATAATATGAGAACTTAATTTTGTAATAGTAAAAATATTATTTTCAAAATAAAAATTAAATAAATTAAAATTTATCAACTTAAAGTAGATGTTTGTGAGATGTTAAGTTTTAAATAAAATTAGAGGGGAGATTGAATCTAAAAATTGAAATTTGTATTAATGTAATAAATTAGAAGCATGGATAGTTATCGAACAATGAATTATTGAAAAAGGTTCATTATAATGATTGTTTCTATAAAATTTAAGTTTTAAATTTAATAATTTTAATATAGTAATAAAATAATTTCATAATATGAGAATATTAATTTGTAATAGTAGAAATATTATTTTCAAAATAGAAATTAAATAAATTGAAATTTATCAACTTAAAGTAGATGTTTGTTAGATGTTAAGTTTTAAATAAAATTAGAGGGGACATTGAATCTAGAAATTTAAGTTTTAAATTTTATAATTTTAATATAGTAATAAAATAATTTCATAATATGAGAACTTAATTTTGTAATAGTAAAAATATTATTTTCAAAATAAAAATTAAATAAATTAAAATTTATCAACTTAAAGTAGATGTTTGTGAGATGTTAAGTTTTAAATAAAATTAGAGGGGAGATTGAATCTAAAAATTGAAATTTGTATTAATGTAATAAATTAGAAGCATGGATAGTTATCGAACAATGAATTATTGAAAAAGGTTCATTATAATGATTGTTTCTATAAAATTTAAGTTTTAAATTCAGTAATTTTAATATAGTAATAAAATAATTTCATAACATGAGAATATTAATTTGTAATCGTTGCAATATTACTTTCAAAATAAAAATTATATAAATTGAAATTTATCAACTTAAAGTAGATGTTTGTTAGATGATACGTTTTAAATAAAATTAGAGGGGAGATTGAATTTAAAAATTGAAGTTTATATTAAAGTAAACAATTACAAGCATCGATAGTTATCGAACAAAGAATTATTGAAAAAGGTTCATTATAATGTTTGTTTTTATAAAATTTATGTTTTAAATTTAACAAGTTTAATATAGTAATAAAATAATTCCATAATATGAGAATATAAATTTGTAATAGAAGAAATATTATTTTCAAAATAAAAATTAAATAAATTAAAATTTATCAACTTAAAGTAGATGTTTGCTACATGTTAAGTTATAAATAAAATTGGAGGGGAGATTGAATCTAGAAATTTAAGTTTTAAATTTTATAATTTTAATATAGTAATAAAATCATTTCATAATAAGAGAATTTTAATTTGTAATAGTGAAATATTATTTTCAAAATAAAAATTAAATAAACTAAAATTTATCAACTTAAAGTAGATGTTTGCTACATGTTAAGTTATAAATAAAATTGGAGGGGAAATTGAATCTAAAGGTTGAACTGTATATTAAAGTAAACAATTAGAAGCATCGATAGTTATCGAACAAGGAATTATTGAAAAAGGTTCATTATAATGATTGTTTCTATAAAATTTAAGTTTTAAATTCAGTAATTTTAATATAGTAATAAAATAATTTCATAATATGGGAAAATTAATTTGTAATAGTAGCAATATTATTTTCTAAATAAAAATTAAATAAATTGAAATTTATCAACTTAAAGTAGATGTTTGTTAGATGTTAAGTTTTAAATAAAATTAGAGGGGCGATTGAATCTAAAAATATATGTTTTAAATTTAATAATTTTAATATAGTAATAAAATAATTTCATAAAATGAGAATTTTAATTTGTAATAGTAGAAATATTATTTTCAAAATAAAAATTAAATAAATTAAAATTTATCAACTTAAAGTAGATATTTGTTAGATGTTAAGTTTTAAACAAAATCAGAGGGGCGATTGAATCTAAAAATTGAATTTTATATTAAAGTAAACAATTAGAAGCATCGACATTTATCGAACAAAGAATTTATGAAAAAGGTTCATTACAATGTTTGATCTTATAAAAATTAAGTTTTAAATTTAATAATTTTAATATAGAAATAAAATAATTTCATAATATGAGAATTTTAATTTGTAGTAGCACAAATATTATTTTCAAAATAAAAATTAAATAAATTAAAATTTATCAACTTAAAGTAGATGTTTGTTAGATGTTGTTTTAAATAAAATTAGAGGGGAGATTGAATGTAAAAATTGAAATTTATATTAAAGTAAACAATTAGAAGCATCGACATTTATCGAACAAAGAATTATTGAAAAAGGTTCATTATAATGTTTGATCTTATAAAAATTAAGTTTTAAATTTAATAATTTTAATATAGAAATAAAATAATTTCATAATATGAGAATTTTAATTTGTAGTAGCACAAATATTATTTTCAAAATAAAAATTAAATAAATTAAAATTTACCAACTTATAATAGATGTTTGTTAGATGTTGTGTTTTAAATAAAATTAGGGGGGAGATTGAATCTAAAAATTGAAATTTATGTTAAAGTAAATAATTAGAAGCATCGATAGTTATCGAACAAAGAATTATTCAGAAAGGTTCATTATAATGTTTGTTTTTATAAAATTTAAGTTTTAAATTTAATAATTGTAATATAGTAATAAAATAATTTCATAATATGAGAATTTTAATTTGTAGTAGTACAAATATTATTTTCGAAATAAAAATTAAATAAATTAAAATTTCCCAACTTAAAGTAGATTTTTGTTACATGTTAAGTTTTAAATAAAATTACAGGGGAGATTGAGTCTGAAAATTGAAATTTATATTAAAGTAAACAATTAGAAGCATCGATAGATATCGAACAAAGAATTATTGAAAAAGGTTCATTATAATGTTTGTTTTTTTAAATTTAAGTTTTGAATTTAATAATTTTAATATAGCAATAAAATAATTTCATAATATGAGAATTTTAATTTGTAATAGTAGAAATATTATTTTAAAAATAAAGTTAAATATATTAAAATTTATCAACTTAAAGTAGATGTTTGTTAGATGTTACGTTTTAAATAAAATTAGAGGGGAGATTGAGTCTGAAAATTGAAATTTATATTAAAGTAAACAATTAGAAGCATCGATAGATATCGAACAAAGAATTATTGAAAAAGGTTCATTATAATGATTGTTTCTATAAAATTTAAGTTTTAAACTTAATAATTTTAATATAGTAATAAAATAATTTCATAATATGAGAATATTAATTTGTAATAGTAGAAATATTATTTTCAAAATAGAAATTAAATAAATTGAAATTTATCAACTTAAAGTAGATGTTTGTTAGATGTTAAGTTTTAAATAAAATTAGAGGGGAGATTTAATCTGAAAATTGAAATTTGTATTAAAGTAATCAATTAGAAGCATGGATAGTTATCGAACAAAGAATTATTGAAAAAGGTTCATTCTAATGATTGTTTATATAAAATTTAAGTTTTAAATTCAGTAATTTTTATATAGTAATAAAATAATTTCAGAATATGAGAATTTTAATTTGTAGTAGCACAAATATTATTTTCAAAATAAAAATTAAATAAATTAAAATTTACCAACTTATAATAGATGTTTGTTAGATGTTGTGTTTTAAATAAAATTAGGGGGGAGATTGAATCTAAAAATTGAAATTTATGTTAAAGTAAATAATTAGAAGCATCGATAGTTATCGAACAAAGAATTATTCAAAAAGGTTCATTATAATGTTTGTTTTTATAAAATTTAAGTTTTAAATTTAATAATTGTAATATAGTAATAAAATAATTTCATAATATGAGAATTTTAATTTGTAGTAGTACAAATATTATTTTCGAAATAAAAATTAAATAAATTAAAATTTATCAACTTAAAGTAGATGTTTGTTAGATGTTAAGTTTTAAATAAAATTAGAGGGGAGATTGAATCTAAAAATTGAATTTTATATTAAAGTAAACAATTAGAAGCATCGACATTTATCGAACAAAGAATTATTGAAAAAGGTTCATTATAATGTTTGATCTTATAAAAATTAAGTTTTAAATTTAATAATTTTAATATAGAAATAAAATAATTTCATAATATGAGAATTTTAATTTGTAGTAGCACAAATATTATTTTCAAAATAAAAATTAAATAAATTAAAATTTACCAACTTATAATAGATGTTTGTTAGATGTTGTGTTTTAAATAAAATTAGGGGGGAGATTGAATCTAAAAATTGAAATTTATGTTAAAGTAAATAATTAGAAGCATCGATAGTTATCGAACAAAGAATTATTCAAAAAGGTTCATTATAATGTTTGTTTTTATAAAATTTAAGTTTTAAATTTAATAATTGTAATATAGTAATAAAATAATTTCATAATATGAGAATTTTAATTTGTAGTAGTACAAATATTATTTTCGAAATAAAAATTAAATAAATTAAAATTTATCAACTTAAAGTAGATGTTTGTTAGATGTTAAGTTTTAAATAAAATTAGAGGGGAGATTGAATCTAAAAATTGAATTTTATATTAAAGTAAACAATTAGAAGCATCGACATTTATCGAACAAAGAATTATTGAAAAAGGTTCATTATAATGTTTGATCTTATAAAAATTAAGTTTTAAATATAATAATTTTAATATAGAAATAAAATAATTTCATAATATGAGAATTTTAATTTGTAGTAGCACAAATATTATTTTCAAAATAAAAATTAAATAAATTAAAATTTACCAACTTATAATAGATGTTTGTTAGATGTTGTGTTTTAAATAAAATTAGGGGGGAGATTGAATCTAAAAATTGAAATTTATGTTAAAGTAAATAATTAGAAGCATCGATAGTTATCGAACAAAGAATTATTCAAAAAGGTTCATTATAATGTTTGTTTTTATAAAATTTAAGTTTTAAATTTAATAATTGTAATATAGTAATAAAATAATTTCATAATATGAGAATTTTAATTTGTAGTAGTACAAATATTATTTTCGAAATAAAAATTAAATAAATTAAAATTTATCAACTTAAAGTAGATGTTTGTTAGATGTTGCGTTTTAAATAAAATTAGAGGGGAGATTGAGTCTGAAAATTGAAATTTATATTAAAGTAAACAATTAGAAGCATCGATAGATATCGAACAAAGAATTATTGAAAAAGGTTCATTATAATGTTTGTTTTTTTAAATTTAAGGTTTGAATTTAATAATTTTAATATAGCAATAAAATAATTTCATAATATGAGAATTTTAATTTGTAATAGTAGAAATATTATTTTAAAAATAAAGTTAAATATATTAAAATTTATCAACTTAAAGTAGATGTTTGTTAGATGTTACGTTTTAAATAAAATTAGAGGGGAGACTGAATCTAAAAATTGAAATTTATATTAAAGTAATCAATTAGAAGTATCGATAGTTATCGAACAAAGAATTATTGAAAAAGGTTCATTATAATGTTTCTTTTTATAAAATTTAGTTTTAATTTTAATAATTTTAATATAGAAATAAAATAATTTCATAATATGAGAATTTTAATTTGTAGTAGCACAAATATAATTTTCAAAATAAAAATTAAATAAATTAAAATTTACCAACTTATAATAGATGTTTGTTAGATGTTGTGTTTTAAATAAAATTAGGGGGGAGATTGAATCTAAAAATTGAAATTTATGTTAAAGTAAATAATTAGAAGCATCGATAGTTATCGAACAAAGAATTATTCAAAAAGGTTCATTATAATGTTTGTTTTTATAAAATTTAAGTTTTAAATTTAATAATTGTAATATAGTAATAAAATAATTTCATAATATGAGAATTCTAATTTGTAGTAGTACAAATATTATTTTCGAAATAAAAATTAAATAAATTAAAATTTATCAACTTAAAGTAGATGTTTGTTAGATGTTAAGTTTTAAATAAAATTAGAGGGGAGATTGAGTCTGAAAATTGAAATTTATATTAAAGTAAACAATTAGAAGCATCGATAGATATCGAACAAAGAATTATTGAAAAAGGTTCATTATAATGTTTGTTTTTTTAAATTTAAGTTTTGAATTAAATAATTTTAATGTAGCAATAAAATAATTTCATAATATGAGAATTTTAATTTGTAATAGTAGAAATATTATTTTCAAAATAAAAAATTAAATAATTTAAAATATCCCAACTTAAAGTAGATTTTTGTTACATGTTAAGTTTTAAATAAAATTACAGGGGAGATTGAGTCTGAAAATTGAAATTTATATTAAAGTAAACAATTAGAAGCATCGATAGATATCGAACAAAGAATTATTGAAAAAGGTTCATTATAATGTTTGTTTTTTTAAATTTAAGTTTTGAATTTAATAATTTTAATATAGCAATAAAATAATTTCATAATATGAGAATTTTAATTTGTAATAGTAGAAATATTATTTTAAAAATAAAGTTAAATATATTAAAATTTATCAACTTAAAGTAGATGTTTGTTAGATGTTACGTTTTAAATAAAATTAGAGGGGAGATTGAGTCTGAAAATTGAAATTTATATTAAAGTAAACAATTAGAAGCATCGATAGATATCGAACAAAGAATTATTGAAAAAGGTTCATTATAATGATTGTTTCTATAAAATTTAAGTTTTAAACTTAATAATTTTAATATAGTAATAAAATAATTTCATAATATGAGAATATTAATTTGTAATAGTAGAAATATTATTTTCAAAATAGAAATTAAATAAATTGAAATTTATCAACTTAAAGTAGATGTTTGTTAGATGTTAAGTTTTAAATAAAATTAGAGGGGAGATTGAATGTAGAAATTTAAGTTTTAAATTTTATAATTTTAATATAGTAATAAAATAATTTCATAATATGAGAACTTAATTTTGTAGTAGTAAAAATATTATTTTCAAAATAAAAATTAAATAAATTAAAATTTATCAACTTAAAGTAGATGTTTGTGAGATGTTAAGTTTTAAATAAAATTAGAGGGGAGATTTAATCTGAAAATTGAAATTTGTATTAAAGTAATCAATTAGAAGCATGGATAGTTATCGAACAAAGAATTATTGAAAAAGGTTCATTCTAATGATTGTTTATATAAAATTTAAGTTTTAAATTCAGTAATTTTTATATAGTAATAAAATAATTTCATAATATGAGAATTTTAATTTGTAGTAGCACAAATATTATTTTCAAAATAAAAATTAAATAAATTAAAATTCACCAACTTATAATAGATGTTTGTTAGATGTTGTGTTTTAAATAAAATTAGGGGGGAGATTGAATCTAAAAATAGAAATTTATGTTAAAGTAAATAATTAGAAGCATCGATAGTTATCGAACAAAGAATTATTCAAAAAGGTTCATTATAATGTTTGTTTTTATAAAATTTAAGTTTTAAATTTAATAATTGTAATATAGTAATAAAATAATTTCATAATATGAGAATTTTAATTTGTAGTAGTACAAATATTATTTTCGAAATAAAAATTAAATAAATTAAAATTTATCAACTTAAAGTAGATGTTTGTTAGATGTTAAGTTTTAAATAAAATTAGAGGGGAGATTGAATCTAAAAATTGAATTTTATATAAAAGTAAACAATTAGAAGCATCGACATTTATCGAACAAAGAATTATTGAAAAAGGTTCATTATAATGTTTGATCTTATAAAAATTAAGTTTTAAATTTAATAATTTTAATATAGAAATAAAATAATTTCATAATATGAGAATTTTAATTTGTAATAGTAGCAATATTATTTTCAAAATAAAAATTAAATAAATTGAAATTTATCAACTTAAAGTAGATGTTTGTTAGATGTTAAGTTTTAAATAAAATTAGAGGGGAGATTGAATCTAGAAATTTAAGTTTTAAATTTAATAATTTTAATATAGTAATAAAATAATTTCATAATAAGAGAACTTAATATTGTAATAGTAGAAATATTATTTTCAAAATAAAAATTAAGTAAATTAAAATTTATCAACTTATAGTAGATGTATGTCAGATGTTAAGTTTTAAATAAAATTAGATGGAGATTGAGTCTAAAAATTGAAATTTGTATTAAAGTAATCAATTAGAAGCATGGATAGTTATCGAACAAAGAATTATTGAAAAAGGTTCATTATAATGATTGTTTCTATAAAATTTAAGTTTTAAATTTAATAATTTTAATATAGTAATAAAATAATTTCATAATATGAGAATATTAATTTGTAATAGTAGAAATATTATTTTCAAAATAGAAATTAAATAAATTGAAATTTATCAACTTAAAGTAGATGTTTGTTAGATGTTAAGTTTTAAATAAAATTAGAGGGGACATTGAATCTAGAAATTTAAGTTTTAAATTTTATAATTTTAATATAGTAATAAAATAATTTCATAATATGAGAACTTAATTTTGTAATAGTAAAAATATTATTTTCAAAATAAAAATTAAATAAATTAAAATTTATCAACTTAAAGTAGATGTTTGTGAGATGTTAAGTTTTAAATAAAATTAGAGGGGAGATTGAATCTAAAAATTGAAATTTGTATTAATGTAATAAATTAGAAGCATGGATAGTTATCGAACAATGAATTATTGAAAAAGGTTCATTATAATGATTGTTTCTATAAAATTTAAGTTTTAAATTCAGTAATTTTAATATAGTAATAAAATAATTTCATAACATGAGAATATTAATTTGTAATCGTTGCAATATTACTTTCAAAATAAAAATTATATAAATTGAAATTTATCAACTTAAAGTAGATGTTTGTTAGATGATACGTTTTAAATAAAATTAGAGGGGAGATTGAATTTAAAAATTGAAGTTTATATTAAAGTAAACAATTACAAGCATCGATAGTTATCGAACAAAGAATTATTGAAAAAGGTTCATTATAATGTTTGTTTTTATAAAATTTATGTTTTAAATTTAACAAGTTTAATATAGTAATAAAATAATTCCATAATATGAGAATATAAATTTGTAATAGAAGAAATATTATTTTCAAAATAAAAATTAAATAAATTAAAATTTATCAACTTAAAGTAGATGTTTGCTACATGTTAAGTTATAAATAAAATTGGAGGGGAGATTGAATCTAGAAATTTAAGTTTTAAATTTTATAATTTTAATATAGTAATAAAATCATTTCATAATAAGAGAATTTTAATTTGTAATAGTGAAATATTATTTTCAAAATAAAAATTAAATAAATTAAAATTTATCAACTTAAAGTAGATGTTTGCTACATGTTAAGTTATAAATAAAATTGGAGGGGAAATTGAATCTAAAGGTTGAACTGTATATTAAAGTAAACAATTAGAAGCATCGATAGTTATCGAACAAGGAATTATTGAAAAAGGTTCATTATAATGATTGTTTCTATAAAATTTAAGTTTTAAATTCAGTAATTTTAATATAGTAATAAAATAATTTCATAATATGAGAAAATTAATTTGTAATAGTAGCAATATTATTTTCTAAATAAAAATTAAATAAATTGAAATTTATCAACTTAAAGTAGATGTTTGTTAGATGTTAAGTTTTAAATAAAATTAGAGGGGCGATTGAATCTAAAAATATATGTTTTAAATTTAATAATTTTAATATAGTAATAAAATAATTTCATAAAATGAGAATTTTAATTTGTAATAGTAGAAATATTATTTTCAAAATAAAAATTAAATAAATTAAAATTTATCAACTTAAAGTAGATATTTGTTAGATGTTAAGTTTTAAACAAAATCAGAGGGGCGATTGAATCTAAAAATTGAATTTTATATTAAAGTAAACAATTAGAAGCATCGACATTTATCGAACAAAGAATTTATGAAAAAGGTTCATTACAATGTTTGATCTTATAAAAATTAAGTTTTAAATTTAATAATTTTAATATAGAAATAAAATAATTTCATAATATGAGAATTTTAATTTGTAGTAGCACAAATATTATTTTCAAAATAAAAATTAAATAAATTAAAATTTATCAACTTAAAGTAGATGTTTGTTAGATGTTGTTTTAAATAAAATTAGAGGGGAGATTGAATGTAAAAATTGAAATTTATATTAAAGTAAACAATTAGAAGCATCGACATTTATCGAACAAAGAATTATTGAAAAAGGTTCATTATAATGTTTGATCTTATAAAAATTAAGTTTTAAATTTAATAATTTTAATATAGAAATAAAATAATTTCATAATATGAGAATTTTAATTTGTAGTAGCACAAATATTATTTTCAAAATAAAAATTAAATAAATTAAAATTTACCAACTTATAATAGATGTTTGTTAGATGTTGTGTTTTAAATAAAATTAGGGGGGAGATTGAATCTAAAAATTGAAATTTATGTTAAAGTAAATAATTAGAAGCATCGATAGTTATCGAACAAAGAATTATTCAGAAAGGTTCATTATAATGTTTGTTTTTATAAAATTTAAGTTTTAAATTTAATAATTGTAATATAGTAATAAAATAATTTCATAATATGAGAATTTTAATTTGTAGTAGTACAAATATTATTTTCGAAATAAAAATTAAATAAATTAAAATTTCCCAACTTAAAGTAGATTTTTGTTACATGTTAAGTTTTAAATAAAATTACAGGGGAGATTGAATCTAAAAATTGAAATTTATATTAAAGTAAACAATTAGAAGCATCGATAGTTATCGAACAATGAATTATTGAAAAAGGTTCATTATAATGTTTGTTTTTATAAAATTTAAGTTTTAATTTTAATCATTTTAATATAGTAATAAAATAATTTCATAATATGAGAAATTTAATTTGTAATAGTAGAAATATTATTTTCAAAATAAAAATTAAATAAATTAAAATTTATCATCTTAAAGTAGATGTTTGATAGATGTTAAGTTTTAAATAAAATGAGAGGGGAGATTGAATCTAAAAATATATGTTTTAAATTTAATAATTTTAATATAGTAATAAAATAATTTCATAATATGAGAATATTAATTCGTAATAGTAGAAATATTATTTTCAAAATAAAAATTAAATAAATTGTAATTTATCAACATAAAGTAGATGTTTGTTAGATGTTAAGTTTTAAATAAAATTAGAGGGGCGAATGAATCTAAAAATTGAAATTTATATTAAAGTAAACAATTAGAAGCATCGATAGATATCGAACACAGAATGATTGAAAAAGGATCATTATAATGTTTGTTTTTATAAAATTTAATAATTTTAATATAGTAATGAAATAATTTCATAAAATGAGAATATTAATTTGTAATAGTAGAAATATTATGTTCAAAATAAAAAATAAATAAATTGAAATTTAGCTACTTAAAGTAGATGTTTGTTCGATGTAAAATTTTAAATAAAATTAGAGGGGAGATTGAATCTAAAAATATATGTTTTAAATTTAATAATTTTAATATAGTAATAAAATAATTTCATAATATGAGAATATTAATTTGTAATAGTAGAAATATTATTGTCAAAATAAAAAATTAAATAAATTGTAATTTATCAACTTAAAGTAGATGTTTGTTAGATGTTAAGTTTTAAATAAAATTAGAGGGGCGAATGAATCTAAAAATAGAAATTTATATTAAAGTAAACAATTAGAAGCATCGATAGATATCGAACACAGAATGATTGAAAAAGGATCATTATAATGTTTGTTTTTATAATATTTAAGTTTTAAATCTAATAATTTTAACATAGTAATAAAATAATTTCATAATATGAGTATTTTAATTGGTAATAGTAGAAATATTATTTTCAAAATAAAAATTAAATAAATTGAAATTTATCAACTTAAAGTAGATGTTTGTTCGATGTAAAATTTTAAATAAAATTATAGGGGAGATTGAATCTAAAAATTTAAGTTTTAAATTTAATAGTATTAATATAGTAATAAAACAATTTCATAATATGAGAATATTAATTTATAATAGTAGAAATAAGATTTTCAAAATAAAAATTAAATAAATTAAAATTTATCAACTTAAAGTAGATGTTTGTTAGATGTTAAGTTTTAAATAAAATTAGAGGGGAGATTGAATCTAAAAATTTAATATTTAAATTCAATAATTTTAATATAGTAATAAAATAATTTCATAATATGAGAATATTAATTTGTAATAGTAGAAATATTATTTTCAAAATAAAAATTACATAAATTGAAATTTATCAACTTAAAGTAGATGTTTGTTAGATGTTAAATTCTAAATAAAATTAGAGGGGAGATTGAATCTAAAAATTTAAGATTTAATTTCAATAATTTTAATATAGTAATAAAATAATTTCATAATATGAGAATATTAATTTGTAATAGTAGAAATATTATTTTCAAAATAAAAATTAAATAAATTGAAATTTATCAACTTAAAGTAGATATTTGTTAGATGTTAAGTTTTAAATCAAATTAGAGGGGCGAATGAATCTAAAAATAGAAATTTATATTAAAGTAAACAATTAGAAGCATCGATAGATATCGAACACAGAATGATTGAAAAAGGATCATTATAATGTTTGTTTTTATAAAATTTAAGTTTTAAATCTAATAATTTTAACATAGTAATAAAATAATTTCATAATATGAGTATTTTAATTGGTAATAGTAGAAATATTATTTTCAAAATAAAAATTAAATAAATTGAAATTTATCAACTTAAAGTAGATGTTTGTTCGATGTAAAATTTTAAATAAAATTATAGGGGAGATTGAATCTAAAAATTTAAGTTTTAAATTTAATAGTATTAATATAGTAATAAAACAATTTCATAATATGAGAATATTAATTTATAATAGTAGAAATAAGATTTTCAAAATAAAAATTAAATAAATTAAAATTTATCAACTTAAAGTAGATGTTTGTTAGATGTTAAGTTTTAAATAAAATTAGAGGGGAGATTGAATCTAAAAATTTAATATTTAAATTCAATAATTTTAATATAGTAATAAAATAATTTCATAATATGAGAATATTAATTTGTAATAGTAGAAATATTATTTTCAAAATAAAAATTACATAAATTGAAATTTATCAACTTAAAGTAGATGTTTGTTAGATGTTAAGTTTTAAATAAAATTAGAGGGGAGATTGAATCTAAAAATTTAAGATTTAATTTCAATAATTTTAATATAGTAATAAAATAATTTCATAATATGAGAATATTAATTTGTAATAGTAGAAATATTATTTTCAAAATAAAAATTAAATAAATTGAAATTTATCAACTTAAAGTAGATTTTTGTTACATGTTAAGTTTTAAATAAAATTACAGGGGAGATTGAATCTAAAAATTGAAATTTATATTAAAGTAAACAATTAGAAGCATCGATAGTTATCGAACAATGAATTATTGAAAAAGGTTCATTATAATGTTTGTTTTTATAAAATTTAAGTTTTAATTTTAATCATTTTAATATAGTAATAAAATAATTTCATAATATGAGAAATTTAATTTGTAATAGTAGAAATATTATTTTCAAAATAAAAATTAAATAAATTATAATTTATCATCTTAAAGTAGATGTTTGATAGATGTTAAGTTTTAAATAAAATGAGAGGGGAGATTGAATCTAAAAATATATGTTTTAAATTTAATAATTTTAATATAGTAATAAAATAATTTCATAATATGAGAATATTAATTCGTAATAGTAGAAATATTATTTTCAAAATAAAAATTAAATAAATTGTAATTTATCAACTTAAAGTAGATGTTTGTTAGATGTTAAGTTTTAAATAAAATTAGAGGGGCGAATGAATCTAAAAATTGAAATTTATATTAAAGTAAACAATTAGAAGCATCGATAGATATCGAACACAGAATGATTGAAAAAGGATCATTATAATGTTTGTTTTTATAAAATTTAATAATTTTAATATAGTACTGAAATAATTTCATAAAATGAGAATATTAATTTGTAATAGTAGAAATATTATGTTCAAAATAAAAAATAAATAAATTGAAATTTAGCAACTTAAAGTAGATGTTTGTTCGATGTAAAATTTTAAATAAAATTAGAGGGGAGATTGAATCTAAAAATATATGTTTTAAATTTAATAATTTTAATATAGTAATAAAATAATTTCATAATATGAGAATATTAATTTGTAATAGTAGAAATATTATTGTCAAAATAAAAAATTAAATAAATTGTAATTTATCAACTTAAAGTAGATGTTTGTTAGATGTTAAGTTTTAAATAAAATTAGAGGGGCGAATGAATCTAAAAATAGAAATTTATATTAAAGTAAACAATTAGAAGCATCGATAGATATCGAACACAGAATGATTGAAAAAGGATCATTATAATGTTTGTTTTTATAAAATTTAAGTTTTAAATCTAATAATTTTAACATAGTAATAAAATAATTTCATAATATGAGTATTTTAATTGGTAATAGTAGAAATATTATTTTCAAAATAAAAATTAAATAAATTGAAATTTATCAACTTAAAGTAGATGTTTGTTCGATGTAAAATTTTAAATAAAATTATAGGGGAGATTGAATCTAAAAATTTAAGTTTTAAATTTAATAGTATTAATATAGTAATAAAACAATTTCATAATATGAGAATATTAATTTATAATAGTAGAAATAAGATTTTCAAAATAAAAATTAAATAAATTAAAATTTATCAACTTAAAGTAGATGTTTGTTAGATGTTAAGTTTTAAATAAAATTAGAGGGGAGATTGAATCTAAAAATTTAATATTTAAATTCAATAATTTTAATATAGTAATAAAATAATTTCATAATATGAGAATATTAATTTGTAATAGTAGAAATATTATTTTCAAAATAAAAATTACATAAATTGAAATTTATCAACTTAAAGTAGATGTTTGTTAGATGTTAAATTCTAAATAAAATTAGAGGGGAGATTGAATCTAAAAATTTAAGATTTAATTTCAATAATTTTAATATAGTAATAAAATAATTTCATAATATGAGAATATTAATTTGTAATAGTAGAAATATTATTTTCAAAATAAAAATTAAATAAATTGAAATTTATCAACTTAAAGTAGATATTTGTTAGATGTTAAGTTTTAAATCAAATTAGAGGGGAAATTGAATGTAAAAATTGAAATTTATATTAAAGTAATCAATTAGAAGCATCGATAGTTAGCAAACAAAGAATTATTGAAAAGCGTTCATTATAATGTTAGTTTTTATAAAATTTAAGTTTTAAATTTAATAATTTTAATATAGAAATAAAATAATTTCATAATATGAGAACATTAATTTGTAATAGTATAAATATTATTTTCAAAATAAAAATTAAATAAATTGAAATTTATCAACTTAAAGTATATGCTTGTTAGATGTTAAGTTTTAAATAATATTAGAGGGGCGAATGAATCTAAAAATTGAAATTTATATTAAAGTAATCAATTGGAAGCATCGATAGATATCGAACAAAGAATTATTGAAAAAGGTTCAGTATAATGATTGTTTTTATAAAATTTAAGTTTTAAATTGAATAATTTTAATATAGTAATAAAATAATTTCGTAACATGAGAATATTAATTTGTAATAGTAGAAATATTATTTTCAAAATAAAAATTAAATAAACTGAAATTTATCAACTTAAAGTAGTTGTTTGTGGGATGTTAAGTTTTAAATCAAATTAGAGGGGAGATTGAAACTAAAAATTTATGTTTTAAATCTAATAATTTTAACATAGTAATAAAATAATTTCATAATATGAGATTTTTAATTTGTAATAGTAGAAATATTATTTTCAAAATGAAAATTAAATAAATTGAAATTAATCAACTTAAGGTAGATGTTTGTTAGACGGTAAATTTTAAATAAAATGAGAGGGGAGATTGAATCTAAAAATTGAAATTTATATTAAAGTAAACAATTAGAAGCATCGATAGTTATCGAACAAGGAATTATTGAAAAGGGTTCATTATAATGTTTGATCTTGTAAAAATTAAGTTTTAAATTTAATAATTTTAATATAGAAATAAAATAATTTCATAATATGAGAATTTTAATTTGTAGTAGCACAAATATTATTTTCAAAATAAAAATTAAATAAATTAAAATTTATCAACTTAAAGTAGATGTTTGTTAGATGTTAAGTTTTAAATCAAATTAGAGGGGAGATTGAAACTAAAAATTTATGTTTTAAATTTAATAATTTTAATATAGTAATAAAATAATTTCATAATAAGAGAATTTTAATTTGTAATAGTAGAAAGATTATTTTCAAAATAGAAATTAAATAAATTGAAATTTATCAACTTAAAGTAGATGTTTGTTAGATGTTAAGTTTTAAATAAAATTAGAGGGGACATTGAATCTAGAAATTTAAGTTTTAAATTTTATAATTTTAATATAGTAATAAAATAATTTCATAATATGAGAACTTAATTTTGTAATAGTAAAAATATTATTTTCAAAATAAAAATTAAATAAATTAAAATTTATCAACTTAAAGTAGATGTTTGTGAGATGTTAAGTTTTAAATAAAATTAGAGGGGAGATTGAATGTAAAAATTGAAATTTGTATTAAAGTAATAAATTAGAAGCATGGATAGTTATCGAACAATGAATTATTGAAAAAGGTTCATTATAATGATTGTTTCTATAAAATTTAAGTTTTAAATTCAGTAATTTTAATATAGTAATAAAATAATTTCATAACATGAGAATATTAATTTGTAATCGTTGCAATATTACTTTCAAAATAAAAATTATATAAATTGAAATTTATCAACTTAAAGTAGATGTTTGTTAGATGATACGTTTTAAATAAAATTAGAGGGGAGATTGAATTTAAAAATTGAAGTTTATATTAAAGTAAACAATTACAAGCATCGATAGTTATCGAACAAAGAATTATTGAAAAAGGTTCATTATAATGTTTGTTTTTATAAAATTTATGTTTTAAATTTAATAATTTTAATATAGTAATAAAATAATTTCATAATAAGAGAATTTTAATTTGTAATAGTAGAAAGATTATTTTCCAAATAAATATTAAATAAATTAAAATTTATCAACTTAAAGTAGATGTTTGTTAGATGTTAAGTTTTAAATAAAATTAGAGGGGAGATTGAATCTAATAAATTAAGTTTTAAATTTAATAATATTAATATAGTAATAAAATAATTTCATAATAAGAGAATTTTAATTTGTAATAGTAGAAATATTACATTCAAAATAAAAATTAAATAAATTGAAATTTATCAACTTAAAGTAGATGTTTGTTAGATGTTAAGTTTTAAATCAAATTAGAGGGGCGATTGAATCTAGAAATTGACATTTATATTAAAGTTATGAATTAGAAGCATCGATAGTTATCGAACAAAGAATTGTTGAAAAGGTTCATTATAATGTTTGTTTATGTAAAATTTAAGTTTTAAATCTAATAATTTTAATATAGTAATAAAATAATTTAATAATATAAGAATATTAATTTGTAATAGGAGAAATATTATTTTCAAAATAAAAATTAAATAAATTGAAATTTATCAACTTAAAGTAGATGTTTGTTCGATGTAAAATTTTAAATAAAATTATAGGGGAGATTGAATCTAAAAATTTAAGTTTTAAATTTAATAGTATTAATATAGTAATAAAACAATTTCATAATATGAGAATATTAATTTATAATAGTAGAAATAAGATTTTCAAAATAAAAATTAAATAAATTAAAATTTATCAACTTAAAGTAGATGTTTGTTAGATGTTAAGTTTTAAATAAAATTAGAGGGGAGATTGAATCTAAAAATTTAATATTTAAATTCAATAATTTTAATATAGTAATAAAATAATTTCATAATATGAGAATATTAATTTGTAATAGTAGAAATATTATTTTCAAAATAAAAATTACATAAATTGAAATTTATCAACTTAAAGTAGATGTTTGTTAGATGTTAAATTCTAAATAAAATTAGAGGGGAGATTGAATCTAAAAATTTAAGATGTAATTTCAATAATTTTAATATAGTAATAAAATAATTTCATAATATGAGAATATTAATTTGTAATAGTAGAAATATTATTTTCAAAATAAAAATTAAATAAATTGAAATTTATCAACTTAAAGTAGATATTTGTTAGATGTTAAGTTTTAAATCAAATTAGAGGGGAAATTGAATGTAAAAATTGAAATTTATATTAAAGTAATCAATTAGAAGCATCGATAGTTAGCAAACAAAGAATTATTGAAAAGCGTTCATTATAATGTTAGTTTTTATAAAATTTAAGTTTTAAATTTAATAATTTTAATATAGAAATAAAATAATTTCATAATATGAGAACATTAATTTGTAATAGTATAAATATTATTTTCAAAATAAAAATTAAATAAATTGAAATTTATCAACTTAAAGTATATGCTTGTTAGATGTTAAGTTTTAAATAATATTAGAGGGGCGAATGAATCTAAAAATTGAAATTTATATTAAAGTAATCAATTGGAAGCATCGATAGATATCGAACAAAGTATTATTGAAAAAGGTTCAGTATAATGATTGTTTTTATAAAATTTAAGTTTTAAATTGAATAATTTTAATATAGTAATAAAATAATTTCGTAACATGAGAATATTAATTTGTAATAGTAGAAATATTATTTTCAAAATAAAAATTAAATAAACTGAAATTTATCAACTTAAAGTAGTTGTTTGTGAGATGTTAAGTTTTAAATCAAAGTAGAGGGGAGATTGAAACTAAAAATTTATGTTTTAAATCTAATAATTTTAACATAGTAATAAAATAATTTCATAATATGAGATTTTTAATTTGTAATAGTAGAAATATTATTTTCAAAATGAAAATTAAATAAATTGAAATTAATCAACTTAAGGTAGATGTTTGTTAGACGGTAAATTTTAAATAAAATGAGAGGGGAGATTGAATCTAAAAATTGAAATTTATATTAAAGTAAACAATTAGAAGCATCGATAGTTATCGAACAAGGAATTATTGAAAAGGGTTCATTATAATGTTTGATCTTGTAAAAATTAAGTTTTAAATTTAATAATTTTAATATAGAAATAAAATAATTTCATAATATGAGAATTTTAATTTGTAGTAGCACAAATATTATTTTCAAAATAAAAATTAAATAAATTAAAATTTATCAACTTAAAGTAGATGTTTGTTAGATGTTACGTTTTAAATAAAATTAGAGGGGAGACTGAATCTAAAAATTGAAATTTATATTAAAGAAATCAATTAGAAGCATCGATAGTTATCGAACAAAGAATTATTGAAAAAGGTTCATTATAATGACTGTTTATATAAAATATAAGTTTTAAATTCAGTAATTTTAATATAGTAATAAAATAATTTCATAATATGAGATTTTTAATTTGTAACAGTAGAAATATTATTTTCAAAATAAAAATTAAATAAATTGAGATTTATCAACTGAAAGTAGATGTTTGTTAGATGTTAAGTTTTAAATAATATTAGAGGGGCGAATGAATCTAAAAAATTGAAATTTATATTAAAGTAATCAATTGGAAGCATCGATAGTTATCGAACAAAGAATTATTGAAAAAGGTTCATTATAATGATTGTTTATATAAAATTTAAGTTTTAAATTTAATAATATTAATATAGTAATAAAATAATTTCATAATATGAGAATTTTAATTTGTAATAGTAGAAATATTACTTTCAAAATAAAAATTAAATAAATTAAAATTTATCAACTTAAAGTAGATGTTTGTTAGATGGTAAATTTTAAATCAAATTAGAGGGGCGATTGAATCTAAAAATTGAAATTTATATTAAAGTAATCAATTAGAAGCATCGATAGTTATCGAACACACAATGATTGAAAAAGGATCATTATAATGTTTGTTTTTAAAAAATTTAAGTTTTTAATCAAATAATTTTAACATAGTAATAAAATAATTTAATAATTTGAGAATATTAAGCTGTAGTAGTAGAAATATTATTTTCAAAATAAAAATTAAATAAATTGAAATTTATCAACTTAAAGTAGATGTTTGTTAGATGTTAAGTTTTAAATAATATTAGAGGGGCGAATGAATCTAAAAATTGAAATTTATATTAAAGTAATCAATTAGAAGCATCGATAGTTATCGAACAAAGAATTATTGAAAAAGGTTCATTATAATGATTGCTTATATAAAATTTAATTTTTAAATTTAATAATTTTAATATAGTAATAAAATAATTTCATAATATGAGAATTTTAATTTGTAGTAGCACAAATATTATTTTCAAAATAAAAATTAAATAAATTAAAATTTACCAACTTATAATAGATGTTTGTTAGATGTTGTGTTTTAAATAAAATTAGGGGGGAGATTGAATCTAAAAATTGAAATTTATGTTAAAGTAAATAATTAGAAGCATCGATAGTTATCGAACAAAGAATTATTCAAAAAGGTTCATTATAATGTTTGTTTTTTTAAATTTAAGTTTTGAATTTAATAATTTTAATATAGCAATAAAATAATTTCATAATATGAGAATTTTAATTTGTAATAGTAGAAATATTATTTTAAAAATAAAGTTAAATATATTAAAATTTATCAACTTAAAGTAGATGTTTGTTAGATGTTACGTTTTAAATAAAATTAGAGGGGAGACTGAATCTAAAAATTGAAATTTATATTAAAGTAATCAATTAGAAGTATCGATAGTTATCGAACAAAGAATTATTGAAAAAGGTTCATTATAATGATTGTTTCTATAAAATTTAAGTTTTAAATTCAGTAATTTTAATATAGTAATAAAATAATTTCATAATATGAGAAAATTAATTTGTAATAGTAGCAATATTATTTTCAAAATAAAAATTAAATAAATTGAAATTTATCAACTTAAAGTAGATGTTTGTTAGATGTTAAGTTTTAAATAAAATTAGAGGGGAGATTGAATCTAGAAATTTAAGTTTTAAATTTAATAATTTTAATATAGTAATAAAATAATTTCATAATAAGAGAACTTAATATTGTAATAGTAGAAATATTATTTTCAAAATAAAAATTAAGTAAATTAAAATTTATCAACTTAACGTAGATGTATGTCAGATGTTAAGTTTTAAATAAAATTAGAGGGAGATTGAGTGTAAAAATTGAAATTTGTATTAAAGTAATCAATTAGAAGCATGGATAGTTATCGAACAAAGAATTATTGAAAAAGGTTCATTATAATGATTGTTTCTATAAAATTTAAGTTTTAAATTTAATAATTTTAATATAGTAATAAAATAATTTCATAATATGAGAATATTAATTTGTAATAGTAGAAATATTATTTTCAAAATAGAAATTAAATAAACTGAAATTTATCAACTTAAAGTATATGTTTGTTAGATGTTAAGTTTTAAATAAAATTAGAGGGGAGATTGAATCTAGAAATTTAAGTTTTAAATTTTATAATTTTAATATAGTAATAAAATAATTTCATAATATGAGAACTTAATTTTGTAGTAGTAAAAATATTATTTTCAAAATAAAAATTAAATAAATTAAAATTTATCAACTTAAAGTAGATGTTTGTGAGATGTTAAGTTTTAAATAAAATTAGAGGGGAGATTTAATCTAAAAATTGAAATTTGTATTAAAGTAATCAATTAGAAGCATGGATAGTTATCGAACAAAGAATTATTGAAAAAGGTTCATTATAATGATTGTTTATATAAAATTTAAGTTTTAAATTCAGTAATTTTAATATAGTAATAAAATAATTTCATAATATGAGAATATTAATTTGTAATAGTAGAAATATTATTTTCAAAATAGAAATTAAATAAATTAAAATTTATCAACTTAAAGTAGATGTTTGTTAGATGTTAAGTTTTAAATAAAATTAGAGGGGAGATTGAATCTAAAAATTGAATTTTATATTGAAGTAAACAATTAGAAGCATCGATAGTTATCGAACAAAGAATTATTGAAAAAGGTTCATTACAATGATTGCTTATATAAAATTTAATTTTTAAATTTAATAATTTTAATATAGTGATAAAATAATTTCATAATATGAGAATTTTAATTTGTAGTAGCACAAATATTATTTTCAAAATAAAAATTAAATAAATTAAAATTTACCAACTTATAATAGATGTTTGTTAGATGTTGTGTTTTAAATAAAATTAGGGGGGAGATTGAATCTAAAAATTGAAATTTATGTTAAAGTAAATAATTAGAAGCATCGATAGTTATCGAACAAAGAATTATTCAAAAAGGTTCATTATAATGTTTGTTTTTTTAAATTTAAGTTTTGAATTTAATAATTTTAATATAGCAATAAAATAATTTCATAATATGAGAATTTTAATTTGTAATAGTAGAAATATTATTTTAAAAATAAAGTTAAATATATTAAAATTTATCAACTTAAAGTAGATGTTTGTTAGATGTTACGTTTTAAATAAAATTAGAGGGGAGACTGAATCTAAAAATTGAAATTTATATTAAAGTAATCAATTAGAAGCATCGATAGTTAGCAAACAAAGAATTATTGAAAAGGGTTCATTATAATGTAAGTTTTTATAAAATTTAAGTTTTAAATTTAATAATTTTAATATAGAAATAAAATAATTTCATAATATGAGAACATTAATTTGTAATAGTAGAAATATTATTTTCAAAATAAAAATTAAATAAATTGAAATTTATCAACTTAAAGTATATGCTTGTTAGATGTTAAGTTTTAAATCAAATTAGAGGGGAAATTGAATGTAAAAATTGAAATTTATATTAAAGTAATCAATTAGAAGCATCGATAGTTAGCAAACAAAGAATTATTGAAAAAGGTTCATTATTATGTTTGTTTTTATAAAATTTATGTTTTAAATTTAATAATTTTAATATAGTAATAAAATAATTTCATAATAAGAGAATTTTAATTTGTAATAGTAGAAAGATTATTTTCCAAATAAATATTAAATAAATTAAAATTTATCAACTTAAAGTAGATGTTTGTTAGATGTTAAGTTTTAAATAAAATTAGAGGGGAGATTGAATCTAATAAATTAAGTTTTAAATTTAATAATATTAATATAGTAATAAAATAATTTCATAATAAGAGAATTTTAATTTGTAATAGTAGAAATATTACTTTCAAAATAAAAATTAAATAAATTGAAATTTATCAACTTAAAGTAGATGTTTGTTAGATGTTAAGTTTTAAATCAAATTAGAGGGGCGATTGAATCTAGAAATTGACATTTATATTAAAGTTATGAATTAGAAGCATCGATAGTTATCGAACAAAGAATTGTTGAAAAGGTTCATTATAATGTTTGTTTATGTAAAATTTAAGTTTTAAATCTAATAATTTTAATATAGTAATAAAATAATTTAATAATATAAGACTATTAATTTGTAATAGTAGAAATATTATTTTCAAAATAAAAATTAAATAAATTGAAATTTATCAACTTAAAGTAGATGTTTGTTCGATGTAAAATTTTAAATAAAATTATGGGGGAGATTGAATCTAAAAATTTAAGTTTTAAATTTAATAATTTTAATATAGTAATAAAATAATTTCATAATATGCGAATTTTAATTGGTAATAGTAGAAATATTATTTTCAAAATAGAAATTAAATAAATTAAAATTTATCAACTTAAAGTAGATGTTTGTTAGATGTTAAGTTTTAAATAAAATTAGAGGGGAGATTGAATCTAAAAATTGAATTTTATATTGAAGTAAACAATTAGAAGCATCGATAGTTATCGAACAAAGAATTATTGAAAAAGGTTCATTACAATGATTGCTTATATAAAATTTAATTTTTAAATTTAATAATTTTAATATAGTAATAAAATAATTTCATAATATGAGAATTTTAATTTGTAGTAGTACAAATATTATTTTCAAAATAAAAATTAAATAAATTAAAATTTACCAACTTATAATAGATGTTTGTTAGATGTTGTGTTTTAAATAAAATTAGGGGGGAGATTGAATCTAAAAATTGAAATTTATGTTAAAGTAAATAATTAGAAGCATCGATAGTTATCGAACAAAGAATTATTCAAAAAGGTTCATTATAATGTTTGTTTTTTTAAATTTAAGTTTTGAATTTAATAATTTTAATATAGCAATAAAATAATTTCATAATATGAGAATTTTAATTTGTAATAGTAGAAATATTATTTTAAAAATAAAGTTAAATATATTAAAATTTATCAACTTAAAGTAGATGTTTGTTAGATGTTACGTTTTAAATAAAATTAGAGGGGAGACTGAATCTAAAAATTGAAATTTATATTAAAGTAATCAATTAGAAGCATCGATAGTTAGCAAACAAAGAATTATTGAAAAGGGTTCATTATAATGTAAGTTTTTATAAAATTTAAGTTTTAAATTTAATAATTTTAATATAGAAATAAAATAATTTCATAATATGAGAACATTAATTTGTAATAGTAGAAATATTATTTTCAAAATAAAAATTAAATAAATTGAAATTTATCAACTTAAAGTATATGCTTGTTAGATGTTAAGTTTTAAATCAAATTAGAGGGGAAATTGAATGTAAAAATTGAAATTTATATTAAAGTAATCAATTAGAAGCATCGATAGTTAGCAAACAAAGAATTATTGAAAAGGGTTCATTATAATGTTAGTTTTTATAAAATTTAAGTTTTAAATTTAATAATTTTAATATAGAAATAAAATAATTTCATAATATGAGAACATTAATTTGTAATAGTAGAAATATTATTTTCAAAATAAAAATTAAAAAAATTGAAATTTATCAACTTAAAGTAGATGTTTGTTAGAGGGTAAATTTTAAATAAAATGAGAGGGGAGATCGAAACTAAAAATTGAAATTTATATTAAAGTAATCAATTAGAAGCATCGATAGTTATCGAACAAGGAATTGTTGAAAAAGGTTCATTATAATGATTGTTTATATAAAATTTAAGTTTTAAATCTAATTATTTTAACATAGTAATAAAATAATTTCATAATATGAGACTTTTAATTTGTAATAGTAGAAATATTATTTTCAAAATAAAAATTAAATAAATTGAAATTAATCAACTTAAGGTAGATGTTTGTTAGACGGTAAATTTTAAATAAAATGAGAGGGGAGATTGAATCTAAAAATTGAAATTTATATTAAAGTAATTAATTAGAAGCATCGACAGTTATCGAACAAAGAATTATTGAAAAAGGTTCATTATTATGTTTGTTTTTATAAAATATAAGTTTTAAATTCAGTAATTTTAATATAGTAATAAAATAATTTCATAATATGAGATTTTTAATTTGTAACAGTAGAAATATTATTTTCAAAATAAAAATTAAATAAATTGAAATTTATCAACTGAAAGTAGATGTTTGTTAGATGTTAAGTTTTAAATAATATTAGAGGGGCGAATGAATCTAAAAAATTGAAATTTATATTAAAGTAATCAATTGGAAGCATCGATAGTTATCGAACAAAGAATTATTGAAAAAGGTTCATTATAATGATTGTTTATATAAAATTTAAGTTTTAAATTTAATAATATTAATATAGTAATAAAATAATTTCATAATATGAGATTTTTAATTTGTAATAGTAGAAATATTATTTTCAAAATAAAAATTAAATAAATTGAAATTTATCAACTTAAAGTAGGTGTTTGTGAGATGTTAAGTTTTAAATCAAATTAGAGGGGAGATTGAAACTAAAAATTTATGTTGTAAATTTAATAATTTTAATATAGTAATAAAATAATTTTATAATATGAGAATTTTAATTTGTAGTAGCACAAATATTATTTTCAAAATAAAAATTAAATAAATTAAAATTTACCAACTTATAATAGATGTTTGTTAGATGTTGTGTTTTAAATAAAATTAGGGGGGAGATTGAATCTAAAAATTGAAATTTATGTTAAAGTAAATAATTAGAAGCATCGATAGTTATCGAACAAAGAATTATTCAAAAAGGTTCATTATAATGTTTGTTTTTTTAAATTTAAGTTTTGAATTTAATAATTTTAATATAGCAATAAAATAATTTCATAATATGAGAATTTTAATTTGTAATAGTAGAAATATTATTTTAAAAATAAAGTTAAATATATTAAAATTTATCAACTTAAAGTAGATGTTTGTTAGATGTTACGTTTTAAATAAAATTAGAGGGGAGACTGAATCTAAAAATTGAAATTTATATTAAAGTAATCAATTAGAAGCATCGATAGTTAGCAAACAAAGAATTATTGAAAAGGGTTCATTATAATGTAAGTTTTTATAAAATTTAAGTTTTAAATTTAATAATTTTAATATAGAAATAAAATAATTTCATAATATGAGAACATTAATTTGTAATAGTAGAAATATTATTTTCAAAATAAAAATTAAATAAATTGAAATTTATCAACTTAAAGTATATGCTTGTTAGATGTTAAGTTTTAAATCAAATTAGAGGGGAAATTGAATGTAAAAATTGAAATTTATATTAAAGTAATCAATTAGAAGCATCGATAGTTAGCAAACAAAGAATTATTGAAAAAGGTTCATTATAATGTTTGTTTTTATAAAATTTATGTTTTAAATTTAATATTTTTAATATAGTAATAAAATAATTTCATAATAAGAGAATTTTAATTTGTAATAGTAGAAAGATTATTTTCCAAATAAATATTAAATAAATTAAAATTTATCAACTTAAAGTAGATGTTTGTTAGATGTTAAGTTTTAAATAAAATTAGAGGGGAGATTGAATCTAATAAATTAAGTTTTAAATTTAATAATATTAATATAGTAATAAAATAATTTCATAATAAGAGAATTTTAATTTGTAATAGTAGAAATATTACTTTCAAAATAAAAATTAAATAAATTGAAATTTATCAACTTAAAGTAGATGTTTGTTAGATGTTAAGTTTTAAATCAAATTAGAGGGGCGATTGAATCTAGAAATTGACATTTATATTAAAGTTATGAATTAGAAGCATCGATAGTTATCGAACAAAGAATTGTTGAAAAGGTTCATTATAATGTTTGTTTATGTAAAATTTAAGTTTTAAATCTAATAATTTTAATATAGTAATAAAATAATTTAATAATATAAGAATATTAATTTGTAATAGTAGAAATATTATTTTCAAAATAAAAATTAAATAAATTGAAATTTATCAACTTAAAGTAGATGTTTGTTCGATGTAAAATTTTAAATAAAATTATAGGGGAGATTGAATCTAAAAATTTAAGTTTTAAATTTAATAGTATTAATATAGTAATAAAACAATTTCATAATATGAGAATATTAATTTATAATAGTAGAAATAAGATTTTCAAAATAAAAATTAAATAAATTAAAATTTATCAACTTAAAGTAGATGTTTGTTAGATGTTAAGTTTTAAATAAAATTAGAGGGGAGATTGAATCTAAAAATTGAATTTTATATTGAAGTAAACAATTAGAAGCATCGATAGTTAGCAAACAAAGAATTATTGAAAAGGGTTCATTATAATGTAAGTTTTTATAAAATTTAAGTTTTAAATTTAATAATTTTAATATAGAAATAAAATAATTTCATAATATGAGAACATTAATTTGTAATAGTAGAAATATTATTTTCAAAATAAAAATTAAATAAATTGAAATTTATCAACTTAAAGTATATGCTTGTTAGATGTTAAGTTTTAAATCAAATTAGAGGGGAAATTGAATGTAAAAATTGAAATTTATATTAAAGTAATCAATTAGAAGCATCGATAGTTAGCAAACAAAGAATTATTGAAAAGGGTTCATTATAATGTTAGTTTTTATAAAATTTAAGTTTTAAATTTAATAATTTTAATATAGAAATAAAATAATTTCATAATATGAGAACATTAATTTGTAATAGTAGAAATATTATTTTCAAAATAAAAATTAAATAAATTGAAATTTATCAACTTAAAGTAGATGTTTGTTAGAGGGTAAATTTTAAATAAAATGAGAGGGGAGATCGAAACTAAAAATTGAAATTTATATTAAAGTAATCAATTAGAAGCATCGATAGTTATCGAACAAGGAATTGTTGAAAAAGGTTCATTATAATGATTGTTTATATAAAATTTAAGTTTTAAATCTAATTATTTTAACATAGTAATAAAATAATTTCATAATATGAGACTTTTAATTTGTAATAGTAGAAATATTATTTTCAAAATAAAAATTAAATAAATTGAAATTAATCAACTTAAGGTAGATGTTTGTTAGACGGTAAATTTTAAATAAAATGAGAGGGGAGATTGAATCTAAAAATTGAAATTTATATTAAAGTAATTAATTAGAAGCATCGACAGTTATCGAACAAAGAATTATAGAAAAAGGTTCATTATTATGTTTGTTTTTATAAAATATAAGTTTTAAATTCAGTAATTTTAATATAGTAATAAAATAATTTCATAATATGAGATTTTTAATTTGTAACAGTAGAAATATTATTTTCAAAATAAAAATTAAATAAATTGAAATTTATCAACTGAAAGTAGATGTTTGTTAGATGTTAAGTTTTAAATAATATTAGAGGGGCGAATGAATCTAAAAAATTGAAATTTATATTAAAGTAATCAATTGGAAGCATCGATAGTTATCGAACAAAGAATTATTGAAAAAGGTTCATTATAATGATTGTTTATATAAAATTTAAGTTTTAAATTTAATAATATTAATATAGTAATAAAATAATTTCATAATATGAGATTTTTAATTTGTAATAGTAGAAATATTATTTTCAAAATAAAAATTAAATAAATTGAAATTTATCAACTTAAAGTAGATGTTTGTGAGATGTTAAGTTTTAAATCAAATTAGAGGGGAGATTGAAACTAAAAATTTATGTTGTAAATTTAATAATTTTAATATAGTAATAAAATAATTTTATAATATGAGAATTTTAATTTGTAGTAGCACAAATATTATTTTCAAAATAAAAATTAAATAAATTAAAATTTACCAACTTATAATAGATGTTTGTTAGATGTTGTGTTTTAAATAAAATTAGGGGGGAGATTGAATCTAAAAATTGAAATTTATGTTAAAGTAAATAATTAGAAGCATCGATAGTTATCGAACAAAGAATTATTCAAAAAGGTTCATTATAATGTTTGTTTTTTTAAATTTAAGTTTTGAATTTAATAATTTTAATATAGCAATAAAATAATTTCATAATATGAGAATTTTAATTTGTAATAGTAGAAATATTATTTTAAAAATAAAGTTAAATATATTAAAATTTATCAACTTAAAGTAGATGTTTGTTAGATGTTACGTTTTAAATAAAATTAGAGGGGAGACTGAATCTAAAAATTGAAATTTATATTAAAGTAATCAATTAGAAGCATCGATAGTTAGCAAACAAAGAATTATTGAAAAGGTTTCATTATAATGTAAGTTTTTATAAAATTTAAGTTTTAAATTTAATAATTTTAATATAGAAATAAAATAATTTCATAATATGAGAACATTAATTTGTAATAGTAGAAATATTATTTTCAAAATAAAAATTAAATAAATTGAAATTTATCAACTTAAAGTATATGCTTGTTAGATGTTAAGTTTTAAATCAAATTAGAGGGGAAATTGAATGTAAAAATTGAAATTTATATTAAAGTAATCAATTAGAAGCATCGATAGTTAGCAAACAAAGAATTATTGAAAAAGGTTCATTATAATGTTTGTTTTTATAAAATTTATGTTTTAAATTTAATAATTTTAATATAGTAATAAAATAATTTCATAATAAGAGAATTTTAATTTGTAATAGTAGAAAGATTATTTTCCAAATAAATATTAAATAAATTAAAATTTATCAACTTAAAGTAGATGTTTGTTAGATGTTAAGTTTTAAATAAAATTAGAGGGGAGATTGAATCTAATAAATTAAGTTTTAAATTTAATAATATTAATATAGTAATAAAATAATTTCATAATAAGAGAATTTTAATTTGTAATAGTAGAAATATTACTTTCAAAATAAAAATTAAATAAATTGAAATTTATCAACTTAAAGTAGATGTTTGTTAGATGTTAAGTTTTAAATCAAATTAGAGGGGCGATTGAATCTAGAAATTGACATTTATATTAAAGTTATGAATTAGAAGCATCGATAGTTATCGAACAAAGAATTGTTGAAAAGGTTCATTATAATGTTTGTTTATGTAAAATTTAAGTTTTAAATCTAATAATTTTAATATAGTAATAAAATAATTTAATAATATAAGAAAATTAATTTGTAATAGTAGAAATATTATTTTCAAAATAAAAATTAAATAAATTGAAATTTATCAACTTAAAGTAGATGTTTGTTCGATGTAAAATTTTAAATAAAATTATAGGGGAGATTGAATCTAAAAATTTAAGTTTTAAATTTAATAGTATTAATATAGTAATAAAACAATTTCATAATATGAGAATATTAATTTATAATAGTAGAAATAAGATTTTCAAAATAAAAATTAAATAAATTAAAATTTATCAACTTAAAGTAGATGTTTGTTAGATGTTAAGTTTTAAATAAAATTAGAGGGGAGATTGAATCTAAAAATTGAATTTTATATTGAAGTAAACAATTAGAAGCATCGATAGTTATCGAACAAAGAATTATTGAAAAAGGTTCATTACAATGATTGCTTATATAAAATTTAATTTTTAAATTTAATAATTTTAATATAGTAATAAAATAATTTCATAATATGAGAATTTTAATTTGTAGTAGCACAAATATTATTTTCAAAATAAAAATTAAATAAATTAAAATTTACCAACTTATAATAGATGTTTGTTAGATGCTGTGTTTTAAATAAAATTAGGGGGGAGATTGAATCTAAAAATTGAAATTTATGTTAAAGTAAATAATTAGAAGCATCGATAGTTATCGAACAAAGAATTATTCAAAAAGGTTCATTATAATGTTTGTTTTTTTAAATTTAAGTTTTGAATTTAATAATTTTAATATAGCAATAAAATAATTTCATAATATGAGAATTTTAATTTGTAATAGTAGAAATATTATTTTAAAAATAAAGTTAAATATATTAAAATTTATCAACTTAAAGTAGATGTTTGTTAGATGTTACGTTTTAAATAAAATTAGAGGGGAGACTGAATCTAAAAATTGAAATTTATATTAAAGTAATCAATTAGAAGCATCGATAGTTAGCAAACAAAGAATTATTGAAAAGGGTTCATTATAATGTAAGTTTTTATAAAATTTAAGTTTTAAATTTAATAATTTTAATATAGAAATAAAATAATTTCATAATATGAGAACATTAATTTGTAATAGTAGAAATATTATTTTCAAAATAAAAATTAAATAAATTGAAATTTATCAACTTAAAGTATATGCTTGTTAGATGTTAAGTTTTAAATCAAATTAGAGGGGAAATTGAATGTAAAAATTGAAATTTATATTAAAGTAATCAATTAGAAGCATCGATAGTTAGCAAACAAAGAATTATTGAAAAAGGTTCATTATAATGTTTGTTTTTATAAAATTTATGTTTTAAATTTAAGAATTTTAATATAGTAATAAAATAATTTCATAATAAGAGAATTTTAATTTGTAATAGTAGAAATATTACTTTCAAAATAAAAATTAAATAAATTGAAATTTATCAACTTAAAGTAGATGTTTGTTAGATGTTAAGTTTTAAATCAAATTAGAGGGGCGATTGAATCTAGAAATTGACATTTATATTAAAGTTATGAATTAGAAGCATCGATAGTTATCGAACAAAGAATTGTTGAAAAGGTTCATTATAATGTTTGTTTATGTTAAATTTAAGTTTTAAATCTAATAATTTTAATATAGTAATAAAATAATTTAATAATATAAGAATATTAATTTGTAATAGTAGAAATATTATTTTCAAAATAAAAATTAAATAAATTGAAATTTATCAACTTAAAGTAGATGTTTGTTCGATGTAAAATTTTAAATAAAATTATAGGGGAGATTGAATCTAAAAATTTAAGTTTTAAATTTAATAGTATTAATATAGTAATAAAACAATTTCATAATATGAGAATATTAATTTATAATAGTAGAAATAAGATTTTCAAAATAAAAATTAAATAAATTAAAATTTATCAACTTAAAGTAGATGTTTGTTAGATGTTAAGTTTTAAATAAAATTAGAGGGGAGATTGAATCTAAAAATTTAATATTTAAATTCAATAATTTTAATATAGTAATAAAATAATTTCATAATATGAGAATATTAATTTGTAATAGTAGAAATATTATTTTCAAAATAAAAATTACATAAATTGAAATTTATCAACTTAAAGTAGATGTTTGTTAGATGTTAAATTCTAAATAAAATTAGAGGGGAGATTGAATCTAAAAATTTAAGATTTAATTTCAATAATTTTAATATAGTAATAAAATAATTTCATAATATGAGAATATTAATTTGTAATAGTAGAAATATTATTTTCAAAATAAAAATTAAATAAATTGAAATTTATCAACTTAAAGTAGATATTTGTTAGATGTTAAGTTTTAAATCAAATTAGAGGGGAAATTGAATGTAAAAATTGAAATTTATATTAAAGTAATCAATTAGAAGCATCGATAGTTAGCAAACAAAGAATTATTGAAAAGCGTTCATTATAATGTTAGTTTTTATAAAATTTAAGTTTTAAATTTAATAATTTTAATATAGAAATAAAATAATTTCATAATATGAGAACATTAATTTGTAATAGTATAAATATTATTTTCAAAATAAAAATTAAATAAATTGAAATTTATCAACTTAAAGTAGATGTTTGTTCGATGTAAAATTTTAAATAAAATTATAGGGGAGATTGAATCTAAAAATTTAAGTTTTAAATTTAATAGTATTAATATAGTAATAAAACAATTTCATAATATGAGAATATTAATTTATAATAGTAGAAATAAGATTTTCAAAATAAAAATTAAATAAATTAAAATTTATCAACTTAAAGTAGATGTTTGTTAGATGTTAAGTTTTAAATAAAATTAGAGGGGAGATTGAATCTAAAAATTTAATATTTAAATTCAATAATTTTAATATAGTAATAAAATAATTTCATAATATGAGAATATTAATTTGTAATAGTAGAAATATTATTTTCAAAATAAAAATTACATAAATTGAAATTTATCAACTTAAAGTAGATGTTTGTTAGATGTTAAATTCTAAATAAAATTAGAGGGGAGATTGAATCTAAAAATTTAAGATTTAATTTCAATAATTTTAATATAGTAATAAAATAATTTCATAATATGAGAATATTAATTTGTAATAGTAGAAATATTATTTTCAAAATAAAAATTAAATAAATTGAAATTTATCAACTTAAAGTAGATATTTGTTAGATGTTAAGTTTTAAATCAAATTAGAGGGGAAATTGAATGTAAAAATTGAAATTTATATTAAAGTAATCAATTAGAAGCATCGATAGTTAGCAAACAAAGAATTATTGAAAAGCGTTCATTATAATGTTAGTTTTTATAAAATTTAAGTTTTAAATTTAATAATTTTAATATAGAAATAAAATAATTTCATAATATGAGAACATTAATTTGTAATAGTATAAATATTATTTTCAAAATAAAAATTAAATAAATTGAAATTTATCAACTTAAAGTATATGCTTGTTAGATGTTAAGTTTTAAATAATATTAGAGGGGCGAATGAATCTAAAAATTGAAATTTATATTAAAGTAATCAATTGGAAGCATCGATAGATATCGAACAAAGAATTATTGAAAAAGGTTCAGTATAATGATTGTTTTTATAAAATTTAAGTTTTAAATTGAATAATTTTAATATAGTAATAAAATAATTTCGTAACATGAGAATATTAATTTGTAATAGTAGAAATATTATTTTCAAAATAAAAATTAAATAAACTGAAATTTATCAACTTAAAGTAGTTGTTTGTGAGATGTTAAGTTTTAAATCAAATTAGAGGGGAGATTGAAACTAAAAATTTATGTTTTAAATCTAATAATTTTAACATAGTAATAAAATAATTTCATAATATGAGATTTTTAATTTGTAATAGTAGAAATATTATTTTCAAAATGAAAATTAAATAAATTGAAATTAATCAACTTAAGGTAGATGTTTGTTAGACGGTAAATTTTAAATAAAATGAGAGGGGAGATTGAATCTAAAAATTGAAATTTATATTAAAGTAAACAATTAGAAGCATCGATAGTTATCGAACAAGGAATTATTGAAAAGGGTTCATTATAATGTTTGATCTTGTAAAAATTAAGTTTTAAATTTAATAATTTTAATATAGAAATAAAATAATTTCATAATATGAGAATTTTAATTTGTAGTAGCACAAATATTATTTTCAAAATAAAAATTAAATAAATTAAAATTTATCAACTTAAAGTAGATGTTTGTTAGATGTTACGTTTTAAATAAAATTAGAGGGGAGACTGAATCTAAAAATTGAAATTTATATTAAAGAAATCAATTAGAAGCATCGATAGTTATCGAACAAAGAATTATTGAAAAAGGTTCATTATAATGACTGTTTATATAAAATATAAGTTTTAAATTCAGTAATTTTAATATAGTAATAAAATAATTTCATAATATGAGATTTTTAATTTGTAACAGTAGAAATATTATTTTCAAAATAAAAATTAAATAAATTGAGATTTATCAACTGAAAGTAGATGTTTGTTAGATGTTAAGTTTTAAATAATATTAGAGGGGCGAATGAATCTAAAAAATTGAAATTTATATTAAAGTAATCAATTGGAAGCATCGATAGTTATCGAACAAAGAATTATTGAAAAAGGTTCATTATAATGATTGTTTATATAAAATTTAAGTTTTAAATTTAATAATATTAATATAGTAATAAAATAATTTCATAATATGAGAATTTTAATTTGTAATAGTAGAAATATTACTTTCAAAATAAAAATTAAATAAATTAAAATTTATCAACTTAAAGTAGATGTTTGTTAGATGGTAAATTTTAAATCAAATTAGAGGGGCGATTGAATCTAAAAATTGAAATTTATATTAAAGTAATCAATTAGAAGCATCGATAGTTATCGAACACACAATGATTGAAAAAGGATCATTATAATGTTTGTTTTTATAAAATTTAAGTTTTTAATCAAATAATTTTAACATAGTAATAAAATAATTTAATAATTTGAGAATATTAAGCTGTAGTAGTAGAAATATTATTTTCAAAATAAAAATTAAATAAATTGAAATTTATCAACTTAAAGTAGATGTTTGTTAGATGTTAAGTTTTAAATAATATTAGAGGGGCGAATGAATCTAAAAATTGAAATTTATATTAAAGTAATCAATTAGAAGCATCGATAGTTATCGAACAAAGAATTATTGAAAAAGGTTCATTATAATGATTGCTTATATAAAATTTAATTTTTAAATTTAATAATTTTAATATAGTAATAAAATAATTTCATAATATGAGAATTTTAATTTGTAGTAGCACAAATATTATTTTCAAAATAAAAATTAAATAAATTAAAATTTACCAACTTATAATAGATGTTTGTTAGATGTTGTGTTTTAAATAAAATTAGGGGGGAGATTGAATCTAAAAATTGAAATTTATGTTAAAGTAAATAATTAGAAGCATCGATAGTTATCGAACAAAGAATTATTCAAAAAGGTTCATTATAATGTTTGTTTTTTTAAATTTAAGTTTTGAATTTAATAATTTTAATATAGCAATAAAATAATTTCATAATATGAGAATTTTAATTTGTAATAGTAGAAATATTATTTTAAAAATAAAGTTAAATATATTAAAATTTATCAACTTAAAGTAGATGTTTGTTAGATGTTACGTTTTAAATAAAATTAGAGGGGAGACTGAATCTAAAAATTGAAATTTATATTAAAGTAATCAATTAGAAGTATCGATAGTTATCGAACAAAGAATTATTGAAAAAGGTTCATTATAATGATTGTTTCTATAAAATTTAAGTTTTAAATTCAGTAATTTTAATATAGTAATAAAATAATTTCATAATATGAGAAAATTAATTTGTAATAGTAGCAATATTATTTTCAAAATAAAAATTAAATAAATTGAAATTTATCAACTTAAAGTAGATGTTTGTTAGATGTTAAGTTTTAAATAAAATTAGAGGGGAGATTGAATCTAGAAATTTAAGTTTTAAATTTAATAATTTTAATATAGTAATAAAATAATTTCATAATAAGAGAACTTAATATTGTAATAGTAGAAATATTATTTTCAAAATAAAAATTAAGTAAATTAAAATTTATCAACTTAACGTAGATGTATGTCAGATGTTAAGTTTTAAATAAAATTAGAGGGAGATTGAGTCTAAAAATTGAAATTTGTATTAAAGTAATCAATTAGAAGCATGGATAGTTATCGAACAAAGAATTATTGAAAAAGGTTCATTATAATGATTGTTTCTATAAAATTTAAGTTTTAAATTTAATAATTTTAATATAGTAATAAAATAATTTCGTAACATGAGAATATTAATTTGTAATAGTAGAAATATTATTTTCAAAATAAAAATTAAATAAACTGAAATTTATCAACTTAAAGTAGTTGTTTGTGAGATGTTAAGTTTTAAATCAAATTAGAGGGGAGATTGAAACTAAAAATTTATGTTTTAAATCTAATAATTTTAACATAGTAATAAAATAATTTCATAATATGAGAACATTAATTTGTAATAGTATAAATATTATTTTCAAAATAAAAATTAAATAAATTGAAATTTATCAACTTAAAGTATATGCTTGTTAGATGTTAAGTTTTAAATAATATTAGAGGGGCGAATGAATCTAAAAATTGAAATTTATATTAAAGTAATCAATTGGAAGCATCGATAGATATCGAACAAAGAATTATTGAAAAAGGTTCAGTATAATGATTGTTTTTATAAAATTTAAGTTTTAAATTGAATAATTTTAATATAGTAATAAAATAATTTCGTAACATGAGAATATTAATTTGTAATAGTAGAAATATTATTTTCAAAATAAAAATTAAATAAACTGAAATTTATCAACTTAAAGTAGTTGTTTGTGAGATGTTAAGTTTTAAATCAAATTAGAGGGGAGATTGAAACTAAAAATTTATGTTTTAAATCTAATAATTTTAACATAGTAATAAAATAATTTCATAATATGAGATTTTTAATTTGTAATAGTAGAAATATTATTTTCAAAATGAAAATTAAATAAATTGAAATTAATCAACTTAAGGTAGATGTTTGTTAGACGGTAAATTTTAAATAAAATGAGAGGGGAGATTGAATCTAAAAATTGAAATTTATATTAAAGTAAACAATTAGAAGCATCGATAGTTATCGAACAAGGAATTATTGAAAAGGGTTCATTATAATGTTTGATCTTGTAAAAATTAAGTTTTAAATTTAATAATTTTAATATAGAAATAAAATAATTTCATAATATGAGAATTTTAATTTGTAGTAGCACAAATATTATTTTCAAAATAAAAATTAAATAAATTAAAATTTATCAACTTAAAGTAGATGTTTGTTAGATGTTACGTTTTAAATAAAATTAGAGGGGAGACTGAATCTAAAAATTGAAATTTATATTAAAGAAATCAATTAGAAGCATCGATAGTTATCGAACAAAGAATTATTGAAAAAGGTTCATTATAATGACTGTTTATATAAAATATAAGTTTTAAATTCAGTAATTTTAATATAGTAATAAAATAATTTCATAATATGAGATTTTTAATTTGTAACAGTAGAAATATTATTTTCAAAATAAAAATTAAATAAATTGAGATTTATCAACTGAAAGTAGATGTTTGTTAGATGTTAAGTTTTAAATAATATTAGAGGGGCGAATGAATCTAAAAAATTGAAATTTATATTAAAGTAATCAATTGGAAGCATCGATAGTTATCGAACAAAGAATTATTGAAAAAGGTTCATTATAATGATTGTTTATATAAAATTTAAGTTTTAAATTTAATAATATTAATATAGTAATAAAATAATTTCATAATATGAGAATTTTAATTTGTAATAGTAGAAATATTACTTTCAAAATAAAAATTAAATAAATTAAAATTTATCAACTTAAAGTAGATGTTTGTTAGATGGTAAATTTTAAATCAAATTAGAGGGGCGATTGAATCTAAAAATTGAAATTTATATTAAAGTAATCAATTAGAAGCATCGATAGTTATCGAACACACAATGATTGAAAAAGGATCATTATAATGTTTGTTTTTATAAAATTTAAGTTTTTAATCAAATAATTTTAACATAGTAATAAAATAATTTAATAATTTGAGAATATTAAGCTGTAGTAGTAGAAATATTATTTTCAAAATAAAAATTAAATAAATTGAAATTTATCAACTTAAAGTAGATGTTTGTTAGATGTTAAGTTTTAAATAATATTAGAGGGGCGAATGAATCTAAAAATTGAAATTTATATTAAAGTAATCAATTAGAAGCATCGATAGTTATCGAACAAAGAATTATTGAAAAAGGTTCATTATAATGATTGCTTATATAAAATTTAATTTTTAAATTTAATAATTTTAATATAGTAATAAAATAATTTCATAATATGAGAATTTTAATTTGTAGTAGCACAAATATTATTTTCAAAATAAAAATTAAATAAATTAAAATTTACCAACTTATAATAGATGTTTGTTAGATGTTGTGTTTTAAATAAAATTAGGGGGGAGATTGAATCTAAAAATTGAAATTTATGTTAAAGTAAATAATTAGAAGCATCGATAGTTATCGAACAAAGAATTATTCAAAAAGGTTCATTATAATGTTTGTTTTTTTAAATTTAAGTTTTGAATTTAATAATTTTAATATAGCAATAAAATAATTTCATAATATGAGAATTTTAATTTGTAATAGTAGAAATATTATTTTAAAAATAAAGTTAAATATATTAAAATTTATCAACTTAAAGTAGATGTTTGTTAGATGTTACGTTTTAAATAAAATTAGAGGGGAGACTGAATCTAAAAATTGAAATTTATATTAAAGTAATCAATTAGAAGTATCGATAGTTATCGAACAAAGAATTATTGAAAAAGGTTCATTATAATGATTGTTTCTATAAAATTTAAGTTTTAAATTCAGTAATTTTAATATAGTAATAAAATAATTTCATAATATGAGAAAATTAATTTGTAATAGTAGCAATATTATTTTCAAAATAAAAATTAAATAAATTGAAATTTATCAACTTAAAGTAGATGTTTGTTAGATGTTAAGTTTTAAATAAAATTAGAGGGGAGATTGAATCTAGAAATTTAAGTTTTAAATTTAATAATTTTAATATAGTAATAAAATAATTTCATAATAAGAGAACTTAATATTGTAATAGTAGAAATATTATTTTCAAAATAAAAATTAAGTAAATTAAAATTTATCAACTTAACGTAGATGTATGTCAGATGTTAAGTTTTAAATAAAATTAGAGGGAGATTGAGTCTAAAAATTGAAATTTGTATTAAAGTAATCAATTAGAAGCATGGATAGTTATCGAACAAAGAATTATTGAAAAAGGTTCATTATAATGATTGTTTCTATAAAATTTAAGTTTTAAATTTAATAATTTTAATATAGTAATAAAATAATTTCATAATATGAGAATATTAATTTGTAATAGTAGAAATATTATTTTCAAAATAGAAATTAAATAAACAGAAATTTATCAACTTAAAGTATATGTTTGTTAGATGTTAAGTTTTAAATAAAATTAGAGGGGAGATTGAATCTAGAAATTTAAGTTTTAAATTTTATAATTTTAATATAGTAATAAAATAATTTCATAATATGAGAACTTAATTTTGTAGTAGTAAAAATATTATTTTCAAAATAAAAATTAAATAAATTAAAATTTATCAACTTAAAGTAGATGTTTGTGAGATGTTATGTTTTAAATAAAATTAGAGGGGAGATTTAATCTAAAAATTGAAATTTGTATTAAAGTAATCAATTAGAAGCATGGATAGTTATCGAACAAAGAATTATTGAAAAAGGTTCATTATAATGATTGTTTATATAAAATTTAAGTTTTAAATTCAGTAATTTTAATATAGTAATAAAATAATTTCATAATATGAGAATATTAATTTGTAATAGTAGAAATATTATTTTCAAAATAGAAATTAAATAAATTAAAATTTGTCAACTTAAAGTAGATGTTTGTTAGATGTTAAGTTTTAAATAAAATTAGAGGGGAGATTGAATCTAAAAATTGAATTTTATATTGAAGTAAACAATTAGAAGCATCGATAGTTATCGAACAAAGAATTATTGAAAAAGGTTCATTACAATGATTGCTTATATAAAATTTAATTTTTAAATTTAATAATTTTAATATAGTAATAAAATAATTTCATAATATGAGAATTTTAATTTGTAGTAGCACAAATATTATTTTCAAAATAAAAATTAAATAAATTAAAATTTACCAACTTATAATAGATGTTTGTTAGATGTTGTGTTTTAAATAAAATTAGGGGGGAGATTGAATCTAAAAATTGAAATTTATGTTAAAGTAAATAATTAGAAGCATCGATAGTTATCGCACAAAGAATTATTCAAAAAGGTTCATTATAATGTTTGTTTTTTTAAATTTAAGTTTTGAATTTAATAATTTTAATATAGCAATAAAATAATTTCATAATATGAGAATTTTAATTTGTAATAGTAGAAATATTATTTTAAAAATAAAGTTAAATATATTAAAATTTATCAACTTAAAGTAGATGTTTGTTAGATGTTACGTTTTAAATAAAATTAGAGGGGAGACTGAATCTAAAAATTGAAATTTATATTAAAGTAATCAATTAGAAGCATCGATAGTTAGCAAACAAAGAATTATTGAAAAGGGTTCATTATAATGTAAGTTTTTATAAAATTTAAGTTTTAAATTTAATAATTTTAATATAGTAATAAAATAATTTCATAACATGAGAATATCAATTTGAAATAGTAGAAATATTATTTTCAAAATAAAAATTAGATAAATTGAAATTTATCAACTTAAAGTAGATGTTTGTTAGAGGGTAAATTTTAAATAAAATGAGAGGGGAGATCGAAACTAAAAATTGAAATTTATATTAAAGTAATCAATTAGAAGCATCGATAGTTATCGAACAAGGAATTGTTGAAAAAGGTTCATTATAATGATTGTTTATATAAAATTTAAGTTTTAAATCTAATTATTTTAACATAGTAATAAAATAATTTCATAATATGAGATTTTTAATTTGTAATAGTAGAAATATTATTTTCAAAATAAAAATTAAATAAATTGAAATTAATCAACTTAAGGTAGATGTTTGTTAGACGGTAAATTTTAAATAAAATGAGAGGGGAGATTGAATCTAAAAATTGAAATTTATATTAAAGTAATTAATTAGAAGCATCGACAGTTATCGAACAAAGAATTATTGAAAAAGGTTCATTATTATGTTTGTTTTTATAAAATATAAGTTTTAAATTCAGTAATTTTAATATAGTAATAAAATAATTTCATAATATGAGATTTTTAATTTGTAACAGTAGAAATATTATTTTCAAAATAAAAATTAAATAAATTGAAATTTATCAACTGAAAGTAGATGTTTGTTAGATGTTAAGTTTTAAATAATATTAGAGGGGCGAATGAATCTAAAAAATTGAAATTTATATTAAAGTAATCAATTGGAAGCATCGATAGTTATCGAACAAAGAATTATTGAAAAAGGTTCATTATAATGATTGTTTATATAAAATTTAAGTTTTAAATTTAATAATATTAATATAGTAATAAAATAATTTCATAATATGAGATTTTTAATTTGTAATAGTAGAAATATTATTTTCAAAATAAAAATTAAATAAATTGAAATTTATCAACTTAAAGTAGATGTTTGTGAGATGTTAAGTTTTATATCAAATTAGAGGGGAGATTGAAACTAAAAATTTATGTTGTAAATTTAATAATTTTAATATAGTAATAAAATAATTTCATAATAAGAGAATTTTAATTTGTAATAGTAGAAATATTATTTTCCAAATAAATACTAAATAAATTAAAATTTATCAACTTAAAGTAGATGTTTGTTAGATGTTAAGTTTTAAAAAAAATTAGAGGGGCGATTGAATCTAAAAATTGAAATTTATATTAAAGAAATCAATTAGAAGCATCGATAGTTATCGAACAAAGAATTATTGAAAAAGGTTCATTATAATGACTGTTTATATAAAATATAAGTTTTAAATTCAGTAATTTTAATATAGTAATAAAATAATTTCATAATATGAGATTTTTAATTTGTAACAGTAGAAATATTATTTTCAAAATAAAAATTAAATAAATTGAAATTTATCAACTTAAAGTAGATGTTTGTTAGATGGTTAATTTTAAATCAAATTAGAGGCGCGATTGAATCTAAAAATTGAAATTTATAGTAAAGTAATCAATTAGAAGCATCGATAGTTATCGAACACAGAATGATTGAAAAAGGTTCATTATAATGACTGTTTATATAAAATATAAGTTTTAAATTCAGTAATTTTAATATAGTAATAAAATAATTTCATAATATGAGATTTTTAATTTGTAATAGTAGAAATATTATTATCAAAATAAAAATTAAATAAATTAAAATTTATCAACTTAAAGTAGATGTTTGTTAGATGTTAAGTTTTAAAAAAAATTAGAGGGGCGATTGAATCTAAAAATTGAAATTTATATTAAAGAAATCAATTAGAAGCATCGATAGTTATCGAACAAAGAATTATTGAAAAAGGTTCATTATAATGTTTGTTTTTATAAAATTTAAGTTTTTAATCAAATAATTTTAACATAGTAATAAAATAATTTCATAATATGAGATTTTTAATTTGTAATAGTAGAAATATTATTTTCAAAATAAAAATTAAATAAATTCAAATTTATCAACTGAAAGTAGATGTTTGTTAGATGTTAAGTTTTAAATAATATTAGAGGGGCGAATGAATCTAAAAATTGAAATTTATATTAAAGTAATCAATTGGAAGCATCGATAGTTATCGAACAAAGAATTATTGAAAAAGGTTCATTATATTGTTTGTTTATATAAAATTTAAGTTTTAAATTGAATAATTTTAATATAGTAATAAAATAATTTCGTAACATGAGAATATTAATTTGTAATAGTAGAAATATTATTTTCAAAATAAAAATTAAATAAACTGAAATTTATCAACTTAAAGTAGTTGTTTGTTAGATGTTAAGTTTTAAATAAAATTAGAGGGGCGATTGAATCTAAAAATTTAAGTTTTAAATTTAATAATATTAATATAGTAATAAAATAATTTCATAATAAGAGAATTTTAATTTGTAATAGTAGAATTATTATTCTCAAAATAAAAATTAAATAAATTGAAATTTATCAACTTAAAGTAGATGTTTGTTTGATGTTAAGTTTTAAATCAAATTAGAGGGGAGATTGAATCTAAAAATTGAAATTTATATTAAAGAAATCAATTAGAAGCATCGATAGTTATCGAACAAAGAATTATTGAAAAAGGTTCATTATAATGACTGTTTATATAAAATATAAGTTTTAAATTCAGTAATTTTAATATAGTAATAAAATAATTTCATAATATGAGATTTTTAATTTGTAACAGTAGAAATATTATTTTCAAAATAAAAATTAAATAAATTGAAATTTATTAACTGAAAGTAGATGTTCGTTAGATGTTAAGTTTTAAATAATATTAGAGGGGCGAATGAATCTAAAAAATTGAAATTTATATTAAAGTAATCAATTGGAAGCATCGATAGTTATCGAACAAAGAATTATTGAAAAAGGTTCATTATAATGATTGTTTATATAAAATTTAAGTTTTAAATTTAATAATATTAATATAGTAATAAAATAATTTCATAATATGAGAATTTTAATTTGTAATAGTAGAAATATTACTTTCAAAATAAAAATTAAATAAATTAAAATTTATCAACTTAAAGTAGATGTTTGTTAGATGGTAAATTTTAAATCAAATTAGAGGGGCGATTGAATCTAAAAATTGAAATTTATATTAAAGTAATCAATTAGAAGCATCGATAGTTATCGAACACAGAATGATTGAAAAAGGATCATTATAATGTTTGTTTTTGTAAAATTTAAGTTTTTAATCAAATAATTTTAACATAGTAATAAAATAATTTAATAATATGAGAATATTAAGCTGTAGTAGTAGAAATATTATTTTCAAAATAAAAATTAAATAAATTGAAATTTATCAACTTAAAGTAGATGTTTGTTACATGTTAAGTTTTAAATAAAATTAGACGGGCGAATGAATCTAAAATTTTATGTTTTAAATCTAATAATTTTAACATAGTAATAAAATAATTTCATAATATGAGATTTTTAATTTGTAATAGTAGAAATATTATTATCAAAATAAAAATTAAATAAATTTTAATTTATCAACTGAAAGTAGATGTTTGTGAGATGTTAAGGTTTAAATAAAATTAGAGGGGAGATTGAATCTAAAAATTCAAATTTGTATTAAAGTAAACAATAAGAAGCATCGATAGTTATCGAACAAAGAATTATTGAAAAAGGTTCATTATAATGTTTGTTTTTATAAAATTTAAGTTTTTAATCAAATAATTTTAACATAGTAATAAAATAATTTCATAATATGAGATTTTTAATTTGTAATAGTAGAAATATTATTTTCAAAATAAAAATTAAATAAATTCAAATTTATCAACTGAAAGTAGATGTTTGTTAGATGTTAAGTTTTAAATAATATTAGAGGGGCGAATGAATCTAAAAATTGAAATTTATATTAAAGTAATCAATTGGAAGCATCGATAGTTATCGAACAAAGAATTATTGAAAAAGGTTCATTATATTGTTTGTTTATATAAAATTTAAGTTTTAAATTGAATAATTTTAATATAGTAATAAAATAATTTCGTAACATGAGAATATTAATTTGTAATAGTAGAAATATTATTTTCAAAATAAAAATTAAATAAACTGAAATTTATCAACTTAAAGTAGTTGTTTGTTAGATGTTAAGTTTTAAATAAAATTAGAGGGGCGATTGAATCTAAAAATTTAAGTTTTAAGTTTAATAATATTAATATAGTAATAAAATAATTTCATAATAAGAGAATTTTAATTTGTAATAGTAGAATTATTATTCTCAAAATAAAAATTAAATAAATTGAAATTTATCAACTTAAAGTAGATGTTTGCTACATGTTAAGTTATAAATAAAATTGGAGGGGAAATTGAATCTAAAGGTTGAACTGTATATTAAAGTAAACAATTAGAAGCATCGATAGTTATGGAACAAGGAATTATTGAAAAAGGTTCATTATAATGATTGTTTCTATAAAATATAAGTTTTAAATTCAGTAATTTTAATATAGTAATAAAATAATTTCATAATATGAGAATATTAATTTGTAATAGTAGCAATATTATTTTCAAAATAAAAATTAAATAAATTGAAATTTATCAACTTAAAGTAGATGTTTGTTAGATGATACGTTTTAAATAAAATTAGAGGGGAGATTGAATCTAAAAATTGAAATTTATATTAAAGTAAACAATTAGAAGCATCGATAGATATCGAACAAAGAATTATTGAAAAAGGTTCACTATAATGTTTGTTTTATAAAATATAAGTTTTAAATTCAGAAATTATAATATAGTAATAAAATAATTTCATAATATGAGATTTTTAATTTGTAACAGTAGAAATATTATTTTCAAAATAAAAATTAAATAAATTGAAATTTATCAACTGAAAGTAGATGTTTGTTAGATGTTAAGTTTTAAATAATATTAGAGGGGCGAATGAATCTAAAAAATTGAAATTTATATTAAAGTAATCAATTGGAAGCATCGATAGTTATCGAACAAAGAATTATTGAAAAAGGTTCATTATAATGATTGTTTATATAAAATTTAAGTTTTAAATTTAATAATATTAATATAGTAATAAAATAATTTCATAATATGAGATTTTTAATTTGTAATAGTAGAAATATTATTTTCAAAATAAAAATTAAATAAATTGAAATTTATCAACTTAAAGTAGATGTTTGTGAGATGTTAAGTTTTAAATCAAATTAGATGGGAGATTGAAACTAAAAATTTATGTTTTAAATTTAATAATTTTAATATAGTAATAAAATAATTTCATAATAAGAGAATTTTAATTTGTAATAGTAGAAATATTATTTTCCAAATAAATACTAAATAAATTAAAATTTATCAACATAAAGTAGATGTTTGTTAGATGTTAAGTATTAAAAAAAAATTAGAGGGGCGATTGAATCTAAAAATTGAAATTTATATTAAAGTAAACAATTAGAAGCATCGATAGTTATCGAACAAAGAATTATTGCAAAAGGTTCATTATAATGATTGTTTATATAAAATTTAAGTTTTAAATTTAATAATTTTAATATAGTAATAAAATAATTTCATAATATGAGAATTTTAATTTGTAATAGTAGAAATATTATTTTCAAAATAAATTAAATAAAATAAAATTGATCAACTTAAAGTAGTTGTTTGTTAGATGTTAAGTTTTAAATAAAATTAGAGGGGAGATTGAATCTAGAAACTGAAATTTATATTAAAGTAAACAATTGGAAGCATCGATAGTCATCGAGCAAAGAATTATTGAAAAAGGTTCATTATAATGACTGTTTATATAAAATTTAAATTCTAAATTCAGTAATTTTAATATAGTAATAAAATAATTTCATAATATGAGAATATTAATTTGCAATAGTAGAAATATTATTTTCAAAATAAAAATTAAATAAATTGAAATTTATCAACTTAATGTAGATGTTTGCTACGTGTTAAGTTATAAATAACATTGGAGGGGAAATTCAATCTAAAGGTTGAACTGTATATTAAAGTAAACAATTAGAAGCATCGATAGTTATCGAACAAGGAATTATTGAAAAAGGTTCATTATAATGATTGTTTCTATAAAATTTAAGTTTTAAATTCAGTAATTTTAATATAGTAATAAAATAATTTCATAATATGAGAATATTAATTTGTAATAGTAGCAATATTATTTTCAAAATAAAAAATTAAATAAATTGAAATTTATCAACTTAAAGTAGATGTTTGTTACATGTTAGGTTTTAAATAAAATGAGAGGGGAGATTGAATCTAAAAATTGAAATTTATATTAAAGTAATCAATTAGAAGCATCGATAGTTATCGAACAAAGAGTTATTGTAAGAGGTTCATTATAATGTGTGCTTTTATAAACCTTAAGTTTTAAATTTAACAAGTTTGATATAGTAATAAAATAATTCCATAATATGAGAATGTAAATTTCTATTAGTAGAAATATTATTTTCAAAATAGAAATTAAATAAATTGAAATTTATCAACTTAAAGTTGATGTTTGTTACATGTTAGGTTTTAAATAAAATGAGAGGGGAGATTGAATCTAAAAATTTAAGTTTTAAATTTAATAATATTAATATAGTAATAAAACAATTTCATAATATGAGAATATTAATTTGTAAGAGTAGAAATATTATTTTCAAAATAAAAAATTAAATAAATTGAAATTTATCAACTTAAAGTAGATGTTTGTTAGATGTTAAGATTTAAATAAAATTAGAGGGGAGATTGAATCTAAAAATTGAAATTTGTATTAAAGTAAACAATTAGAAGCATCAATAGTTATCGAACAAAGAATTATTGAAAAGGGTTCATTATTCTGTTTGCTTTTATAAAATTTAAGTCTTAAATTTAATAATTTTAATATAGTAATAAAATAATTTCATAATATGCGAATTTTAATTTGTAATAGTAGAAATATTACTTTCAAAATAAAAATTAAATAAATTAAAATTTATCAACTTAAAGTAGATGTTTGTTAGATGGTAAATTTTAAATAAAATTAGAGGGGCGAATGAATCTAAAAATTGAAATTTATATTAAAGTAAACAATTAGAAGCATCGATAGATATCGAACACAGAATGATTGAAAAAGGATCATTATAATGTTTGTTTTTATAAAATTTATTTTTAAATCTAATAATTTTAACATAGTAATAAAATAATTTCATAATATGAGTATTTTAATTTGTAATAGTTGAAATATTATTTTCAAAATAAAAATTAAATAAATTGAAATTAATCAAATTAAGGTAGATGTTTGTTCGATGTAAAATTTTAAATAAAATTATAGGGGAGATTGAATCTAAAAATTTAAGTTTTAAATTTAATAATTTTAATATAGTAATAAAATAATTTCATAATATGAGAATATTAATTTGTAATAGTAGAAATATTATTTTCAAAATGAAAATTAAATAAATTGAAATTTATCAACTTAAAGTAGATGTTTGTTACATGTTAGGTTTTAAATAAAATGAGAGGGGAGATTGAATCTAAAAATTTAAGTTTTAAATTTAATAATATTAATATAGTAATAAAACAATTTCATAATATGAGAATATTAATTTGTAATAGTAGAAATATTATTTTCAAAATAAAAATTAAATAAATTGTAATTTATCAACTTAAAGTAGATGTTTGTTAGATGTTAAGTTTTAAAAAAAATTGGAGGGGCGAATGAATCTAAAAATTGAAATTTATATTAAAGTAAACAATTAGAAGCATCGATAGTTATCGAACAAAGAATTATTGAAAAAGGTTCATTATAATGTTTGTTTTTATAAAATTTAATAAGTTTAATATAGTAATGAAATAATTTCATAAAATGAGAATTTTAATTTGTAATAGTAGAAATATTATTTTCAAAATAAAAATTAAATAAATTGAAATTTATCAACTTAAAGTAGATGTTTGTTACATGTTAGGTTTTAAATAAAATGAGAGGGGAGATTGAATCTAAAAATTTAAGTTTTAAATTTAATAATATTAATATAGTAATAAAACAATTTCATAATATGAGAACATTAATTTGTAATAGTAGAAATATTATTTTCAAAATAAAAATTAAATAAATTGTAATTTATCAACTTAAAGTAGATGTTTGTTAGATGTTAAGTTTTAAATAAAATTGGAGGGGCGAATGAATCTAAAAATTGAAATTTATATTAAAGTAAACAATTAGAAGCATCGATAGTTATCGAACAAAGAATTATTGAAAAAGGTTCATTATAATGTTTGTTTTTATAAAATTAAGTTTTAATTTTAATCATTTTAATATCGTAATAAAATAATTTCATAATATGGGAATTTTAATTTGTAATAGTAGAAATGTTATTTTCAAAATAAAAATTAAATAAATTAAAATTTACCAACTTAAAGTAGATTTTTGTCAGATGTTAAGTTTTAAATAAAATTAGAGGGGAGATTGAATCTAAAAATTGAAATTTATATTAAAGTAAACAATTAGAAGCATCGACAGATCTCGAACAAAAAATTATTCAAAAAGGTTCATTATAATGTTTGTTTTTTTTAAATTTAAGTTTCAAATTTAATAATTGTAATATAGCACTAAAATAATTTCATAATATGAGAATTATAATTTGTAGTAGTACAAATATTATTTTCGAAATAAAAATTAAATAAATTAAAATTTCCCAACTTAAAGTAGATTTTTGTTACATGTTAAGTTTTAAATAGAATTACAGGGGAGATTGAGTCTAAAAATTGAATTTTATATTAAAGCCAACAATTAGAAGCATCGACAGTTATCGAACAAAGAATTATTCAAAAAGGTTCACTATAATGTTTGTTTTTATAAAATTTAAGTTTTAAATTTAATAATTGTAATATAGTAATAAAATAATTTCATAATACGAGAATTTTAATTTGTAGTAGTACAAATATTATTTTCGAAATAAAAATTAAATAAATTAAAATTTATCAACTTAAAGTAGATTTTTGTCGGATGTTAAGTTTTAAATAAAATTACAGGGGAGATTGAATCTAAAAATTTAAATTTATATTAAAGTAAACAATTGGAAGCATCGATAGTTATCGAACGAAGAATTATTGAAAAAGGTTCATTATAATGTTTGTTTTTACAAAAATTAAGTTTTAATTTTAATAATTTTAATATAGTAATAAAGTAATTTCATAATATGAGAATTTTAATTTGTAATAGTAGAAATATTATTTTAAAAATAAAAATTAAATAAATTAAAATTTATTAACTTAAAGTTGATGTTTTGTTAGAAGTAAAGTTTTAAATAAAATTAGAGGGGAGATTGAATCTAAAAAATGAAATTTATATTAAAGTAAACAATTAGAAGCATCGATAGTTATCGAACAAAGAATTATTGAAAAGGGTTCATTATTCTGTTTGCTTTTATAAAATTTAAGCTTTAAATTTAACAAGTTTAATATAGTAATAAAATAATTTCATAATATGAGAATTTTAATTTGTAATAGTAGAAATACTATTTTCAAAATAAATTTAAATAAATTAAAATTTATCAACTTAAAGTAGATGTTTGTCAGATGTTCAGTTTGAAATAAAATTAGAGGGGAGATTGAATTTAAAAATTTAAGAATTAAATTTAATAATTTTAATATAGTAATAAAATAATTTCATAATATGCGAATTTTAATTGGTAATAGTAGAAATATTATTTTCAAAATAAAAATTAAATAAATTAAAATTTATCAACTTAAAGTAGATGTTTGTCAGATGTTAAGATTTAAATAAAATTAGAGGGGAGATTGAATCTAAAAATTGAAATTTGTATTAAAGTAAACAATTAGAAGCATCAATAGTTATCGAACAAAGAATTATTGAAAAGGGTTCATTATTCTGTTTGCTTTTATAAAATTTAAGTTTTAAATTTAACAAGTTTAATATAGTAATAAAATAATTCCATAATATGAGAATTTAAATTTGTAGTAGTTGAAATATCATTTTCAAAATAAATATTAAATAAATTAAAATTTATCAACTTAAAGTAGATGTTTGATAAATGTTAAGTTTTAAATAAAATTAGAGTGGAGATTGAATCTAGAAATTTAAGTTTCAAATTTAATAATTTTAATATAGTAATAAAATAATTTCATGATATGGGAATTTTAATTGGTAATCGCAGAAATATTATTTTCAAAATGAAAATTAAGTTAGTTAAAATTTATCAACTTAAAGTAGATGTTTGTTAGATGTTAAGTTTTAAATAAAATTAGAGGGGAGATTGAATCTAAAAATTGAAATTTATATTAAAGTAAACAATTAGAAGCATCGATAGTTATCGAACAAGGAATTATTGAAAAGGGTTCATTATAATGTTTGTTTTTATAAAATTTAAGTTTTAATTTTAATAATTTTAATATAGTAATAAAACGATTTCACAATATGAGAATTTTAATTTGTAGTAGTACAAATATTATTTTCGAAATAAAAATTAAATAAATTAAAATTTACCAACTTAAAGTAGATGTTTGTCAGATGTTAAGTTTTAAATAAAATTAGAGGGAGGATTGAATCTAAAAATTGAAATTTATATTAAAGTGAACAATTAGAAGCATCGATAGTTATCGAACAAGGAATTATTGAAAAGGGTTCATTATACTGTTTGCTTTTATAAAATTTAAGTTTTAAATTTAACAGGTTTAATATAGTAATAAAATAATTCCATAATATGAGAATTTAAATTTGTAGTAGTACAAATATTATTTTCGAAATAAAAATTAAATAAATTAAAATTTACCAACTTAAAGTAGATGTTTGTCAGATGTTAAGTTTTAAATAACATCAGAGGGGAGATTGAATCTAAAAATTGGAAATTATATTAAAGTAAACAATTAGAAGCATCGACAGTTATCGAACAAAGAATTATTGAAAAAGGTTCATTATAATGTTTGTTTTTATAAGAATTAAGTTTTGAATTTATTAATTTTAATATAGTAGTAATATAATTTCGTAATATGAGAATTTTAATTTGTAGTAGAACGAATATTATTTTCAAAATAAGAATTAAATAAATTAAAATTTATCAACTTAAGTAGATGTTTGTTAGATGTTGTGTTTTAAATAAAATTAGAGGGGAGACTGAATCTATAAATTGAAATTTTTATTAAAGCCAGCAATTAGAAGCATCGACAGATCTCGAACAAAGAATTATTCAAAAAGGTTCATTATAATGTTTGTTTTTTTAAAATTTAAGTTTCAAATTTAATAATTGTAATATAGCACTAAAATAATTTCATAATATGAGAATTATAATTTGTAGTAGTACAAATATTATTTTCGAAATAAAAATTAAATAAATTAAAATTTCCCAACTTAAAGTAGATTTTTGTTACATGTTAAGTTTTAAATAGAATTACAGGGGAGATTGAGTCTAAAAATTGAAATTTATATTAAAGCCAACAATTAGAAGCATCGACAGTTATCGAACAAAGAATTATTCAAAAAGGTTCATTATAATGTTTGTTTTTATAAAATTTAAGTTTTAAATTTAATAATTGTAATATAGTAATAAAATAATTTCATAATACGAGAATTTTAATTTGTAGTAGTACAAATATTATTTTCGAAATAAAAGTTAAATAAATTAAAATTTATCAACTTAAAGTAGATTTTTGTCGGATGTTAAGTTTTAAATAAAATTACAGGGGAGATTGAATCTAAAAATTTAAATTTATATTAAAGTAAACAATTGGAAGCATCGATAGTTATCGAACGAAGAATTATTGAAAAAGGTTCATTATAATGTTTGTTTTTACAAAAATTAAGTTTTAATTTTAATAATTTTAATATAGTAATAAAGTAATTTCATAATATGAGAATTTTAATTTGTAATAGTAGAAATATTATTTTAAAAATAAAAATTAAATAAATTAAAATTTATTAACTTAAAGTTGATGTTTTGTTAGAAGTAAAGTTTTAAATAAAATTAGAGGGGAGATTGAATCTAAAAAATGAAATTTATATTAAAGTAAACTATTAGAAGCATCGATAGTTATCGAACAAAGAATTATTGAAAAGGGTTCATTATTCTGTTTGCTTTTATAAAATTTAAGCTTTAAATTTAACAAGTTTAATATAGTAATAAAATAATTTCATAATATGAGAATTTTAATTTGTAATAGTAGAAATATTATTTTCAAAATAAATTTAAATAAATTAAAATTTATCAACTTAAAGTAGATGTTTGTTAGATGTTGATTTTTAAAAAAAATTAGAGGAGAGATTGAATCTGAAAATTTAAGTTTAAAATTTAATAATTTTAACATAGTAATAAAATAATTTCATAATATGAGAATATTAATTAGTAATAGTAGAAATATTATTTTCAAAATAAAAATGAATAAATAAAAATTTATCAACTTAAAGTAGATGTTTGTCTGATGTTCAGTTTTAAATAAAATTAGAGATGAGATTGAATTTAAAAATTTAAGTCTTAAATTTAATAATTTTAATATAGTAATAAAATAATTTCATAATATGCGAATTTTAATTGGTAATAGTAGAAATATTATTTTCAAAATAAAAATTAAATAAATTAAAATTTATCAACTTAAAGTAGATGTTTGTTAGATGTTGATTTTTAAAAAAAATTAGAGGAGAGATTGAATCTGATAATTTAAGTTTTAAATTTAATAATTTTAACATAGTAATAAAATAATTTCATAATATGAGAATATTAATTAGTAATAGTAGAAATATTATTTTCAAAATAAGAATGAATAAATAAAAATTTATCAACTTAAAGTAGATGTTTGTCTGATGTTCAGTTTTAAATAAAATTAGAGATGAGATTGAATTTAAAAATTTAAGTCTTAAATTTAATAATTTTAATATAGTAATAAAATAATTTCATAATATGCGAATTTTAATTGGTAATAGTAGAAATATTATTTTCAAAATAAAAATTAAATAAATTAAAATTTATCAACTTAAAGTAGATGTTTGTTAGATGTTGATTTTTAAAAATAATTAGAGGAGAGATTGAATCTGAAAATTTAAGTTTAAAATTTAATAATTTTAACATAGTAATAAAATAATTTCATAATATGCGAATTTTAATTGGTAATAGTAGAAATATTATTTTCAAAATAAAAGTTAAATAAATTAAAATTTATCAACTTAAAGTAGATGTTTGATAAATGTTAAGTTTTAAATAAAATTAGAGTGGAGATTGAATCTAGAAATTTAAGTTTCAAATTTAATAATTTTAATATAGTAATAAAATAATTTCATAATATGCGAATTTTAATTGGTAATAGTAGAAATATTATTTTCAAAATAAAAATTAAATAAATTAAAATTTATCAACTTAAAGTAGATGTTTGTTAGATGTTGAGTTTTAAATAAAATTAGAGGAGAGATTGAATCTGAAAATTTAAATTTTAAATTTAATAATTTTAACATAGTAATAAAATAATTTCATAATATGAGAATATTAATTAGAAATAGTAGAAATATTATTTTTAAAATAAAAATGAATAAATTAAAATTTATCAACTTAAAGTAGATGTTTGTTACATGTAAAGTTTTAAATAAAATTACAGGGGAGATTGAGTCTAAAAATTGAAATTTATATTAAAGTAAACAATTAGAAGCATCGATAGTTATCGAACAAAGAATTATTGAAAAAGCTTCATTATAACGTTTATTTTTATAAAATTTAAGTTTTGAATTTAATAATTTTAATATAGTAATAAAATAATTTCATAATGTGAGAATTTTAATTTGTAATAGTAGAAATATTATTTTCAAAATGAAAATTAACTAAATTAAAAATCATCAACTTAATGTAGATGTTTGTTAGATATTAATTTTTAAATAAAATTAGAGGGGAGATTGAACATAAAAATTGAATTTTATATTAAAATAAACAATTAGAAGCATCGATAGTTATCGAACAAGGAATTATTGAAAAAGGTTCGTTATAATGTTTGTTTTTATAAAATTAAGTTTTAATTTTAATAATTTTAATATAGTAATAAAATAATTTCATAATATGAGAATTTTAAATTGTAATAGTAGAAATATTATTTTCAAAATAAAAATTAAATAAATTAAAATTTATCAACTTAAAGTAAATGTTTGTTAGATGTTGATTTTTAAAAAAAATTAGAGGAGAGATTGAATCTGAAAATTTAAGTTTTAAACTTAATAATTTTAACATAGTAATAAAATAATTTCATAATATGAGAATATTAATTAGTAATAGTAGAAATATTATTTTCAAAATAAAAATGAATAAATAAAAATTTATCAACTTAAAGTAGATGTTTGTCAGATGTTCAGTTTTAAATAAAATTAGAGATGAGATTGAATTTAAAAATTTAAGTCTTAAATTTAATAATTTTAATATAGTAATAAAATAATTTCATAATATGAGAATTTTAAATTGTAATAGTAGAAATATTATTTTCAAAATAAAAATTAAATAAATTAAAATTTATCAACTTAAAGTAGATGTTTGTTAGATGTTGATTTTTAAAAAAAATTAGAGGAGAGATTGAATCTGATAATTTAAGTTTTAAATTTAATAATTTTAACATAGTAATAAAATAATTTCATAATATGAGAATATTAATTAGTAATAGTAGAAATATTATTTTCAAAATAAAAATGAATAAATAAAAATTTATCAACTTAAAGTAGATGTTTGTCTGATGTTCAGTTTTAAATAAAATTAGAGATGAGATTGAATTTAAAAATTTAAGTCTTAAATTTAATAATTTTAATATAGTAATAAAATAATTTCATAATATGCGAATTTTAATTGGTAATAGTAGAAATATTATTTTCAAAATAAAAATTAAATAAATTAAAATTTATCAACTTAAAGTAGATGTTTGTTAGATATTAATTTTTAAATAAAATTAGAGGGGAGATTGAACATAAAAATTGAATTTTATATTAAAATAAACAATTAGAAGCATCGATAGTTATCGAACAAGGAATTATTGAAAAAGGTTCGTTATAATGTTTGTTTTTATAAAATTAAGTTTTAATTTTAATAATTTTAATATAGTAATAAAATAATTTCATAATATGAGAATTTTAAATTGTAATAGTAGAAATATTATTTTCAAAATAAAAATTAAATAAATTAGAATTTATCAACTTAAAGTAGATGTTTGTTAGATGTTGATTTTTAAAAAAAATTAGAGGAGAGATTGAATCTGATAATTTAAGTTTTAAATTTAATAATTTTAACATAGTAATAAAATAATTTCATAATATGAGAATATTAATTAGTAATAGTAGAAATATTATTTTCAAAATAAAAATGAATAAATAAAAATTTATCAACTTAAAGTAGATGTTTGTCTGATGTTCAGTTTTAAATAAAATTAGAGATGAGATTGAATTTAAAAATTTAAGTCTTAAATTTAATAATTTTAATATAGTAATAAAATAATTTCATAATATGCGAATTTTAATTGGTAATAGTAGAAATATTATTTTCAAAATAAAAATTAAATAAATTAAAATTTATCAACTTAAAGTAGATGTTTGTTAGATATTAATTTTTAAATAAAATTAGAGGGGAGATTGAACATAAAAATTGAATTTTATATTAAAATAAACAATTAGAAGCATCGATAGTTATCGAACAAGGAATTATTGAAAAAGGTTCGTTATAATGTTTGTTTTTATAAAATTAAGTTTTAATTTTAATAATTTTAATATAGTAATAAAATAATTTCATAATATGAGAATTTTAAATTGTAATAGTAGAAATATTATTTTCAAAATAAAAATTAAATAAATTAAAATTTATCAACTTAAAGTAGATGTTTGTTAGATGTTGATTTTTAAAAAAAATTAGACTAGAGATTGAATCTGAAAATTTAAGTTTTAAATTTAATAATTTTAACATAGTAATAAAATAATTTCATAATATGAGAATATTAATTAGTAATAGTAGAAATATTATTTTCGAAATAAAAATTAAATAAATTAAAATTTATCAACTTAAAGTAGATGTTTGTTAGATGTTGATTTTTAAAAAAAATTAGAGGAGAGATTGAATCTGAAAATTTAAGTTTTAAATTTAATAATTTTAACATAGTAATAAAATAATTTCATAATATGCGAATTTTAATTGGTAATAGTAGAAATATTATTTTCAAAATAAAAATTAAATAAATTAAAATTTATCAACTTAAAGTAGATGTTTGATAAATGTTATGTTTTAAATAAAATTAGAGTGGAGATTGAATCTAGAAATTTAAGTTTCAAATTTAATAATTTTAATATAGTAATAAAATAATTTCATAATATGAGAATATTAATTAGTAATAGTAGAAATATTATTTTCAAAATAAAAATGAATAAATTAAAATTTATCAACTTAAAGTAGATGTTTGTTACATGTAAAGTTTTAAATAAAATTACAGGGGAGATTGAGTCTAAAAATTGAAATTTATATTAAAGTAAACAATTAGAAGCATCGATAGTTATTGAACAAAGAATTATTGAAAAAGCTTCATTATAACGTTTATTTTTATAAAATTTAAGTTTTGAATTTAATAATTTTAATATAGTAATAAAATAATTTCATAATGTGAGAATTTTAATTTGTAATAGTAGAAATATTATTTTCAAAATGAAAATTAACTAAATTAAAAATCATCAACTTAATGTAGATGTTTGTTAGATATTAATTTTTAAATAAAATTAGAGGGGAGATTGAACATAAAAATTGAATTTTATATTAAAATAAACAATTAGAAGCATCGACAGTTATCGAACAAGGAATTATTGAAAAAGGTTCGTTATAATGTTTGTTTTTATAAAATTAAGTTTTAATTTTAATAATTTTAATATAGTAATAAAATAATTTCATAATATGAGAATTTTAAATTGTAATAGTAGAAATATTATTTTCAAAATAAAAATTAAATAAATTAAAATTTATCAACTTAAAGTAGATGTTTGTTAGATGTTGATTTTTAAAAAAAATTAGAGGGGAGATTGAACATAAAAATTGAATTTTATATTAAAATAAACAATTAGAAACATCGATAGTTATCGAACAAGGAATTATTGAAAAAGGTTCGTTATAATGTTTGTTTTTGTAAAATTAAGTTTTAATTTTAATAATTTTAATATAGTAATAAAATAATTTCATAATATGAGAATTTTAAATTGTAATAGTAGAAATATTATTTTCAAAATAAAAATTAAATAAATTAAATTTTATCAACTTAAGTAGATGTTTGTTAGATGTTGATTTTTAAATAAAATTAGAGGAGAGATTGAATCTGAAAATTTAAGTTTTAAATTTAATAATTTTAACATAGTTATAAAATAATTTCATAATATGAGAATATTAATTAGTAATAGTAGAAATATTATTTTCAAAATAAAAATGAATAAATAAAAATTTATCAACTTAAAGTAGATGTTTGTCTGATGTTCAGTTTTAAATAAAATTAGAGATGAGATTGAATTTAAAAATTTAAGTCTTAAATTTAATAATTTTAATATAGTAATAAAATAATTTCATAATATGCGAATTTTAATTGGTAATAGTAGAAATATTATTTTCAAAATAAAAATTAAATAAATTAAAATTTATCAACTTAAAGTAGATGTTTGTTAGATGTAAAGTTTTAAATAAAATTAGAGGGGAGATTGAATTTAAAAATTTAAGTCTTAAATTTAATAACTTTAATATAGTAATAAAATAATTTTATAATTTGAGAATTTTAATTTGTAATAGTAGAAATATTATTTTCAAAATAAAAATTAAAAAAAATTAAAATTCGTCAACTTAAAGTAGATTTTTGTTACATGTTAAGTTTTAAATAAAATTACAGGGGAGATTGAGTCTAAAAATTGAAATTTATATTAGAGCCAACAATTAGAAGCATCGACAGTTATCGAACAAAGAATTATTCAAAAAGGGTTCATTATAATGTTTGTTTTTATAAAATTTAAGTTTATAAATTTGATTAAATTTGATAAAATTTATAAAATTGTAATATAGTAATAAAATAATTTCATAATACGAGAATTTTATTTTGTAGTAGTACAAATATTATTTTCGAAATAAAAATGAATAAATTAAAATTTATCAACTTAAAGTAGATGTTTGTTAGATGCTAAGTTTTAAATAAAATTAGAGGGGAGAATGAATCTAAAAATTGAAATTTATATTAAAGTAAACAATTAGGAGCATCGATAGCTATCGAATCATGAATTATCTCTCGCTCGGTCCTCGGTACGTTGGGACTTGGAACAATATCGGCAGTAAAATTTTTCGAGATATTTCTTTAAATAGCGTTATGAGGTATGAATATTTTCACACAAATCGCAATATAATTCAAATCTACGTCGGGAATAAACGTTTTTTTCGTTGTAATTAAATTAAAAAAAAAAGCGGATGGAGACGACTCGACCCGTCGAACTTACTCTCGCTCGGTCCTCGGTTCGTAGGGAATAGAAGAATTTTTGACCGAAAAGTTTTTTTGAGTTAGTTCGTTAAATAGCGTTAGGAGGTATGAATATCTTTATATACATCGCAATATAATTCAATTCTACGTCGGGATTAAACGTTTTTTCCGTTCTAACCAATTTAAAAAAAAATAGTGGACGGAGACGACTCGACCCGTCGATCTTATCCTAGCTCGGTCCTCGGTGCGTTGGGACTTGGAAAAATTTCGGCCCAAAGGTTTTTTCGAGTTATTTCGTTAAAAAGCGTTATGAGGTATGAATATTTTTACATAAATCGCAATATAATTCGATTTTACGTATGGATTAAACATTCTTTTGTTCCAAAAAGGTTTAAAAAAAGTAGTGAACCGACTCGACTCGACCCGTCGAACTTAATCTCGCTCGGTCCTCGGAACGTAGGGACTTCGAAAAACTTCGGCCGAAAGGTTTTTTCGAGTTATTACGTTAAAAAGCGTTATGAGGTATGAATATTTTCACACAAATCGCAATATAATTCAATTCTACGTCGGGATTAAACTTCTCTTCCGTTCTAATCAATTAAAAAAAAATAGTGGACGGAGACGAGTCGACCCGTCGAACTTACTCTCGCTCGGTCCTCGGCAGGTTCGGACTTAGAACAATTTGGGCCGAAAGATTTTTTCGAGATAATTCTTTAAATAGCGTTATGAGGTATGAATATTTTCACACAAATCGCAATATAATTCAATTCTACGTCGGGATTAAACGTTTCTTCCGCTCTAATCACCTTAAAAAAAAATAGTGGACCGAGCCGACTCGACCCGTCGAACTTAATCTCGCTCGGTCCTCGGTACGTAGGGACTTCGAAAAACTTCGGCCGAAAGGTTTTTTCGAGTTATTTCGTTAAAAAGCGTTATGAGGTATGAATATTTTCACACAAATCGCAATATAATTCAATTCTACGTCGGGATTAAACGTTTCTTCCGTTCTAATCAATTTAAAAAAAAATAGTGGACGGAGACGACTCGACCCGTCGAACTTACCCTAGCTCGGTCCACGGTGCGTTGGGACTTGGAACAATTTCGGCCGAAAGGTTTTTTCGAGTTATTTCGTTAAAAAGCGTTATGAGTTATGAATATTTTCACACAAATCGCAATATAATTCAATTCTACGTCGGGATTAAACGTTTTTTCCGTTCTAATCAATTAAAAAAAAATAGTGGACGGAGACGACTCGACCCGTCGAACTTACTCTCGCTCGGTCCTCGGTACGTTGGGACTTAGTAGAATTTTTGACCGAAAAGTTTTTTCGAGTAATTTCGTTAATTAGCGTTATGCGGTATGAATATTTTTCATAAATCGCAATATAATTCGATTTTACGTATGGATTAAACATTTTTTTCGTTCCAAAAAGGTTTAAAAAAAGTAGTGAACCGACTCGACTCGACCCGTCGAACTTACTCTCGCTCGATCCTCGGTACGTTGGGACTTAGTAGAATTTTTGACCGAAAAGTTTTTTCGAGTAATTTCGTTAATTAGCGTTATGCGGTATGAATATTTTTACATAAATCGCAATATAATTCGATTTTACGTATGGATTAAACATTCTTTTGTTCCAAAAAGGTTTAAAAAAAGTAGTGAACCGACTCGACTCGACCCGTCGAACTTAATCTCGCTCGGTCCTCGGAACGTAGGGACTTCGCAAAACTTCGGCCGAAAGGTTTTTTCGAGTTATTACGTTAAAAAGCGTTATGAGGTATGAATATTATCACACAAATCGCAATATAATTCAATTCTACGTCGGGATTAATCGTCTCTTCCATTCTAATCAATTAAAAATAAATAGTGGACGGAGACGAGTCGACCCGTCGAACTTACTCTCGCTCGGTCCTCGGCAGGTTCGGACTTAGAACAATTTGGGCCGAAAGATTTTTTCGAGATAATTCTTTAAATAGCGTTATGAGGTATGAATATTTTCACACAAATCGCAATATAATTCAATTCTACGTCGGGATTAAACGTTTTTTCCGTTCTAATCAATTTAAAAAAAAATAGTGGACGGAGACGACTCGACCCGTCGATTTTATCCTAGCTCGGTCCTCGGTGCGTTGGGACTTGGAAAAATTTCGGCCCAAAGGTTTTTTCGAGTTATTTCGTTAAAAAGCGTTATGAGGTATGAATATTTTTACATAAATCGCAATATAATTCGATTTTACGTATGGATTAAACATTTTTTTCGTTCCAAAAAGGTTTAAAAAAAGTAGTGAACCGACTCGACTCGACCCGTCGAACTTACCCTCGCTCGGTCCTCGGCAGGTTGGGACTTAGTAGAATTTTTGACCGAAAAGTTTTTTCGAGTAATTTCGTTAAATAGCGTTATGCGGTATGAATATTTTTACATAAATCGCAATATAATTCGATTTTACGTTTGGATTAAACATTTTTTTTGTTCCAAAAAGGTTTAAAAAAAGTAGTGAACCGACTCGACTCGACCCGTCGAACTTACTCTCACTCGGTCCTCGGCAGGTTGGGACTTAGAACAATTTGGGCCGAAAGGTTTTTTCGAGTTATTTCGTTAAAGAGCGTTATGAGATATGACCATTTTCACATAAATCGCAACATAATTCGATTTTACGTATGGATTAAACATTTTTTTTGTTCCAAAAAGGTTTAAAAAAAGTAGTGAGCCGACTCGACTCGACCCGTCGAACTTACTCTCGCTCGATCCTCGGTACGTTGGGACTTAGTAGAATTTTTGACCGAAAAGTTTTTTCGAGTAATTTCGTTAAATAGCGTTATGCGGTATGAATATTTTTACATAAATCGCAATATAATTCGATTTTACGTATGGAATAAACATTTTTTTTGTTCCAAAAAGGTTTAAAAAAAGTAGTGAACCGACTCGACTCGACCCGTCGAACTTAATCTCGCTCGGTCCTCGGTACGTAGGGACTTCGAAAAACTGCGGCCGAAAGGTTTTTTCGAGTTATTACGTTAAAAAGCGTTATGAGGTATGAATATTTCCACACAAATCGCAATATAATTCAATTCTACGTCGGGATTGAACGTTTCTTCCGTTCTAATCAATTTAAAAAAAAATAGTGGACGGAGACGAGTCGACCCGTCGAACTTACTCTCGCTCGGTCCTCGGCAGGTTCGGACTTAGAACAATTTGGGCCGAAAGGTTTTTTCGAGATAATTCTTTAAATAGCGTTATGAGGTATGAATATTTTCACACAAATCGCAATATAATTCAATTCTACGTCGGGATTAAACGTTTTTTCCGTTCTAATCAATTTAAAAAAAAATAGTGGACGGAGACGACTCGACCCGTCGAACTTACCTTAGCTCGGTACTCGGTGCGTTGGGACTTGGAAAAATTTCGGCCGAAAGGTTTTTTCGAGTTATTTCGTTAAAAAGCGTTATGAGGTATGAATATTTTTACATAAATCGCAATATAATTCGATTTTACGTTTGGATTAAATATTTTTTTTGTTCCAAAAAGGTTTAAAAAAAGTAGTGAACCGACTCGACTCGACCCGTCGAACTTGCTCTCGCTCGGTCCTCGGTACGTAGGGACTTCGAAAAATTTCGGCCGAAAGGTTTTTTCGAGTTATTTCGTTAAAAAGCGTTATGTGGTATAAATATTTTTAAATAAATCGCAATATAATTCGATTTTACGTATGGATTAAACATTTTTTTCGTTCCAAAAAGGTTTAAAAAAAGTAGTGAACCGACTCGACTCGACCCGTCGAACTTACTCTCGCTCGATCCTCGGTACGTTGGGACTTAGTAGAATTTTTGACCGAAAAGTTTTTTCGAGTAATTTCAATAAATAGCGTTATGCGTTATGAATATTTTTACATAAATCGCAATATAATTAGATTTTACGTATGGAATAAACATTTTTTTTGTTCCAAAAAGGTTTAAAAAAAGTAGTGAGCCGACTCGACTCGACCCGTCGAACTTAATCTCGCTCGTTCCTCGGTACGTAGGGACTTCGAAAAACTTCGGCCGAAAGGTTTTTTCGAGTTATTACGTTAAAAAGCGTTATGAGGGATGAATATTTTCACACAAATCGCAATATAATTCAATTCTACGTCGGGATTGAACGTTTCTTCCGTTCTAATCAATTTAAAAAAAAATAGTGGACGGAGACGAGTCGACCCGTCGAACTTACTCTCGCTCGGTCCTCGGTACGTTGGGACTTAGTAGAATTTTTGACCGAACGGTTTTTTCGAGTTATTTCGTTAAATAGCGTTGTGCGGTATGAATATTTTTAGATAAATTGCAATATAATTCGATTTTGCGTATGGATTAATCATTTTTTTTTGTTCCAAAAAGGTTTAAAAAAAGTAGTGAACCGACTCGACTCGATCCGTCGAACTTACTCTCGCTCGGTCCTCGGCAGGTTGGGACTTAGAACAATTTGGGCCGAAAGGTTTTTGGAGATAATTCTTTAAATAGCGTTATGAGGTATGAATATTTTCACCCAAATCGCAACATAATTCAATTCTACGTCGGGATTAAGCGTTTTTTCCGTTCTAATCAATTAAAAAAAAATAGTGGACGGAGACGACTCGACCCGTCGAACTTACTCTCGCTCGGTCCTCGGTACGTTGGGACTTAGTAGAATTTTTAACCGAACGGTTTTTTCGAGTTATTTCGTTAAATAGCGTTATGCGGTATGAATATTTTTACATAAATCGCAATATAATTCGATTTTACGTTTGGATTAAACATTTTTTTTGTTCCAAAAAGGTTTAAAAAAAGTAGTGAACCGACTCGACTCGACCCGTCGAACTTACTCTCACTCGGTCCTCGGCAGGTTGGGACTTAGAACAATTTGGGCCGAAAGGTTTTTTCGAGTTATTTCGTTAAAGAGCGTTATGAGATATGACCATTTTCACATAAATCGCAAAATAATTCGATTTTACGTATGGATTAAACATTTTTTTTGTTCCAAAAAGGTTTAAAAAAAGTAGTGAGCCGACTCGACTCGACCCGTCGAACTTAATCTCGCTCGGTCCTCGGTACGTAGGGACTTCGAAAAACTTCGGCCGAAAGGTTTTTTCGAGTTATTACGTTAAAAAGCGTTATGAGGTATGAATATTTCCACACAAATCGCAATATAATTCAATTCTACGTCGGGATTGAACGTTTCTTCCGTTCTAATCAATTTAAAAAAAAATAGTGGACGGAGACGAGTCGACCCGTCGAACTTACTCTCGCTCGGTCCTCGGCAGGTTCGGACTTAGAACAATTTGGGCCGAAAGGTTTTTTCGAGATAATTCTTTAAATAGCGTTATGAGGTATGAATATTTTCACACAAATCGCAATATAATTCAATTCTACGTCGGGATTAAACGTTTTTTCCGTTCTAATCAATTTAAAAAAAAATAGTGGACGGAGACGACTCGACCCGTCGAACTTACCTTAGCTCGGTACTCGGTGCGTTGGGACTTGGAAAAATTTCGGCCGAAAGGTTTTTTCGAGTTATTTCGTTAAAAAGCGTTATGAGGTATAAATATTTTTAATAAATCGCAATATAATTCGATTTTACGTATGGATTAAACATTTTTTTCGTTCCAAAAAGGTTTAAGAAAAGTAGTGATCCGACTCGACTCGACCCATCGAACTTACTCTCGCTCGATCCTCGGTACGTTGGGACTTAGTAGAATTTTTGACCGAAAAGTTTTTTCGAGTAATTTCGTTAAATAGCGTTATGCGGTATGAATATTTTTACATAAATCGCAATATAATTCGATTTTACGTATGGATTAAACATTTTTTTTGTTCTAATCAATTAAAAAAAAATAGTGGACGGAGACGACTCGACCCGTCGAACTTACTCTCGCTCGGTCTTCAGCAGGTTGGGACTTAGATCAATTTGGGCCGAAAGGTTTTTTCGAGTTATTTCGTTAAAAAGCGTTATGAGGTATGAATATTTTTACATAAATCGCAATATAATTCGATTTTACGTTTGGATTAAATATTTTTTTTGTTCCAAAAAGGTTTAAAAAAAGTAGTGAACCGACTCGACTCGACCCGTCGAACTTACTCTCGCTCGGTCCTCGGTACGTTGGGACTTAGTAGAATTTTTAACCGAAAAGTTTTTTCGTGTTATTTCGTTAAAGAGCGTTATGAGGTATGACCATTTTTACATAAATCGCAATATAATTCGATTTTACGTATGGATTAAACATTTTTTTGTTCCAAAAAGGTTTAAAAAAAGTAGTGAACCGACTCGACTCGATCCGTCGAACTTACTCTCGCTCGGTCCTCGGCAGGTTGGGACTTAGTAGAATTTTTGACCGAAAAGTTTTTTCGAGTAATTTCGTTAAATAGCGTTATGCGGTATGAATATTTTCACCCAAATCGCAACATAATTCGATTTTACGTATGGATTAAACATTTTTTTGTTCCAAAAAGGTGTAAAAAAAGTAGTGAACCGACTCGACTCGATGCGTCGAACTTACTCTCGCTCGGTCCTCGGCAGGTTGGGACTTCGAAAAACTTCAGCCGAAAGGTTTTTTCGAGTTATTTCGTTAAATAGCGTTGTGCCGTATGAATATTTTTAGATAAATTGCAATATAATTCAATTCTACGTCGGGATTAAGCGTTTTTTCCGTTCTAATCAATTAAAAAAAAATAGTGGACGGAGACGACTCGACCCGTCGAACTAACTCTCGCTCGGTCCTCGGTACGTTGGGACTTAGTAGAATTTTTGACCGAAAAGTTTTTTCGTGTTATTTCGTTAAAGAGCGTTATAAGGTATGACCATTTTTACATAAATCGCAATATAATTCGATTTTACGTATGGATTAAACATTTTTTTGTTCCAAAAAGGTTTAAAAAAAGTAGTGAACCGACTCGACTCGATCCGTCGAACTTACTCTCGCTCGGTCCTCGGCAGGTTGGGACTTCGAAAAACTTCGGCCGAAAGTTTTTTTCGATTTATTTCGTTAAATAGCGTTGTGCGGTATGAATATTTTTAGATAAATTGCAATATAATTCGATTTTGCGTATGGATTAATCATTTTTTTTTGTTCCAAAAAGGTTTAAAAAATGTAGTGAACCGACTCGTCTCGATCCGTCAAACTTACTCTCGCTCGGTCCTCGGCAGGTTGGGACTTAGAACAATTTGGGCCGTAAGGTTTTTGGAGATAATTCTTTAAATAGCGTTATGAGGTATGAATATTTTCACCCAAATCGCAACATAATTCAATTCTACGTCGGGATTAAGCGTTTTTTCCGTTCTAATCAATTAAAAAAAAATAGTGGACGGAGACGACTCGACCCGTCGAACTTACTCTCGCTCGGTCCTCGGTACGTTGGGACTTAGTAGAATTTTTGACCGAAAAGTTTTTTCGTGTTATTTCGTTAAAGAGCGTTATGAGGTATGACCATTTTTACATAAATCGCAATATAATTCGATTTTACGTATGGATTAAACATTTTTTTGTTCCAAAAAGGTTTAAAAAAAGTAGTGAACCGACTCGACTCGATCCGTCGAACTTACTCTCGCTCGGTCCTCGGCAGGTTGGGACTTAGAACAATTTGGGCCGAAAGGTTTTTGGAGATAATTCTTTAAATAGCGTTATGAGGTATGATTATTTTCACCCAAATCGCAACATAATTCAATTCTACGTCGGGATTAAGCGTTTTTTCCGTTCTAATCAATTAAAAAAAAATAGTGGACGGAGACGACTCGACCCGTCGAACTAACTCTCGCTCGGTCCTCGGTACGTTGGGACTTAGTAGAATTTTTGACCGAAAAGTTTTTTCGTGTTATTTCGTTAAAGAGCGTTATGAGGTATGACCATTTTTACATAAATCGCAATATAATTCGATTTTACGTATGGATTAAACATTTTTTTGTTCCAAAAAGGTTTAAAAAAAGTAGTGAACCGACTCGACTCGATCCGTCGAACTTACTCTCGCTCGGTCCTCGGCAGGTTGGGACTTAGAACAATTTGGGCCGAAAGGTTTTTGGAGATAATTCTTTAAATAGCGTTATGAGGTATGATTATTTTCACCCAAATCGCAACATAATTCAATTCTACGTCGGGATTAAGCGTTTTTTCCGTTCTAATCAATTAAAAAAAAATAGTGGACGGAGACGACTCGACCCGTCGAACTTACTCTCGCTCGGTCTTCGGTACGTTGGGACTTAGTAGAATTTTTGACCGAAAAGTTTTTTCGAGTAATTTCGTTAAATAGCGTTATGCGGTATGAATATTTTCACCCAAATCGCAACATAATTCGATTTTACGTATGGATTAAACATTTTTTTGTTCCAAAAAGGTGTAAAAAAAGTAGTGAACCGACTCGACTCGATGCGTCGAACTTACTCTCGCTCGGTCCTCGGCAGGTTGGGACTTCGAAAAACTTCAGCCGAAAGGTTTTTTCGAGTTATTTCGTTAAATAGCGTTGTGCCGTATGAATATTTTTAGATAAATTGCAATATAATTCGATTTTGCGTATGGATTAATCATTTTTTTTTGTTCCAAAAAGGTTTAAAAAAAGTAGTGAACCGACTCGTCTCGATCCGTCGAACTTACTCTCGCTCGGTCCTCGGCAGGTTGGCACTTAGAACAATTTGGGCCGTAAGGTTTTTGGAGATAATTCTTTAAATAGCGTTATGAGGTATGAATATTTTCACCCAAATCGCAACATAATTCAATTCTACGTCGGGATTAAGCGTTTTTTCCGTTCTAATCAATTAAAAAAAAATAGTGGACGGAGACGACTCGACCCGTCGAACTTACTCTCGCTCGGTCCTCGGTACGTTGGGACTTAGTAGAATTTTTGACCGAAAGGTTTTTTCGAGTTATTTCGTTAAATAGCGTTGTGCGGTATGAATATTTTTAGATAAATTGCAATATAATTCGATTTTGCGTATGGATTAATCATTTTTTTTTGTTCCAAAAAGGTTTAAAAAAAGTAGTGAACCGACTCGACTCGATCCGTCGAACTTACTCTCGCTCGGTCCTCGGCAGGTTGGGACTTCGAAAAACTTCGGCCGAAAGTTTTTTTCGATTTATTTCGTTAAATAGCGTTGTGCGGTATGAATATTTTTAGATAAATTGCAATATAATTCGATTTTGCGTATGGATTAATCATTTTTTTTTGTTCCAAAAATGTTTAAAAAATGTAGTGAACCGACTCGTCTCGATCCGTCAAACTTACTCTCGCTCGGTCCTCGGCAGGTTGGGACTTAGAACAATTTGGGCCGAAAGGTTTTTGGAGATAATTCTTTAAATAGCGTTATGAGGTATGAATATTTTCACCCAAATCGCAACATAATTCAATTCTACGTCGGGATTAAGCGTTTTTTCCGTTCTAATCAATTAAAAAAAAATAGTGGACGGAGACACTCGGCCAGTCGAATTTACTCTCGCTCGGTCCTCGGTACGTTGGGACTTAGTAGAATTTTTGACCGAAAAGTTTTTTCGTGTTATTTCGTTAAAGAGCGTTATAAGGTATGACCATTTTTACATAAATCGCAATATAATTCGATTTTACGTATGGATTAAACATTTTTTTGTTCCAAAAAGGTTTAAAAAAAGTAGTGAACCGACTCGACTCGATCCGTCGAACTTACTCTCGCTCGGTCCTCGGCAGGTTGGGACTTCGAAAAACTTCGGCCGAAAGTTTTTTTCGATTTATTTCGTTAAATAGCGTTGTGCGGTATGAATATTTTTAGATAAATTGCAATATAATTCGATTTTGCGTATGGATTAATCATTTTTTTTTGTTCCAAAAAGGTTTAAAAAATGTAGTGAACCGACTCGTCTCGATCCGTCAAACTTACTCTCGCTCGGTCCTCGGCAGGTTGGGACTTAGAACAATTTGGGCCGTAAGGTTTTTGGAGATAATTCTTTAAATAGCGTTATGAGGTATGAATATTTTCACCCAAATCGCAACATAATTCAATTCTACGTCGGGATTAAGCGTTTTTTCCGTTCTAATCAATTAAAAAAAAATAGTGGACGGAGACGACTCGACCCGTCGAACTTACTCTCGCTCGGTCCTCGGTACGTTGGGACTTAGTAGAATTTTTGACCGAAAAGTTTTTTCGTGTTATTTCGTTAAAGAGCGTTATGAGGTATGACCATTTTTACATAAATCGCAATATAATTCGATTTTACGTATGGATTAAACATTTTTTTGTTCCAAAAAGGTTTAAAAAAAGTAGTGAACCGACTCGACTCGATCCGTCGAACTTACTCTCGCTCGGTCCTCGGCAGGTTGGGACTTAGAACAATTTGGGCCGAAAGGTTTTTGGAGATAATTCTTTAAATAGCGTTATGAGGTATGATTATTTTCACCCAAATCGCAACATAATTCAATTCTACGTCGGGATTAAGCGTTTTTTCCGTTCTAATCAATTAAAAAAAAATAGTGGACGGAGACGACTCGACCCGTCGAACTAACTCTCGCTCGGTCCTCGGTACGTTGGGACTTAGTAGAATTTTTGACCGAAAAGTTTTTTCGTGTTATTTCGTTAAAGAGCGTTATGAGGTATGACCATTTTTACATAAATCGCAATATAATTCGATTTTACGTATGGATTAAACATTTTTTTGTTCCAAAAAGGTTTAAAAAAAGTAGTGAACCGACTCGACTCGATCCGTCGAACTTACTCTCGCTCGGTCCTCGGCAGGTTGGGACTTAGAACAATTTGGGCCGAAAGGTTTTTGGAGATAATTCTTTAAATAGCGTTATGAGGTATGATTATTTTCACCCAAATCGCAACATAATTCAATTCTACGTCGGGATTAAGCGTTTTTTCCGTTCTAATCAATTAAAAAAAAATAGTGGACGGAGACGACTCGACCCGTCGAACTTACTCTCGCTCGGTCTTCGGTACGTTGGGACTTAGTAGAATTTTTGACCGAAAAGTTTTTTCGAGTAATTTCGTTAAATAGCGTTATGCGGTATGAATATTTTCACCCAAATCGCAACATAATTCGATTTTACGTATGGATTAAACATTTTTTTGTTCCAAAAAGGTGTAAAAAAAGTAGTGAACCGACTCGACTCGATGCGTCGAACTTACTCTCGCTCGGTCCTCGGCAGGTTGGGACTTCGAAAAACTTCAGCCGAAAGGTTTTTTCGAGTTATTTCGTTAAATAGCGTTGTGCCGTATGAATATTTTTAGATAAATTGCAATATAATTCGATTTTGCGTATGGATTAATCATTTTTTTTTGTTCCAAAAAGGTTTAAAAAAAGTAGTGAACCGACTCGTCTCGATCCGTCGAACTTACTCTCGCTCGGTCCTCGGCAGGTTGGCACTTAGAACAATTTGGGCCGTAAGGTTTTTGGAGATAATTCTTTAAATAGCGTTATGAGGTATGAATATTTTCACCCAAATCGCAACATAATTCAATTCTACGTCGGGATTAAGCGTTTTTTCCGTTCTAATCAATTAAAAAAAAATAGTGGACGGAGACGACTCGACCCGTCGAACTTACTCTCGCTCGGTCCTCGGTACGTTGGGACTTAGTAGAATTTTTGACCGAAAGGTTTTTTCGAGTTATTTCGTTAAATAGCGTTGTGCGGTATGAATATTTTTAGATAAATTGCAATATAATTCGATTTTGCGTATGGATTAATCATTTTTTTTTGTTCCAAAAAGGTTTAAAAAAAGTAGTGAACCGACTCGACTCGATCCGTCGAACTTACTCTCGCTCGGTCCTCGGCAGGTTGGGACTTCGAAAAACTTCGGCCGAAAGTTTTTTTCGATTTATTTCGTTAAATAGCGTTGTGCGGTATGAATATTTTTAGATAAATTGCAATATAATTCGATTTTGCGTATGGATTAATCATTTTTTTTTGTTCCAAAAAGGTTTAAAAAATGTAGTGAACCGACTCGTCTCGATCCGTCAAACTTACTCTCGCTCGGTCCTCGGCAGGTTGGGACTTAGAACAATTTGGGCCGTAAGGTTTTTGGAGATAATTCTTTAAATAGCGTTATGAGGTATGAATATTTTCACCCAAATCGCAACATAATTCAATTCTACGTCGGGATTAAGCGTTTTTTCCGTTCTAATCAATTAAAAAAAAATAGTGGACGGAGACGACTCGACCCGTCGAACTTACTCTCGCTCGGTCCTCGGTACGTTGGGACTTAGTAGAATTTTTGACCGAAAAGTTTTTTCGTGTTATTTCGTTAAAGAGCGTTATGAGGTATGACCATTTTTACATAAATCGCAATATAATTCGATTTTACGTATGGATTAAACATTTTTTTGTTCCAAAAAGGTTTAAAAAAAGTAGTGAACCGACTCGACTCGATCCGTCGAACTTACTCTCGCTCGGTCCTCGGCAGGTTGGGACTTAGAACAATTTGGGCCGAAAGGTTTTTGGAGATAATTCTTTAAATAGCGTTATGAGGTATGATTATTTTCACCCAAATCGCAACATAATTCAATTCTACGTCGGGATTAAGCGTTTTTTCCGTTCTAATCAATTAAAAAAAAATAGTGGACGGAGACGACTCGACCCGTCGAACTAACTCTCGCTCGGTCCTCGGTACGTTGGGACTTAGTAGAATTTTTGACCGAAAAGTTTTTTCGTGTTATTTCGTTAAAGAGCGTTATGAGGTATGACCATTTTTACATAAATCGCAATATAATTCGATTTTACGTATGGATTAAACATTTTTTTGTTCCAAAAAGGTTTAAAAAAAGTAGTGAACCGACTCGACTCGATCCGTCGAACTTACTCTCGCTCGGTCCTCGGCAGGTTGGGACTTAGAACAATTTGGGCCGAAAGGTTTTTGGAGATAATTCTTTAAATAGCGTTATGAGGTATGATTATTTTCACCCAAATCGCAACATAATTCAATTCTACGTCGGGATTAAGCGTTTTTTCCGTTCTAATCAATTAAAAAAAAATAGTGGACGGAGACGACTCGACCCGTCGAACTTACTCTCGCTCGGTCTTCGGTACGTTGGGACTTAGTAGAATTTTTGACCGAAAAGTTTTTTCGAGTAATTTCGTTAAATAGCGTTATGCGGTATGAATATTTTCACCCAAATCGCAACATAATTCGATTTTACGTATGGATTAAACATTTTTTTGTTCCAAAAAGGTGTAAAAAAAGTAGTGAACCGACTCGACTCGATGCGTCGAACTTACTCTCGCTCGGTCCTCGGCAGGTTGGGACTTCGAAAAACTTCAGCCGAAAGGTTTTTTCGAGTTATTTCGTTAAATAGCGTTGTGCCGTATGAATATTTTTAGATAAATTGCAATATAATTCGATTTTGCGTATGGATTAATCATTTTTTTTTGTTCCAAAAAGGTTTAAAAAAAGTAGTGAACCGACTCGTCTCGATCCGTCGAACTTACTCTCGCTCGGTCCTCGGCAGGTTGGCACTTAGAACAATTTGGGCCGTAAGGTTTTTGGAGATAATTCTTTAAATAGCGTTATGAGGTATGAATATTTTCACCCAAATCGCAACATAATTCAATTCTACGTCGGGATTAAGCGTTTTTTCCGTTCTAATCAATTAAAAAAAAATAGTGGACGGAGACGACTCGACCCGTCGAACTTACTCTCGCTCGGTCCTCGGTACGTTGGGACTTAGTAGAATTTTTGACCGAAAGGTTTTTTCGAGTTATTTCGTTAAATAGCGTTGTGCGGTATGAATATTTTTAGATAAATTGCAATATAATTCGATTTTGCGTATGGATTAATCATTTTTTTTTGTTCCAAAAAGGTTTAAAAAAAGTAGTGAACCGACTCGACTCGATCCGTCGAACTTACTCTCGCTCGGTCCTCGGCAGGTTGGGACTTCGAAAAACTTCGGCCGAAAGTTTTTTTCGATTTATTTCGTTAAATAGCGTTGTGCGGTATGAATATTTTTAGATAAATTGCAATATAATTCGATTTTGCGTATGGATTAATCATTTTTTTTTGTTCCAAAAATGTTTAAAAAATGTAGTGAACCGACTCGTCTCGATCCGTCAAACTTACTCTCGCTCGGTCCTCGGCAGGTTGGCACTTAGAACAATTTGGGCCGTAAGGTTTTTGGAGATAATTCTTTAAATAGCGTTATGAGGTATGAATATTTTCACCCAAATCGCAACATAATTCAATTCTACGTCGGGATTAAGCGTTTTTTCCGTTCTAATCAATTAAAAAAAAATAGTGGACGGAGACGACTCGACCCGTCGAACTTACTCTCGCTCGGTCCTCGGTACGTTGGGACTTAGTAGAATTTTTGACCGAAAGGTTTTTTCGAGTTATTTCGTTAAATAGCGTTGTGCGGTATGAATATTTTTAGATAAATTGCAATATAATTCGATTTTGCGTATGGATTAATCATTTTTTTTTGTTCCAAAAAGGTTTAAAAAAAGTAGTGAACCGACTCGACTCGATCCGTCGAACTTACTCTCGCTCGGTCCTCGGCAGGTTGGGACTTCGAAAAACTTCGGCCGAAAGTTTTTTTCGATTTATTTCGTTAAATAGCGTTGTGCGGTATGAATATTTTTAGATAAATTGCAATATAATTCGATTTTGCGTATGGATTAATCATTTTTTTTTGTTCCAAAAAGGTTTAAAAAATGTAGTGAACCGACTCGTCTCGATCCGTCAAACTTACTCTCGCTCGGTCCTCGGCAGGTTGGGACTTAGAACAATTTGGGCCGTAAGGTTTTTGGAGATAATTCTTTAAATAGCGTTATGAGGTATGAATATTTTCACCCAAATCGCAACATAATTCAATTCTACGTCGGGATTAAGCGTTTTTTCCGTTCTAATCAATTAAAAAAAAATAGTGGACGGAGACGACTCGACCCGTCGAACTTACTCTCGCTCGGTCCTCGGTACGTTGGGACTTAGTAGAATTTTTGACCGAAAGGTTTTTTCGAGTTATTTCGTTAAATAGCGTTGTGCGGTATGAATATTTTTAGATAAATTGCAATATAATTCGATTTTGCGTATGGATTAATCATTTTTTTTTGTTCCAAAAAGGTTTAAAAAAAGTAGTGAACCGACTCGACTCGATCCGTCGAACTTACTCTCGCTCGGTCCTCGGCAGGTTGGGACTTCGAAAAACTTCGGCCGAAAGTTTTTTTCGATTTATTTCGTTAAATAGCGTTGTGCGGTATGAATATTTTTAGATAAATTGCAATATAATTCGATTTTGCGTATGGATTAATCATTTTTTTTTGTTCCAAAAATGTTTAAAAAATGTAGTGAACCGACTCGTCTCGATCCGTCAAACTTACTCTCGCTCGGTCCTCGGCAGGTTGGGACTTAGAACAATTTGGGCCGTAAGGTTTTTGGAGATAATTCTTTAAATAGCGTTATGAGGTATGAATATTTTCACCCAAATCGCAACATAATTCAATTCTACGTCGGGATTAAGCGTTTTTTCCGTTCTAATCAATTAAAAAAAAGTAGTGGACGGAGACGACTCGACCCGTCGAACTTACTCTCGCTCGGTACTCGGTACGTTGGGACTTAGAACAATTTCGGTCGAAAGGTTTTTTCGAGATATTTCGTTAAAGAGCGTTATGCGGTATGAATATTTTTACATAAATCGCAATATAATTCGATTTTACGTATGGATTAAACATTTTTTTGTTCCAAAAAGGTTTAAAAAAAGTAGTGAACCGACTCGACTCGACCCGTCGAACTTACTCTCGCGCGATCCTCGGCAGGTTGGGACTTAGTAGAATTTTTGACCGAAAAGTTTTTTCGAGTAATTTCGTTAAATAGCGTTGTGCGGTATGAATATTTTTAGATAAATTGCAATATAATTCGATTTTGCGTATGGATTAATCATTTTTTTTTGTTCCAAAAAGGTTTAAAAAAAGTAGTGAACCGACTCGACTCGATCCGTCGAACTTACTCTCGCTCGGTCCTCGGCAGGTTGGGACTTCGAAAAACTTCGGCCGAAAGTTTTTTTCGATTTATTTCGTTAAATAGCGTTGTGCGGTATGAATATTTTTAGATAAATTGCAATATAATTCGATTTTGCGTATGGATTAATCATTTTTTTTTGTTCCAAAAATGTTTAAAAAATGTAGTGAACCGACTCGTCTCGATCCGTCAAACTTACTCTCGCTCGGTCCTCGGCAGGTTGGCACTTAGAACAATTTGGGCCGTAAGGTTTTTGGAGATAATTCTTTAAATAGCGTTATGAGGTATGAATATTTTCACCCAAATCGCAACATAATTCAATTCTACGTCGGGATTAAGCGTTTTTTCCGTTCTAATCAATTAAAAAAAAATAGTGGACGGAGACGACTCGACCCGTCGAACTTACTCTCGCTCGGTCCTCGGTACGTTGGGACTTAGTAGAATTTTTGACCGAAAGGTTTTTTCGAGTTATTTCGTTAAATAGCGTTGTGCGGTATGAATATTTTTAGATAAATTGCAATATAATTCGATTTTGCGTATGGATTAATCATTTTTTTTTGTTCCAAAAAGGTTTAAAAAAAGTAGTGAACCGACTCGACTCGATCCGTCGAACTTACTCTCGCTCGGTCCTCGGCAGGTTGGGACTTCGAAAAACTTCGGCCGAAAGTTTTTTTCGATTTATTTCGTTAAATAGCGTTGTGCGGTATGAATATTTTTAGATAAATTGCAATATAATTCGATTTTGCGTATGGATTAATCATTTTTTTTTGTTCCAAAAAGGTTTAAAAAATGTAGTGAACCGACTCGTCTCGATCCGTCAAACTTACTCTCGCTCGGTCCTCGGCAGGTTGGGACTTAGAACAATTTGGGCCGTAAGGTTTTTGGAGATAATTCTTTAAATAGCGTTATGAGGTATGAATATTTTCACCCAAATCGCAACATAATTCAATTCTACGTCGGGATTAAGCGTTTTTTCCGTTCTAATCAATTAAAAAAAAATAGTGGACGGAGACGACTCGACCCGTCGAACTTACTCTCGCTCGGTCCTCGGTACGTTGGGACTTAGTAGAATTTTTGACCGAAAGGTTTTTTCGAGTTATTTCGTTAAATAGCGTTGTGCGGTATGAATATTTTTAGATAAATTGCAATATAATTCGATTTTGCGTATGGATTAATCATTTTTTTTTGTTCCAAAAAGGTTTAAAAAAAGTAGTGAACCGACTCGACTCGATCCGTCGAACTTACTCTCGCTCGGTCCTCGGCAGGTTGGGACTTCGAAAAACTTCGGCCGAAAGTTTTTTTCGATTTATTTCGTTAAATAGCGTTGTGCGGTATGAATATTTTTAGATAAATTGCAATATAATTCGATTTTGCGTATGGATTAATCATTTTTTTTTGTTCCAAAAATGTTTAAAAAATGTAGTGAACCGACTCGTCTCGATCCGTCAAACTTACTCTCGCTCGGTCCTCGGCAGGTTGGGACTTAGAACAATTTGGGCCGTAAGGTTTTTGGAGATAATTCTTTAAATAGCGTTATGAGGTATGAATATTTTCACCCAAATCGCAACATAATTCAATTCTACGTCGGGATTAAGCGTTTTTTCCGTTCTAATCAATTAAAAAAAAGTAGTGGACGGAGACGACTCGACCCGTCGAACTTACTCTCGCTCGGTACTCGGTACGTTGGGACTTAGAACAATTTCGGTCGAAAGGTTTTTTCGAGATATTTCGTTAAAGAGCGTTATGCGGTATGAATATTTTTACATAAATCGCAATATAATTCGATTTTACGTATGGATTAAACATTTTTTTGTTCCAAAAAGGTTTAAAAAAAGTAGTGAACCGACTCGACTCGACCCGTCGAACTTACTCTCGCGCGATCCTCGGTACGTTGGGACTTAGTAGAATTTTTGACCGAAAAGTTTTTTCGAGTTATTTCGTTAAATAGCGTTATGCGGTATGAATATTTTTACATAAATCGCAATATAATTCAATTCTACGTCGGGATTAAACGTTTTTTCCGTTCTAATCAATTTAAAAAAAAATAGAGGACGGAGACGACTCGACTCGTCGAACTTACTCTCGCTCGGTGCTCGGTACGTTGAGACTTAGAACAATTTCGGTCGAAAGGTTTTTTCGAGATATTTCGTTAAAGAGCGTTATGCGGTATGAATATTTTTACATAAATCGCAATATAATTCGATTTTACGTTTGGATTAAACATTTTGTATGTTCCAAAAAGGTTTAAAAAAAGTAGTGAACCGACTCGACTCGACCCGTCGAACTTACTCTCGCGCGATCCTCGGTACGTTGGGACTTAGTAGAATTTTTGACCGAAAAGTTTTTTCGAGTTATTTCGTTAAATAGCGTTATGCGGTATGAATATTTTTACATAAATCGCAATATAATTCAATTCTACGTCGGGATTAAACGTTTTTTCCGTTCTAATCAATTAAAAAAAAATAGTGGACGGAGACGACTCGACCCGTCGAACTTACTCTCGCTCGGTCCTCGGTACGTTGGGACTTAGTAGAATTTTTGACCGAAAAGTTTTTTCGTGTTATTTCGTTAAAGAGCGTTATGAGGTACGACCATTTTTACATAAATCGCAATATAATTCGATTTTACGTATGGATTAAGCATTTTTTTGTTCCAAAAAGGTTTAAAAAAAGTAGTGAACCGACTCGACTCGATCCGTCGAACTTACTCTCGCTCGGTCCTCGGCAGGTTGGGACTTCGAAAAACTTCGGCCGAAAGGTTTCTTCGATTTATTTCGTTAAATAGCGTTGTGCCGTATGAATATTTTTAGATAAATTGCAATATAATTAGATTTTGCGTATGGATTAATCATTTTTTTTTGTTCCAAAAAGGTTTAAAAAAAGTAGTGAACCGACTCGACTCGATCCGTCGAACTTACTCTCGCTCGGTCCTCGGCAGGTTGGGACTTAGAACAATTTGGGCCGTAAGGTTATTGGAGATAATTCTTTAAATAGCGTTATGAGGTATGAATATTTTCACCCAAATCGCACCATAATTCAATTCTACGTCGGGATTAAGCGTTTTTTCCGTTCTAATCAATTAAAAAAAAATAGTGGACGGAGACGACTCGACCCGTCGAACTTACTCTCGCTCGGTCCTCGGTACGTTGGGACTTAGTAGAATTTTTGACCGAAAGGTTTTTTCGAGTTATTTCGTTAAATAGCGTTGTGCGGTATGAATATTTTTAGATAAATTGCAATATAATTCGATTTTGCGTATGGATTAATCATTTTTTTTGTTCCAAAAAGGTTTAAAAAAAGTAGTGAACCGACTCGACTCGATCCGTCGAACTTACTCTCGCTCGGTCCTCGGCAGGTTGGGACTTAGAACAATTTGGGCCGAAAGGTTTTTGGAGATAATTCTTTAAATAGCGTTATGAGGTATGAATATTTTCACCCAAATCGCAACATAATTCAATTCTACGTCGGGATTAAGCGTTTTTTCCGTTCTAATCAATTAAAAAAAAATAGTGGACGGAGACGACTCAACCCGTCGAACTTACTCTCGCTCGGTACTCGGTACGTTGGGACTTAGTAGAATTTTTGACCGAAAGGTTTTTTCGAGTTATTTCGTTAAATAGCGTTGTGCGGTATGAATATTTTTAGATAAATTGCAATATAATTCGATTTTGCGTATGGATTAATCATTTTTTTTTGTTCCAAAAAGGTTTAAAAAAAGTAGTGAACCGACTCGTCTCGATCCGTCGAACTTACTCTCGCTCGGTCCTCGGCAGGTTGGGACTTAGAACAATTTGGGCCGTAAGGTTTTTGGAGATAATTCTTTAAATAGCGTTATGAGGTATGAATATTTTCACCCAAATCGCAACATAATTCAATTCTACGTCGGGATTAAGCGTTTTTTCCGTTCTAATCAATTAAAAAAAAATAGTGGACGGAGACGACTCGACCCGTCGAACTTACTCTCGCTCGGTACTCGGTACGTTAGGACTTAGTAGAATTTTTGACCGAAAGGTTTTTTCGAGTTATTTCGTTAAATAGCGTTGTGCGGTATGAATATTTTTAGATAAATTGCAATATAATTCGATTTTGCGTATGGATTAATCATTTTTTTTGGTTCCAAAAAGGTTTAAAAAAAGTAGTGAACCGACTCGACTCGATCCGTCGAACTTACTCTCGCTCGGTCCTCGGCAGGTTGGGACTTAGTAGAATTTTTGACCGAAAAGTTTTTTCGAGTAATTTCGTTAAATAGCGTTATGCGGTATGAATATTTTCACCCAAATCGCAACATAATTCGATTTTACGTATGGATTAAACATTTTTTTGTTCCAAAAAGGTGTAAAAAAAGTAGTGAACCGACTCGACTCGATGCGTCGAACTTACTCTCGCTCGGTCCTCGGCAGGTTGGGACTTCGAAAAACTTCGGCCGAAAGGTTTTTTCGAGTTATTTCGTTAAATAGCGTTGTGCCGTATGAATATTTTTAGATAAATTGCAATATAATTCGATTTTGCGTACGGATTAATCATTTTTTTTTGTTCCAAAAAGGTTTAAAAAAAGTAGTGAACCGACTCGTCTCGATCCGTCGAACTTACTCTCGCTCGGTCCTCGGCAGGTTGGGACTTAGAACAATTTGGGCCATAAGGTTTTTGGAGATAATTCTTTAAATAGCGTTATGAGGTATGAATATTTTCACCCAAATCGCAACATAATTCAATTCTACGTCGGGATTAAGCGTTTTTTCCGTTCTAATCAATTAAAAAAAAATAGTGGACGGAGACGACTCGACCCGTCGAACTTACTCTCGCTCGGTACTCGGTACGTTGGGACTTAGTAGAATTTTTAACCGAAAAGTTTTTTCGTGTTATTTCGTTAAAGAGCGTTACGAGGTATGACCATTTTTACATAAATCGCAATATAATTCGATTTTACGTATGGAGTAAACATTTTTTTGTTCCAAAAAGGTTTAAAAAAAGTAGTGAACCGACTCGACTCGACCCGTCGAACTTACTCTCGCGCGATCCTCGGTACGTTGGGACTTAGTAGAATTTTTGACCGAAAAGTTTTTTCGAGTTATTTCGTTAAATAGCGTTATGCGGTATGAATATTTTTACATAAATCGCAATATAATTCAATTCTACGTCGGGATTAAACGTTTTTTCCGTTCTAATCAATTTAAAAAAAAAATAGAGGACGGAGACGACTCGACTCGTCGAACTTACTCTCGCTCGGTGCTCTGTACGTTGAGACTTAGAACAATTTCGGTCGAAAGGTTTTTTCGAGATATTTCGTTAAAGAGCGTTATGCGGTATGAATATTTTTACATAAATCGCAATATAATTCGATTTTACGTTTGGATTAAACATTTTGTATGTTCCAAAAAGGTTTAAAAAAAGTAGTGAACCGACTCGACTCGATCCATCGAACTTACTCTCGCTCGGTCCTCGGCAGGTTGGGACTTCGAAAAACTTCTGCCGAAAGGTTTTTTCGATTTATTTCGTTAAATAGCGTTGTGCCGTATGAATATTTTTAGATAAATTGCAATATAATTCGATTTTGCGTATGGATTAATCATTTTTTTTTGTTCCAAAAAGGTTTAAAAAAAGTAGTGAACCGACTCGTCTCGATCCGTCGAACTTACTCTCGCTCGGTCCTCGGCAGGTTGGGACTTAGAACAATTTGGGCCGTAAGGTTTTTGGAGATAATTCTTTAAATAGCGTTATGAGGTATGAATATTTTCACCCAAATCGCAACATAATTCAATTCTACGTCGGGATTAAGCGTTTTTTCCGTTGTACTCAATTAAAAAAAAATAGTGGACGGAGACGACTCGACCCGTCGAACTTACTCTCGCTCGATCCTCGGCACGTTGGGACTTAGTAGAATTTTTGACCGAAAAGTTTTTTCGAGTTATTTCGTTAAATAGCGTTATGCGGTATGAATATATTTACATAAATCGCAATATAATTCGATTTTACGTATGGATTAAACATTTTTTTTGTTCCAAAAAGGTTTAAAAAAAGTAGTGAACCGACTCGACTCGACCCGTCGAACTTACTCTCGCTGGGTCCTCGGTACGTAGGGACTTCGAAAAACTTCGGCCGAAAGGTTTTTTCGAGTTATTTCGTTAGAAAGCGTTATGAGGTATGAGTATTTTTACATAAATCGCAATATAATTCGATTTTACGTATGGATTAAACATTTTTTTTGTTCCAAAAAGGTTTAAAAAAAGTAGTGAACCGACTCGACTCGACCCGTCGAACTTACTCTCGCTCGGTCCTCGGCAGGTTGGGACTTAGAACAATTTGGGTCGAAAGGTTTTTTCGAGATATTTCTTTCAAATAGCGTTATGAGGTATGAATATCTTCAGACAAATCGCAATATAATTCAATTCTACGTCGGGATTAAACGTTTTTTCCGTTCTAATCAATTAAAAAAAAATAGTGGACGGAGACGACTCGACCCGTCGAACTTACTCTCGCTCGGTGCTCGGTACGTTGGTACTTGGAACAATTTGGGCCGATAGGTTTTTCCGAGATAATTCTTTAGATAGCGTTAAGGGGTATGAATATTTTCACACAAATCGCAATATAATTCAATTCTACGTCGGGATTAAGCGTTTTTTCCGTTCTAATCAATTTAAAAAAAAATAGTGGACGAAGACGACTCGATCCGTCGAACTTACTCTCACTCGGTCCTCGGTACGTTGGGACTTAAAACAATTTCGGCCGAAAGGTTTTTTCTAGTTATTTCGTTAAAAAGCGTTATGCCGTATGAATATTTTTAGATAAATCGCAATATAATTCGATTTTACGTATGGATTAAACATTTTTTTTGTTCCAAAAAGGTTTAAAAAAAGTAGTGAACCGACTCGACTCGACCCGTCGAACTTACTCTCGCTCGGTGCTCGGTACGTTGGGACTTGGAACAATTTCGGCCGAAAGGTTTTTTCGAGTTACTTCGTTAAAAAGCGTTATGCCTTATGAATATTTTTACATAAATCGCAGTATAATTCAATTCTACGTCGGGATTAAACTTTTTTTCCGTTCTAATCAATTTAAAAAAAAATAGTGGACGGAGACGACTCGACCCGTCGAACTTACCCTAGCTCGGTCCACGGTACGTTGGCACTTGGAACAATTTCGGCCGAAAAGTTTTTTCGAGTTACTTCGTTAAAAAGAGTTATGCCGTATGAATATTTTTACATAAATCGCAATATAATTCAATTCTACGTCGGGAATAAACGTTTTTTCCGTTCTAATCAATTTAAAAAAAAATAGTGAACCGACTCGACTCGACCCGTCGAACTTACTCTCGCTCGGTCCTCAGTACGTTGGGAATTAGAACAATTTGGGCCGAAAGGTTTTTTCGAGTTACTTCGTTAAAAAGAGTTATGCCGTATGAATATTTTTACATAAATCGCAATATAATTCAATTCTACGTCGGGAATAAACGTTTTTTCCGTTCTAATCAATTTAAAAAAAAATAGTGAACCGACTTGACTCGACCAGTCGAACTTACTCTCGCTCGATCCTCGGTACGTTGGGAATTAGTAGAATTTTTGACCGAAAAGTTATTTCGAGTTATTTCGTTAGAAAGCGTTATGAGGTATGAATATTTTCACCCAAATCGCAATATAATTCAATTCTACGTCGGGATTAAACGTTTTTTCCGTTCTAATCAATTAAAAAAAAATAGTGGACGGGGACGACTGGACCCGTCGAACTTACTCTCGCTCGGTCCACGGTACGTTGGCACTTGGAACAATTTCGGCCGAAAAGTTTTTTCGAGATATTTCGTTAAAGAGCGTTATGCGGTATGAATATCTTTACATAAATTGCAATATAATTCGATTTTACGTTTGGATTAAACATTGTTTGGTCCAAAATGGTTTATAAAAAGTAGTGAACCGACTCGACTCGACCCGTCGAACTTACTCTCGCTCCGTCCTCGGCAGGTTGGGACTTGGAACAATTTCGGCCGAAAGGTTTTTTCGAGATAATTCTTTAAATAGCGTTATGAGGTATGAATATTTTCACACAAATCGCAATATAATTCAATCCCACGTCGGGATTAAACGTTTTTTCCGTTCTAATCAATTTAAAAAAAAATAGTGGACGAAGACGACTCGACCCGTCGAACTTACTCTCGCTCGATCCTCGGCACGTTGGGACTTAGTAGAATTTTTGACCGAAAAGTTTTTTCGAGTTATTTCGTTAAATAGCGTTGTGCGGTATGAATATTTTTAGATAAATCGGAATATAATTCGATTTTACGTATGGATTAAACATTTTTTTTGTTCCAAAAAGGTTTAAAAAAAGTAGTGAACCGACTCGACTCGACCCGTCGAACTTACTCTCGCTCGGTGCTCGGTACGTTGGGACTTGGAACAATTTCGGCCGAAAGGTTTTTTCGAGTTACTTCGTTAAAAAGCGTTATGCCTTATGAATATTTTTACATAAATCGCAATATAATTCAATTCTACGTCGGGATTAAACTTTTTTTCCGTTCTAATCAATTTAAAAAAAAATAGTGGACGGAGACGACTCGACCCGTCGAACTTACCCTAGCTCGGTCCACGGTACGTTGGCACTTGGAACAATTTCGGCCGAAAAGTTTTTTCGAGTTACTTCGTTAAAAAGAGTTATGCCGTATGAATATTTTTACATAAATCGCAATATAATTCAATTCTACGTCGGGAATAAACGTTTTTTCCGTTCTAATCAATTTAAAAAAAAATAGTGAACCGACTCGACTCGACCCGTCGAACTTACTCTCGCTCGGTCCTCAGTACGTTGGGAATTAGAACAATTTGGGCCGAAAGGTTTTTTCGAGTTACTTCGTTAAAAAGAGTTATGCCGTATGAATATTTTTACATAAATCGCAATATAATTCAATTCTACGTCGGGAATAAACGTTTTTCCGTTCTAATCAATTTAAAAAAAAATAGTGAACCGACTCGACTCGACCAGTCGAACTTACTCTCGCTCGATCCTCGGTACGTTGGGAATTAGTAGAATTTTTGACCGAAAAGTTTTTTCGAGCTATTTCATTAAATAGCGTTATGCGGTATGAATATTTTTACATAAATCGCAATATAATTCAATTCTACGTCGGGATTAAACGTTTTTTCCGTTCTAATCAATTTAAAAAAAAATAGTGAACCGACTCGACTCGACCAGTCGAACTTACTCTCGCTCGATCCTCGGTACGTTGGGAATTAGTGGGAATTAGTTGGGAATTTTTGACCGAAAAGTTATTTCGAGTTATTTCGTTAGAAAGCGTTATGAGGTATGAATATTTTCACCCAAATCGCAATATAATTCAATTCTACGTCGGGATTAAACGTTTTTTCCGTTCTAATCAATTAAAAAAAAATAGTGGACGGGGACGACTGGACCCGTCGAACTTACTCTCGCTCGGTCCACGGTACGTTGGCACTTGGAACAATTTCGGCCGAAAAGTTTTTTCGAGATATTTCGTTAAAGAGCGTTATGCGGTATGAATATCTTTACATAAATTGCAATATAATTCGATTTTACGTTTGGATTAAACATTTTTTGGTCCAAAATGGTTTAAAAAAAGTAGTGAACCGACTCGACTCGACCCGTCGAACTTACTCTCGCTCCGTCCTCGGCAGGTTGGGACTTGGAACAATTTCGGCCGAAAGGTTTTTTCGAGATAATTCTTTAAATAGCGTTATGAGGTATGAATATTTTCACACAAATCGCAATATAATTCAATCCCACGTCGGGATTAAACGTTTTTTCCGTTCTAATCAATTTAAAAAAAATAGTGGACGAAGACGACTCGACCCGTCGAACTTACTCTCGCTCGATCCTCGGCACGTTGGGACTTAGTAGAATTTTTGACCGAAAAGTTTTTTCGAGTTATTTCGTTAAATAGCGTTGTGCGGTATGAATATTTTTACATAAATCGCAATATAATTCGATTTTACGTATGGATTAAGCATTTTTTTTGTTCCAGAAAGGTTTAAAAAAAGTAGTGAACTGACTCGACTCGACCGGTCGAACTTACTCTCGCTCGGTCCTCGGCAGGTTGGGACTTGGAACAATTTCGGCCGAAAGGTTTTTTCGAGTTATTTCGTTAGAAAGCGTTATGAGGTATGAATATTTTCACCCAAATCGCAATATAATTCAATTCTACGTCGGGATTAAACGTTCTTTCCGTTCCAATCAATTAAAAAAAAATAGTGGACGGAGACGACTCGACCCGTCGAACTTACTCACGCACGGTCCTCGGTACGTTGGGACTTGGAAGAATTTTTGACAGAAAAGTTTTTTCGAGTTATTTCCTTAAAGAGCGTTATGAGGTATGACCATTTTTACATAAATTGCAATATAATTCGATTTTACGTATGGATTAAACATTTTTTTTGTTCCAAAAAGGTTTAAAAAATGCAGTGAACCGACTCGACTCGACCCGTCGAACTTACTCTCGCTCGGTCCTCGGCAGGTTGGGACTTGGAACAATTTCGGCCGAAAAGTTTTTTCGAGATATTTCGTTAAAGAGCGTTGTGCCGTATGAATATTTTTAGATAAATTGCAATATAATTCGATTTTGCGTATGGATTAATCATTTTTTTTTGTTCCAAAAAGGTTTAAAAAAAGTAGTGAACCGACTCGACTCGACCCGTCGAACTTACTCTCGCGCGATCCTCGGTACGTTGGGACTTCGTAGAATTTTTGACCGAAAAGTTTTTTCGAGTTATTTAGTTAAAGAGCGTTATGCGGTATGAATATTTTTACGTAAATCGCAATATAATTCAATTCTACGTCGGGATTAAACGTTTTTTCCGTTCTAATCAATTTAAAAAAAAATAGTGAACCGACTCGACTCGACCAGTCGAACTTACTCTCGCTCGATCCTCGGTACGTTGGGAATTAGTAGAATTTTTGACCGAAAAGTTTTTTCGAGTTATTTCGTTAAATAGCGTTGTGCGGTATGAATATTTTTACATAAATCGCAATATAATTCGATTTTACGTATGGATTAAACATTTTTTTTGTTCCAGAAAGGTTTAAAAAAAGTAGTGAACTGACTCGACTCGACCGGTCGAACTTACTCTCGCTCGGTCCTCGGCAGGTTGGGACTTAGAACAATTTGGGCCGAAAGGTTTTTGGAGATAATTCTTTAAATTGCGTTATGAGGTATGAATATATTTACATAAATCGCAATATAATTCGATTTTACGTATGGATTAAACATTTTTTTTGTTCCAAAAAGGTTTAAAAAAAGTAGTGAACCGACTCGACTCGACCCGTCGAACTTACTCTCGCTGGGTCCTCGGTACGTAGGGACTTCGAAAAACTTCGGCCGAAAGGTTTTTTCGAGTTATTTCGTTAGAAAGCGTTATGAGGTATGAATATTTTTACATAAATCGCAATGTAATTCGATTTTACGTATGGATTAAACATTTTTTTTGTTCCAAAAAGGTTTAAAAAAAGTAGTGAACCGACTCGACTCGACCCGTCGAACTTACTCTCGCTCGGTCCTCGGCAGGTTGGGACTTAGAACAATTTGGGTCGAAAGGTTTTTTCGAGATATTTCTTTCAAATAGCGTTATGAGGTATGAATATCTTCAGACAAATCGCAATATAATTCAATTCTACGTCGGGATTAAACGTTTTTTCCGTTCTAATCAATTAAAAAAAAATAGTGGACGGAGACGACTCGACCCGTCGAACTTACTCTCGCTCGGTGCTCGGTACGTTGGTACTTGGAACAATTTGGGCCGATAGGTTTTTCCGAGATAATTCTTTAGATAGCGTTAAGGGGTATGAATATTTTCACACAAATCGCAATATAATTCAATTCTACGTCGGGATTAAGCGTTTTTTCCGTTCTAATCAATTTAAAAAAAAATAGTGGACGAAGACGACTCGATCCGTCGAACTTACTCTCACTCGGTCCTCGGTACGTTGGGACTTAAAACAATTTCGGCCGAAAGGTTTTTTCGAGTTATTTCGTTAAAAAGCGTTATGCCGTATGAATATTTTTAGATAAATCGCAATATAATTCGATTTTACGTATGGATTAAACATTTTTTTTGTTCCAAAAAGGTTTAAAAAAAGTAGTGAACCGACTCGACTCGACCCGTCGAACTTACTCTCGCTCGGTGCTCGGTACGTTGGGACTTGGAACAATTTCGGCCGAAAAGTTTTTTCGAGTTACTTCGTTAAAAAGCGTTATGCCTTATGAATATTTTTACATAAATCGCAATATAATTCAATTCTACGTCGGGATTAAACTTTTTTTCCGTTCTAATCAATTTAAAAAAAAATAGTGGACGGAGACGACTCGACCCGTCGAACTTACCCTAGCTCGGTCCACGGTACGTTGGCACTTGGAACAATTTCGGCCGAAAAGTTTTTTCGAGTTACTTCGTTAAAAAGCGTTATGCCTTATGAATATTTTTACATAAATCGCAATATAATTCAATTCTACGTCGGGATTAAACTTTTTTTCCGTTCTAATCAATTTAAAAAAAAATAGTGAACCGACTCGACTCGACCCGTCGAACTTACTCTCGCTCGGTCCTCAGTACGTTGGGAATTAGAACAATTTGGGCCGAAAGGTTTTTTCGAGTTACTTCGTTAAAAAGAGTTATGCCGTATGAATATTTTTACATAAATCGCAATATAATTCAATTCTACGTCGGGAATAAACGTTTTTTCCGTTCTAATCAATTTAAAAAAAAATAGTGAACCGACTCGACTCGACCAGTTGAACTTACTCTCGCTCGATCCTCGGTACGTTGGGAATTAGTAGAATTTTTGACCGAAAAGTTTTTTCGAGCTATTTCATTAAATAGCGTTATGCGGTATGAATATTTTTACATAAATCGCAATATAATTCAATTCTACGTCGGGATTAAACGTTTTTTCCGTTCTAATCAATTTAAAAAAAAATATTGAACCGACTCGACTCGACCAGTCGAACTTACTCTCTCTCGATCCTCGGTACGTTGGGAATTAGTAGAATTTTTGACCGAAAAGTTATTTCGAGTTATTTCGTTAGAAAGCGTTATGAGGTATGAATATTTTAACCCAAATCGCAATATAATTCAATTCTACGTCGGGATTAAACGTTTTTTCCGTTCTAATCAATTAAAAAAAAATAGTAATAAAATAATTTCATAATATTAGTATTTTAATTTGTAATAGTAGAAATATTATTTTCAAAATAAAAATTAAATAAATTGAAATTTATCAACTTAAAGTAGATGTTTGTTCGATGTAAAATTTTAAATAAAATTATAGGGGAGATTGAATCTAAAAATTTAAGTTTTAAATTTAATAATTTTAATATAGTAATAAAATAATTTCATAATATGAGAATATTAATTTGTAATAGTAGAAATATTATTTTCAAAATAAAAATTAAATAAATTGAAATTTATCAACTTAAAGTAGATGTTTGTTACATGTTAGGTTTTAAATAAAATGAGAGGGGAGATTGAATCTAAAAATTTAAGTTTTAAATTTAATAATATTAATATAGTAATAAAACAATTTCATAATATGAGAATATTAATTTGTAATAGTAGAAATATTATTTTCAAAATAAAAAATTAAATAAATTGAAATTTATCAACTTAAAGTAGATGTTTGTGAGATGTTAAGTTTTAAATAAAATTAGAGGGGAGATTGAATCTAATAATTTAAGTTTTAAATTTAATAATATTAATATAGTAATAAAATAATTTCATAATAAGAGAATTTTAATTTGTAATAGTAGAAATATTACTTTCAAAATAAAAATTAAATAAATTGAAATTTATCAACTTAAAGTGGATGTTTGTCAGATGTTAAGTTTTAAATCAAATTAGAGGGGCGATTGAATCTTGAAATTGACATTTATATTAAAGTAATGAATTAGAAGCATCGATAGTTATCGAAAAAAGAATTGTTGAAAAGGTTCATTATAATGTTTGTTTTTATAAGAATTAAGTTTTAAATTCAGTAATTTTAATATAGTAATAAAATAATTTCATAATAAGAGAAATTAATATTGTAATAGTAGAAATATTATTTTCAAAATAAAAATTACGCAAATTAAAATTTATCAACTTAAAGTAGATGTTTGTTAGATGTTAAGTTTTAAATAAAATTAGAGGGAGATTGAATCTAAAAATTGAAATTTATATTAAAGTAAACAATTAGAAGCAGCGATAGTTATCGAACAAAGAATTATTGAAAAAGGATCATTATAATGTTTGTTTTTTTTAAATTTAAGTTGTAATTTTAATAATTTTAATATAGTAATAAAATAATTTCATAATATGAGAATTTTAAATTGTAATAGTAGAAATATTATTTTCAAAATAAAAATTAAATAAATTAAAATTTACCAACTTATAGTAGATGTTTGTTAGATGTTAAGTTTTAAATAAAATTAGAGGGGAGATTGAATCTAAAAGTTGAAATTTATATTAAAGTAAACAATTAGAAGCATCAATAGTTATCGAACAAAGAATTATTGAAAAGTGTTCATTATTCTGTTTGCTTTTATAAAATTTAAGTTTTAAATTTAATAATTTTAATATAGTAATAAAAAAATTTCATAATACGAGAATTTTAAATTGTAATGGTAGAAATATTATTTTCAAAAGAAAAATTAAATAAATTAAAATTTATCAACTTAAAGTAGATGTTTGTTAGATGTTAAGGTTTAAATAAAATTAGTGGGGAGATTGAATCTAAAAATTCAAATTTGTATTAAAGTAAACAATAAGAAGCATCGATAGTTAGCGAACAAAGAATTATTGAAAAAGGTTCATTATAATGTTTGTTTTTATAAAATTTAAGTTTTAATTGTAATAATTTTAATACAGTAATAAAATAATTTCATAATATGAGAATGTTAAATTGGAATAGTAGAAATATTATTTTCAAAATAAAAATTAAATAAATTAAAATATATCAACTTAAAGTAGATGTTTGTTAGATGTTACGTTTTAAATAAAATTAGAGGGGAGATTGAATTTAAAAATTGAAATTTATATTACAGTAAACAATTACAAGAATCGATAGTTACCGAACAAAGAATTATTGAAAAAGGTTCATTATAATGTTTGTTTTTATAAAATTAAGTTTTAATTTTAATAATTTTAATATAGTAATAAAATAATTTCAGAATATGAGATTTTTAAATTGTAATAGTAGAAATATTATTTTCAAAATAAAAATTAAATAAATTATAATTTTGCCAACTTATAGTAGATGTTTGTTAGATGTTAAGTTTTAAATAAAATTAGAGGGGATATTGAATCTAAAAATTGAAATTTATATTAAAGTAAACAATTAGAAGCATCGATAGTTATCGAACAAAGAATTATTGAAAAAGGTTCATTATAATGTTTGTTTTTATAAAATTTAAGTTTTAATTTTAATAATTTTAATATAGTAATAAAATAATTTCATAATATGAGAATTTTAATTTGTAATAGTAGAAATATTATTTTCAAAATAAAAATTAAATAAATTAAAATTTATTATCTTAAAGTAGATGTTTGTTAGATGTTAAGTTTTAAATAAAATGAGAGGGGAGATTGAATCTAAAAATATATGTTTTAAATTTAATAATTTTAATATAGTAATAAAATAATTTCATAATATGAGAATATTAATTTGTAACAGTAGAAATATTATTTTCAAAATAAAAATTAAATAAATTGTAATTTATCAACTTAAAGGAGATGTTTGTTAGATGTTAAGTTTTAAATAAAATTGTAGGGGCGAATGAATCTAAAAATTGAAATTTATATTAAAGTAAACAATTAGAAGCATCGATAGATATCGGACACAGAATGATTGAAAAAGGATCACTATAATGTTTGTTTTTATAAAATTTATTTTTATATCTAATAATTTTAACATAGTAATAAAATAATTTCATAATATGAGAATATTAATTTGTAATAGTAGAAATATTATTTTCAAAATAAAAATTAAATAAATTGTAATTTATCAACTTAAAGTAGATGTTTGTTAGATGTTAAGTTTTAAATAAAATTGGAGGGGCGAATGAATCTAAAAATTGAAATTTATATTAAAGTGAACAATTAGAAGCATCGATAGTTATCGAACAAAGAATTATTGAAAAAGGTTCATTATAATGTTTGTTTTTATAAAATTTAATAATATTAATATAGTAATGAAATAATTTCATAAAATGAGAATTTTAATTTGTAATAGTAGAAATATTATTTTCAAAATAAAAATTAAATAAATTGAAATTTATCAACTTAAAGTAGATGTTTGTTACATGTTAGGTTTTACATAAAATGAGAGGGGAGATTGAATCTAAAAATTTAAGTTTTAAATTTAATAATATTAATATAGTAATAAAACAATTTCATAATATGAGAATATTAATTTATAATAGCAGAAATATTATTTTCAAAATAAAAAATTAAATAAATTGAAATTTATCAATTTAAAGTAGATGTTTGTTAGATGGAAAATTTTAAATAAAATGACAGGGGAGATTGAATCTAAAAATTGAAATTCATATTAAAGTAATCAATTAGAAGCATCGATAGTTATCGAACAAAGAATTATTGAAAAAGGTTCATTATAGTGATTGTTTATATAAAATTTAAGTTTTAAATCTAATAATTTTAATATAGTAAAAATATAATTTCATAATATGAGAATTTTAATTTGTAATAGTAGAAATATTATTTTCAAAATAAAAATTAAATAAATTAAAATTTATTATCTTAAAGTAGATGTTTGTTAGATGTTAAGTTTTAAATAAAATGAGAGGGGAGATTGTATCTAAAAATATATGTTTTAAATTTAATAATTTTAATATAGTAATAAAATAATTTCATAATATGAGAATATTAATTTGTAACAGTAGAAATATTATTTTCAAAATAAAAATTAAATAAATTGTAATTTATCAACTTAAAGGAGATGTTTGTTAGATGTTAAGTTTTAAATAAAATTAGAGGGGCGAATGAATCTAAAAATTGAAATTTATATTAAAGTAAACAATTAGAAGCATCGATAGATATCGGACACAGAATGATTGAAAAAGGATCATTATAATGTTTGTTTTTATAAAATTTATTTTTATATCTAATAATTTTAACATAGTAATAAAATAATTTCATAATATGAGAATATTAATTTGTAATAGTAGAAATATTATTTTCAAAATAAAAATTAAATAAATTGTAATTTATCAACTTAAAGTAGATGTTTGTTAGATGTTAAGTTTAAAATAAAATTGGAGGGGCGAATGAATCTAAAAATTGAAATTTATATTAAAGTAATCAATTGGAAGCATCGATAGATATCGAACAAAGAATTATTGAAAAAGGTTCATTATAATGATTGTTTCTATAAAATTTAAGTTTTAAATTCAGTAATTTTAATATAGTAATAAAATAATTTCATAATATGGGAATTTTAATTTCCAATAGTAGTAATATTATTTTCAAAATAAAAATGAATAAATTAAAATTTATCAACTTAAAGTAGATGTTTGTCAGATGTTAAGTTTTAAATAAAATTAGATGGGAGATTGAATCTAGAAATTTAAGTTTTAAATTTAATAATTTTAATATAGTAATAAAATAATTTCATAATATGAGAATATTAATTTGTAATAGTAGAAATTGTATTTTCGTCCAGTCGCGGGGAGACGCGTTCGCTTTGAGACGAGTCAACGAGAGTCGTAAATTCCCGTTACGATATTAATCGACACCGCGAGCAGGGCGATCCCCTGATTTCTGTTACGATAATAGGGGTGGTTGTGTTCGAATAACTGTAGTCTACAGTTATCTAATATATATTTTATTTCTCACCTTTAACAACACGTGGAACGTACACAGATTATTTCTAATTCTTACCCGAGGGTTTAGATATTAGCGCGTTAGAGACCAAGATACTGACTCTTCGATAGAACGAATAATTAATCTACAATATTCGATAAACGAACGATAATCGAACGGTAAATATTCTCAAAATTCCCGAGCGGTAAATATTCTCAAAATTCCCGAGCGGTAAATATTCTCAAATTCCCGAGCGGTAAATATTCTCAAAATTCCCGAGCGGTAAATATTCTCAAAATTCCCGAGCGGTAAATATTCTCAAATTCCTAACGACTTCTCCGAGTCACTACATTTATATCCATCGGAGATGAAAAAACGTCGGGGTCTATCTTTTGAAAATGTTTGGGAAGATACCCGACGTTTGTTTACAATTTAAATTGTCTTAATGTCGTGATAAAGATACAATATAAAAACAATCTTAACGGCTTTAACTGTCTTTCGCTTCAAATACTGTAAACACGGTTATATTTTCAGTATAGGTACACGTAACTATTGTAATTAGTTTTATTTGAATTATATAGATACTGCTGCTTAATGACTAACAGATGCGGTTTTATGGAGGTTCCTTGGGCCTAGTACGGGTCGCCGTGACGATGGGTAGGCCTGGGCGGCCTGACCGTAAGGGATGTCGCGCGGACCATCTTACGCGACGTAACATACTCCCCCCGTTGATCGTATACTGATCAAAATCCTTGACGGCCTGGGTGGTCATGTTTTCGCCTCCTTCGGAATTGTTGGCCGCTCGGTCCCTTCTGTCTCGGGTTGGCATGGCAAAGGAACTAGTCTTTTGACTCCGCGGACCAGGGTGTTGGTTGCTGTCTTAATTGTGACCGTTCGGATGATCCCATCTGCTCCAGGGTGTACCTTGATTACGCGGCCTAAGGGCCACTGCATTGAAGGAGTATTGTCCTCCCGGATTAGGACAATGGTGCCTTCGCGAATACCGTGAGTGCCCTTGCTCCATTTGTTACGTCTGGTTAACTCCGTGATGTATTCGCGGTACCAGCGGCTCCAAAAATGTTGCTTCATTTGGTTGATGCGCTGCCAACTGGATAATCGGTTTGATGGGGTGGATCGGAAATCTCGATCTTGTAGACTGATTAGCGCATCACCAATTAAAAAATGGCCGGGAGTGAGGACTGGCGGATCATTGGGATCGGAGGAGATCGGGGTGATGGGACGGGAGTTCAAGATCGCCTCTATCTCAATGATGAGTGTATTAAGATGTTCGTATGTCAAGATTTCTGTGCCAACGATGCGGCTTAGATGCCGTTTAAATGATTTGACTGCGGCTTCCCAAAGACCTCCAAAATGTGGCGTGTTGGGCGGATTAAAACGCCATTGTATTTTTCTATCTGTCAGAAAATTTTGTATCTTTTCTGTGTGCTCGTCTGACTGTACGAGCATCTGGAGTTCTTTCAACTCTCTGTTAGCTCCGACGAAGTTGGTACCGTTATCCGACAGAATAGTCGCGCAATGTCCTCGCCTGGCTATAAAACGTCGTAAAGCTGCTATGAATGCGTCGGTGGTTAGGTCACTTACCAATTCGATGTGCACAGCTCTAGTCGCTAGACAGATGAAGATGGCAACGTAGACCTTGACTTTACTGCGGTTGCGGTGTCTTCTTTCTTTGATGAAGAAAGGACCGCAATAGTCGATCCCGACGTTGGTGAAGGGTCGGGATTCGGAGATGCGTGCTTCTGGAAGGTCGCCCATCATGTAATCTACTGGAGGTGGGTTAGATCGACAACATCGTACACATCCTTTGAGTGTTCGCCATACTTGGCTACGACCGTCGATCGGCCAGTAGCGTTGCCTCACTGCGTATAATGTTGATTGTAGTCCAGCATGATGATTGTGAATATGTTCATGCTGAATAATTTGTCTCGTAATGGGAGCTTTTGGGAGAATGATTGGATGCTTTTGGTGGAAGGGGATCGGCGAGTTGCTGAGTCTTCCTCCGACTCGTAAGATCCCCTCTTTATCGATGAAGGGATTTAGACTTTGTAGCTTCCCTCCCACTCCTTTTAGCGGATCCTTCTGGAGCTTGCGAATTTCATTCGGGAAATATGCATTTTGCACCATGCGTATCAATTTGTCATGGGACGAATTGATTTCATCTACCGTTAGCGGTGTTGATCGATTTTGTTTGGTTCTCCAACGTAGGCATCGAGCGACGACTCTTACAAGTTTCGGCCAGGAAGAATATCGGTCTAAGATAGACGGTTCTGTCGTGCTGCTAGCGAGACAGATCGTTCCCTTTTGTTCTGGAACTTCGTCCGTCGTTGGGGGGGTCCAATTCGGCCACTTCTCTTCGGTTTGATTGAGCCACTCCGGTCCGTTTTCCCATATGGCCTGGTTTAAAAATTCCTTGGGCATTTGACCTCGGGAGATCAAGTCCGCTGGATTGTCGTTGGTGGGCACATGTCGCCATTCATCGATATTGGTTTTCCTTTGGATTTCAGATACCCTGTTCGCGACGAACGTCTTAAGGGTATGCGGGGAAGATTTTAACCACTGAAGCACGATGGAAGAGTCCGTCCAGTAAATGGTTCGGGAAATCCGAGTTGCTAATGATTCTTTAATTACGGCCATTAACGAGGTGAGGAGTAACGCTCCGCTTAATTCTAGCCTTGGTATGGTCAGGGTTTTGAGTGGTGCTACTTTGGATCGCGCCGTTAGCAATACGGTCTGGATGATTCCGTCAGCATTGATCGTGCGAACATACACACAGGCTCCGTACGCCTTCTCGCTGGCGTCGCAAAAGCCGTGAAGTTCAATGTGAACGGCGGTTCGAATGATGGCTTTGCGTGGAAACCGGATATTATTCAACAATGTTAATTGTGAATAATATCGTTTCCACTCTGTGTGTAGATCGGATGGCAATGACTCGTCCCAATCCATCTTTAATGCCCAGACTCGTTGGAGTATAATCTTCGCTCGGACGATCACTGGCGCGAGTAATCCAAGGGGATCATATATTCGGGCTATCACCGAACTGATCGCACGCTTGGTGACCTTTGATATTTTGGTTTCGGCGTCTACAGAGTAGAGGATTACGTCGTCGTGTGAATCCCAAAATACCCCCAAAGTTTTCAGGGTTGTAGACTCCCCCAGCTGCAGTCTTCTGTGTTTTTCGCTTTCGGATATCCCACGGAGTATATCTGGGTCGTTGGAGGCCCACTCTCTAATATTTAACCCTGCGGATCGTAACAGTGCGGTTAGCTCTCTTCGGATTGATGCTACTTCTTCCTTCGTATCAGCCCCGGTGAGAGCGTCGTCGACGTAGAAATCACGTTTTAGAATCAATGATGCGCGTGGGAATCGATGCCCTTCGTCGTCGGCTAATTGTTTTAGGCATCGTATTGCCAGGTATGGTGCTGCCGATAACCCGAAGGTCACGGTGTTGAGTCGATAGGTTTCGATGTCGCCCTCGGAATTGCTCCATAGAATGTATTGGTATTTCCGATCTTCAGGTCTCACTAGGATTTGACGATACATCTTTTCAATATCACCCGTCAGGACGTACTGGTGAGAGCGAAATCTCAATAAGATGCTAACCAGATCCTCCTGTAACTTTGGACCGGTGTGAAGAGTATCGTTCAATGAGACGCCTGTAGTGCTGGGTGCTGAACCGTCGAACACAACTCGGAGCTTTGTGGTGTTGCTTGATTCCTTGATTACGCCGTGGTGAGGTAGATAGTATCCGTTAGCTGGGGAGGAAGTGGATATAACCTTACTCATGTGACCCAAGTCCAGATATTCCTCTATTACCGCACGATACGCCGTTTCAAAAGATTTGTCGCGTTGGAATCGCCGATGAAGTGAATTAAGTCTCTTCATCGCTACGGCTTTCGATGTGCCCAATGACGGAAGCCTGTCGTTGAATGGTAGGGCCACGATATATCGCCCTTCTTTGGTGCGGCGTACATGATCTCGGAAATGCTCCTCACAGGCTCTTTCGGATTCTGATAGATGCACAGTGGAAGGTCCTTCATCGAGTTCCCAGAAACGCGCTAGATCCACTTGCAAATCCGTAGTGTTTACATGAAGCGACTGTGTAGCCGCTTGTGTGTTAGGGCTCCCCCCGATGACCCAGCCGAATCGTGTCTTTTGTAAACATAACTCAGTATCGTTTGTCGTGTTTAGTCTGATTTGCCCGATGCATAACGATGCTAACGTTGGTCCAGCGCTTAATAATACTTCGATCGGGCTTGACTTGTGGAATTCTGGATCAGCCAGTTGCACGTTCTTAGGTATGTGGATCAGGGATCGATCGATAGATTGGTCTGGAACCGCGGGCGATATTGTGGGTATGACTAAAAAGGTCACTGTCCGTCGGTAGGTGCCGTCTACAGAAGTAAAGGTAGCCGTGATTTGGCGCTTAGCAATGGTATTTAAATTGTCTAGCGCTCCGATCGGTACCGAACATTTCCTTTGTTTGATGGCAAGTGAGCGAGCGAGTTTTTCTGTCATGAAATTAGTACTGGATCCGGTGTCCAGCAACGCTCTAGCTCGGACAGGCTGCGCCCGGTTATTTAAAAGGTTGATTTTAGCAGTGACTATCAGATCATGCGTGACTGAGGCTTGGGGGGAAGTATCTGAATCCTCGTTTGCATCTTCGATCCTCTTATTTACTAGTCACTTACTTCTTGGCTTCGTTTCTTTGGAGGATTTGTGCGATTCGACAGAGTTGGGTCGCGTTGAACGTGGCTGGTGATGGAGAGTAGGTTGTTGATTCGATTTGGAAGTACGTCTCGATCGGGGAGTACGACGACGTATAGGTGATCCGCGGGTAGATCGGCTTTTATCGGACCGGCTATTCGATGAATGACTGCTCGACGACCGACCGCTTGATGATCTTCCCCTTGATGACCGATCACTGAATGACCTACTACCGGGTGATCGCGTGTTCACTACCCTTTTCCTTACCTGAATGTCGTCTCGATGGAGAAGAGTGTGATGGCGTTGATGACAAATGCGGCATGATCCAGCGGAGCATTGTTTGACTGTGTGTCCTGTGCCTAGGCAGTTGGTGCATAACGATGCCTCCTTAACTAGTTCAATTCGTATCTTGGCCGTCCTTGCTAGGAAAAGCTGACAATTCTTTAATTCATGAGGTCCGTGGCAGAGATGACAGGTCCGTGTCCTCTTCGAGGTGGTGAAAGTTTGTCCTCGTGACGAGCGGTGTTGACGGCTAGGACGGCGATGAGTCGACTCCTTTGTTTCCGGTGTTCTCGGAAGGGGCTGATCGCCGTTGGTCCGTGCCGCCAGAAAATCCATCAGATGCGTATACGAGGGCACCCTTTTATCGGGCAAAGTGTGATACCATAAGTTTATAGTGGACGAGGGTAATTTCGAGGTGAGTAGATCGACCAAAACAACATTCGAAGTGATTGGTTCTTCTAGTTTCTCTAATGCGTCCAAGTTCAGTTTTACCGTCTCCAGAAAATCATCTATAGCTTCAGGTGTTTCCCTTGATATCTTAGGATAATCAAGTATCAGATGCCAATGCCGCATACATATTCGACGGTGATAATCAAATTTGGTTCTTAACATTTTAAGTGCAATTGCATAATTGGACTCGGTTATATCTAATGAACTGATACATCTCGCAGCCTTACCGGTCACGTACGATCGTAGGTGGTGGAATTTCTGTACTTGCGTCAGGTTCTTATTTTGATCGATGGCGGACACAAACGTATCGTAAAATGACTTCCAATTTTCGATAGTGCCGTCGAAGATGGGCAATTGGATGTCTGGCAGTTTGACGGCGGTCTGTTCTGAACTGGTTTCTAATTTGTAATTTGATGGCGCCAGACCGGTGGATAATTGTTTTTTATCCGCGAGGATTTGGAGTCGCGTGCCTAGCTCAGTGTAATCCTTCCAGGCCTGCTCTTCCTGCGCGATGTCTTCGTCGTCCAGTTCGTCTAACTCGTGTTGGCAAGACTGAAATCGTTGCCAAGCATTTTGAAGCTGGGATTGCAATAAGCTCACACACGTAATGCGTGAGGCGGTGGATTGCTCAGAGTCATCAATGCTCGTCCGTAGATGATTGAGGGCAATTTCGAATTGTTTGTCGCGCTTTCTTCTTATATTGTTGCTTTTTGCCATGGTCGGCATGATTATTGACGTAGTTAGAATTAAAACTTACGTTATTGATTTCTGGCGTCCAAACGTGTTGTAGAATGGCGGTGGGATCACGTGGCACTGTATGTTCACAGTTAGGATCACTTTTTACTGGCACGTGAATCCGGCTCGAAGGACCATGTATTTTCGTCCAGTCGCGGGGAGACGCGTTCGCTTTGAGACGAGTCAACGAGAGTCGTAAATTCCCGTTACGATATTAATCGACACCGCGAGCAGGGCGATCCCCTGATTTCTGTTACGATAATAGGGGTGGTTGTGTTCGAATAACTGTAGTCTACAGTTATCTAATATATATTTTATTTCTCACCTTTAACAACACGTGGAACGTACACAGATTATTTCTAATTCTTACCCGAGGGTTTAGATATTAGCGCGTTAGAGACCAAGATACTGACTCTTCGATAGAACGAATAATTAATCTACAATATTCGATAAACGAACGATAATCGAACGGTAAATATTCTCAAAATTCCCGAGCGGTAAATATTCTCAAAATTCCCGAGCGGTAAATATTCTCAAATTCCCGAGCGGTAAATATTCTCAAAATTCCCGAGCGGTAAATATTCTCAAAATTCCCGAGCGGTAAATATTCTCAAATTCCTAACGACTTCTCCGAGTCACTACATTTATATCCGTCGGAGATGAAAAAACGTCGGGGTCTATCTTTTGAAAATGTTTGGGAAGATACCCGACGTTTGTTTACAATTTAAATTGTCTTAATGTCGTGATAAAGATACAATATAAAAACAATCTTAACGGCTTTAACTGTCTTTCGCTTCAAATACTGTAAACACGGTTATATTTTCAGTATAGGTACACGTAACTATTGTAATTAGTTTTATTTGAATTATATAGATACTGCTGCTTAATGACTAACAGATGCGGTTTTATGGAGGTTCCTTGGGCCTAGTACGGGTCGCCGTGACGATGGGTAGGCCTGGGCGGCCTGACCGTAAGGGATGTCGCGCGGACCATCTTACGCGACGTAACAGAAATATTATTTTCAAAATAAAAATTAAATAAATTAAAATTTATCAACTTAAAGTAGATGTTTGTTAGATGTTGATTTTTAAAAAAAATTAGAGGAGAGATTGAATCTGAAAATTTAAGTTTTAAACTTAATAATTTTAACATAGTAATAAAATAATTTCATAATATGAGAATATTAATTTGTAATAGTAGAAATATTATTTTCAAAATAAAAATTAAATAAATTAAAATTTATCAACTTAAGGTAGATGTTTGTTCGATGTTAAATTTTAAATAAAATGAGAGGGGAGATTGAATCTAAAAATTTAAGTTTTAAATTTAATAATATTAATATAGTAATAAAATAATTTCATAATATGAGAATTTTAATTTGTAGTAGCACAAATATTATTTTCAAAATAAAAATTAAATAAATTAAAATTTACCAACTTATAATAGATGTTTGTTAGATGTTGTGTTTTAAATAAAATTAGGGGGGAGATTGAATCTAAAAATTGAAATTTATGTTAAAGTAAATAATTAGAAGCATCGATAGTTATCGAACAAAGAATTATTGAAAAAGGTTCATTATAATGTTTGTTTTTATAAAATTTAAGTTTTAATTTTAATAATTTTAATATAGTAATAAAATAATTTCATAATATGAGAATTTTAATTTGTAATAGTAGAAATATTATTTTCAAAATAAAAATTAAATAAATTAAAATTTATTATCTTAATGTAGATGTTTGTTAGATGTTAAGTTTTAAATAAAATGAGAGGGGAGATTGAATCTAAAAATATATGTTTTAAATTTAATAATTTTAATATAGTAATAAAATAATTTCATAATATGAGAATATTAATTTGTAACAGTAGAAATATTATTTTCAAAATAAAAATTAAATAAATTGTAATTTATCAACTTAAAGGAGATGTTTGTTAGATGATAAGTTTTAAATAAAATTAGAGTGGAGATTTAATCTAAAAATTGAAATTCATATTAATGTAAACAATTAGAAGCATCGATAGATATCGAACAAAGAATTATTGAAAAAGGATCATTATAATGATTGTTTTTATAAAATTTAAGTTTTAAATCTAATAATTTTAACATAGTAATAAAATAATTTCATAATATGAGTATTTTAATTGGTAATAGTAGAAATATTATTTTCAAAATAAAAATTAAATAAATTGAAATTTATCAACTTAAGGTAGATGTTTGTTCGATGTAAAATTTTAAATAAAATTATAGGGGAGATTGAATCTAAAAATTTAAGTTTTAAATTTAATAGTATTAATATAGTAATAAAACAATTTCATAATATGAGAATATTAATTTATAATAGTAGAAATAAGATTTTCAAAATAAAAATTAAATAAATTAAAATTTATCAACTTAAAGTAGATGTTTGTTAGATGTTAAGTTTTAAATAAAATTAGAGGGGAGATTGAATCTAAAAATTTAATATTTAAATTCAATAATTTTAATATAGTAATAAAATAATTTCATAATATGAGAATATTAATTTGTAATAGTAGAAATATTATTTTCAAAATAAAAATTAAATAAATTGAAATTTATGAACTTAAAGTAGATGTTTGTTTGATGTTAAGTTTTAAATAAAATTAGAGGGGAGATTGAATCTAATAATTTATGTTTTAAATTGAATAATTTTAATATAGTAATAATATAATTTCATAATACGAGAATTTTAATTTGTAATAGTAGAAATATTATTTTCAAAATAAAAATTAAATAAATTGAAATTTATGAACTTAAGGTAGATGTTTGTTTGATGTTAAGTTTTAAATCAAATTAGAGGGGAGATTGAATCTAAAAATTGAAATTTGTATTAAAGTAATCAATTAGAAGCATGGATAGTTATCGAACAAAGAATTATTGAAAAAGGTTCATTATAATGATTGTTTATATAAAATTTAAGTTTTAAATTCAGTAATTTTAATATAGTAATAAAATAATTTCATAATATGAGAATATTAATTTGTAATCGTTGCAATATTATTTTCAAAATAAAAATTATATAAATTGAAATTTATCAACTTAAAGTAGATGTTTGTTAGATGATACGTTTTAAATAAAATTAGAGGGGAGATTCAATTTAAAAATTGATGTTTATATTAAAGTAAACAATTACAAGCATCGATAGTTATCGAACAAAGAATTATTGAAAAAGGTTCATTATAATGTTTGTTTTTATAAAATTTATGTTTTAAATTTAACAAGTTTAATATAGTAATAAAATAATTCCATAATATGAGAATATAAATTTGTAATCGTTGCAATATTATTTTCAAAATAAAAATTAAATAAATTAAAATTTATCAACTTAAAGTAGATGTTTGTGAGAGGTTAAGTTTTAAATAAAATTAGAGGGGAGATTGAATCTAGAAATTTAAGTTTTAAATTTAATAATTTTAATATAGTAATAAAATAATTTCATAATATGGGAATTTTAATTTGCAACAGTAGAAATATTATTTTCAAAATAAAAATGAATACATTAAAATTTATCAACTTAAAGTAGATGTATGTCAGATGTTAAGTTTTAAATAAAATTAGAGGGAGATAGAATCTAAAAATTGAAATTTGTATTAAAGTAATCAATTAGAAGCATGGATAGTTATCGAACAAAGAATTATTGAAAAAGGTTCATTATAATGATTGTTTCTATAAAATTTAAGTTTTAAATTCAGTAATTTTAATATAGTAATAAAATAATTTCATAATAAGAGAAATTAATATTGTAATAGTAGAAATATTATTTTCAAAATAAAAATTACGCAAATTAAAATTTATCAACTTAAAGTAGATGTTTGTGAGAGGTTAAGTTTTAAATAAAATTAGAGGGGAGATTGAATCTAGAAATTTAAGTTTTAAATTTAATAATTTTAATATAGTAATAAAATAATTTCATAATATGGGATTTTTAATTTGCAACAGTAGAAATATTATTTTCAAAATAAAAATGAATACATTAAAATTTATCAACTTAAAGTAGATGTATGTCAGATGTTAAGTTTTAAATAAAATTAGAGGGAGATAGAATCTAAAAATTGAAATTTGTATTAAAGTAATCAATTAGAAGCATGGATAGTTATCGAACAAAGAATTATTGAAAAAGGTTCATTATAATGATTGTTTCTATAAAATTTAAGTTTTAAATTCAGTAATTTTAATATAGTAATAAAATAATTTCATAATAAGAGAAATTAATATTGTAATAGTAGAAATATTATTTTCAAAATAAAAATTACGCAAATTAAAATTTATCAACTTAAAGTAGATGTTTGTTAGATGTTAAGTTTTAAATAAAATTAGAGGGAGATTGAATCTAAAAATTGAAATTTGTATTAAAGTAATCAATTAGAAGCATGGATAGTTATCGAACAAAGAATTATTGAAAAAGGTTCATTATAATGATTGTTTCTATAAAATTTACGTTTTAAATTCAGTAATTTTAATATAGTAATAAAATAATTTCATAATATGAGAATATTAATTTGTAATAGTAGCAATATTATTTTCAAAATAAAAATTAAATAATTTGAAATTTATCAACTTAAAGTAGATGTTTGTCAGATGTTAAGTTTTAAATAAAATTAGAGGGGAGATTGAATCTAGTAATTTAAGTTTTAAATTTAATACTTTTAATATAGTAATAAAATAATTTCATAATATGGGAATTTTAATTTGCAACAGTAGAAATATTATTTTCAAAATAAAAATGAATACATTAAAATTTATCAACTTAAAGTAGATGTATGTCAGATGTTAAGTTTTAAATAAAATTAGAGGGAGATAGAATCTAAAAATTGAAATTTGTATTAAAGTAATCAATTAGAAGCATGGATAGTTATCGAACAAAGAATTATTGAAAAAGGTTCATTATAATGATTGTTTCTATAAAATTTAAGTTTTAAATTCAGTAATTTTAATATAGTAATAAAATAATTTCATAATATGAGAATATTAATTTGTAATCGTTGCAATATTATTTTCAAAATAAAAATTATATAAATTGAAATTTATCAACTTAAAGTAGATGTTTGTTAGATGATACGTTTTAAATAAAATTAGAGGGGAGATTCAATTTAAAAATTGATGTTTATATTAAAGTAAACAATTACAAGCATCGATAGTTATCGAACAAAGAATTATTGAAAAAGGTTCATTATAATGTTTGTTTTTATAAAATTTATGTTTTAAATTTAACAAGTTTAATATAGTAATAAAATAATTCCATAATATGAGAATATAAATTTGTAATCGTTGCAATATTATTTTCAAAATAAAAATTAAATAAATTAAAATTTATCAACTTAAAGTAGATGTTTGCTACATGTTAAGTTATAAATAAAATTGGAGGGGAAATTGAATCTAAAGGTTGAACTTTATATTAAAGTAAACAATTAGAAGCATCGATAGTTATCGAACAAGGAATTATTGAAAAAGGTTCATTATAATGTTTGTTTAATAAAAATTAAGTTTTAAATTTAATAATTTTAATATAGTAATAAAATAATTTCATAATACGAGAATTTTAATTTGTAATAGAAGAAATATTATTTTTAAAATAATAATGAATAAATTAAAATTTATCAACTTAAAGTAGATGTTCGTCAGATGTTAAGTTTTAAATATAATTAGAGGGGAGATTGAATCTAGACATTTAAGTTTTAAATTTTATAATTTTAATGTAGTAATAAAATAATATCATAATATGAGAACTTAATTTTGTAATAGTAAAAATATTATTTTCAAAATAAAAATTAAATAAATTAAAATTTATCAACTTAAAGTAGATGTTTGTGAGATGTTAAGTTTTAAATAAAATTAGAGGGGAGATTGAATCTAGAAATTTAAGTTTTAAATTTAATAATTTTAATATAGTAATAAAATAATTTCATAATATGGGAATTTTAATTTGCAACAGTAGAAATATTATTTTCAAAATAAAAATGAATACATTAAAATTTATCAACTTAAAGTAGATGTATGTCAGATGTTAAGTTTTAAATAAAATTAGAGGGAGATAGAATCTAAAAATTGAAATTTGTATTAAAGTAATCAATTAGAAGCATGGATAGTTATCGAACAAAGAATTATTGAAAAAGGTTCATTATAATGATTGTTTCTATAAAATTTAAGTTTTAAATTCAGTAATTTTAATATAGTAATAAAATAATTTCATAATAAGAGAAATTTATATTGTAATAGTAGAAATATTATTTTCAAAATAAAAATTACGCAAATTAAAATTTATCAACTTAAAGTAGATGTTTGTTAGATGTTAAGTTTTAAATAAAATTAGAGGGAGATTGAATCTAAAAATTGAAATTTGTATTAAAGTAATCAATTAGAAGCATGGATAGTTATCGAACAAAGAATTATTGAAAAAGGTTCATTATAATGATTGTTTCTATAAAATTTACGTTTTAAATTCAGTAATTTTAATATAGTAATAAAATAATTTCATAATATGAGAATATTAATTTGTAATAGTAGCAATATTATTTTCAAAATAAAAATTAAATAATTTGAAATTTATCAACTTAAAGTAGATGTTTGTTAGATGTTAAGTTTTAAATAAAATTAGAGGGGCGAATGAATCTAAAAATTGAAATTTATATTAAAGTAAACAATTAGAAGCATCGATAGATATCGGACACAGAATGATTGAAAAAGGATCACTATAATGTTTGTTTTTATAAAATTTATTTTTATATCTAATAATTTTAACATAGTAATAAAATAATTTCATAATATGAGAATATTAATTTGTAATAGTAGAAATATTATTTTCAAAATAAAAATTAAATAAATTGTAATTTATCAACTTAAAGTAGATGTTTGTTAGATGTTAAGTTTTAAATAAAATTGGAGGGGCGAATGAATCTAAAAATTGAAATTTATATTAAAGTAAACAATTAGAAGCATCGATAGTTATCGAACAAAGAATTATTGAAAAAGGTTCATTATAATGTTTGTTTTTATAAAATTTAATAATATTAATATAGTAATGAAATAATTTCATAAAATGAGAATTTTAATTTGTAATAGTAGAAATATTATTTTCAAAATAAAAATTAAATAAATTGAAATTTATCAACTTAAAGTAGATGTTTGTTACATGTTAGGTTTTAAATAAAATGAGAGGGGAGATTGAATCTAAAAATTTAAGTTTTAGATTTAATAATATTAATATAGTAATAAAACAATTTCATAATATGAGAATATTAATTTATAATAGCAGAAATATTATTTTCAAAATAAAAAATTAAATAAATTGAAATTTATCAATTTAAAGTAGATGTTTGTTAGATGGAAAATTTTAAATAAAATGACAGGGGAGATTGAATCTAAAAATTGAAATTCATATTAAAGTAATCAATTAGAAGCATCGATAGTTATCGAACAAAGAATTATTGAAAAAGGTTCATTATAGTGATTGTTTATATAAAATTTAAGTTTTAAATCTAATAATTTTAATATAGTAAAAATATAATTTCATAATATGAGAATTTTAATTTGTAATAGTAGAAATATTATTTTCAAAATAAAAATTAAATAAATTAAAATTTATTATCTTAAAGTAGATGTTTGTTAGATGTTAAGTTTTAAATAAAATGAGAGGGGAGATTGTATCTAAAAATATATGTTTTAAATTTAATAATTTTAATATAGTAATAAAGTAATTTCATAATATGAGAATATTAATTTGTAACAGTAGAAATATTATTTTCAAAATAAAAATTAAATAATTTGAAATTTATCAACTTAAAGGAGATGTTTGTTAGATGTTAAGTTTTAAATAAAATTAGAGGGGCGAATGAATCTAAAAATTGAAATTTATATTAAAGTAAACAATTAGAAGCATCGATAGATATCGGACACAGAATGATTGAAAAAGGATCATTATAATGTTTGTTTTTATAAAATTTATTTTTATATCTAATAATTTTAACATAGTAATAAAATAATTTCATAATATGAGAATATTAATTTGTAATAGTAGAAATATTATTTTCAAAATAAAAATTAAATAAATTGTAATTTATCAACTTAAAGTAGATGTTTGTTAGATGTTAAGTTTAAAATAAAATTGGAGGGGCGAATGAATCTAAAAATTGAAATTTATATTAAAGTAATCAATTGGAAGCATCGATAGATATCGAACAAAGAATTATTGAAAAAGGTTCATTATAATGTTTGTTTTTATAAAATTTAATAATTTTAATATAGTAATGAAATAATTTCATAAAATGAGAATTTTAATTTGTAATAGTAGAAATATTATTTTCAAAATAAAAATTAAATAAATTGAAATTTATCAACTTAAAGTAGATGTTTGTTACATGTTAGGTTTTAAATAAAATGAGAGGGGAGATTGAATTTAAAAATTTAAGTTTTAAATTTAATAATATTAATATAGTAATAAAACAATTTCATAATATGAGAATATTAATTTGTGATAGTAGAAATATTATTTTCAAAATAAAAATTAAATAAATTGAAATTTATCAACTTAAAGCAGATGTTTGTTATATGTTAAGTTTTAAATAAAATTAGAGGGGAGGCTGAATCTAGAAATTTAAGTTTTAAATTTTATAATTTTAATATAGTAATAAAATAATTTCATAATATGAGAACTTAATTTTGTAATAGTAAAAATATTATTTTCAAAATAAAAATTAAATAAATTAAAATTTATCAACTTAAAGTAGATGTTTGCTACATGTTAAGTTATAAATAAAATTGGAGGGGAAATTGAATCTAAAGGTTGAACTGTATATTAAAGTAAACAATTAGAAGCATCGATAGTTATCGAACAAAGAATTATTGAAAAAGGTTCATTATAATGTTTGTTTTTATAAAATTTAATAATTTTAATATAGTAATGAAATAATTTCATAAAATGAGAATTTTAATTTGTAATAGTAGAAATATTATTTTCAAAATAAAAATGAATAAATTAAAATTTATCAACTTAAAGTAGATGTTTGTCAGATGTTAAGTTTTAAATAAAATTAGATGGGAGATTGAATCTAGAAATTTAAGTTTTAAATTTAATAATTTTAATATAGTAATAAAATAATTTCATAATATGAGAATATTAATTTGTAATAGTAGAAATATTATTTTCAAAATAAAAATTAAATAAATTAAAATTTATCAACTTAAAGTAGATGTTTGTTAGATGTTGATTTTTAAAAAAAATTAGAGGAGAGATTGAATCTGAAAATTTAAGTTTTAAACTTAATAATTTTAACATAGTAATAAAATAATTTCATAATATGAGAATATTAATTTGTAATAGTAGAAATATTATTTTCAAAATAAAAATTAAATAAATTAAAATTTATCAACTTAAGGTAGATGTTTGTTCGATGTTAAATTTTAAATAAAATGAGAGGGGAGATTGAATCTAAAAATTTAAGTTTTAAATTTAATAATATTAATATAGTAATAAAATAATTTCATAATATGAGAATTTTAATTTGTAGTAGCACAAATATTATTTTCAAAATAAAAATTAAATAAATTAAAATTTACCAACTTATAATAGATGTTTGTTAGATGTTGTGTTTTAAATAAAATTAGGGGGGAGATTGAATCTAAAAATTGAAATTTATGTTAAAGTAAATAATTAGAAGCATCGATAGTTATCGAACAAAGAATTATTGAAAAAGGTTCATTATAATGTTTGTTTTTATAAAATTTAAGTTTTAATTTTAATAATTTTAATATAGTAATAAAATAATTTCATAATATGAGAATTTTAATTTGTAATAGTAGAAATATTATTTTCAAAATAAAAATTAAATAAATTAAAATTTATTATCTTAAAGTAGATGTTTGTTAGATGTTAAGTTTTAAATAAAATGAGAGGGGAGATTGAATCTAAAAATATATGTTTTAAATTTAATAATTTTAATATAGTAATAAAATAATTTCATAATATGAGAATATTAATTTGTAACAGTAGAAATATTATTTTCAAAATAAAAATTAAATAAATTGTAATTTATCAACTTAAAGGAGATGTTTGTTAGATGATAAGTTTTAAATAAAATTAGAGTGGAGATTTAATCTAAAAATTGAAATTCATATTAATGTAAACAATTAGAAGCATCGATAGATATCGAACAAAGAATTATTGAAAAAGGATCATTATAATGATTGTTTTTATAAAATTTAAGTTTTAAATCTAATAATTTTAACATAGTAATAAAATAATTTCATAATATGAGTATTTTAATTGGTAATAGTAGAAATATTATTTTCAAAATAAAAATTAAATAAATTGAAATTTATCAACTTAAGGTAGATGTTTGTTCGATGTAAAATTTTAAATAAAATTATAGGGGAGATTGAATCTAAAAATTTAAGTTTTAAATTTAATAGTATTAATATAGTAATAAAACAATTTCATAATATGAGAATATTAATTTATAATAGTAGAAATAAGATTTTCAAAATAAAAATTAAATAAATTAAAATTTATCAACTTAAAGTAGATGTTTGTTAGATGTTAAGTTTTAAATAAAATTAGAGGGGAGATTGAATCTAAAAATTTAATATTTAAATTCAATAATTTTAATATAGTAATAAAATAATTTCATAATATGAGAATATTAATTTGTAATAGTAGAAATATTATTTTCAAAATAAAAATTAAATAAATTGAAATTTATGAACTTAAAGTAGATGTTTGTTTGATGTTAAGTTTTAAATAAAATTAGAGGGGAGATTGAATCTAATAATTTATGTTTTAAATTGAATAATTTTAATATAGTAATAATATAATTTCATAATACGAGAATTTTAATTTGTAATAGTAGAAATATTATTTTCAAAATAAAAATTAAATAAATTGAAATTTATGAACTTAAGGTAGATGTTTGTTTGATGTTAAGTTTTAAATCAAATTAGAGGGGAGATTGAATCTAAAAATTGAAATTTGTATTAAAGTAATCAATTAGAAGCATGGATAGTTATCGAACAAAGAATTATTGAAAAAGGTTCATTATAATGATTGTTTATATAAAATTTAAGTTTTAAATTCAGTAATTTTAATATAGTAATAAAATAATTTCGTAATATGAGAATATTAATTTGTAATCGTTGCAATATTATTTTCAAAATAAAAATTATATAAATTGAAATTTATCAACTTAAAGTAGATGTTTGTTAGATGATACGTTTTAAATAAAATTAGAGGGGAGATTCAATTTAAAAATTGATGTTTATATTAAAGTAAACAATTACAAGCATCGATAGTCATCGAACAAAGAATTATTGAAAAAGGTTCATTATAATGTTTGTTTTTATAAAATTTATGTTTTAAATTTAACAAGTTTAATATAGTAATAAAATAATTCCATAATATGAGAATATAAATTTGTAATCGTTGCAATATTATTTTCAAAATAAAAATTAAATAAATTAAAATTTATCAACTTAAAGTAGATGTTTGTGAGATGTTAAGTTTTAAATAAAATTAGAGGGGAGATTGAATCTAGAAATTTAAGTTTTAAATTTAATAATTTTAATATAGTAATAAAATAATTTCATAATATGGGAATTTTAATTTGCAACAGTAGAAATATTATTTTCAAAATAAAAATGAATACATTAAAATTTATCAACTTAAAGTAGATGTATGTCAGATGTTAAGTTTTAAATAAAATTAGAGGGAGATAGAATCTAAAAATTGAAATTTGTATTAAAGTAATCAATTAGAAGCATGGATAGTTATCGAACAAAGAATTATTGAAAAAGGTTCATTATAATGATTGTTTCTATAAAATTTAAGTTTTAAATTCAGTAATTTTAATATAGTAATAAAATAATTTCATAATAAGAGAAATTAATATTGTAATAGTAGAAATATTATTTTCAAAATAAAAATTACGCAAATTAAAATTTATCAACTTAAAGTAGATGTTTGTTAGATGTTAAGTTTTAAATAAAATTAGAGGGAGATTGAATCTAAAAATTGAAATTTGTATTAAAGTAATCAATTAGAAGCATGGATAGTTATCGAACAAAGAATTATTGAAAAAGGTTCATTATAATGATTGTTTCTATAAAATTTACGTTTTAAATTCAGTAATTTTAATATAGTAATAAAATAATTTCATAATATGAGAATATTAATTTGTAATAGTAGCAATATTATTTTCAAAATAAAAATTAAATAATTTGAAATTTATCAACTTAAAGTAGATGTTTGTCAGATGTTAAGTTTTAAATAAAATTAGAGGGGAGATTGAATCTAGTAATTTAAGTTTTAAATTTAATACTTTTAATATAGTAATAAAATAATTTCATAATATGGGAATTTTAATTTGCAACAGTAGAAATATTATTTTCAAAATAAAAATGAATACATTAAAATTTATCAACTTAAAGTAGATGTATGTCAGATGTTAAGTTTTAAATAAAATTAGAGGGAGATAGAATCTAAAAATTGAAATTTGTATTAAAGTAATCAATTAGAAGCATGGATAGTTATCGAACAAAGAATTATTGAAAAAGGTTCATTATAATGATTGTTTCTATAAAATTTAAGTTTTAAATTCAGTAATTTTAATATAGTAATAAAATAATTTCATAATATGAGAATATTAATTTGTAATCGTTGCAATATTATTTTCAAAATAAAAATTAAATAAATTGAAATTTATCAACTTAAAGTGGATGTTTGTTCGATGTAAAATTTTAAATAAAATTATAGGGGAGATTGAATCTAAAAATTTAAGTTTTAAATTTAATAATTTTAATATAGTAATAAAATAATTTCATAATATGAGAATAGTAATTTGTAATTCTAGAAATATTATTTTCAAAATAAAAATTAAATAAATTGAAATTTATCAACTTAAAGTAGATGTTTGTGAGATGTTAAGCTTTAAATAAAATGAGAGGGGAGATTGAATCTAAAAATTGAAATTCATATTAAAGTAATCAATTAGAAGCATCGATAGTTATCGAACAAAGAGTTATTGAAAAAGGTTCATTATGATGTGTGCTTTTATAAACCTTAAGTTTTAAATTTAACAAGTTTGATATAGTAATAAAATAATTCCATAATATGAGAATGTAAATTTCTAATAGTAGAAATAATATTTTCAAAATAGAAATTAAATAAATTAAAATTTATCAACTTAAAGTAGATTTTTGTCAGATGTTAAGTTTTAAATAAAATTAGAGTGGAGATTGAATCTAAAAATTGAAATTTATATTAAAGTAAACAATTAGAAGCATCGATAGTTATCGAACAAAGAATTATTGAAAAAGGTTCATTATAATGTTTGTTTTTATAAAATTTAAGTTTTAATTTTAATAATTTTAATATAGTAATAAAATAATTTCATAATATGAGAATATTAATTTGTAACAGTAGAAATATTATTTTCAAAATAAAAATTAAATAAATTGTAATTTATCAACTTAAAGGAGATGTTTGTTAGATGTTAAGTTTTAAATAAAATTAGAGGGGCGAATGAATCTAAAAATTGAAATTTATATTAAAGTAAACAATTAGAAGCATCGATAGATATCGGACACAGAATGATTGAAAAAGGATCACTATAATGTTTGTTTATATAAAATTTAAGTTTTAATTTTAATAATTTTAATATAGTAATAAAATAATTTCATAATATGAGAATTTTAATTTGTAATAGTAGAAATATTATTTTCAAAATAAAAATTAAATAAATTAAAATTTATTATCTTAAAGTAGATGTTTGTTAGATGTTAAGTTTTAAATAAAATGAGAGGGGCGAATGAATCTAAAAATTGAAATTTATATTAAAGTAAACAATTAGAAGCATCGATAGTTATCGAACAAAGAATTATTGAAAAAGGTTCATTATAATGTTTGTTTTTATAAAATTTAATAATTTTAATATAGTAATGAAATAATTTCATAAAATGAGAATTTTAATTTGTAATAGTAGAAATATTATTTTCAAAATAAAAATTAAATAAATTGAAATTTATCAACTTAAAGTAGATGTTTGTTACATGTTAGGTTTTAAATAAAATGAGAGGGGAGATTGAATCTAAAAATTTAAGTTTTAAATTTAATAATATTAATATAGTAATAAAACAATTTCATAATATGAGAATATTAATTTATAATAGCAGAAATATTATTTTCAAAATAAAAAATTAAATAAATTGAAATTTATCAATTTAAAGTAGATGTTTGTTAGATGGAAAATTTTAAATAAAATGACAGGGGAGATTGATTCTAAAAATTTAAGTTTTAAATTCAGTAATTTTAATATAGTCATAAAATAATTTCATAATATGGGAATTTTAATTTGTAATAGTAGAAATGTTATTTTCAAAATAAAAATGAATAAATTAAAATTTATCAACTTAAAGTAGATGTTTGTCAGATATTGAGTTTTAAATAAAATTACAGGGGAGATTGAATCTAAAAATTGAAATTTATGTTAAAGTAAATAATTAGAAGCATCGATAGTTATCGAACAAAGAATTATTGAAAAAGGTTCATTATAATGTTTGTTTTTATAAGAATTAAGTTTTAAATTTAATAATTTTATTATAGTAGTAATATAATTTCGTAATATGAAAATTTTAATTTGTAACAGTAGAAATATTATTTTCAAAATAATAATTAAATAAATTAAAATTTACCAACTTAGAGTAGATGTTTGTTAGATGTTAAGTTTTAAATAAAATTAGAGGGGAGATTGAATCTAAAAATTGAAATTTATATTAAAGTAAACAATTAGAAGCATCGATAGTTATCGAACAAAGAATTATTGAAAAAGGTTCATTATAATGTTTGTTTTTATAAAATTTAAGTTTTAATTTTAATAATTTTAATATAGTAATAAAATAATTTCATAATATGAGAATTTTAATTTGTAGTAGCACAAATATTATTTTCAAAATAAAAATTAAATAAATTAAAATTTACCAACTTATAATAGATGTTTGTCAGATGTTATGTTTTAAATAAAATTAGAGGGGCGAATGAATCTAAAAATTGAAATTTATATTAAAGTAATCAATTAGAAGCATCGATAGTTTTCGAACAAAGAGTTATTGAAAAAGGTTTATTATAATGTGTGCTTTTATAAACCTTAAGTTTTAAATTTAATAATTTTAATAGAGTAATAAAATAATTTCATAACATGAGAATATTAATTTGAAATTGTAGAAATATTATTTTCAAAATAAAAAATTAAATAAATTGAAATTTATCAACTTAAAGTAGATGTTTGTTAGATGGAAAATTTTAAATAAAATGACAGGGGAGATTGAATCTAAAAATTGAAATTTATATTAAAGATATCAATTAGAAGCATCGATAGTTATCGAACAAAGAGTTATTGAAAAAGGTTCATTATAATGACTGTTTATATAAAATTTAAGTTTTAAATTTAATAATTTTAATATAGTAATAAAATAATTTCATAATATGAGTATTTTAATTGGTAATAGTAGAAATATTATTTTCAAAATAAAAATTAAATAAATTGTAATTTATCAACTTAAAGTAGATGTTTGTTAGATGTTAAGTTTTAAATAAAATTGGAGGGGCGAATGAATCTAAAAATTGAAATTTATATTAATGTAAACAATTAGAAGCATCGATAGTTATCGAACAAAGAATTGTTGAAAAAGGTTCATTATAATGTTTGTTTTTATAAAATTTAAGTTTCAAATTCAATAATTTTAATATAGTAATAAAATAATTTCATAATATGAGAATATTAATTTGTAATTCTAGAAATATTATTTCCAAATAAAAATTAAATAAATTGAAATTTATCAACTTAAAGTAGATGTTTGTGAGATGTTAAGCTTTAAATAAAATGAGAGGGGAGATTGAATCTAAAAATTGAAATTTATATTAAAGTAATCAATTAGAAGCATCGATAGTTATCGAACAAAGAGTTATTGAAAAAGGTTCATTATAATGTGTGCTTTTATAAACCTTAAGTTTTAAATTTAACAAGTTTGATATAGTAATAAAATAATTCCATAATATGAGAATGTAAATTTCTAATAGTAGAAATAATATTTTCAAAATAGAAATTAAATAAATTAAAATTTATCAACTTAAAGTAGATTTTTGTCAGATGTTAAGTTTTAAATAAAATTAGAGGGGAGATTGAATCTAAAAATTGAAATTTATATTAAAGTAAACAATTAGAAGCATCGATAGTTATCGAACAAAGAATTATTGAAAAAGGTTCATTATAATGTTTGTTTTTATAAAATTTAAGTTTTAATTTTAATAATTTTAATATAGTAATAAATTAATTTCATAATATGAGAATTTTAATTTGTAATAGTAGAAATATTATTTTCAAAATAAAAATTAAATAAATTGAAATTTATCAACTTAAAGTAGATGTTTGTCAGATGTTAAGTTTTAAATAACATCAGAGGGGAGATTGAATCTAAAAATTGGAAATTATATTAAAGTAAACAATTAGAAGCATCGACAGTTATCGAACAAAGAATTATTGAAAAAGGTTCATTATAATGTTTGTTTTTATAAGAAATAAGTTTTAAATTTAATAATTTTATTATAGTAGTAATATAATTTCGTAATATGAGAATTTTAATTTGTAACAGTAGAAATATTATTTTCAAAATAATAATTAAATAAATTAAAATTTACCAACTTAGAGTAGATGTTTGTTAGATGTTAAGTTTTAAATAAAATTAGAGGGGAGATTGAATCTAAAAATTGAAATTTATATTAAAGTAAACAATTAGAAGCATCGATAGTTATCGAACAAAGAATTATTGAAAAAGGTTCATTATAATGTTTGTTTTTATAAAATTTAAGTTTTAATTTTAATAATTTTAATATAGTAATAAAATAATTTCATAATATGAGAATTTTAATTTGTAATAGTAGAAATATTATTTTCAAAATAAAAATTAAATAAATTAAAATTTATCATCTTAAAGTAGATGTTTGTCAGATGTTAAGTTTTAAATAAAATTAGAGGGGAGATTGAATCTAAAAATTGAAATTTATATTAAAGTAAACAATTAGAAGCATCGATAGTTATCGAACAAAGCATTATTGAAAAAGGTTCATTATAATGTTTGTTTTTATAAAATTTAAGTTTTAATTTTAATCATTTCAATAGAGTAATAAAATAATTTCATAATATGAGAATTTTAATTTGTAATAGTAGAAATATTATTTTCAAAATAAAAATTAAATAAATTGAAATTTATCAACTTAAGGTAGATGTTTGTTCGATGTAAAATTTTAAATAAAATTATAGGGGAGATTGAATCTAAAAATTTAAGTTTTAAATTTAATAATTTTAATATAGTAATAAAATAATTTCATAATATGAGTATTTTAATTTGTAATAGTAGAAATATTATTTTCAAAATAAAAAATTAAATAAATTGAAATTTATCAACTTAAAGTAGATGTTTGTTAGATGGAAAATTTTAAATAAAATGACAGGGGAGATTGAATCTAAAAATTGAAATTTATATTAAAGAAATCAATTAGAAGCATCGATAGTTATCGAACAAAGAGTTATTGAAAAAGGTTCATTATAATGACTGTTTATATAAAATTTAAGTTTTAAATTTAATAATTTTAATATAGTAATAAAATAATTTCATAATATGAGAATATTAATTTGAAATTGTAGAAATATTATTTTCAAAATAAAAATTAGATAAATTGAAATTTATCAACTTAAAGTACATGTTTGTTAGAGGGTAAATTTTAAATAAAATGAGAGGGGAGATCGAGTCTAAAAATTGAAATTTATATTAAAGTAATCAATTAGAAGCATCGATAGTTATCGAACAAGGAATTGTTGAAAAAGGTTCATTATAATGATTGTTTATATAAAATTTAATTTTTAAATTCAGTAATTTTAATATAGAAATAAAATAATTTCATAATATGAGAATTTTAATTTGTAATAGTAGAAATATTATTTTCCAAATAAATATTAAATAAATTAAAATTTATCAACTTAAAGTAGATGTTTGTTATATGTTAAGTTTTAAATATAATTAGAGGGGAGATTGAATCTAAAAATTGAAATTTATATTAAAGTAAACAATTAGAAGCATCGATTGTTATCGAACAAAGAATTATTGAAAAAGGTTCATTATAATGATTGTTTATATAAAATTTAAGTTTTAAATTTAATAATTTTAATATAGTAATAAAATAATTTCATAATATGAGAATATTAATTTGTAATTCTAGAAATATTATTTTCAAAATAAAAATTAAATAAATTGAAATTTATCAACTTAAAGTAGATGTTTGTGAGATGTTAAGATTTAAATAAAATGAGAGGGGAGATTGAATCTAAAAATTGAAATTTATATTAAAGTAATCAATTAGAAGCATCGATAGTTATCGAACAAAGAGTTATTGAAAAAGGTTCATTATAATGTGTGCTTTTATAAACCTTAAGTTTTAAATTTAACAAGTTTGATATAGTAATAAAATAATTCCATAATATGAGAATGTAAATTTCTAATAGTAGAAATAATATTTTCAAAATAGAAATTAAATAAATTAAAATTTATCAACTTAAAGTAGATTTTTGTCAGATGTTAAGTTTTAAATAAAATTAGAGGGGAGATTGAATCTAAAAATTGAAATTTATATTAAAGTAAACAATTAGAAGCATCGATAGTTATCGAACAAAGAATTATTGAAAAAGGTTCATTATAATGTTTGTTTTTATAAAATTTAATTTTTAATTTTAATAATTTTAATATAGTAATAAAATAATTTCATAATATGAGAATTTTAATTTGTAATAGTAGAAATATTATTTTCAAAATAAAAATTAAATAAATTAAAATTTATTATCTTAATGTAGATGTTTGTTAGATGTTAAGTTTTAAATAAAATGAGAGGGGAGATTGAATCTAAAAATATATGTTTTAAATTTAATAATTTTAATATAGTAATAAAATAATTTCATAATATGAGAATATTAATTTGTAACAGTAGAAATATTATTTTCAAAATAAAAATTAAATAAATTGTAATTTATCAACTTAAAGGAGATGTTTGTTAGATGATAAGTTTTAAATAAAATTAGAGTGGAGATTTAATCTAAAAATTGAAATTCATATTAATGTAAACAATTAGAAGCATCGATAGATATCGAACAAAGAATTATTGAAAAAGGATCATTATAATGATTGTTTTTATAAAATTTAAGTTTTAAATCTAATAATTTTAACATAGTAATAAAATAATTTCATAATATGAGTATTTTAATTGGTAATAGTAGAAATATTATTTTCAAAATAAAAATTAAATAAATTGAAATTTATCAACTTAAGGTAGATGTTTGTTCGATGTAAAATTTTAAATAAAATTATAGGGGAGATTGAATCTAAAAATTTAAGTTTTAAATTTAATAGTATTAATATAGTAATAAAACAATTTCATAATATGAGAATATTAATTTATAATAGTAGAAATAAGATTTTCAAAATAAAAATTAAATAAATTAAAATTTATCAACTTAAAGTAGATGTTTGTTAGATGTTAAGTTTGAAATAAAATTAGAGGGGAGATTGAATCTAAAAATTTAATATTTAAATTCAATAATTTTAATATAGTAATAAAATAATTTCATAATATGAGAATATTAATTTGTAATAGTAGAAATATTATTTTCAAAATAAAAATTAAATAAATTGAAATTTATGAACTTAAAGTAGATGTTTGTTTGATGTTAAGTTTTAAATCAAATTAGAGGGGAGATTGAATCTAAAAATTGAAATTTATATTAAAGAAATCAATTCGAAGCATCGATAGTTATCGAACAAAGAATTATTGAAAAAGGTTCATTATAATGACTGTTTATATAAAATATAAGTTTTAAATTCAGTAATTTTAATATAGTAATAAAATAATTTCATGATATGAGAATATTAATTTGTAGTAGTAGAAATATTATTTTCAAAATAAAAATTAAATAAATTGAAATTTATCAACTTATAGTAGATGTTTGTTAGATGATAAGTTTTTAATAAAATTGGAGGGAAGATTGAATCTAAAAATTGAAATTTATATTAAAGTAATCAATTAGAAGCATCGATAGTTATCGAACAAAGAGTAATTGAAAAAGTTTCATTATAATGTGTGCTTATATAAAATTTAAGTTTTAAATTTAATAATTTTAATATAGTAATAAAATAATTTCATAATATGAGAATTTTAATTTGTAATAGTAGAAATATTATTTTCAAAATAAAAATTAAATAAATTAAAATTTATCAACTTAAAGTAGATGTTTGTTAGATGTTAAGTTTTACATAAAATTAGAGGGGAGATTGAATCTAAAAATTGAAATTTATATTAAATTAATAAATTAGAAGCATCGATAGTTATCGAACAAAGAATTATTGAAAAAGTTTCATTATAATGATTTTTTATATAAAATTTAAGTTTTAAATTTAATAATTTTAATATAGTAATAAAATAATTTCATAATATGAGAATTTTAATTTGTAATAGTAGAAATATTATTTTCAAAATAAAAATTAGATAAATTGAAATTTATCAACATAAAGTAGATATTTGTTAGAGGGTAAATTTTAAATAAAATGAGAGGGGAGATTGAATCTAAAAATTGAAATTTATATTACAGTAATCAATTAGAAGCATCGATAGTTATCGAACAAAGAGTAATTGAAAAAGGTTCATTATAATGTGTGCTTTTATAAAATTTAAGTTTTAAATTTAATAATTTTAATATAGTAGTAATATAATTTCATAATATGAGAATATTAATCTGTAATAGTAGAAATATTATTTTCAAAATAAAAATTAAATAAATTGAAATTTATCAACATAAAGTAGATGTTTGTCAGATGTTATGTTTTAAATAAAATTAGAGGGGCGAATGAATCTAAAAATTGAAATTTATATTAAAGTAATCAATTAGAAGCATCGATAGTTATCGAACAAAGAATTATTGAAAAAGGTTCATTATAATGTCTGCTTTTCTAAAATTGAAGTTTTAAATTAAATAATTTTAATATAGTAATAAATTAATTTCATAATATGAGAATATTAATTTGTAATAGTAGAAATATTATTTTCAAAATAAAAATTAAATAAATTAAAATGTATCAACTTAAAGTAGATGTTTGTTAGATGTTAAGTTTTAAATAAAATTAGAGGGAGATAGAATCTAAAAATTGAAATTTGTATTAAAGTAATCAATTAGAAGCATCGATAGTTATCGAACAAAGAATTATTGAAAAAGGTTCATTATTATGTGTGCTTTTATAAAATATAAGTTTTAAATTCAGTAATTCTAATATAGTAATAAAATAATTTCATACTATGAGAATTTTAATTTGTAATAGTAGAAATATTATTTTCAAAATAAAAATTAAATAAATTGAAATTTATCAATTTAAAGTAGACGTTTGTTAGATGTTAAATTTTAAATAAAATTAGGGGGGAGGTTGAATCTAAAAATTTAAGTTTTAAATTTAATAATATTAATATAGTAATAAAATAATTTCATAATATGAGAAATTTAGTTTGTAATAGCAGAAATATTATTTTCAAAATAAAAATTAAATAAATTAAAATTTATCAACTTAAGGTAGATGTTTGTTGGATGTTAAATTTTAAATAAAATTAGAGGGGAGATTGAATCTAAAAATTGAAATTTATATTAAAGTAATGAATTAGAAGCATCGATAGTTATCGAACGAAGAATTATTGAAAAAGGTTCATTATAATGATTGTTTATATAAAATTTAAGTTTTAAATTCAGTAATTTTAATACGGTAATAAAATAATTTCAGAATATGAGAATATTAATTTGTAATAGTAGAAATATTATTTTCAAAATAAAAATTGAATAAATTAAAATTTATCAACTTAAAGTAGATGTTTGTTAGATGTTAAGTTTTAAATAAAATTAGAGGGGAGCATGAATCTAAAAATTTAAGTTTTAAATTTAATAATTTTCGTATAGTAATAAAGTAATTTCATAATATGAGAATTTTAATCTGTAATAGTAGAAATATTATTTTCAAAATAAGAATTAAATAAATTGAAATTTATCAACTTAAAGTAGATGTTTGTTAGATGGTAAGTTTTAAATAAAATTAGAGGGGAGATTGAATCTAAAAATTGAAATTTATATTAAAGTAATCAATTAGAAGCATCGATAGTTATCGAACAAAGAATTATTGAAAAAGGTTCATTATAATGATTGTTTATATAAAATTTAAGTTTTAAATTTAATAATTTTAATATAGTAATAAAATAATTTCATAATATGAGAAATATGAGAATATCTACATCGGGATTAAACGTTTTTCCGTTCTATTCAATTTAAAAAAAAATAGTGGACGGAGACGACTCGACCCGTAGGACTGACTCTCACCCGTTCCTCGGTACGTGGGGACTACGATGAATTTTTGTACGAAAAATTTTTTCGAGTTATTTCGTTACAAAGCGTTATGTGGTATGAATACTTTTAGTTAAATCGCAATATCATTCGATCTAACGTCGGGATTAAACGTTTCCTTCGTTCTAATCAATTTATGAAAAATAGAGGACGGAGAAGACTCGACCCGTCAGACCTACTGTCACCCGTTCCTCGGTACGTTGGGACCTGGAAAAATTTCGGCCGAAATGTTTTTTCGAGTTATTTCGTTAAAAAGCGTTATGTGGTATGAACATTTTTAGTTAAATCGCAATATCATTCGATCTAACGTCAGGATTAAACGTTTCTTTCGTTCTAATCAATTTAAAAAAAATAGTAGACGGAGAAGACTCCACCCGTCGGACTGACTCTCACCCGTTCCTCGGCACGTCGGGGCTACGATGAATTTTCGACCGAAAAGTTTAATCGAGTTATTTCGTTAAAAAGCGCTATGAGGTATGAATATTTTTACATAAATCGCAATATTATTCGATTTTACGTATGGATTAAACATTTTTTTTGTTCCAAAAAGGTTTAAAAAAAGTAGTGAACAGACTCGACTCGACCCGTCGGATATTACTCTCGCCCGGTCCTCGGTACGTTGAGACTTGGGAAAATTTTCGACCGTAATTTTTCTCGAGTTATTTCGTAAAAAGCGCTATGAGGTATGAATATATTTACAAAAATCACAATACTATTCAATTCTACGTCGGGATTAAACGTTTTTTTCGTTCTAATCAATTTAGTAAAAAATAGTGGACGGAGGCGACTAGACCCGTCGAATTTACTCTCGCCCGGTCATCGGTACGTGGGGACTACGATGAATTTTTGACCGAAAGGTTTTTTCGAGTTATTTCGGTAAAAAGCGTTATGTGGTATGAATATTTTTACATAAATCGCAATATCCTTCGATTTTACGTATGGATTAAACATTTCTTTTTGTTCCAAAAACGTTTAAAAAAAGTAGTGAACCCACTCGACTCGACCCGTCGGACTGACTGTCACCCGTTCCTCGGTACGTTGGGACCTGGAAAAATTTCGGCCGAAATGTTTTTTCGAGTTATTTCGTTAAAAAGCGTTATGTGGTATGAACATTTTTAGTTAAATCGCAATAACATTCGATTTTACGTCAGGATTAAACGTTTTCTTCGTTCTAATCAATTTAAAAAAATAACGGACAGAGACGACTCGACCCGTCGAACTTACTCTCGCCCGGTCCTTGGTACGTAGGGACTCCGATGAATTTTCGACCGAAATTTTTTTCGGGTTATTTCGTTAAAAAGCGGTATGAAGTATGAATATTTTTGCATAAATCGCAATATCCTTCGACTTTACGTATGGATTAAACATTTTTCTTGTTCCAAAAACGTTTAAAAAAAGTAGTGAACCCACTCGACTCGATCCGTCGGACTGACTCTCACCAGTTCCTCGGTACGGAGGGACAACGATGAATTTTTGTACGAAAAATTTTTTCGAGTTATTTCGTTACAAAGCGTTATGTGGTATGCATATTTTTAGTTAAATCGCAATATCATTTGATTTTACGTCAGGATTAAACTTTTCTTTCGTTCTAATCAATTTAAGAAAAATAGTGGATGGAGAAGACTCGACTCGTCGGACTGACTCTCACCCGTTCCTGGGTACGTTGGGACCTGGAAAAATTTCGGCCGAAATGTTTTTTCGACTTATTTCGTTAAAAAGCGCTGTGAGGTATGAATATTTTTACATAAATCGCAATATCATTCTATTTTACGTATGGATTAAACATTTTTTTTGTTCAAAAATTTTAAAAAAAAGTAGTGATCCGACTCGACTCGACCGGTCGAACTTACTCTCGCCCGGTCCTCGGTACGTAGGGACTACGATGAATTTTTTACCGAAAAGTTTTTTCGAGTTATTTCGTTAAAAAGCGTTATGTGGTATGAACATTTTTAGTTAAATCGCAATATCATTCGATTTTACGTCAGGATTAAACGTTTTCTTCGTTCTAATCAATTTAAAAAAAAATAGTGGACAGAGACGACTCGACCCGTGGAACTTACTCTCGCCCGGTCATCGGTACGTGGGGACTACGATGAATTTTTGATCGAAAAGTTTTTTCGAGTTATTTCGGTAAAAAGGGTTATGTGGTATGAATATTTTTACTTAAATCGCAATATCATTCGATCTAACGTCGGGATTAAACGTTTCTTTCGTTCCAATCAATTTATGAAAAATAGAGGACGGAGACGACTCGACCCGTCAGACTGAGTCTCACCCGTTCCTCGGTACGTTGGGACCTGGAAAAATTTCGGCCGAAATGTTTTTTCGAGTTATTTCGTTAAAAAGCGTTATGTGGTATGAACATTTTTAGTTAAATCGCAATATCATTCGATTTTACGTCAGGATTAAACGTTTTCTTCGTTCTAATCAATTTAAAAAAAAATAGTGGACAGAGACGACTCGACCCGTGGAACTTACTCTCGCCCGGTCATCGGTACGTGGGGACTACGATGAATTTTTGATCGAAAAGTTTTTTCGAGTTATTTCGGTAAAAAGGGTTATGTGGTATGAATATTTTTACTTAAATCGCAATATCATTCGCTCTAACGTCGGGATTAAACGTTTCTTTCGTTCCAATCAATTTATGAAAAATAGAGGACGGAGACGACTCGACCCGTCAGACTGAGTCTCACCCGTTCCTCGGTACGTTGGGACCTGGAAAAATTTCGGCCGAAATGTTTTTTCGAGTTATTTCGTTAAAAAGCGTTATGTGGTATGAACATTTTTAATTAAATCGCAATATCATTCGATTTTACGTCAGGATTAAACGTTTTCTTCGTTCTAAACAATTTAAAAAAAAATAGTGGACAGAGACGTCTCGACCCGTCGAACTTACTCTCGCCCGGTCCTTGGTACGTAGGGACTACGATGAATTTTTGAGCGAAAAGTTTTTTCGAGTTATTTCGTTAAAAAGCGGTATGAAGTATGAATATTTTTACATAAATCGCAATATCCTTCGATTTTACGTATGGATTGAACATTTTTTTTTGTTCCAAAAACGTTTAAACAAAGCAGTGAACCCACTCGACTCGACCCGTCGGACTGAGTCTCACCCGTTCCTCGGTACGTTGGGACTTGGAAAAATTTTCGACCGAAAAGTTTTTAGAGTTATTTCGTTAAAAAGCGTTATGTGGTATGAATATTTTTAGTTAAATCGCAATATCATTCGATTTTACGTCAGCATTAAACGTTTCTTTCGTTCTAGTCAATTTAAAAAAAATAGTGGACGGAGACGACTCGACCCGTCGAATTTACTCTCGCCCGGTCATCGGTACGTAGGGACTAAGAAGAATTTTTGACCGAAAAGTTTTTTCTAGTTATTTCGTTAAAAAGCATTATGTGGGATGAATATTTTTACTTAAATCGCAATATCATTCGATCTAACGTCGGGATTAAACGTTTCTTTCGTTCTAATCAATTTATGAAAAATAGACGACGGAGAAGACTCGACCCGTCAGACTGACTCTCACCCGTTCCTCGGTACGTAGGGACTACGATGAATTTCTGACCGAAAAGTTTTTTCGAGTTATTTCGTTAAAAAGCGGTATGAGGTATGAATATTTTTACATAAATCGCAATATCCTTCGATTTTACGTATGGATTAAACATTTTTTTTGTTCCAAAAACGTTTAAAAAAAGTAGTGAACCCACTCGACTCGACCCGTCGGACTGACTCTCACCCGTTCCTCGGTACGTTGGGACCTGGAAAAATTTCGGCCGAAATGTTTTTTCGAGTTATTTCGTTAAAAAGCGTTATGTGGTATGAACATTTTTAGTTAAATCGCAAAATCATTCGATTTTACGTCAGGATTAAACGTTTTCTTCGTTCTAATCAATTTAAAAAAAAATAGTGGACAGAGACGACTCGACCCGTCGAACTTACTCTCGCCCGGTCCTTGGTACGTAGGGACTACGATGAATTTTTGACCGAAAAGTTTTTTCGAGTTATTTCGTTAAAAAGCGTTATGTGGTATGAACATTTTTAGTTAAATCGCAATATCATTCGATTTTACGTCAGCATTAAACGTTTCTTTCGTTCTAGTCAATTTAAAAAAAATAGTGGACGGAGACGACTCGACCCGTCGAATTTACTCTCGCCCGGTCATCGGTACGTAGGGACTAAGAAGAATTTTTGACCGAAAAGTTTTTTCTAGTTATTTCGTTAAAAAGCATTATGTGGGATGAATATTTTTAGTTAAATCGCAATATCATTCGATTTTACGTCAGCATTAAACGTTTCTTTCGTTCTAGTCAATTTAAAAAAAATAGTGGACGGAGACGACTCGACCCGTCAGACTGAGTCTCACCCGTTCGTCGGTACGTTGGGACCTGGAAAAATTTCGGCCGAAATGTTTTTTCGAGTTATTTCGTTAAAAAGCGTTATGTGGTATGAACATTTTTAGTTAAATCGCAATATCATTCGATTTTACGTCAGGATTAAACGTTTTCTTCGTTCTAATCAATTTAAAAAAAAATAGTGGACAGAGACGACTCGACCCGTCGAACTTACTCTCGCCCGGTCCTTGGTACGTAGGGACTACGATGAATTTTTGAGCGAAAAGTTTTTTCGAGTTATTTCGTTAAAAAGCGGTATGAAGTATGAATATTTTTACATAAATCGCAATATCCTTCGATTTTACGTATGGATTAAACATTTTTTTTTGTTCCAAAAACGTTTAAACAAAGCAGTGAACCCACTCGACTCGACCCGTCGGACTGAGTCTCACCCGTTCCTCGGTACGTTGGGACTTGGAAAAATTTTCGACCGAAAAGTTTTTAGAGTTATTTCGTTAAAAAGCGTTATGTGGTATGAATATTTTTAGTTAAATCGCAATATCATTCGATCTTACGTCAGCATTAAACGTTTCTTTCGTTCTAGTCAATTTAAAAAAAATAGTGGACGGAGACGACTCGACCCGTCGAATTTACTCTCGCCCGGTCATCGGTACGTGGGGACTACGATGAATTTTGATCGAAAAGTTTTTTCGAGTTATTTCGGTAAAAAGCGTTTTGTGGTATGAATATTTTTACTTAAATCGCAATATCATTCGATCTAACGTCGGGATTAAACGTTTCTTTCGTTCTAGTCAATTTAAAAAAAATAGTGGACGGAGACGACTCGACCCGTCGAATTTACTCTCGCCCGGTCATCGGTACGTAGGGACTAAGAAGAATTTTTGACCGAAAAGTTTTTTCTAGTTATTTCGTTAAAAAGCATTATGTGGGATGAATATTTTTAGTTAAATCGCAATATCATTCGATTTTACGTCAGCATTAAACGTTTCTTTCGTTCTAGTCAATTTAAAAAAAATAGTGGACGGAGACGACTCGACCCGTCAGACTGAGTCTCACCCGTTCCTCGGTACGTTGGGACCTGGAAAAATTTCGGCCGAAATGTTTTTTCGAGTTATTTCGTTAAAAAGCGTTATGTGGTATGAACATTTTTAGTTAAATCGCAATATCATTCGATTTTACGTCAGGATTAAACGTTTTCTTCGTTCTAATCAATTTAAAAAAAAATAGTGGACAGAGACGACTCGACCCGTCGAACTTACTCTCGCCCGGTCCTTGGTACGTAGGGACTACGATGAATTTTTGAGCGAAAAGTTTTTTCGAGTTATTTCGTTAAAAAGCGGTATGAAGTATGAATATTTTTACATAAATCGCAATATCCTTCGATTTTACGTATGGATTAAACATTTTTTTTTGTTCCAAAAACGTTTAAACAAAGCAGTGAACCCACTCGACTCGACCCGTCGGACTGAGTCTCACCCGTTCCTCGGTACGTTGGGACTTGGAAAAATTTTCGACCGAAAAGTTTTTAGAGTTATTTCGTTAAAAAACGTTATGTGGTATGAATATTTTTAGTTAAATCGCAATATCATTCGATCTTACGTCAGCATTAAACGTTTCTTTCGTTCTAGTCAATTTAAAAAAAATAGTGGACGGAGACGACTCGACCCGTCGAATTTACTCTCGCCCGGTCATCGGTACGTGGGGACTACGATGAATTTTGATCGAAAAGTTTTTTCGAGTTATTTCGGTAAAAAGCGTTTTGTGGTATGAATATTTTTACTTAAATCGCAATATCATTCGATCTAACGTCGGGATTAAACGTTTCTTTCGTTCTAATCAATTTATGAAAAATAGAGGACGGAGAAGACTCGACCCGTCAGACTGACTCTCACCCGTTCCTCGGTACGTACGGACTACAATGAATTTCTGACCGAAAAGTTTTTTCGAGTTATTTCGTTAAAAAGCGGTATGAGGTATGAATATTTTTACATAAATCGCAATATCCTTCGATTTTACGTATGGATTAAACATTTTTTTTGTTCCAAAAACGTTTAAAAAAAGTAGTGAACCCACTCGACTAGACCCGTCGGACTGACACTCACCTGTTCCTCGGTACGTAGCGACTACGATGAATTTCTGACCGAAAAGTTTTTTCGAGCTATTTCGTTAACAACCGTTATGTGGTATGAATATTTTGAGTTAAATTGCAATATAATTCGATTTTACGTCAGGATTAAACGTTTCTTTCGTTCTAATCAATTTAAAGAAAATAGTGGACGGAGAAGACTCGACCCGTCGGACTGACTCTCACCCGTTCCTCGGTACGTTGGGACCTGGAAAAATTTCGGCCGAAATGTTTTTTCGAGTTATTTCGTTAAAAAGCGTTATGTGGTATGAACATTTTTAGTTAAATCGCAATATCATTCGATTTTACGTCAGGATTAAACGTTTTCTTCGTTCTAATCAATTTAAAAAAAAATAGTGGACAGAGACGACTCGACCCGTCGAACTTACTCTCGCCCGGTCCTTGGTACGTAGGGACTCCGATGAATTTTTGACCGAAAAGTTTTTTCGAGTTATTTCGTTAAAAAGCGTTATGAGGTATGAATATATTTACATAAATCGCAATATCATTCGATTTTACGTATGGATTAAACATTTTTTTTGTTCCAAAATGTGTTTAAAAAAGTAGCGAACCGACACGACTCGACCCGTCGGATATTACTCTCGCTCGGTCCTCGGTACGTAGGGACTACGATAAATATTTGACCGAAAAGTTTTTTCGAGTTATTTCGTTAATAAGCCTTATGTGGTATGAACATTTTTAGTTAAATCGCAATATTATTCGTTTTTACGTCAGGATTAAACGTTTCTTTCGTTCTAATCAATTTAAAAAAAATAGTGGACGGAGAAGACTCGACCCATCCGACTGACTCTCACCCGTTCCTCGGTACGTTGGGACCTGGAAAAATTACGGCCGAAATGTTTTTTCGAGTTATTTCGTGAAAAAGCGCTATGAGGTATGAATATTTTTACATAAATCGCAATATCATTCGATTTTACGTATGGATTAAACGTTTTTTTCGTTCAAATCAATATAGAAAGAAATAGTGGACGGAGAAGACTCGACCCGTCGGACTGACTGTCACCCGTTTCTCGGTACTTTGGGACTACGATGAATTTTTGATCGAAAAGTTTTTTCGAGTGATTTCGTTAAAAAGCGTTATGTGGTATGAATATTTTTACTTAAATCGCAATATCATTCGATTTTACGTATGGATTAAACGTTTTTTTTGTTCCAAAAATGTTTAAAAAAAGTAGTGAAACCACTCGACTCGACCCGTCGGACTGACTCTCACCCGTTCCTCGGTACGTTGGGTCTACGATGAATTTTCTACCGAAACGTTTTTTCGAGCTATTTCGTTAAAAAGCGTTATGTGGTATGAATATTTTTACTTAAATCGCAATATCATTCGATCTAACGTCGGGATTAAACGTTTCTTTCGTTCTAATCAATTTAAGAAACATAGCGGACAGAGACGACTCGACCCGTCGATCTTACTCTCGCCCGGTCCTCGGTACGTAGGGACTACGATGAATTTTTGACCGAAAATTTTTTTCGAGTTATATCGTTAAAAAGCGTTATGTGGTATGAATATTTTTACTGAAATCGCAATATCATTCGATTTTACGTATGGATTAAACGTTTTTTTCGTTCAAATCAATATAGAAAGAAATAGTGGACGGAGAAGACTCGACCCGTCGGACTGACTCTCACCCGTTCCTCGGTACGTTGGGACTACGATGAATTTTTTACCGAAAAGTTTTTTCGAGTTATTTCGTTAAAAAGCGCTATGAGGTATGAATATTTCTACATAAATCGCAATATAATTCGATTTGACGTCGGGATTAAACGTTTTCTCCGTTCTAATCAATTTAAAAAAAAATACTGGGCAGAGACGACTCGACCCGTCAAACTTACTCTCGCCCGGCCCTCGGTACGTAGGGACAAGGATGAATTTTTGACCGAAAAGTTTTTTCGAGTTATTTCGTTAAAATGCGTTATGTGGTATGAATATTTTTACTTAAATCGCAATATCATTCGATCTAACGTCGGGATTAAACGTTTCTTTCGTTCTAATCAATTTAAGAAAAATAGTGGACGGAGAAGACTCGACCCGTCGGACTGACTCTCAACCGTTCCTCGGTACGCTGGGACTACGATGAATTTTCTACCGAAAAGTTTTTTCGAGCTATTTCGTTAAAAAGCGTTATGTGGTATGAATATTTTTACTTAAATCGCAATATCATTCGATCTAACGTCGGGATTAAACGTTTCTTTCGTTCTAATCAATTTAAGAAAAATAGTGGACAGAGACGACTCGGCCCGTCGATCTTACTCTCGCCCGGTCCTCGGTACGTAGGGACTACGATGAATTTTTGACCGTAAATTTTTTTCGAGTTATTTCGTTAAAAAGCGTTTTGTGGTATGAATATTTTTAGTCAAATCGCAATATCATTCGATTTTACGTATGGATTAAACGTTTTTTTCGTTCAAATCAATATAGAAAGAAATAGTGGACGGAGAAGACTCGACCCGTCGGACTGACTCTCACCCGTTCCTCGGTACGTTGGGTCCTGGAAAAATTTCGGCCGAAATGTTTTTTCGAGTTATTTCGGTAAAATGCGTTAGTGGTATGAATATTTTTACATAAATCGCAATATCATTCGATTTTACGTATGGATTAAACATTTTTTTTGTTCCAAAAAGGTTTAAAAAAAGTAGTGAACCGACTCGACTCGACCCGTCGGATATTACTCTCGCCCGGTCCTCGGTACGTAGGGACTACGATGAATTTTTGACCGAAAATTTTATTCGAGTTATTTCGTTAAAAAGCGTTATGTGGTATGAATATTTTTACTTGAATCGCAATATCATTCGATTTTACGTATGGATTAAACGTTTTTTTCGTTCAAATCAATATAGAAAGAAATAGTGGACGGAGAAGACTCGACTCGTCGGACTGACTGTCACCCGTTCCTCGGTACTTTGGGACTACGATGAATTTTTGACCGAAAAGTTTTTTCGAGTTATATCGTTAAAAAGCGCTATGAGGTATGAATATTTCTGCATAAATCGCAATATAATTCGATTTGACGTCGGGATTAAACGTTTTCTCCGTTCTAATCAATTTAAAAAAAAATAGTGGGCAGAGACGACTCGACCCGTCAAACTTACTCTCGCCCGGCCCTCGGTACGTAGGGACAACGGTGAATTTTTGACCTAAAAGTTTTTTCGAGTTATTTCGTTAAAAAGCGTTATGTGGTATGAACATTTTTAGTTAAATCGCAATATTATTCGTTTTTACGTCAGGATTAAACGTTTCTTCCGTTCTAATCAATTTAAAGAAAATAGTGGACGGAGAAGACTCGACCCGTCGGACTGACTCTCACCCGTTCCTCGGTACGCTGGGACTACGATGAATTTTCTACCGAAAAGTTTTTTCGTGCTATTTCGTTAAAAAGCGTTATGTGGCATGAATATTTTTACTTGAATCGCAATATCATTCGATTTTACGTATGGATTAAACGTTTTTTTCGTTCAAATCAATATAGAAAGAAATAGTGGACGGAGAAGACTCGACCCGTCGAACTGACTGTCACCCGTTCCTCGGTACTTTGGGACTACGATCAATTTTTGACCGAAAAGTTTTTTCGAGTTATATCGTTAAAAAGCGTTATGTGGTATGAATATTTTTACTGAAATCGCAATATCATTCGATTTTACGTATGGATTAAACGTTTTTTTCGTTCAAATCAATATAGAAAGAAATAGTGGACGGAGAAGGCTCGACCCGTCGAACTTACTCTCGCCCGGTCCTCGGTACGTAGGGACTACGATGAATATTTGACCGAAAAGTTTTTTCGAGTTATTTCGTTAAAAAGCGTTATGTGGTATGAATATTTTTACTTGAATCGCAATATCATTCGATTTTACGTATGGATTAAACGTTTTTTTCGTTCAAATCAATATAGAAAGAAATAGTGGACGGAGAAGACTCGACCCGTCGGACTGACTGTCACCCGTTCCTCGGTACTTTGGTACTACGATCAATTTTTGACCGAAAAGTTTTTTCGAGTTATATCGTTAAAAAGCGTTATGTGGTATGAATATTTTTACTGAAATCGCAATATTATTCGTTTTTACGTCAGGAATAAACGTTTTTTTCGTTCAAATCAATATAGAAAGAAATAGTGGACGGAGAAGACTCGACCCGTCGGACTGACTGTCACCCGTACCTCGGTACTTTGGGACTACGATCAATTTTTGACCGAAAAGTTTTTTCGAGTTATTTCGTTAAAAAGCGTTTTGTGGTATGAATATTTTTAGTCAAATCGCAATATCATTCGATTTTACGTATGGATTAAACGTTTTTTTCGTTCAAATCAATATAGAAAGAAATAGTGGACGGAGAAGACTCGACCCGTCGGACTGACTGTCACCCGTTCCTCGGTACTTTGGGACTACGATGAATTTTTGACCGAAAAGTTTTTTCGAGTTATATCGTTAAAAAGCGCTATGAGGTATGAATATTTCTGCATAAATCGCAATATAATTCGATTTGACGTCGGGATTAAACGTTTTCTCCGTTCTAATCAATTTAAAAAAAAATAGTGGGCAGAGACGACTCGACCCGTCAAACTTACTCTCGCCCGGCCCTCGGTACGTAGGGACAACGGTGAATTTTTGACCGAAAAGTTTTTTCGAGTTATTTCGTTAAAAAGCGTTATGTGGTATGAATATTTTTACTTAAATCGCAATATCATTCGATCTAACGTCGGGATTAAACGTTTCTTTCGTTCTAATCAATTTAAGAAAAATAGTGGACAGAGACGACTCGGCCCGTCGATCTTACTCTCGCCCGGTCCTCGGTACGTAGGGACTACGATGAATATTTGACCGAAAAGTTTTTTCGAGTTATTTCGTTAAAAAGCGTTATGTGGTATGAACATTTTTAGTTAAATCGCAATATTATTCGTTTTTACGTCAGGATTAAACGTTTCTTTCGTTCTAATCAATTTAAAAAAAATAGTGGACGGAGAAGACTCGACCCATCCGACTGACTCTCACCCGTTCCTCGGTACGTTGGGACCTGGAAAAATTACGGCCGAAATGTTTTTTCGAGTTATTTCGTGAAAAAGCGCTATGAGGTATGAATATTTTTACATAAATCGCAATATCATTCGATTTTACGTCAGGATTAAACGTTTCTTTCGTTCTAATCAATTTAAAGAAAATAGTGGACGGAGAAGACTCAACCCGTCAGACTGACTCCCACCCGTTCCTCGGTACGTTGGGACTACGATGAATTTTTTACCGAAAAGTTTTTTCGAGTTATTTCGTTAAAATGCGTTATGTGGTATGAATATTTTTACTTAAATCGCAATATCATTCGATCTAACGTCGGGATTAAACGTTTCTTTCGTTCTAATCAATTTAAGAAAAATAGTGGACGGAGAAGACTCGACCCGTCGGACTGACTCTCACCCGTTCCTCGGTACGCTGGGACTACGATGAATTTTCTACCGAAAAGTTTTTTCGTGCTATTTCGTTAAAAAGCGTTATGTGGCATGAATATTTTTACTTAAATTGCAATATCATTCGATCTAACGTCGGGATTAAACGTTTCTTTCGTTCTAATCAATTTAAAAAAAAATAGTGGGCAGAGACGACTCGACCCGTCAAACTTACTCTCGCCCGGCCCTCGGTACGTAGGGACAACGGTGAATTTTTGACCGAAAAGTTTTTTCGAGTTATTTCGTTAAAAAGCGTTATGTGGTATGAATATTTTTACTTGAATCGCAATATCATTCGATTTTACGTATGGATTAAACGTTTTTTTCGTTCAAATCAATATAGAAAGAAATAGTGGACGGAGAAGACTCGACCCGTCGGACTGACTGTCACCCGTTCCTCGGTACTTTGGGGCTACGATCAATTTTTGACCGAAAAGTTTTTTCGAGTTATATCGTTAAAAAGCGTCATGTGGTATGAATATTTTTACTGAAATCGCAATATCATTCGATTTTACGTATGGATTAAACGTTTTTTTCGTTCAAATCAATATAGAAAGAAATAGTGGACGGTGAAGGCTCGACCCGTCGAACTTACTCTCGCCCGGTCCTCGGTACGTAGGGACTACGATGAATTTTTGACCGAAAAGTTTTTTCGAGTTATTTCGTTAAAATGCGTTATGTGGTATGAATATTTTTACTTAAATCGCAATATCATTCGATCTAACGTCGGGATTAAACGTTTCATTCGTTCTAATCAATTTAAGAAAAATAGTGGACGGAGAAGACTCGACCCGTCGGACTGACTCTCACCCGTTCCTCGGTACGCTGGGACTACGATGAATTTTCTACCGAAAAGTTTTTTCGTGCTATTTCGTTAAAAAGCGTTATGTGGCATGAATATTTTTACTTAAATCGCAATATCATTCGATCTAACGTCGGGATTAAACGTTTCTTTCGTTCCAATCAATTTAAGAAAAATAGTGGACAGAGACGACTCGACCCGTCGATCTTATTCTCGCCCGGTCCTCGGTACGTAGGGACTACGATGAATTTTTGACCGAAAATTTTTTTCGAGTTATTTCGTTAAAAAGCGTTTTGTGGTATGAATATTTTTAGTCAAATCGCAATATCATTCGATTTTACGTCAGGATTAAACGTTTCTTTCGTTCTAATCAATTTAAAGAAAATAGTGGACGGAGAAGACTCGACCCGTTGGACTGACTCTCACCCGTTCCTCGGTACGTTGGGACTACGATGAATTTTTGACCGAAAAGTTTTTTCGAGTTATTTCGTTAAAAAGCGCTATGAGGTATGAATATTTCTACATAAATCGCAATATAATTCGATTTGACGTCAAGATTAAACGTTTTCTCCGTTCTAATCAATTTAAAAAAAAATAGTGGGCAGAGACGACTCGACCCGTCAAACTTACTCTCGCCCGGCCCTCGGTACGTAGGGACAACGATGAATTTTCCACCGAAAAGTTTTTTCGAGCTATTTCGTTAAAAAGCGTTATGTGGTATTAATATTTTTACTTAAATCGCAATATCATTCGATCTAACGTCGGGATTAAACGTTTCTTTCGTTCTAATCAATTGAAGAAAAATAGTGGACAGAGACGACTCGACCCGTCGATCTTACTCTCGCCCGGTCCTCGGTACGTAGGGAATACGATGAATTTTTGACCGAAAATTTTTTTCGAGTTATTTCGTTAAAAAGCGTTTTGTGGTATGAATATTTTTAGTTTAATCGCAATATCATTCGATTTTACGTCAGGATTAAACGTTTCTTTCGTTCTAATCAATTTAAAGAAAATAGTGGACCGAGAAGACTCGACCCGTTGGACTGACTCTCACCCGTTCCTCGGTACGTTGGGTCCTGGAAAAATTTCGGCCGAAATGTTTTTTCGAGTTATTTCGGTAAAATGCGTTAGTGGTATGAATATTTTTACATAAATCGCAATATCATTCGATTTTACGTATGGATTAAACATTTTTTTTGTTCCAAAAAGGTTTAAATAAAGTAGTGAACCGACTCGAATCGACCCGTCGGATATTACTCTCGCCCGGCCCTCGTTACGTAGGGACAACCATGAATTTTTGACCGAAAAGTTTTTTCGAGTTATTTCGTTAAAAAGCGTTATGTGGTATGTATATTTTTACTTAAATCGCAATATCATTCGATTTTACGTATGGATTAAACGTTTTTTTTCGTTCAAATCAATATAGAAAGAAATAATGGACGGAGAAGACTCGACCCGTCGAACTTACTCTCGCCCGGTCCTCGGTACGTAGGGACTACGATGAATATTTGTCCGAAAAGTTTTTTCGAGTTATATCGTTAAAAAGCGTTATGTGGTATGAATATTTTTACTTAAATCGCAATATCATTCGATTTTACGTATGGATTAAACGTTTTTTTCGTTCAAATCAATATAGAAAGAAATAATGGACGGAGAAGACTCGACCCGTCGAACTTACTCTCGCCCGGTCCTCGGTACGTAGGGACTACGATGAATATTTGTCCGAAAAGTTTTTTCGAGTTATATCGTTAAAAAGCGTTATGTGGTATGAATATTTTTACTTAAATCGCAATATCGTTCGATTTTACGTATGGATTAAACGTTTTTTTCGTTCAAATCAATATAGAAAGAAATAGTGGACAGAGACGACTCGACCCGTCGATCTTACTCTCGCCCGGTCCTCGGTACGTAGGGACTACGATGAATTTCTGACCGAAAAGTTTTTTCGAGCTATTTCGTTAAAAAGCGTTATGTGGTATGAATATTTTGAGTTAAATTGCAATATCATTCGATTTTACGTCAGGATTAAACGTTTCTTTCGTTCTAATCAATTTAAAGAAAATAGTGGACGGAGAAGACTCGACCCGTCGGACTGACTCTCATCCGTTCCTCGGTACGCTGGGACTACGATAAATTTTCTACCGAAAAGTTTTTTCGAGCTATTTCGTTAAAAAGCGTTATGTGGTATGAATATTTTTACTTAAATCGCAATATCATTCGATCTAACGTCGGCATTAAACGTTTCTTTCGTTCTAATCAATTTAAGAAAAATAGTGGACGGAGAAGACTCGACCCGTCGGACTGACTCTCACCCGTTCCTCGGTACGTTGGGACTACGATGAATTTTCTACCGAAAAGTTTTTTCGAGATATCTCGTTAAAAAGCGTTATGTGGTATGAATATTTTTACTTAAATCGCAATATCATTCGATCTAACGTCGGGATTAAACGTTTCTTTCGTTCTAATCAATTTAAGAAAAATAGTGGACAGAGACGACTCGACCCGTCGATCTTACTCTCGCCCGGTCCTCGGTACGTAGGGACTACGATGAATTTTTGACCGAAAATTTTTTTCGAGTTATTTCGTTAAAAAGCGTTTTGTTGTATGAATATTTTTAGTTAAATCGCAATATCATTCGATTTTACGTCAGGATTAAACGTTTCTTTCGTTCTAATCAATTTAAAGAAAATAGTGGACGGAGAAGACTCGACCCGTCGGACTGACTCTCATCCGTTCCTCGGTACGCTGGGACTACGATAAATTTTCTACCGAAAAGTTTTTTCGAGCTATTTCGTTAAAAAGCGTTATGTGGTATGAATATTTTTACTTAAATCGCAATATCATTCGATCTAACGTCGGCATTAAACGTTTCTTTCGTTCTAATCAATTTAAGAAAAATAGTGGACAGAGACGACTCGGCCCGTCGATCTTACTCTCGCCCGGTCCTCGGTACGTAGGGACTACGATGAATTTTTGACCGTAAATTTTTTTCGAGTTATTTCGTTAAAAAGCGTTTTGTGGTATGAATATTTTTAGTCAAATCGCAATATCATTCGATTTTACGTATGGATTAAACGTTTTTTTCGTTCAAATCAATATAGAAAGAAATAGTGGACGGAGAAGACTCGACCCGTCGGACTGACTCTCACCCGTTCCTCGGTACGTTGGGTCCTGGAAAAATTTCGGCCGAAATGTTTTTTCGAGTTATTTCGGTAAAATGCGTTAGTGGTATGAATATTTTTACATAAATCGCAATATCATTCTATTTTACGTATGGATTAAACATTTTTTTTGTTCCAAAAATGTTTAAAAAAAGTAGTGAACCGACTCGACTCGACCCGTCGGATATTACTCTCGCCCGGTCCTCGGTACGTAGGGACTACGATGAATTTTTGACCGAAAATTTTATTCGAGTTATTTCGTTAAAAAGCGTTATGTGGTATGAATATTTTTACTTGAATCGCAATATCATTCGATTTTACGTATGGATTAAACGTTTTTTTCGTTCAAATCAATATAGAAAGAAATAGTGGACGGAGAAGTCTCGACTCGTCGGACTGACTGTCACCCGTTCCTCGGTACTTTGGGACTACGATGAATTTTTGACCGAAAAGTTTTTTCGAGTTATATCGTTAAAAAGCGCTATGAGGTATGAATATTTCTGCATATATCGCAATATAATTCGATTTGACGTCGGGATTAAACGTTTTCTCCGTTCAAATCAATTTAAAAAAAAATAGTGGGCAGAGACGACTCGACCCGTCAAACTTACTCTCGCCCGGCCCTCGGTACGTAGGGACAACGGTGAATTTTTGACCGAAAAGTTTTTTCGAGTTATTTCGTTAAAAAGCGTTATGTGGTATGAATATTTTTACTTGAATCGCAATATCATTCGATTTTACGTATGGATTAAACGTTTTTTTTGTTCCAAAAAGGTTTAAAAAAAGTAGTGAACCGACTCGACTCGACCCGTCGGATATTACTCTCGCCCGGTCCTCGGTACGTAGGGACTACGATGAATTTTCTACCGAAAAGTTTTTTCGTGCTATTTCGTTAAAAAGCGTTATTTGGTATTAATATTTTTACTTAAATCGCAATATCATTCGATTTTACGTATGGATTAAACGTTTTTTTCGTTCAAATCAATATAGAAAGAAATAGTGGACGGAGAAGACTCGACCCGTCGAACTTACTCTCGCCCGGTCCTCGGTGCGTAGGGACTACGATGAATATTTGACCGAAAAGTTTTTTCGAGTTATTTCGTTAAAAAGCGTTATGTGGTATGAACATTTTTAGTTAAATCGCAATATTATTCGTTTTTACGTCAGGATTAAACGTTTCTTTCGTTCTAATCAATTTAAAAAAAATAGTGGACGGAGAAGACTCGACCCATCCGACTGACTCTCACCCGTTCCTCGGTACGTTGGGACCTGGAAAAATTACGGCCGAAATGTTTTTTCGAGTTATTTCGTGAAAAAGCGCTATGAGGTATGAATATTTTTACATAAATCGCAATATCATTCGATTTTACGTATGGATTAAACGTTTTTTTCGTTCAAATCAATATAGAAAGAAATAGTGGACGGAGAAGACTCAACCCGTCAGACTGACTCTCACCCGTTCCTCGGTACGTTGGGACTACGATGAATTTTTTCCGAAAAGTTTTTTCGAGTTATTTCGTTAAAAAGCGCTATGAGGTATGAATATTTCTACATAAATCGCAATATAATTCGATTTGACGTCGGGATTAAACGTTTTCTCCGTTCTAATCGATTTAAAAAAAAATAGTGGGCACAGACGACTCGACCCGTCAAACTTACTCTCGCCCGGCCCTCGGTACGTAGGGACAACGATGAATTTTTGACCGAAAAGTTTTTTCGAGTTATTTCGTTAAAAAGCGTTATGTGGTATGAATATTTTTACTTAAATCGCAATATCGTTCGATTTTACGTATGGATTAAACGTTTTTTTCGTTCAAATCAATATAGAAAGAAATAGTGGACGGAGAAGACTCGACCCGTCGGACTGACTGTCACCCGTTCCTCGGTACTTTGGGACTACGATCAATTTTTGACCGAAAAGTTTTTTCGAGTTATATCGTTAAAAAGCGTTATGTGGTATGAATATTTTTACTTAAATCGCAATATCATTCGATTTTACGTATGGATTAAACGTTTTTTTCGTTCAAATCAATATAGAAAGAAATAGTGGACGGAGAAGACTCGACCCGTCGGACTGACTCTCACCCGTTCGTCGGTACGTAGGGACTACGATGAATTTCTGACCGAAAAGTTTTTTCGAGCTATTTCGTTAGAAAGCGTTATGTGGTATGAATATTTTGAGTTAAATTGCAATATCATTCGATTTTACGTCAGGATTAAACGTTTCTTTCGTTCTAATCAATTTAAAGAAAATAGTGGACGGAGAAGACTCGACCCGTCGGACTGACTCTCACCCGTTCCTCGGTACGTTGAGACCTGGAAAAAATTCGGCCGAAATGTTTTTTCGAGCTATTTCGTTAAAAAGCGTTATGTGGTATGAATATTTTTACATAAATCGCAATATCATTCGATCTAACGTCGGGATTAAACATTCCTTTCGTTCTAATCAATTTAAGAAAAATAGTGGACGGAGAAGACTCGACCCGTCGGACTGACTCTCACCCGTTCCTCGGTACGTTGGGACTACGATGAATTTTCTACCGAAAAGTTTTTTCGAGATATTTCGTTAAAAAGCGTTATGTGGTATGAATATTTTTACTTAAATCGCAATATCATTCGATCTAACGTCGGGATTAAACGTTTCTTTCGTTCTAATCAATTTAAGAAAAATAGTGGACAGAGACGACTCGACCCGTCGATCTTACTCTCGCCCGGTCCTCGGTACGTAGGGACTACGATGAATTTTTGACCGAAAATTTTTTTCGAGTTATTTCGTTAAAAAGCGTTTTGTTGTATGAATATTTTTAGTTAAATCGCAATATCATTCGATTTTACGTCAGGATTAAACGTTTCTTTCGTTCTAATCAATTTAAAGGAAATAGTGGACGGAGAAGACTCGACCCGTCGGACTGACTCTCACCCGTTCCTCGGTACGTTGGGACCTGGAAAAATTTCGGCCGAAATGTTATTTCGAGTTATTTCGTGAAAAAGCGCTATGAGGTATGAATATTTTTACATAAATCGCAATATCATTCGATCTAACGTCGGGATTAAACGTTTCTTTCGTTCTAATCAATTTGAGAAAAATAGTGGACAGAGACGACTCGACCCGTCGATCTTACTCTCGCCCGGTCCTCGGTACGTAGGGACTACGATGAATTTTTGACCGAAAATTTTTTTCGAGTTATTTCGTTAAAAAGCGTTATGTGGTATGAATATTTTTACTTAAATCGCAATATCGTTCGATTTTACGTAAGGATTAAACGTTTTTTTCGTTCAAATCAATATAGAAAGAAATAGTGGACGGAGAAGACTCGACCCGTCGGACTGACTGTCACCCGTTCCTCGGTACTTTGGGACTACGATCAATTTTTGACCGAAAAGTTTTTTCGAGTTATATCGATAAAAAGCGTTATGTGGTATGAATATTTTTACTTAAATCGCAATATCATTCGATTTTACGTCAGGATTAAACGTTTTCTTCGTTCTAATCAATTTAAAAAAAAATAGTGGACAGAGACGACTCGACCCGTCGAACTTACTCTCGCCCGGTCCTTGGTACGTTGAGACCTGGAAAAATTTCGGCCGAAATGTTTTTTCGAGCTATTTCGTTAAAAAGCGTTATGTGGTATGAATATTTTGAGTTAAATTGCAATATCATTCGATTTTACGTCAGGATTAAACGTTTCTTTCGTTCTAATCAATTTAAAGAAAATAGTGGACGGAGAAGACTCGACCCGTCGGACTGACTCTCACCCGTTCCTCGGTACGTTGAGACCTGGAAAAATTTCGGCCGAAATGTTTTTTCGAGCTATTTCGTTAAAAAGCGTTATGTGGTATGAATATTTTTACATAAATCGCAATATCATTCGATCTAACGTCGGGATTAAACGTTTCTTTCGTTCTAATCAATTTAAGAAAAATAGTGGACGGAGAAGACTCGACCCGTCGGACTGACTCTCACCCGTTCCTCGGTACGTTGGGACTACGATGAATTTTCTACCGAAAAGTTTTTTCGAGATATTTCGTTAAAAAGCGTTATGTGGTATGAATATTTTTACTTAAATCGCAATATCATTCGATCTAACGTCGGGATTAAACGTTTCTTTCGTTCTAATCAATTTAAGAAAAATAGTGGACAGAGACGACTCGACCCGTCGATCTTACTCTCGCCCGGTCCTCGGTACGTAGGGACTACGATGAATTTTTGACCGAAAATTTTTTTCGAGTTATTTCGTTAAAAAGCGTTTTGTTGTATGAATATTTTTAGTTAAATCGCAATATCATTCGATTTTACGTCAGGATTAAACGTTTCTTTCGTTCTAATCAATTTAAAGAAAATAGTGGACGGAGAAGACTCGACCCGTCGGACTGACTCTCATCCGTTCCTCGGTACGCTGGGACTACGATAAATTTTCTACCGAAAAGTTATTTCGAGCTATTTCGTTAAAAAGCGTTATGTGGTATGAATATTTTTACTTAAATCGCAATATCATTCGATCTAACGTCGGCATTAAACGTTTCTTTCGTTCTAATCAATTTAAGAAAAATAGTGGACAGAGACGACTCGGCCCGTCGATCTTACTCTCGCCCGGTCCTCGGTACGTAGGGACTACGATGAATTTTTGACCGTAAATTTTTTTCGAGTTATTTCGTTAAAAAGCGTTTTGTGGTATGAATATTTTTAGTCAAATCGCAATATCATTCGATTTTACGTATGGATTAAACGTTTTTTTCGTTCAAATCAATATAGAAAGAAATAGTGGACGGAGAAGACTCGACCCGTCGGACTGACTCTCACCCGTTCCTCGGTACGTTGGGTCCTGGAAAAATTTCGGCCGAAATGTTTTTTCGAGTTATTTCGGTAAAATGCGTTAGTGGTATGAATATTTTTACATAAATCGCAATATCATTCTATTTTACGTATGGATTAAACATTTTTTTTGTTCCAAAAAGGTTTAAAAAAAGTAGTGAACCGACTCGACTCGACCCGTCGGATATTACTCTCGCCCGGTCCTCGGTACGTAGGGACTACGATGAATTTTTGACCGAAAATTTTATTCGAGTTATTTCGTTAAAAAGCGTTATGTGGTATGAATATTTTTACTTGAATCGCAATATCATTCGATTTTTCGTATGGATTAAACGTTTTTTTCGTTCAAATCAATATAGAAAGAAATAGTGGACGGAGAAGACTCGACTCGTCGGACTGACTGTCACCCGTTCCTCGGTACTTTGGGACTACGATGAATTTTTGACCGAAAAGTTTTTTCGAGTTATATCGTTAAAAAGCGCTATGAGGTATGAATATTTCTGCATATATCGCAATATAATTCGATTTGACGTCGGGATTAAACGTTTTCTCCGTTCTAATCAATTTAAAAAAAAATAGTGGGCAGAGACGACTCGACCCGTCAAACTTACTCTCGCCCGGCCCTCGGTACGTAGGGACAACGGTGAATTTTTGACCGAAAAGTTTTTTCGAGTTATTTCGTTAAAAAGCGTTATGTGGTATGAATATTTTTACTTGAATCGCAATATCATTCGATTTTACGTATGGATTAAACGTTTTTTTTGTTCCAAAAAGGTTTAAAAAAAGTAGTGAACCGACTCGACTCGACCCGTCGGATATTACTCTCGCCCGGTCCTCGGTACGTAGGGACTACGATGAATTTTCTACCGAAAAGTTTTTTCGTGCTATTTCGTTAAAAAGCGTTATTTGGTATTAATATTTTTACTTAAATCGCAATATCATTCGATTTTACGTATGGATTAAACGTTTTTTTCGTTCAAATCAATATAGAAAGAAATAGTGGACGGAGAAGACTCGACCCGTCGAACTTACTCTCGCCCGGTCCTCGGTGCGTAGGGACTACGATGAATATTTGACCGAAAAGTTTTTTCGAGTTATTTCGTTAAAAAGCGTTATGTGGTATGAACATTTTTAGTTAAATCGCAATATTATTCGTTTTTACGTCAGGATTAAACGTTTCTTTCGTTCTAATCAATTTAAAAAAAATAGTGGACGGAGAAGACTCGACCCATCCGACTGACTCTCACCCGTTCCTCGGTACGTTGGGACCTGGAAAAATTACGGCCGAAATGTTTTTTCGAGTTATTTCGTGAAAAAGCGCTATGAGGTATGAATATTTTTACATAAATCGCAATATCATTCGATTTTACGTATGGATTAAACGTTTTTTTCGTTCAAATCAATATAGAAAGAAATAGTGGACGGAGAAGACTCAACCCGTCAGACTGACTCTCACCCGTTCCTCGGTACGTTGGGACTACGATGAATTTTTTCCGAAAAGTTTTTTCGAGTTATTTCGTTAAAAAGCGCTATGAGGTATGAATATTTCTACATAAATCGCAATATAATTCGATTTGACGTCGGGATTAAACGTTTTCTCCGTTCTAATCGATTTAAAAAAAAATAGTGGGCACAGACGACTCGACCCGTCAAACTTACTCTCGCCCGGCCCTCGGTACGTAGGGACAACGATGAATTTTTGACCGAAAAGTTTTTTCGAGTTATTTCGTTAAAAAGCGTTATGTGGTATGAATATTTTTACTTAAATCGCAATATCGTTCGATTTTACGTATGGATTAAACGTTTTTTTCGTTCAAATCAATATAGAAAGAAATAGTGGACGGAGAAGACTCGACCCGTCGGACTGACTGTCACCCGTTCGTCGGTACGTAGGGACTACGATGAATTTCTGACCGAAAAGTTTTTTCGAGCTATTTCGTTAGAAAGCGTTATGTGGTATGAATATTTTGAGTTAAATTGCAATATCATTCGATTTTACGTCAGGATTAAACGTTTCTTTCGTTCTAATCAATTTAAAGAAAATAGTGGACGGAGAAGACTCGACCCGTCGGACTGACTCTCACCCGTTCCTCGGTACGTTGAGACCTGGAAAAATTTCGGTCGAAATGTTTTTTCGAGCTATTTCGTTAAAAAGCGTTATGTGGTATGAATATTTTTACATAAATCGCAATATCATTCGATCTAACGTCGGGATTAAACATTTCTTTCGTTCTAATCAATTTAAGAAAAATAGTGGACGGAGAAGACTCGACCCGTCGGACTGACTCTCACCCGTTCCTCGGTACGTTGGGACTACGATGAATTTTCTACCGAAAAGTTTTTTCGAGATATTTCGTTAAAAAGCGTTATGTGGTATGAATATTTTTACTTAAATCGCAATATCATTCGATCTAACGTCGGGATTAAACGTTTCTTTCGTTCTAATCAATTTAAGAAAAATAGTGGACAGAGACGACTCGACCCGTCGATCTTACTCTCGCCCGGTCCTCGGTACGTAGGGACTACGATGAATTTTTGACCGAAAATTTTTTTCGAGTTATTTCGTTAAAAAGCGTTATGTGGTATGAATATTTTTACTTAAATCGCAATATCGTTCGATTTTACGTAAGGATTAAACGTTTTTTTCGTTCAAATCAATATAGAAAGAAATAGTGGACGGAGAAGACTCGACCCGTCGGACTGACTGTCACCCGTTCCTCGGTACTTTGGGACTACGATCAATTTTTGACCGAAAAGTTTTTTCGAGTTATATCGATAAAAAGCGTTATGTGGTATGAATATTTTTACTTAAATCGCAATATCATTCGATTTTACGTATGGATTAAACGTTTTTTTCGTTCAAATTAATATAGAAAGAAATAGTGGACGGAGAAAGCTCGACCCGTCGGACTGACTCTCACCCGTTCCTCGGTACGTTGGGACCTGGAAAAATTTCGGCCGAAATGTTTTTTCGTGTTATTTCGTTAAAAAGCGTTATGTGGTATGAACATTTTTAGTTAAATCGCAATATCATTCGATTTTACGTCAGGATTAAACGTTTTCTTCGTTCTAATCAATTTAAAAAAAAATAGTGGACAGAGACGACTCGACCCGTCGAACTTACTCTCGCCCGGTCCTTGGTACGTAGGGACTCCGATGAATTTTTGACCGAAAAGATTTTTCGAGTTATTTCGTTAAAAAGCGTTATGAGGTATGAATATGTTTACATAAATCGCAATATCATTCGAATTTACGTATGGATTAAACATTTTTTTTGTTCCAAAAAGGGTTAAAAAAAGTAGTGAACCGACTCGACTGGACCCGTCGGTTATTACTCTCGCCCGCCCCTCGGTACGTAGGGACAACGATGAATTTTTGACCGAAAAGTTTTTTCGAGTTATTTCGTTAAAAAGCGTTATGTGGTATGAATATTTTTACTTAAATCGCAATATCATTCGATTTTACGTATGGATTAAACGTTTTTTTCGTTCAAATCAATATAGAAAGAAATAGTGGACGGAGAAGACTCGACCCGTCGGACTGACTGTCACCCGTTCCTCGGTACTTTGGGACTACGATACAAAAATAAACACAAAAACCGAAAAAACACTACACATAATAGAGCATGGCTACGTCGTACCGACGCGTATCGGTACTATTGCCTAACACACTATACCCAAAATTCATGTTTATTATGAATAAAAAAATGTATAGAAAAAATAATTATACTTGGCAAATAAACGTTTTAAAAAAAAAAAACTTTGGGACTACGATCAATTTTTGACCGAAAAGTTTTTTCGAGTTATTTCGTTAAAAAGCGTTATGTGGTATGAATATTTTTACTTAAATCGCCATATCATTCGATTATACGTATGGATTAAACGTTTTTTTTCGTTCAAATCAATATAGAAAGAAATATGGACGGAGAAGACTCGACCCGTCGAACTTACTCTCGCCCGGTCCTCGGTACGTAGGGACTACGATGAATATTTGACCGAAAAGTTTTTTCGAGTTATTTCGTTAAAAAGCGCTATGAGGTATGAATATTTCTACATAAATCGCAATATAATTCGATTTGACGTCGGGATTAAACGTTTTCTCCGTTCTAATCGATTTAAAAAAAAATAGTGGGCACAGACGACTCGACCCGTCAAACTTACTCTCGCCCGGCCCTCGGTACGTAGGGACAACGATGAATTTTTGACCGAAAAGTTTTTTCGAGTTATTTCGTTAAAAAGCGTTATGTGGTATGAATATTTTTACTTAAATCGCAATATCGTTCGATTTTACGTATGGATTAAACGTTTTTTTCGTTCAAATCAATATAGAAAGAAATAGTGGACGGAGAAGACTCGACCCGTCGGACTGACTGTCACCCGTTCCTCGGTACTTTGGGACTACGATCAATTTTTGACCGAAAAGTTTTTTCGAGTTATATCGTTAAAAAGCGTTATGTGGTATGAATATTTTTACTTAAATCGCAATATCATTCGATTTTACGTATGGATTAAACGTTTTTTTCGTTCAAATCAATATAGAAAGAAATAGTGGACGGAGAAGACTCGACCCGTCGGACTGACTCTCACCCGTTCGTCGGTACGTAGGGACTACGATGAATTTCTGACCGAAAAGTTTTTTCGAGCTATTTCGTTAGAAAGCGTTATGTGGTATGAATATTTTGAGTTAAATTGCAATATCATTCGATTTTACGTCAGGATTAAACGTTTCTTTCGTTCTAATCAATTTAAAGAAAATAGTGGACGGAGAAGACTCGACCCGTCGGACTGACTCTCACCCGTTCCTCGGTACGTTGAGACCTGGAAAAATTTCGGTCGAAATGTTTTTTCGAGCTATTTCGTTAAAAAGCGTTATGTGGTATGAATATTTTTACATAAATCGCAATATCATTCGATCTAACGTCGGGATTAAACATTTCTTTCGTTCTAATCAATTTAAGAAAAATAGTGGACGGAGAAGACTCGACCCGTCGGACTGACTCTCACCCGTTCCTCGGTACGTTGGGACTACGATGAATTTTCTACCGAAAAGTTTTTTCGAGATATTTCGTTAAAAAGCGTTATGTGGTATGAATATTTTTACTTAAATCGCAATATCATTCGATCTAACGTCGGGATTAAACGTTTCTTTCGTTCTAATCAATTTAAGAAAAATAGTGGACAGAGACGACTCGACCCGTCGATCTTACTCTCGCCCGGTCCTCGGTACGTAGGGACTACGATGAATTTTTGACCGAAAATTTTTTTCGAGTTATTTCGTTAAAAAGCGTTTTGTTGTATGAATATTTTTAGTTAAATCGCAATATCATTCGATTTTACGTCAGGATTAAACGTTTCTTTCGTTCTAATCAATTTAAAGAAAATAGTGGACGGAGAAGACTCGACCCGTCGGACTGACTCTCACCCGTTCCTCGGTACGTTGGGACCTGGAAAAATTTCGGCCGAAATGTTATTTCGAGTTATTTCGTGAAAAAGCGCTATGAGGTATGAATATTTTTACATAAATCGCAATATCATTCGATCTAACGTCGGGATTAAACGTTTCTTTCGTTCTAATCAATTTAAGAAAAATAGTGGACAGAGACGACTCGACCCGTCGATCTTACTCTCGCCCGGTCCTCGGTACGTAGGGACTACGATGAATTTTTGACCGAAAATTTTTTTCGAGTTATTTCGTTAAAAAGCGTTATGTGGTATGAATATTTTTACTTAAATCGCAATATCGTTCGATTTTACGTAAGGATTAAACGTTTTTTTCGTTCAAATCAATATAGAAAGAAATAGTGGACGGAGAAGACTCGACCCGTCGGACTGACTGTCACCCGTTCCTCGGTACTTTGGGACTACGATCAATTTTTGACCGAAAAGTTTTTTCGAGTTATATCGATAAAAAGCGTTATGTGGTATGAATATTTTTACTTAAATCGCAATATCATTCGATTTTACGTATGGATTAAACGTTTTTTTCGTTCAAATTAATATAGAAAGAAATAGTGGACGGAGAAGACTCGACCCGTCGGACTGACTCTCACCCGTTCCTCGGTACGTTGGGACCTGGAAAAATTTCGGCCGAAATGTTTTTTCGTGTTATTTCGTTAAAAAGCGTTATGTGGTATGAACATTTTTAGTTAAATCGCAATATCATTCGATTTTACGTCAGGATTAAACGTTTTCTTCGTTCTAATCAATTTAAAAAAAAATAGTGGACAGAGACGACTCGACCCGTCGAACTTACTCTCGCCCGGTCCTTGGTACGTAGGGACTCCGATGAATTTTTGACCGAAAAGTTTTTTCGAGTTATTTCGTTAAAAAGCGTTATGAGGTATGAATATGTTTACATAAATCGCAATATCATTCGAATTTACGTATGGATTAAACATTTTTTTTGTTCCAAAAAGGGTTAACAAAAGTAGTGAACCGACTCGACTGGACCCGTCGGTTATTACTCTCGCCCGCCCCTCGGTACGTAGGGACAACGATGAATTTTTGACCGAAAAGTTTTTTCGAGTTATTTCGTTAAAAAGCGTTATGTGGTATGAATATTTTTACTTAAATCGCAATATCATTCGATTTTACGTATGGATTAAACGTTTTTTTCGTTCAAATCAATATAGAAAGAAATAGTGGACGGAGAAGACTCGACCCGTCGGACTGACTGTCACCCGTTCCTCGGTACTTTGGGACTACGATCAATTTTTGACCGAAAAGTTTTTTCGAGTTATATCGTTAAAAAGCGTTATGTGGTATGAATATTTTTACTTAAATCGCAATATCATTCGATTTTACGTATGGATTAAACGTTTTTTTCGTTCAAATCAATATAGAAAGAAATAGTGGACGGAGAAGACTCGACCCGTCGGACTGACTGTCACCCGTTCCTCGGTACTTTGGGACTACGATACAAAAATAAACACAAAAACCGAAAAAACACTACACATAATAGAGCATGGCTACGTCGTACCGACGCGTATCGGTACTATTGCCTAACACACTATACCCAAAATTCATGTTTATTATGAATAAAAAAATGTATAGAAAAAATAATTATACTTGGCAAATAAACGTTTTAAAAAAAAAAAACTTTGGGACTACGATCAATTTTTGACCGAAAAGTTTTTTCGAGTTATTTCGTTAAAAAGCGTTATGTGGTATGAATATTTTTACTTAAATCGCCATATCATTCGATTATACGTATGGATTAAACGTTTTTTTTCGTTCAAATCAATATAGAAAGAAATAATGGACGGAGAAGACTCGACCCGTCGAACTTACTCTCGCCCGGTCCTCGGTACGTAGGGACTACGATGAATATTTGTCCGAAAAGTTTTTTCGAGTTATATCGTTAAAAAGCGTTATGTGGTATGAATATTTTTACTTAAATCGCAATATCATTCGATTTTACGTATGGATTAAACGTTTTTTTCGTCCAAATCAACATAGAAAGAAATAATGGACGGAGAAGACTCGACCCGTCGAACTTACTCTCGCTCGGTCCTCGGTACGTAGGGACTACGATGAATATTTGTCCGAAAAGTTTTGTCGAGTTATATCGTTAAAAAGCGTTATGTGGTATGAATATTTTTACTTAAATCGCAATATCGTTCGATTTTACGTATGGATTAAACGTTTTTTTCGTTCAAATCAATATAGAAAGAAATAGTGGACGGAGAAGACTCGACCCGTCGGACTTACTCTCGCTCGGTCCTCGGTACGTAGGGACTACGATGAATATTTGTCCGAAAAGTTTTGTCGAGTTATATCGTTAAAAAGCGTTATGTGGTATGAATATTTTTACTTAAATCGCAATATCATTCGATTTTACGTATGGATTAAACGTTTTTTTCGTTCAAATCAATATAGAAAGAAATAATGGACGGAGAAGACTCGACCCGTCGAACTTACTCTCGCTCGGTCCTCGGTACGTAGGGACTACGATGAATATTTGTCCGAAAAGTTTTGTCGAGTTATATCGTTAAAAAGCGTTATGTGGTATGAATATTTTTACTTAAATCGCAATATCGTTCGATTTTACGTATGGATTAAACGTTTTTTTCGTTCAAATCAATATAGAAAGAAATAGTGGACGGAGAAGACTCGACCCGTCGGACTGACTGTCACCCGTTCCTCGGTACTTTGGGACTACGATCAATTTTTGACCGAAAAGTTTTTTCGAGTTATATCGTTAAAAAGCGTTATGTGGTATGTATATTTTTACTTAAATCGCAATATCATTCGATTTTACGTATGGATTAAACGTTTTTTTCGTTCAAATCAATATAGAAAGAAATAGTGGACGGAGAAGACTCGACCCGTCGGACTGACTCTCACCCGTTCGTCGGTACGTAGAGACTACGATGCATTTCTGACCGAAAAGTTTTTTCGAGCTATTTCGTTAAAAAGCGTTATGTGGTATGAATATTTTGAGTTAAATTGCAATATCATTCGATTTTACTTCAGGATTAAACGTTTCTTTCGTTCTAATCAATTTAAAGAAAATAGTGGACGGAGAAGACTCGACCCGTCGGACTGACTCTCACCCTTTCCTCGGTACGTTGAGACCTGGAAAAATTTCGGCCGAAATGTTTTTTCGAGCTATTTCGTTAAAAAGCGTTATGTGGTATGAATATTTTTACATAAATCGCAATATCATTCGATCTAACGTCGGGATTAAACGTTTCTTTCGTTCTAATCAATTTAAGAAAAATAGTGGACGGAGAAGACTCGACCCGTCGGACTGACTCTCACCCGTTCCTCGGTACGTTGGGACTACGATGAATTTTCTACCGAAAAGTTTTTTCGAGATATTTCGTTAAAAAGCGTTATGTGGTATGAATATTTTTACTTAAATCGCAATATCATTCGATCTAACGTCGGGATTAAACGTTTCTTTCGTTCTAATCAATTTAAGAAAAATAGTGGACAGAGACGACTCGACCCGTCGATCTTACTCTCGCCCGGTCCTCGGTACGTAGGGACTACGATGAATTTTTGACCGAAAATTTTTTTCGAGTTATTTCGTTAAAAAGCGTTTTGTTGTATGAATATTTTTAGTTAAATCGCAATATCATTCGATTTTACGTCAGGATTAAACGTTTCTTTCGTTCTAATCAATTTAAAGAAAATAGTGGACGGAGAAGACTCGACCCGTCGGACTGACTCTCATCCGTTCCTCGGTACGCTGGGACTACGATGAATTTTCTACCGAAAAGTTTTTTCGAGCTATTTCGTTAAAAAGCGTTATGTGGTACGAATATTTTTACTTAAATCGCAATATCATTCGATCTAACGTCGGCATTAAACGTTTCTTTCGTTCTAATCAATTTAAGAAAAATAGTGGACAGAGACGACTCGGCCCGTCGATCTTACTCTCGCCCGGTCCTCGGTACGTAGGGACTACGATGAATTTTTGACCGTAAATTTTTTTCGAGTTATTTCGTTAAAAAGCGTTTTGTGGTATGAATATTTTTAGTCAAATCGCAATATCATTCGATTTTACGTATGGATTAAACGTTTTTTTCGTTCAAATCAATATAGAAAGAAATAGTGGACGGAGAAGACTCGACCCGTCGGACTGACTCTCACCCGTTCCTCGGTACGTTGGGTCCTGGAAAAATTTCGGCCGAAATGTTTTTTCGAGTTATTTCGGTAAAATGCGTTAGTGGTATGAATATTTTTACATAAATCGCAATATCATTCGATTTTACGTATGGATTAAACATTTTTTTTGTTCCAAAAAGGTTTAAAAAAAGTAGTGAACCGACTCGACTCGACCCGTCGGATATTACTCTCGCCCGGTCCTCGGTACGTAGGGACTACGATGAATTTTTGACCGAAAATTTTATTCGAGTAATTTCGTTAAAAAGCGTTATGTGGTATGAATATTTTTACTTGAATCGCAATATCATTCGATTTTACGTATGGATTAAACGTTTTTTTCGTTCAAATCAATATAGAAAGAAATAGTGGACGGAGAAGACTCGACTCGTCGGACTGACTGTCACCCGTTCCTCGGTACTTTGGGACTACGATGAATTTTTGACCGAAAAGTTTTTTCGAGTTATTTCGTTAAAAAGCGTTATGTGGTATGAACATTTTTAGTTAAATCGCAATATTATTCGTTTTTACGTCAGGATTAAACGTTTCTTTCGTTCTAATCAATTTAAAAAAAATAGTGGACGGAGAAGACTCGACCCATCCGACTGACTCTCACCCGTTCCTCGGTACGTTGGGACCTGGAAAAATTACGGCCGAAATGTTTTTTCGAGTTATTTCGTGAAAAAGCGCTATGAGGTATGAATATTTTTACATAAATCGCAATATCATTCGATTTTACGTATGGATTAAACGTTTTTTTCGTTCAAATCAATATAGAAAGAAATAGTGGACGGAGAAGACTCAACCCGTCAGACTGACTCTCACCCGTTCCTCGGTACGTTGGGACTACGATGAATTTTTTCCGAAAAGTTTTTTCGAGTTATTTCGTTAAAAAGCGCTATGAGGTATGAATATTTCTACATAAATCGCAATATAATTCGATTTGACGTCGGGATTAAACGTTTTCTCCGTTCTAATCGATTTAAAAAAAAATAGTGGGCACAGACGACTCGACCCGTCAAACTTACTCTCGCCCGGCCCTCGGTACGTAGGGACAACGATGAATTTTTGACCGAAAAGTTTTTTCGAGTTATTTCGTTAAAAAGCGTTATGTGGTATGAATATTTTTACTTAAATCGCAATATCGTTCGATTTTACGTATGGATTAAACGTTTTTTTCGTTCAAATCAATATAGAAAGAAATAGTGGACGGAGAAGACTCGACCCGTCGGACTGACTGTCACCCGTTCCTCGGTACTTTGGGACTACGATCAATTTTTGACCGAAAAGTTTTTTCGAGTTATATCGTTAAAAAGCGTTATGTGGTATGAATATTTTTACTTAAATCGCAATATCATTCGATTTTACGTATGGATTAAACGTTTTTTTCGTTCAAATCAATATAGAAAGAAATAGTGGACGGAGAAGACTCGACCCGTCGGACTGACTCTCACCCGTTCGTCGGTACGTAGGGACTACGATGAATTTCTGACCGAATAGTTTTTTCGAGCTATTTCGTTAGAAAGCGTTATGTGGTATGAATATTTTAAGTTAAATTGCAATATCATTCGATTTTACGTCAGGATTAAACGTTTCTTTCGTTCTAATCAATTTAAAGAAAATAGTGGACGGAGAAGACTCGACCCGTCGGACTGACTCTCACCCGTTCCTCGGTACGTTGAGACCTGGAAAAATTTCGGCCGAAATGTTTTTTCGAGCTATTTCGTTAAAAAGCGTTATGTGGTATGAATATTTTTACATAAATCGCAATATCATTCGATCTAACGTCGGGATTAAACGTTTCTTTCGTTCTAATCAATTTAAGAAAAATAGTGGTCGGAGAAGACTCGACCCGTCGGACTGACTCTCACCCGTTCCTCGGTACGTTGGGACTACGATGAATTTTCTACCGAAAAGTTTTTTCGAGATATTTCGTTAAAAAGCGTTATGTGGTATGAATATTTCTACTTAAATCGCAATATCATTCGATCTAACGTCGGGATTAAACGTTTCTTTCGTTCTAATCAATTTAAGAAAAATAGTGGACAGAGACGACTCGACCCGTCGATCTTACACTCGCCCGGTCCTCGGTACGTAGGGACTACGATGAATTTTTGACCGAAAATTTTTTTCGAGTTATTTCGTTAAAAAGCGTTTTGTTGTATGAATATTTTTAGTTAAATCGCAATATCATTCGATTTTACGTCAGGATTAAACGTTTCTTTCGTTCTAATCAATTTAAAGAAAATAGTGGACGGAGAAGACTCGACCCGTCGGACTGACTCTCACCCGTTCCTCGGTACGTTGGGACCTGGAAAAATTTCGGCCGAAATGTTATTTCGAGTTATTTCGTGAAAAAGCGCTATGAGGTATGAATATTTTTACATAAATCGCAATATCATTCGATCTAACGTCGGGATTAAACGTTTCTTTCGTTCTAATCAATTTAAGAAAAATAGTGGACAGAGACGACTCGGCCCGTCGATCTTACTCTCGCCCGGTCCTCGGTACGTAGGGACTACGATGAATTTTTGACCGTAAATTTTTTTCGAGTTATTTCGTTAAAAAGCGTTTTGTGGTATGAATATTTTTAGTCAAATCGCAATATCATTCGATTTTACGTATGGATTAAACGTTTTTTTCGTTCAAATCAATATAGAAAGAAATAGTGGACGGAGAAGACTCGACCCGTCGGACTGACTCTCACCCGTTCCTCGGTACGTTGGGTCCTGGAAAAATTTCGGCCGAAATGTTTTTTCGAGTTATTTCGGTAAAATGCGTTAGTGGTATGAATATTTTTACATAAATCGCAATATCATTCGATTTTACGTATGGATTAAACATTTTTTTTGTTCCAAAAAGGTTTAAAAAAAGTAGTGAACCGACTCGACTCGACCCGTCGGATATTACTCTCGCCCGGTCCTCGGTACGTAGGGACTACGATGAATTTTTGACCGAAAATTTTATTCGAGTTATTTCGTTAAAAAGCGTTATGTGGTATGAATATTTTTACTTGAATCGCAATATCATTCGATTTTACGTATGGATTAAACGTTTTTTTCGTTCAAATCAATATAGAAAGAAATAGTGGACGGAGAAGACTCGACTCGTCGGACTGACTGTCACCCGTTCCTCGGTACTTTGGGACTACGATGAATTTTTGACCGAAAAGTTTTTTCGAGTTATTTCGTTAAAAAGCGTTATGTGGTATGAACATTTTTAGTTAAATCGCAATATTATTCGTTTTTACGTCAGGATTAAACGTTTCTTTCGTTCTAATCAATTTAAAAAAAATAGTGGACGGAGAAGACTCGACCCATCCGACTGACTCTCACCCGTTCCTCGGTACGTTGGGACCTGGAAAAATTACGGCCGAAATGTTTTTTCGAGTTATTTCGTGAAAAAGCGCTATGAGGTATGAATATTTTTACATAAATCGCAATATCATTCGATTTTACGTATGGATTAAACGTTTTTTTCGTTCAAATCAATATAGAAAGAAATAGTGGACGGAGAAGACTCAACCCGTCAGACTGACTCTCACCCGTTCCTCGGTACGTTGGGACTACGATGAATTTTTTCCGAAAAGTTTTTTCGAGTTATTTCGTTAAAAAGCGCTATGAGGTATGAATATTTCTACATAAATCGCAATATAATTCGATTTGACGTCGGGATTAAACGTTTTCTCCGTTCTAATCGATTTAAAAAAAAATAGTGGGCACAGACGACTCGACCCGTCAAACTTACTCTCGCCCGGCCCTCGGTACGTAGGGACAACGATGAATTTTTGACCGAAAAGTTTTTTCGAGTTATTTCGTTAAAAAGCGTTATGTGGTATGAATATTTTTACTTAAATCGCAATATCGTTCGATTTTACGTATGGATTAAACGTTTTTTTCGTTCAAATCAATATAGAAAGAAATAGTGGACGGAGAAGACTCGACCCGTCGGACTGACTGTCACCCGTTCCTCGGTACTTTGGGACTACGATCAATTTTTGACCGAAAAGTTTTTTCGAGTTATATCGTTAAAAAGCGTTATGTGGTATGAATATTTTTACTTAAATCGCAATATCATTCGATTTTACGTATGGATTAAACGTTTTTTTCGTTCAAATCAATATAGAAAGAAATAGTGGACGGAGAAGACTCGACCCGTCGGACTGACTCTCACCCGTTCGTCGGTACGTAGGGACTACGATGAATTTCTGACCGAATAGTTTTTTCGAGCTATTTCGTTAGAAAGCGTTATGTGGTATGAATATTTTAAGTTAAATTGCAATATCATTCGATTTTACGTCAGGATTAAACGTTTCTTTCGTTCTAATCAATTTAAAGAAAATAGTGGACGGAGAAGACTCGACCCGTCGGACTGACTCTCACCCGTTCCTCGGTACGTTGAGACCTGGAAAAATTTCGGCCGAAATGTTTTTTCGAGCTATTTCGTTAAAAAGCGTTATGTGGTATGAATATTTTTACATAAATCGCAATATCATTCGATCTAACGTCGGGATTAAACGTTTCTTTCGTTCTAATCAATTTAAGAAAAATAGTGGACGGAGAAGACTCGACCCGTCGGACTGACTCTCACCCGTTCCTCGGTACGTTGGGACTACGATGAATTTTCTACCGAAAAGTTTTTTCGAGATATTTCGTTAAAAAGCGTTATGTGGTATGAATATTTTTACTTAAATCGCAATATCATTCGATCTAACGTCGGGATTAAACGTTTCTTTCGTTCTAATCAATTTAAGAAAAATAGTGGACAGAGACGACTCGACCCGTCGATCTTACTCTCGCCCGGTCCTCGGTACGTAGGGACTACGATGAATTTTTGACCGAAAATTTTTTTCGAGTTATTTCGTTAAAAAGCGTTTTGTTGTATGAATATTTTTAGTTAAATCGCAATATCATTCGATTTTACGTCAGGATTAAACGTTTCTTTCGTTCTAATCAATTTAAAGAAAATAGTGGACGGAGAAGACTCGACCCGTCGGACTGACTCTCACCCGTTCCTCGGTACGTTGGGGCCTGGAAAAATTTCGGCCGAAATGTTATTTCGAGTTATTTCGTGAAAAAGCGCTATGAGGTATGAATATTTTTACATAAATCGCAATATCATTCGATCTAACGTCGGGATTAAACGTTTCTTTCGTTCTAATCAATTTAAGAAAAATAGTGGACAGAGACGACTCGACCCGTCGATCTTACTCTCGCCCGGTCCTCGGTACGTAGGGACTACGATGAATTTTTGACCGAAAATTTTTTTCGAGTTATTTCGTTAAAAAGCGTTATGTGGTATGAATATTTTTACTTAAATCGCAATATCATTCGATTTTACGTATGGATTAAACGTTTTTTTCGTTCAAATCAATATAGAAAGAAATAGTGGACGGAGAAGGCTCGACCCGTCGGACTGACTGTCACCCGTTCCTCGGTACTTTGGGACTACGATCAATTTTTGACCGAAAAGTTTTTTCGAGTTATATCGTTAAAAAGCGTTATGTGGTATGAATATTTTTACTTAAATCGCAATATCATTCGATCTAAAGTCGGGATTAAACGTTTCTTTCGTTCTAATCAATTTAAAAAAAATAGTGGACGGAGAAGACTCGACCCGTCGGACTGACTCTCGCTCGGTCCTCGGTACGTTGGGCCTTGGAGAAATTTTCGACCGAAAAGTTTTTCGAGTTATTTCGTTAAAAAGCGTTATGTGGTATGAATATTTTTAGTTAAATCGCAATATCATTCGATTTTACGTCAGGATTAAACGTTTTCTTCGTTCTAATCAATTTAAAAAAAAATAGTGGACAGAGACGACTCGACCCGTCGAACTTACTCTCGCCCGGTCCTTGGTACGTAGGGACTCCGATGAATTTTTGACCGAAAAGTTTTTTCGAGTTATTTCGTTAAGAAGCGTTATGAGGTATGAATATGTTTACATAAATCGCAATATCATTCGATTTTACGTATGGATTAAACACTTTTTTTTGTTCCAAAAAGGGTTAAAAAAAGTAGTGAACCGACTCGACTGGACCCGTCGGATATTACTCTCGCCCGCCCCTCGGTACGTAGGGACAACGATGAATTTTTGACCGAAAAGTTTTTTCGAGTTATTTCGTTAAAAACCGTTATGTGGTATGAATATTTTTACTTAAATCGCAATATCATTCGATCTTACGTATGGATTAAACGTTTTTTTCGTTCAAATCAATATAGAAAGAAATAGTGGACGGAGAAGACTCGACCCGTCGGACTGACTGTCACCCGTTCCTCGGTACTTTGGGACTACGATCAATTTTTGACCGAAAAGTTTTTTCGAGTTATATCGTTAAAAAGCGTTATGTGGTATGAATATTTTTACTTAAATCGCAATATCATTCGATCTAAAGTCGGGATTAAACGTTTCTTTCGTTCCAATCAATTTAAAAAAAATAGTGGACGGAGAAGACTCGACCCGTCGGACTGACTCTCGCTCGGTCCTCGGTACGTTGGGCCTTGGAGAAATTTTCGACCGAAAAGTTTTTCGAGTTATTTCGTTAAAAAGCGTTATGTGGTATGAATATTTTTAGCTAAATCGCAATATCATTCGATTTTACGTCAGCATTAAACGTTTCTTTCGTTCTAGTCAATTTAAAAAAAATAGTGGTCGGAGACGACTCGACCCGTCGAATTTACTCTCGCCCGGTCATCGGTACGTGGGGACTACGATGAATTTTTGATCGAAAAGTTTTTTCGAGTTATTTCGGTAAAAAGCGTTATGTGGTATGAATATTTTTAGATAAATCGCAATATCATTCGATTTTACGTCAGGATTAAACGTTTCTTTCGTTCTAATCAATTTAACAAAAATAGAGGACGGAGAAGACTCGACCCGTCAGACTGACTCTCACCCGTTCCTCGGTATGTTGGGACTTGGAAAAATTTTCGACCGAAATTTTTTTCGAGTTATTTCGTTAAAAAGTGGTATGAGGTATGAATATTTTTACATAAATCGCAATATCCTTCGATTTTACGTATGGATTAAACATTTTTTTTGTTCCAAAAACGTTTAAAAAAAGTAGTGAACCCACTCGACTCGACCCGTCGGACTGACTCTCACCCGTTCGTCGGTACGTAGGGACTACGATGAATTTCTGACCGAAAAGTTTTTTCGAGCTATTTCGTTAAAAAGCGTTATGTGGTATGAATATTTTGAGTTAAATTGCAATATCATTCGATTTTACGTCAGGATTAAACGTTTCTTTCGTTCTAATCAATTTAAAGAAAATAGTGGACGGAGAAGACTCGACCCGTCGGACTGACTCTCACCCGTTCCTCGGTACGTTGAGACCTGGAAAAATTTCGGCCGAAATGTTTTTTCGAGTTATTTCGTTAAAAAGCGCTATGAGGTATGAATATTTTTACATAAATCGCAATATCATTCTATTTTACGTATGGATTAAACTTTTTTTTTGTTCCAAAAATGTTTAAAAAAAGTAGTGAAACCACTCGACTCGACCCGTCGGACTGACTCTCACCCGTTCCTCGGTACGTTGGGACTACGATGAATTTTCGACCGGAAAGTTTTTTCGAGCTATTTCGTTAAAAAGCGTTATGTGGTATGAATATTTTGAGTTAAATTGCAATATCATTCGATTTTACGTCAGGATTAAACGTTTCTTTCGTTCTAATCAATTTAAAGAAAATAGTGGACGGAGAAGACTCGACCCGTCGGACTGACTCTCACCCGTTCCTCGGTACGTTGGGACCTGGAAAAATTTCGGCCGAAAGGTTTTTTCGAGTTATTTCGTTAAAAAGCGCTATGAGGTATGAATATTTCTACATAAATCGCAATATAATTCGATTTGACGTCGGGATTAAACGTTTTCTCCGTTCTAATCAATTTAAAAAAAAATAGTGGGCAGAGACGACTCGACCCGTCAAACTTACTCTCGCCCGGCCCTCGGTACGTAGGGACAACGATGAATTTTTGACCGAAAAGTTTTTTCGAGTTATTTCGTTAAAAAGCGTTATGTGGTATGAATATTTTTACTTAAATCGCAATATCGTTCGATTTTACGTATGGATTAAACGTTTTTTTCGTTCAAATCAATATAGAAAGAAATAGTGGACGGAGAAGACTCGACCCGTCGGACTGACTGTCACCCGATTCCTCGGTACTTTGGGACTACGATCAATTTTTGTCCGAAAAGTTTTTTCGAGTTATATCGTTAAAAAGCGTTATGTGGTATGAATATTTTTACATAAATCGCAATATCATTCTATTTTACGTATGGATTAAACTTTTTTTTTGTTCCAAAAATGTTTAAAAAAAGTAGTGAAACCACTCGACTCGACCCGTCGGACTGACTCTCACCCGTTCCTCGGTACGTTGGGACTACGATGAATTTTCGACCGGAAAGTTTTTTCTAGTTATTTCGTTAAAAAGCATTATGTGGGATGAATATTTTTAGTTAAATCGCAATATCATTCGATTTTACGTCAGGATTAAACGTTTCTTTCGTTCTAATCAATTTAAAAAAAATAGTGGACGGAGAAGACTCGACCCATCCGACTGACTCTCACCCGTTCCTCGGTACGTTGGGACCTGGAAAAATTACGGCCGAAATGTTTTTTCGAGTTATTTCGTGAAAAAGCGCTATGAGGTATGAATATTTTTATATAAATCGCAATATCATTCGATCTAACGTCGGGAATAAACGTTTCTTTCGTTCTAATCAATTTAAGAAAAATAGTGGACGGAGAAGACCCGACCCGTCGGACTGACTCTCACCCGTTCCTCGGTACGTTGGGACTACGATGAATTTTCTACCGAAAAGTTTTTTCGAGCTATTTCGTTAAAAAGCGTTATGTGGTATGAATATTTTTACTTAAATCGCAATATCATTCGATCTAACGTCGGGATTAAACGTTTCTTTCGTTCTAATCAATTTAAGAAAAATAGTGGACAGAGACGACTCGACCCGTCGATCTTACTCTCGCCCGGTCCTCGGTACGTAGGGACTACGATGAATTTTTGACCGAAAAGTTTTTTCGAGTTATTTCGTTAAAAAGCGTTATGTGGTATGAATATTTTTACTTAAATCATAATATCATTCGATTTTACGTATGGATTAAACGTTTTTTTCGTTCAAATCAATATAGAAAGAAATAGTGGACGGAGAAGGCTCGACCCGTCGGACTGACTGTCACCCGTTCCTCGGTACTTTGGGACTACGATCAATTTTTGACCGAAAAGTTTTTTCGAGTTATATCGTTAAAAAGCGTTATGTGGTATGAATATTTTTACTTAAATCGCAATATCGATCGATCTAACGTCGGGATTAAACGTTTCTTTCGTTCTAATCAGTTTAAAAAAAATAGTGGACGGAGAAGACTCGACCCGTCGGACTGACTCTCGCTCGGTCCTCGGTACGTTGGGACTACGATGAATTTTTGACCGAAAAGTTTTTTCGAGTTATTTCGTTAAAAAGCGTTATGTGGTATGAATATTTTTAGTTAAATCGCAATATCATTCGATTTTACGTCATGATTATACGTTTCTTTCGTTCTAATCAATTTAAAAAAAATAGTGGACGGAGAAGACTCGACCCGTCAGACTGACTCTCACCCGTTCCTCGGTACGTTGGGACTACGATGAATTTTTTACCGAAAAGTTTTTTCGAGTTATTTCGTTAAAAAGCGCTATGAGGTATGAATATTTCTACATAAATCGCAATATAATTCGATTTGACGTCAGGATTAAACGTTTCTTTCGTTCTAATCAATTTAAAGAAAATAGTGGACGGAGAAGACTCGACCCGTCGGACTGACTCTCACCCGTTCCTCGGTACGTTGGGACCTGGAAAAATTTCGGCCGAAATGTTATTTCGAGTTATTTCGTGAAAAAGCGCTATGAGGTATGAATATTTTTACATAAATCGCAATATCATTCGATCTAACGTCGGGATTAAACGTTTCTTTCGTTCTAATCAATTTAAGAAAAATAGTGGACAGAGACGACTCGGCCCGTCGATCTTACTCTCGCCCGGTCCTCGGTACGTAGGGACTACGATGAATTTTTGACCGTAAATTTTTTTCGAGTTATTTCGTTAAAAAGCGTTTTGTGGTATGAATATTTTTAGTCAAATCGCAATATCATTCGATTTTACGTATGGATTAAACGTTTTTTTCGTTCAAATCAATATAGAAAGAAATAGTGGACGGAGAAGACTCGACCCGTCGGACTGACTCTCACCCGTTCCTCGGTACGTTGGGTCCTGGAAAAATTTCGGCCGAAATGTTTTTTCGAGTTATTTCGGTAAAATGCGTTAGTGGTATGAATATTTTTACATAAATCGCAATATCATTCGATTTTACGTATGGATTAAACATTTTTTTTGTTCCAAAAAGGTTTAAAAAAAGTAGTGAACCGACTCGACTCGACCCGTCGGATATTACTCTCGCCCGGTCCTCGGTACGTAGGGACTACGATGAATTTTTGACCGAAAATTTTATTCGAGTTATTTCGTTAAAAAGCGTTATGTGGTATGAATATTTTTACTTGAATCGCAATATCATTCGATTTTACGTATGGATTAAACGTTTTTTTCGTTCAAATCAATATAGAAAGAAATAGTGGACGGAGAAGACTCGACTCGTCGGACTGACTGTCACCCGTTCCTCGGTACTTTGGGACTACGATGAATTTTTGACCGAAAAGTTTTTTCGAGTTATTTCGTTAAAAAGCGTTATGTGGTATGAACATTTTTAGTTAAATCGCAATATTATTCGTTTTTACGTCAGGATTAAACGTTTCTTTCGTTCTAATCAATTTAAAAAAAATAGTGGACGGAGAAGACTCGACCCATCCGACTGACTCTCACCCGTTCCTCGGTACGTTGGGACCTGGAAAAATTACGGCCGAAATGTTTTTTCGAGTTATTTCGTGAAAAAGCGCTATGAGGTATGAATATTTTTACATAAATCGCAATATCATTCGATTTTACGTATGGATTAAACGTTTTTTTCGTTCAAATCAATATAGAAAGAAATAGTGGACGGAGAAGACTCAACCCGTCAGACTGACTCTCACCCGTTCCTCGGTACGTTGGGACTACGATGAATTTTTTCCGAAAAGTTTTTTCGAGTTATTTCGTTAAAAAGCGCTATGAGGTATGAATATTTCTACATAAATCGCAATATAATTCGATTTGACGTCGGGATTAAACGTTTTCTCCGTTCTAATCGATTTAAAAAAAAATAGTGGGCACAGACGACTCGACCCGTCAAACTTACTCTCGCCCGGCCCTCGGTACGTAGGGACAACGATGAATTTTTGACCGAAAAGTTTTTTCGAGTTATTTCGTTAAAAAGCGTTATGTGGTATGAATATTTTTACTTAAATCGCAATATCGTTCGATTTTACGTATGGATTAAACGTTTTTTTCGTTCAAATCAATATAGAAAGAAATAGTGGACGGAGAAGACTCGACCCGTCGGACTGACTGTCACCCGTTCCTCGGTACTTTGGGACTACGATCAATTTTTGACCGAAAAGTTTTTTCGAGTTATATCGTTAAAAAGCGTTATGTGGTATGAATATTTTTACTTAAATCGCAATATCATTCGATTTTACGTATGGATTAAACGTTTTTTTCGTTCAAATCAATATAGAAAGAAATAGTGGACGGAGAAGACTCGACCCGTCGGACTGACTCTCACCCGTTCGTCGGTACGTAGGGACTACGATGAATTTCTGACCGAATAGTTTTTTCGAGCTATTTCGTTAGAAAGCGTTATGTGGTATGAATATTTTAAGTTAAATTGCAATATCATTCGATTTTACGTCAGGATTAAACGTTTCTTTCGTTCTAATCAATTTAAAGAAAATAGTGGACGGAGAAGACTCGACCCGTCGGACTGACTCTCACCCGTTCCTCGGTACGTTGAGACCTGGAAAAATTTCGGCCGAAATGTTTTTTCGAGCTATTTCGTTAAAAAGCGTTATGTGGTATGAATATTTTTACATAAATCGCAATATCATTCGATCTAACGTCGGGATTAAACGTTTCTTTCGTTCTAATCAATTTAAGAAAAATAGTGGACGGAGAAGACTCGACCCGTCGGACTGACTCTCACCCGTTCCTCGGTACGTTGGGACTACGATGAATTTTCTACCGAAAAGTTTTTTCGAGATATTTCGTTAAAAAGCGTTATGTGGTATGAATATTTTTACTTAAATCGCAATATCATTCGATCTAACGTCGGGATTAAACGTTTCTTTCGTTCTAATCAATTTAAGAAAAATAGTGGACAGAGACGACTCGACCCGTCGATCTTACTCTCGCCCGGTCCTCGGTACGTAGGGACTACGATGAATTTTTGACCGAAAATTTTTTTCGAGTTATTTCGTTAAAAAGCGTTTTGTTGTATGAATATTTTTAGTTAAATCGCAATATCATTCGATTTTACGTCAGGATTAAACGTTTCTTTCGTTCTAATCAATTTAAAGAAAATAGTGGACGGAGAAGACTCGACCCGTCGGACTGACTCTCACCCGTTCCTCGGTACGTTGGGGCCTGGAAAAATTTCGGCCGAAATGTTATTTCGAGTTATTTCGTGAAAAAGCGCTATGAGGTATGAATATTTTTACATAAATCGCAATATCATTCGATCTAACGTCGGGATTAAACGTTTCTTTCGTTCTAATCAATTTAAGAAAAATAGTGGACAGAGACGACTCGACCCGTCGATCTTACTCTCGCCCGGTCCTCGGTACGTAGGGACTACGATGAATTTTTGACCGAAAATTTTTTTCGAGTTATTTCGTTAAAAAGCGTTATGTGGTATGAATATTTTTACTTAAATCGCAATATCATTCGATTTTACGTATGGATTAAACGTTTTTTTCGTTCAAATCAATATAGAAAGAAATAGTGGACGGAGAAGGCTCGACCCGTCGGACTGACTGTCACCCGTTCCTCGGTACTTTGGGACTACGATCAATTTTTGACCGAAAAGTTTTTTCGAGTTATATCGTTAAAAAGCGTTATGTGGTATGAATATTTTTACTTAAATCGCAATATCATTCGATCTAAAGTCGGGATTAAACGTTTCTTTCGTTCTAATCAATTTAAAAAAAATAGTGGACGGAGAAGACTCGACCCGTCGGACTGACTCTCGCTCGGTCCTCGGTACGTTGGGCCTTGGAGAAATTTTCGACCGAAAAGTTTTTCGAGTTATTTCGTTAAAAAGCGTTATGTGGTATGAATATTTTTAGTTAAATCGCAATATCATTCGATTTTACGTCAGGATTAAACGTTTTCTTCGTTCTAATCAATTTAAAAAAAAATAGTGGACAGAGACGACTCGACCCGTCGAACTTACTCTCGCCCGGTCCTTGGTACGTAGGGACTCCGATGAATTTTTGACCGAAAAGTTTTTTCGAGTTATTTCGTTAAGAAGCGTTATGAGGTATGAATATGTTTACATAAATCGCAATATCATTCGATTTTACGTATGGATTAAACACTTTTTTTTGTTCCAAAAAGGGTTAAAAAAAGTAGTGAACCGACTCGACTGGACCCGTCGGATATTACTCTCGCCCGCCCCTCGGTACGTAGGGACAACGATGAATTTTTGACCGAAAAGTTTTTTCGAGTTATTTCGTTAAAAACCGTTATGTGGTATGAATATTTTTACTTAAATCGCAATATCATTCGATCTTACGTATGGATTAAACGTTTTTTTCGTTCAAATCAATATAGAAAGAAATAGTGGACGGAGAAGACTCGACCCGTCGGACTGACTGTCACCCGTTCCTCGGTACTTTGGGACTACGATCAATTTTTGACCGAAAAGTTTTTTCGAGTTATATCGTTAAAAAGCGTTATGTGGTATGAATATTTTTACTTAAATCGCAATATCATTCGATCTAAAGTCGGGATTAAACGTTTCTTTCGTTCCAATCAATTTAAAAAAAATAGTGGACGGAGAAGACTCGACCCGTCGGACTGACTCTCGCTCGGTCCTCGGTACGTTGGGCCTTGGAGAAATTTTCGACCGAAAAGTTTTTCGAGTTATTTCGTTAAAAAGCGTTATGTGGTATGAATATTTTTAGCTAAATCGCAATATCATTCGATTTTACGTCAGCATTAAACGTTTCTTTCGTTCTAGTCAATTTAAAAAAAATAGTGGTCGGAGACGACTCGACCCGTCGAATTTACTCTCGCCCGGTCATCGGTACGTGGGGACTACGATGAATTTTTGATCGAAAAGTTTTTTCGAGTTATTTCGGTAAAAAGCGTTATGTGGTATGAATATTTTTAGATAAATCGCAATATCATTCGATTTTACGTCAGGATTAAACGTTTCTTTCGTTCTAATCAATTTAACAAAAATAGAGGACGGAGAAGACTCGACCCGTCAGACTGACTCTCACCCGTTCCTCGGTATGTTGGGACTTGGAAAAATTTTCGACCGAAATTTTTTTCGAGTTATTTCGTTAAAAAGTGGTATGAGGTATGAATATTTTTACATAAATCGCAATATCCTTCGATTTTACGTATGGATTAAACATTTTTTTTGTTCCAAAAACGTTTAAAAAAAGTAGTGAACCCACTCGACTCGACCCGTCGGACTGACTCTCACCCGTTCGTCGGTACGTAGGGACTACGATGAATTTCTGACCGAAAAGTTTTTTCGAGCTATTTCGTTAAAAAGCGTTATGTGGTATGAATATTTTGAGTTAAATTGCAATATCATTCGATTTTACGTCAGGATTAAACGTTTCTTTCGTTCTAATCAATTTAAAGAAAATAGTGGACGGAGAAGACTCGACCCGTCGGACTGACTCTCACCCGTTCCTCGGTACGTTGAGACCTGGAAAAATTTCGGCCGAAATGTTTTTTCGAGTTATTTCGTTAAAAAGCGCTATGAGGTATGAATATTTTTACATAAATCGCAATATCATTCTATTTTACGTATGGATTAAACTTTTTTTTTGTTCCAAAAATGTTTAAAAAAAGTAGTGAAACCACTCGACTCGACCCGTCGGACTGACTCTCACCCGTTCCTCGGTACGTTGGGACTACGATGAATTTTCGACCGGAAAGTTTTTTCGAGCTATTTCGTTAAAAAGCGTTATGTGGTATGAATATTTTGAGTTAAATTGCAATATCATTCGATTTTACGTCAGGATTAAACGTTTCTTTCGTTCTAATCAATTTAAAGAAAATAGTGGACGGAGAAGACTCGACCCGTCGGACTGACTCTCACCCGTTCCTCGGTACGTTGGGACCTGGAAAAATTTCGGCCGAAAGGTTTTTTCGAGTTATTTCGTTAAAAAGCGCTATGAGGTATGAATATTTCTACATAAATCGCAATATAATTCGATTTGACGTCGGGATTAAACGTTTTCTCCGTTCTAATCAATTTAAAAAAAAATAGTGGGCAGAGACGACTCGACCCGTCAAACTTACTCTCGCCCGGCCCTCGGTACGTAGGGACAACGATGAATTTTTGACCGAAAAGTTTTTTCGAGTTATTTCGTTAAAAAGCGTTATGTGGTATGAATATTTTTACTTAAATCGCAATATCGTTCGATTTTACGTATGGATTAAACGTTTTTTTCGTTCAAATCAATATAGAAAGAAATAGTGGACGGAGAAGACTCGACCCGTCGGACTGACTGTCACCCGATTCCTCGGTACTTTGGGACTACGATCAATTTTTGTCCGAAAAGTTTTTTCGAGTTATATCGTTAAAAAGCGTTATGTGGTATGAATATTTTTACATAAATCGCAATATCATTCTATTTTACGTATGGATTAAACTTTTTTTTTGTTCCAAAAATGTTTAAAAAAAGTAGTGAAACCACTCGACTCGACCCGTCGGACTGACTCTCACCCGTTCCTCGGTACGTTGGGACTACGATGAATTTTCGACCGGAAAGTTTTTTCTAGTTATTTCGTTAAAAAGCATTATGTGGGATGAATATTTTTAGTTAAATCGCAATATCATTCGATTTTACGTCAGGATTAAACGTTTCTTTCGTTCTAATCAATTTAAAAAAAATAGTGGACGGAGAAGACTCGACCCATCCGACTGACTCTCACCCGTTCCTCGGTACGTTGGGACCTGGAAAAATTACGGCCGAAATGTTTTTTCGAGTTATTTCGTGAAAAAGCGCTATGAGGTATGAATATTTTTATATAAATCGCAATATCATTCGATCTAACGTCGGGAATAAACGTTTCTTTCGTTCTAATCAATTTAAGAAAAATAGTGGACGGAGAAGACCCGACCCGTCGGACTGACTCTCACCCGTTCCTCGGTACGTTGGGACTACGATGAATTTTCTACCGAAAAGTTTTTTCGAGCTATTTCGTTAAAAAGCGTTATGTGGTATGAATATTTTTACTTAAATCGCAATATCATTCGATCTAACGTCGGGATTAAACGTTTCTTTCGTTCTAATCAATTTAAGAAAAATAGTGGACAGAGACGACTCGACCCGTCGATCTTACTCTCGCCCGGTCCTCGGTACGTAGGGACTACGATGAATTTTTGACCGAAAAGTTTTTTCGAGTTATTTCGTTAAAAAGCGTTATGTGGTATGAATATTTTTACTTAAATCATAATATCATTCGATTTTACGTATGGATTAAACGTTTTTTTCGTTCAAATCAATATAGAAAGAAATAGTGGACGGAGAAGGCTCGACCCGTCGGACTGACTGTCACCCGTTCCTCGGTACTTTGGGACTACGATCAATTTTTGACCGAAAAGTTTTTTCGAGTTATATCGTTAAAAAGCGTTATGTGGTATGAATATTTTTACTTAAATCGCAATATCGATCGATCTAACGTCGGGATTAAACGTTTCTTTCGTTCTAATCAGTTTAAAAAAAATAGTGGACGGAGAAGACTCGACCCGTCGGACTGACTCTCGCTCGGTCCTCGGTACGTTGGGACTACGATGAATTTTTGACCGAAAAGTTTTTTCGAGTTATTTCGTTAAAAAGCGTTATGTGGTATGAATATTTTTAGTTAAATCGCAATATCATTCGATTTTACGTCATGATTATACGTTTCTTTCGTTCTAATCAATTTAAAAAAAATAGTGGACGGAGAAGACTCGACCCGTCAGACTGACTCTCACCCGTTCCTCGGTACGTTGGGACTACGATGAATTTTTTACCGAAAAGTTTTTTCGAGTTATTTCGTTAAAAAGCGCTATGAGGTATGAATATTTCTACATAAATCGCAATATAATTCGATTTGACGTCGGGATTAAACGTTTTCTCCGTTCTAATCAATTTAAAAAAAAATAGTGGGCAGAGACGACTCGACCCGTCAAACTTACTCTCGCCCGGCCCTCGGTACGTAGGGACAACGATGAATTTTTGACCGAAAAGTTTTTTCGAGTTATTTCGTTAAAAAGCGTTATGTGGTATGAATATTTTTACTTAAATCGCAATATCATTCGATTTTACGTATGGGTTAAACATTTTTTTTGTTCCAAAAAGGTTTAAAAAAAGTAGTGAACCGACTCGACTCCACCCGTCGGATATTACTCTCGCCCGGTCCTCGGTACGCTGGGACTTGGAGAAATTTTCGACCGAAAAGTTTTTCGAGTTATTTCGTTAAAAAGCGTTATGTTGTATGAATATTTTTAGTTAAATCGCAATATCATTCGATTATACGTATGGATTAAACGTTTTTTTTCGTTCAAATCAATATAGAAAGAAATAATGGACGGAGAAGTCTCGACCCGTCGAACTTACTCTCGCCCGTTTCTCGGTACGTAGGGACTACGATGAATTTTTGACCGAAAAGTTTTTTCTAGTTATTTCGTTAAAAAGCGTTATGTGGTATGAATATTTTTAGTTAAATTGCAATATCATTCGATTTTACGTCAGGATTAAACGTTTCTTTCGTTCTAATCAATTTAACAAAAATAGTGGACAGAGACGACTCGACCCGTCGAACTTACTCTCGCCCGGCCCTCGGTACGTAGGGACAACGATGAATTTTTGACCGATAAGTTTTTTCGAGTTATTTGGTTAAAAAGCGTTATGTGGTATGAATATTTTTACTTAAATCGCAATATCATTCGTTTTTACGTATGGATTAAACGTTTTTTTCGTTCAAATCAATATAGAAAGAAATAGTGGACGGAGAAGACTCGACCCGTCAGACTGACTCTCACCCGTTCCTCGGTACGTTGGGACTACGATGAATTTTTTACCGAAAAGTTTTTTCGAGTTATTTCGTTAAAAAGCGTTATGTGGTGTGAACATTTTTAGTTAAATCGCAATATCATTCGATTTTACGTCAGGATTAAACGTTTTCTTCGTTCTAATCAATTTAAAATATAGCGGACAGAGACGACTCGACCCGTCGAATTTACTCTCGCCCGGTCCTTGGTACGTAGGGACTCCGATGAATTTTTGACCGAAAAGTTTTTTCGAGTTATTTCGTTAAAAAGCGTTGTGAGGTATGAATATTTTTACATAAATCGCAATATCATTCGATTTTACGTATGGATTAAACGTTTTTTTCGTTCAAATCAATATAGAAAGAAATAGTGGACGGAGAAGACTCGACCCGTCGGACTGACTGTCACCCGTTCCTCGGTACTTTGGGACTACGATCAATTTTTGACCGAAAAGTTTTTTCGAGTTATATCGTTAAAAAGCGTTATGTGGTATGAATATTTTTACTTAGATCGCAATATCATTCGATTTTACGTCATGATTAAACGTTTCTTTCGTTCTAATCAATTTAAAAAAAATAGTGGACGGAGAAGACTCAACCCGTCAGACTGACTCTCACCCGTTCCTCGGTACGTTGGGACTACGATGAATTTTTTACCGAAAAGTTTTTTCGAGTTATTTCGTTAAAAAGCGCTATGAGGTATGAATATTTCTACATAAATCGCAATATAATTCGATTTCACGTCGGGATTAAACGTTTTCTCCGTTCTAATCAATTTAAAAAAAAATAGTGGGCAGAGACGACTCGACCCGTCAAACTTACTCTCGCCCGGCCCTCGGTACGTAGGGACAACGATGAATTTTTGACCGAAAAGTTTTTTCGAGTTATATCGTTAAAAAGCGTTATGTGGTATGAATATTTTTACTTAGATCGCAATATCATTCGATTTTACGTCAGGATTAAACGTTTCTTTCGTTCTAATCAATTTAAAGAAAATAGTGGACGGAGAAGACTCGACCCGTCGGACTGACTCTCACCCGTTCCTCGGTACGTTGGGACCTGGAAAAATTTCGGCCGAAATGTTATTTCGAGTTATTTCGTGAAAAAGCGCAATGAGGTATGAATATTTTTACATAAATCGCAATATCATTCGATCTAACGTCGGGATTAAACGTTTCTTTCGTTCTAATCAATTTAAGAAAAATAGTGGACAGAGACGACTCGACCCGTCGATCTTACTCTCGCCCGGTCCTCGGTACGTAGGGACTACGATGAATTTTTGACCGAAAATTTTTTTCGAGTTATTTCGTGAAAAAGCGCTATGAGGTATGAATATTTTTACATAAATCGCAATATCATTCGATTTTACGTATGGATTAAACGTTTTTTTCGTTCAAATCAATATAGAAAGAAATAGTGGACGGAGAAGACTCAACCCGTCAGACTGACTCTCACCCGTTCCTCGGTACGTTGGGACTACGATGAATTTTCTACCGAAAAGTTTTTTCGAGATATTTCGTTAAAAAGCGTTATGTGGTATGAACATTTTTAGTTAAATCGCAATATCATTCGATTTTACGTCAGGATTAAACGTTTTCTTCGTTCTAATCAATTTAAAAAAAAATAGTGGGCACAGACGACTCGACCCGTCGGACTGACTGTCACCCGTTCCTCGGTACTTTGGGACTACGATCAATTTTTGACCGAAAAGTTTTTTCGAGTTATATCGTTAAAAAGCGTTATGTGGTATGAATATTTTTACTTAAATCGCAATATCATTCGATCTAAAGTCGGGATTAAACGTTTCTTTCGTTCTAATCAATTTAAAAAAAATAGTGGACGGAGAAGTCTCGACCCGTCGGACTGACTCTCGCTCGGTCCTCGGTACGTTGGGCCTTGGAGAAATTTTCGACCGAAAAGTTTTTCGAGTTATTTCGTTAAAAAGCGTTATGTGGTATGAATATTTTTAGTTAAATCGCAATATCATTCGATTTTACGTCAGGATTAAACGTTTTCTTCGTTCTAATCAATTTAAAAAAAAATAGTGGACAGAGACGACTCGACCCGTCGAACTTACTCTCGCCCGGTCCTTGGTACGTAGGGACTCCGATGAATTTTTGACCGAAAAGTTTTTTCGAGTTATTTCGTTAAGAAGCGTTATGAGGTATGAATATGTTTACATAAATCGCAATATCATTCGATTTTACGTATGGATTAAACATTTTTTTTGTTCCAAAAAGGGTTAAAAAAAGTAGTGAACCGACTCGACTGGACCCGTCGGATATTACTCTCGCCCGCCCCTCGGTACGTAGGGACAACGATGAATTTTTGACCGAAAAGTTTTTTCGAGTTATTTCGTTAAAAAGCGTTATGTGGTATGAATATTTTTACTTAAATCGCAATATCATTCGATTTTACGTATGGATTAAACGTTTTTTTCGTTCAAATCAATATAGAAAGAAATAGTGGACGGAGAAGACTCGACCCGTCGGACTGACTGTCACCCGTTCCTCGGTACTTTGGGACTACGATCAATTTTTGACCGAAAAGTTTTTTCGAGTTATATCGTTAAAAAGCGTTATGTGGTATGAATATTTTTACTTAAATCGCAATATCATTCGATTTTACGTCAGGATTAAACGTTTCTTTCGTTCTAATCAATTTAAAGAAAATAGTGGACGGAGAAGACTCGACCCGTCGGACTGACTCTCACCCGTTCCTCGGTACGTTGAGACCTGGAAAAATTTCGGCCGAAATGTTTTTTCGAGCTATTTCGTTAAAAAGCGTTATGTGGTATGAATATTTTTACATAAATCGCAATATCATTCGATCTAACGTCGGGATTAAACGTTTCTTTCGTTCTAATCAATTTAAGAAAAATAGTGGACAGAGACGACTCGACCCGTCGATCTTACTCTCGCCCGGTCCTCGGTACGTAGGGACTGCGATGAATTTTTGACCGAAAATTTTTTTCGAGTTATTTCGTTAAAAAGCGTTTTGTTGTATGAATATTTTTAGTTAAATCGCAATATCATTCGATTTTACGTCAGGATTAAACGTTTCTTTCGTTCTAATCAATTTAAAGAAAATAGTGGACGGAGAAGACTCGACCCGTCGGACTGACTCTCACCCGTTCCTCGGTACGTTGGGACCTGGAAAAATTTCGGCCGAAATGTTATTTCGAGTTATTTCGTGAAAAAGCGCTATGAGGTATGAATATTTTTACATAAATCGCAATATCATTCGATCTAACGTCGGGATTAAACGTTTCTTTCGTTCTAATCAATTTAAGAAAAATAGTGGACAGAGACGACTCGACCCGTCGATCTTACTCTCGCCCGGTCCTCGGTACGTAGGGACTACGATGAATTTTTGACCGAAAATTTTTTTCGAGTTATTTCGTTAAAAAGCGTTATGTGGTATGAATATTTTTACTTAAATCGCAATATCGTTCGATTTTACGTAAGGATTAAACGTTTTTTTCGTTCAAATCAATATAGAAAGAAATAGTGGACGGAGAAGACTCGACCCGTCGGACTGACTGTCACCCGTTCCTCGGTACTTTGGGACTACGATCAATTTTTGACCGAAAAGTTTTTTCGAGTTATATCGATAAAAAGCGTTATGTGGTATGAATATTTTTACTTAAATCGCAATATCATTCGATTTTACGTATGGATTAAACGTTTTTTTCGTTCAAATTAATATAGAAAGAAATAGTGGACGGAGAAGACTCGACCCGTCGGACTGACTCTCACCCGTTCCTCGGTACGTTGGGACCTGGAAAAATTTCGGCCGAAATGTTTTTTCGTGTTATTTCGTTAAAAAGCGTTATGTGGTATGAACATTTTTAGTTAAATCGCAATATCATTCGATTTTACGTCAGGATTAAACGTTTTCTTCGTTCTAATCAATTTAAAAAAAAATAGTGGACAGAGACGACTCGACCCGTCGAACTTACTCTCGCCCGGTCCTTGGTACGTAGGGACTCCGATGAATTTTTGACCGAAAAGTTTTTTCGAGTTATTTCGTTAAAAAGCGTTATGAGGTATGAATATGTTTACATAAATCGCAATATCATTCGATTTTACGTATGGATTAAACATTTTTTTTGTTCCAAAAAGGGTTAAAAAAAGTAGTGAACCGACTCGACTGGACCCGTCGGATATTACTCTCGCCCGCCGCTCGGTACGTAGGGACAACGATGAATTTTTGACCGAAAAGTTTTTTCGAGTTATTTCGTTAAGAAGCGTTATGAGGTATGAATATGTTTACATAAATCGCAATATCATTCGATTTTACGTATGGATTAAACATTTTTTTTGTTCCAAAAAGGGTTAAAAAAAGTAGTGAACCGACTCGACTGGACCCGTCGGATATTACTCTCGCCCGCCCCTCGGTACGTAGGGACAACGATGAATTTTTGACCGAAAAGTTTTTTCGAGTTATTTCGTTAAAAAGCGTTATGTGGTATGAATATTTTTACTTAAATCGCAATATCATTCGATTTTACGTATGGATTAAACGTTTTTTTCGTTCAAATCAATATAGAAAGAAATAGTGGACGGAGAAGACTCGACCCGTCGGACTGACTGTCACCCGTTCCTCGGTACTTTGGGACTACGATCAATTTTTGACCGAAAAGTTTTTTCGAGTTATATCGTTAAAAAGCGTTATGTGGTATGAATATTTTTACTTAAATCGCAATATCATTCGATCTAAAGTCGGGATTAAACGTTTCTTTCGTTCTAATCAATTTAAAAAAAATAGTGGACGGAGAAGACTCGACCCGTCGGACTGACTCTCGCTCGGTCCTCGGTACGTTGGGCCTTGGAGAAATTTTCGACCGAAAAGTTTTTCGAGTTATTTCGTTAAAAAGCGTTATGTGGTATGAATATTTTTAGTTAAATCGCAATATCATTCGATTTTACGTCAGGATTAAACGTTTTCTTCGTTCTAATCAATTTAAAAAAAAATAGTGGACAGAGACGACTCGACCCGTCGAACTTACTCTCGCCCGGTCCTTGGTACGTAGGGACTCCGATGAATTTTTGACCGAAAAGTTTTTTCGAGTTATTTCGTTAAGAAGCGTTATGAGGTATGAATATGTTTACATAAATCGCAATATCATTCGATTTTACGTATGGATTAAACATTTTTTTTGTTCCAAAAAGGGTTAAAAAAAGTAGTGAACCGACTCGACTGGACCCGTCGGATATTACTCTCGCCCGCCCCTCGGTACGTAGGGACAACGATGAATTTTTGACCGAAAAGTTTTTTCGAGTTATTTCGTTAAAAAGCGTTATGTGGTATGAATATTTTTACTTAAATCGCAATATCATTCGATTTTACGTATGGATTAAACGTTTTTTTCGTTCAAATCAATATAGAAAGAAATAGTGGACGGAGAAGACTCGACCCGTCGGACTGACTGTCACCCGTTCCTCGGTACTTTGGGACTACGATCAATTTTTGACCGAAAAGTTTTTTCGAGTTATATCGTTAAAAAGCGTTATGTGGTATGAATATTTTTACATAAATCGCAATATCATTCGATCTAAAGTCGGGATTAAACGTTTCTTTCGTTCTAATCAATTTAAAAAAAAATAGTGGACGGAGAAGACTCGACCCGTCGGACTGACTCTCGCTCGGTCCTCGGTACGTTGGGACTTGGAGAAATTTTCGACCGAAAAGTTTTTCGAGTTATTTCGTTAAAAAGCGTTATGTGGTATGAATATTTTTAGTTAAATCGCAATATCATTCGATTTTACGTCAGCATTAAACGTTTCTTTCGTTCTAGTCAATTTAAAAAAAATAGTGGTCGGAGACGACTCGACCCGTCGAATTTACTCTCGCCCGGTCATCGGTACGTGGGGACTACGATGAATTTTTGATCGAAAAGTTTTTTCGAGTTATTTCGGTAAAAAGCGTTATGTGGTATGAATATTTTTAGATAAATCGCAATATCATTCGATTTTACGTCAGGATTAAACGTTTCTTTCGTTCTAATCAATTTAACAAAAATAGAGGACGGAGAAGACTCGACCCGTCAGACTGACTCTCACCCGTTCCTCGGTATGTTGGGACTTGGAAAAATTTTCGACCGAAATTTTTTTCGAGTTATTTCGTTAAAAAGTGGTATGAGGTATGAATATTTTTACATAAATCGCAATATCCTTCGATTTTACGTATGGATTAAACATTTTTTTTGTTCCAAAAACGTTTAAAAAAAGTAGTGAACCCACTCGACTCGACCCGTCGGACTGACTCTCACCCGTTCGTCGGTACGTAGGGACTACGATGAATTTCTGACCGAAAAGTTTTTTCGAGCTATTTCGTTAAAAAGCGTTATGTGGTATGAATATTTTGAGTTAAATTGCAATATCATTCGATTTTACGTCAGGATTAAACGTTTCTTTCGTGCTAATCAATTTAAAGAAAATAGTGGACGGAGAAGACTCGACCCGTCGGACTGACTCTCACCCGTTCCTCGGTACGTTGGGACCTGGAAAAATTTCGGCCGAAAGGTTTTTTCGAGTTATTTCGTTAAAAAGCGCTATGAGGTATGAATATTTCTACATAAATCGCAATATAATTCGATTTGACGTCGGGATTAAACGTTTTCTCCGTTCTAATCAATTTAAAAAAAAATAGTGGGCAGAGACGACTCGACCCGTCAAACTTACTCTCGCCCGGCCCTCGGTACGTAGGGACTACGATGAATTTTTGACCGAAAATTTTTTTCGAGTTATTTCGTTAAAAAGCGTTATGTGGTATGAATATTTTTACTTAAATCGCAATATCGTTCGATTTTACGTAAGGATTAAACGTTTTTTTCGTTCAAATCAATATAGAAAGAAATAGTGGACGGAGAAGACTCGACCCGTCGGACTGACTGTCACCCGTTCCTCGGTACTTTGGGACTACGATCAATTTTTGACCGAAAAGTTTTTTCGAGTTATATCGATAAAAAGCGTTATGTGGTATGAATATTTTTACTTAAATCGCAATATCATTCGATTTTACGTATGGATTAAACGTTTTTTTCGTTCAAATTAATATAGAAAGAAATAGTGGACGGAGAAGACTCGACCCGTCGGACTGACTCTCACCCGTTCCTCGGTACGTTGGGCCTTGGAGAAATTTTCGACCGAAAAGTTTTTCGAGTTATTTCGTTAAAAAGCGTTATGTGGTATGAATATTTTTAGTTAAATCGCAATATCATTCGATTTTACGTCAGCATTAAACGTTTCTTTCGTTCTAGTCAATTTAAAAAAAATAGTGGTCGGAGACGACTCGACCCGTCGAATTTACTCTCGCCCGGTCATCGGTACGTGGGGACTACGATGAATTTTTGATCGAAAAGTTTTTTCGAGTTATTTCGGTAAAAAGCGTTATGTGGTATGAATATTTTTAGATAAATCGCAATATCATTCGATTTTACGTCAGGATTAAACGTTTCTTTCGTTCTAATCAATTTAACAAAAATAGAGGACGGAGGAGACTCGACCCGTCAGACTGACTCTCACCCGTTCCTCGGTATGTTGGGACTTGGAAAAATTTTCGACCGAAATTTTTTTCGAGTTATTTCGTTAAAAAGTGGTATGAGGTATGAATATTTTTACATAAATCGCAATATCCTTCGATTTTACGTATGGATTAAACATTTTTTTTGTTCCAAAAACGTTTAAAAAAAGTAGTGAACCCACTCGACTCGACCCGTCGGACTGACTCTCACCCGTTCGTCGGTACGTAGGGACTACGATGAATTTCTGACCGAAAAGTTTTTTCGAGCTATTTCGTTAAAAAGCGTTATGTGGTATGAATATTTTGAGTTAAATTGCAATATCATTCGATTTTACGTCAGGATTAAACGTTTCTTTCGTTCTAATCAATTTAAAGAAAATAGTGGACGGAGAAGACACGACCCGTCGGACTGACTCTCACCCGTTCCTCGGTACGTTGAGACCTGGAAAAATTTCGGCCGAAATGTTTTTTCGAGTTATTTCGTTAAAAAGCGCTATGAGGTATGAATATTTTTACATAAATCGCAATATCATTCTATTTTACGTATGGATTAAACTTTTTTTTTGTTCCAAAAATGTTTAAAAAAAGTAGTGAAACCACTCGACTCGACCCGTCGGACTGACTCTCACCCGTTCCTCGGTACGTTGGGACTACGATGAATTTTCGACCGGAAAGTTTTTTCGAGCTATTTCGTTAAAAAGCGTTATGTGGTATGAATATTTTGAGTTAAATTGCAATATCATTCGATTTTACGTCAGGATTAAACGTTTCTTTCGTTCTAATCAATTTAAAGAAAATAGTGGACGGAGAAGACTCGACCCGTCGGACTGACTCTCACCCGTTCCTCGGTACGTTGGGACCTGGAAAAATTTCGGCCGAAAGGTTTTTTCGAGTTATTTCGTTAAAAAGCGCTATGAGGTATGAATATTTCTACATAAATCGCAATATAATTCGATTTGACGTCGGGATTAAACGTTTTCTCCGTTCTAATCAATTTAAAAAAAAATAGTGGGCAGAGACGACTCGACCCGTCAAACTTACTCTCGCCCGGCCCTCGGTACGTAGGGACAACGATGAATTTTTGACCGAAAAGTTTTTTCGAGTTATTTCGTTAAAAAGCGTTATGTGGTATGAATATTTTTACTTAAATCGCAATATCGTTCGATTTTACGTATGGATTAAACGTTTTTTTCGTTCAAATCAATATAGAAAGAAATAGTGGACGGAGAAGACTCGTCCCGTCGGACTGACTGTCACCCGATTCCTCGGTACTTTGGGACTACGATCAATTTTTGTCCGAAAAGTTTTTTCGAGTTATATCGTTAAAAAGCGTTATGTGGTATGAATATTTTTACATAAATCGCAATATCATTCTATTTTACGTATGGATTAAACTTTTTTTTTGTTCCAAAAATGTTTAAAAAAAGTAGTGAAACCACTCGACTCGACCCGTCGGACTGACTCTCACCCGTTCCTCGGTACGTTGGGACTACGATGAATTTTCGACCGGAAAGTTTTTTCTAGTTATTTCGTTAAAAAGCATTATGTGGGATGAATATTTTTAGTTAAATCGCAATATCATTCGATTTTACGTCAGGATTAAACGTTTCTTTCGTTCTAATCAATTTAAAAAAAATAGTGGACGGAGAAGACTCGACCCATCCGACTGACTCTCACCCGTTCCTCGGTACGTTGGGACCTGGAAAAATTACGGCCGAAATGTTTTTTCGAGTTATTTCGTGAAAAAGCGCTATGAGGTATGAATATTTTTATATAAATCGCAATATCATTCGATCTAACGTCGGGATTAAACGTTTCTTTCGTTCTAATCAATTTAAGAAAAATAGTGGACGGAGAAGACTCGACCCGTCGGACTGACTCTCACCCGTTCCTCGGTACGTTGGGACTACGATGAATTTTCTACCGAAAAGTTTTTTCGAGCTATTTCGTTAAAAAGCGTTATGTGGTATGAATATTTTTACTTAAATCGCAATATCATTCGATCTAACGTCGGGATTAAACGTTTCTTTCGTTCTAATCAATTTAAGAAAAATAGTGGACAGAGACGACTCGACCCGTCGGACTGACTCTCACCCGTTCCTCGGTACGTTGAGACCTGGAAAAATTTCGGCCGAAATGTTTTTTCGAGTTATTTCGTTAAAAAGCGTTATGTGGTATGAATATTTTTACTTAAATCGCAATATCGTTCGATTTTACGTATGGATTAAACGTTTTTTTCGTTCAAATCAATATAGAAAGAAATAGTGGACGGAGAAGACTCGACCCGTCGGACTGACTGTCACCCGTTCCTCGGTACTTTGGGACTACGATCAATTTTTGACCGAAAAGTTTTTTCGAGTTATATCGTTAAAAAGCGTTATGTGGTATGAATATTTTTACTTAAATCGCAATATCATTCGATTTTACGTATGGATTAAACGTTTTTTTCGTTCAAATCAATATAGAAAGAAATAGTGGACGGAGAAGACTCGACCCGTCGGACTGACTCTCACCCGTTCGTCGGTACGTAGGGACTACGATGAATTTCTGACCGAAAAGTTTTTTCGAGCTATTTCGTTAGAAAGCGTTATGTGGTATGAATATTTTGAGTTAAATTGCAATATCATTCGATTTTACGTCAGGATTAAACGTTTCTTTCGTTCTAATCAATTTAAAGAAAATAGTGGACGGAGAAGACTCGACCCGTCGGACTGACTCTCACCCGTTCCTCGGTACGTTGAGACCTGGAAAAATTTCGGCCGAAATGTTTTTTCGAGCTATTTCGTTAAAAAGCGTTATGTGGTATGAATATTTTTACATAAATCGCAATATCATTCGATCTAACGTCGGGATTAAACGTTTCTTTCGTTCTAATCAATTTAAGAAAAATAGTGGACGGAGAAGACTCGACCCGTCGGACTGACTCTCACCCGTTCCTCGGTACGTTGGGACTACGATGAATTTTCTACCGAAAAGTTTTTTCGAGATATTTCGTTAAAAAGCGTTATGTGGTATGAATATTTTTACTTAAATCGCAATATCATTCGATCTAACGTCGGGATTAAACGTTTCTTTCGTTCTAATCAATTTAAGAAAAATAGTGGACAGAGACGACTCGACCCGTCGATCTTACTCTCGCCCGGTCCTCGGTACGTAGGGACTACGATGAATTTTTGACCGAAAATTTTTTTCGAGTTATTTCGTTAAAAAGCGTTTTGCTGTTTGAATATTTTTAGTTAAATCGCAATATCATTCGATTTTACGTCAGGATTAAACGTTGCTTTCGTTCTAATCAATTTAAAGAAAATAGTGGACGGAGAAGACTCGACCCGTCGGACTGACTCTCACCCGTTCCTCGGTACGTTGGGACCTGGAAAAATTTCGGCCGAAATGTTATTTCGAGTTATTTCGTGAAAAAGCGCTATGAGGTATGAATATTTTTACATAAATCGCAATATCATTCGATCTAACGTCGGGATTAAACGTTTCTTTCGTTCTAATCAATTTAAGAAAAATAGTGGACAGAGACGACTCGACCCGTCGATCTTACTCTCGCCCGGTCCTCGGTACGTAGGGACTACGATGAATTTTTGACCGAAAATTTTTTTCGAGTTATTTCGTTAAAAAGCGTTATGTGGTATGAATATTTTTACTTAAATCGCAATATCGTTCGATTTTACGTAAGGATTAAACGTTTTTTTCGTTCAAATCAATATAGAAAGAAATAGTGGACGGAGAAGACTCGACCCGTCGGACTGACTGTCACCCGTTCCTCGGTACTTTGGGACTACGATCAATTTTTGACCGAAAAGTTTTTTCGAGTTATATCGATAAAAAGCGTTATGTGGTATGAATATTTTTACTTAAATCGCAATATCATTCGATTTTACGTATGGATTAAACGTTTTTTTCGTTCAAATTAATATAGAAAGAAATAGTGGACGGAGAAGACTCGACCCGTCGGACTGACTCTCACCCGTTCCTCGGTACGTTGGGCCTTGGAGAAATTTTCGACCGAAAAGTTTTTCGAGTTATTTCGTTAAAAAGCGTTATGTGGTATGAATATTCTTAGTTAAATCGCAATATCATTCGATTTTACGTCAGCATTAAACGTTTCTTTCGTTCTAGTCAATTTAAAAAAAATAGTGGTCGGAGACGACTCGACCCGTCGAATTTACTCTCGCCCGGTCATCGGTACGTGGGGACTACGATGAATTTTTGATCGAAAAGTTTTTTCGAGTTATTTCGGTAAAAAGCGTTATGTGGTATGAATATTTTTAGATAAATCGCAATATCATTCGATTTTACGTCAGGATTAAACGTTTCTTTCGTTCTAATCAATTTAACAAAAATAGAGGACGGAGAAGACTCGACCCGTCAGACTGACTCTCACCCGTTCCTCGGTATGTTAGGACTTGGAAAAATTTTCGACCGAAATTTTTTTCGAGTTATTTCGTTAAAAAGTGGTATGAGGTATGAATATTTTTACATAAATCGCAATATCCTTCGATTTTACGTATGGATTAAACATTTTTTTTGTTCCAAAAACGTTTAAAAAAAGTAGTGAACCCACTCGACTCGACCCGTCGGACTGACTCTCACCCGTTCGTCGGTACGTAGGGACTACGATGAATTTCTGACCGAAAAGTTTTTTCGAGCTATTTCGTTAAAAAGCGTTATGTGGTATGAATATTTTGAGTTAAATTGCAATATCATTCGATTTTACGTCAGGATTAAACGTTTCTTTCGTTCTAATCAATTTAAAGAAAATAGTGGACGGAGAAGACACGACCCGTCGGACTGACTCTCACCCGTTCCTCGGTACGTTGAGACCTGGAAAAATTTCGGCCGAAATGTTTTTTCGAGTTATTTCGTTAAAAAGCGTTATGAGGTATGAATATTTTTACATAAATCGCAATATCATTCTATTTTACGTATGGATTAAACTTTTTTTTTGTTCCAAAAATGTTTAAAAAAAGTAGTGAAACCACTCGACTCGACCCGTCGGACTGACTCTCACCCGTTCCTCGGTACGTTGGGACTACGATGAATTTTCGACCGGAAAGTTTTTTCGAGCTATTTCGTTAAAAAGCGTTATGTGGTATGAATATTTTGAGTTAAATTGCAATATCATTCGATTTTACGTCAGGATTAAACGTTTCTTTCGTTCTAATCAATTTAAAGAAAATAGTGGACGGAGAAGACTCGACCCGTCGGACTGACTCTCACCCGTTCCTCGGTACGTTGAGACCTGGAAAAATTTCGGCCGAAATGTTTTTTCGAGTTATTTCGTGAAAAAGCGCTATGAGGTATGAATATTTTTATATAAATCGCAATATCATTCGATCTAACGTCGGGATTAAACGTTTCTTTCGTTCTAATCAATTTAAGAAAAATAGTGGACGGAGAAGACTCGACCCGTCGGACTGACTCTCACCCGTTCCTCGGTACGTTGGGACTACGATGAATTTTCTACCGAAAAGTTTTTTCGAGCTATTTCGTTAAAAAGCGTTATGTGGTATGAATATTTTTACTTAAATCGCAATATCATTCGATCTAACGTCGGGATTAAACGTTTCTTTCGTTCTAATCAATTTAAGAAAAATAGTGGACAGAGACGACTCGACCCGTCGGACTGACTCTCACCCGTTCCTCGGTACGTTGAGACCTGGAAAAATTTCGGCCGAAATGTTTTTTCGAGTTATTTCGTTAAAAAGCGTTATGTGGTATGAATATTTTTACTTAAATCGCAATATCGTTCGATTTTACGTATGGATTAAACGTTTTTTTCGTTCAAATCAATATAGAAAGAAATAGTGGACGGAGAAGACTCGACCCGTCGGACTGACTGTCACCCGTTCCTCGGTACTTTGGGACTACGATCAATTTTTGACCGAAAAGTTTTTTCGAGTTATATCGTTAAAAAGCGTTATGTGGTATGAATATTTTTACTTAAATCGCAATATCATTCGATTTTACGTATGGATTAAACGTTTTTTTCGTTCAAATCAATATAGAAAGAAATAGTGGACGGAGAAGACTCGACCCGTCGGACTGACTCTCACCCGTTCGTCGGTACGTAGGGACTACGATGAATTTCTGACCGAAAAGTTTTTTCGAGCTATTTCGTTAGAAAGCGTTATGTGGTATGAATATTTTGAGTTAAATTGCAATATCATTCGATTTTACGTCAGGATTAAACGTTTCTTTCGTTCTAATCAATTTAAAGAAAATAGTGGACGGAGAAGACTCGACCCGTCGGACTGACTCTCACCCGTTCCTCGGTACGTTGAGACCTGGAAAAATTTCGGCCGAAATGTTTTTTCGAGCTATTTCGTTAAAAAGCGTTATGTGGTATGAATATTTTTACATAAATCGCAATATCATTCGATCTAACGTCGGGATTAAACGTTTCTTTCGTTCTAATCAATTTAAGAAAAATAGTGGACGGAGAAGACTCGACCCGTCGGACTGACTCTCACCCGTTCCTCGGTACGTTGGGACTACGATGAATTTTCTACCGAAAAGTTTTTTCGAGATATTTCGTTAAAAAGCGTTATGTGGTATGAATATTTTTACTTAAATCGCAATATCATTCGATCTAACGTCGGGATTAAACGTTTCTTTCGTTCTAATCAATTTAAGAAAAATAGTGGACAGAGACGACTCGACCCGTCGATCTTACTCTCGCCCGGTCCTCGGTACGTAGGGACTACGATGAATTTTTGACCGAAAATTTTTTTCGAGTTATTTCGTTAAAAAGCGTTTTGTTGTTTGAATATTTTTAGTTAAATCGCAATATCATTCGATTTTACGTCAGGATTAAACGTTTCTTTCGTTCTAATCAATTTAAAGAAAATAGTGGACGGAGAAGACTCGACCCGTCGGACTGACTCTCACCCGTTCCTCGGTACGTTGGGACCTGGAAAAATTTCGGCCGAAATGTTATTTCGAGTTATTTCGTGAAAAAGCGCTATGAGGTATGAATATTTTTACATAAATCGCAATATCATTCGATCTAACGTCGGGATTAAACGTTTCTTTCGTTCTAATCAATTTAAGAAAAATAGTGGACAGAGACGACTCGACCCGTCGATCTTACTCTCGCCCGGTCCTCGGTACGTAGGGACTACGATGAATTTTTGACCGAAAATTTTTTTCGAGTTATTTCGTTAAAAAGCGTTATGTGGTATGAATATTTTTACTTAAATCGCAATAACGTTCGATTTTACGTAAGGATTAAACGTTTTTTTGTTCCAAAAATGTTTAAAAAAAGTAGTGAAACCACTCGACTCGACCCGTCGGACTGACTCTCACCCGTTCCTCGGTACGTTGGGACTACGATGAATTTTCGACCGGAAAGTTTTTTCTAGTTATTTCGTTAAAAAGCATTATGTGGGATGAATATTTTTAGTTAAATCGCAATATCATTCGATTTTACGTCAGGATTAAACGTTTCTTTCGTTCTAATCAATTTAAAAAAAATAGTGGACGGAGAAGACTCGACCCATCCGACTGACTCTCACCCGTTCCTCGGTACGTTGGGACCTGGAAAAATTACGGCCGAAATGTTTTTTCGAGTTATTTCGTGAAAAAGCGCTATGAGGTATGAATATTTTTATATAAATCGCAATATCATTCGATCTAACGTCGGGATTAAACGTTTCTTTCGTTCTAATCAATTTAAGAAAAATAGTGGACGGAGAAGACTCGACCCGTCGGACTGACTCTCACCCGTTCCTCGGTACGTTGGGACTACGATGAATTTTCTACCGAAAAGTTTTTTCGAGCTATTTCGTTAAAAAGCGTTATGTGGTATGAATATTTTTACTTAAATCGCAATATCATTCGATCTAACGTCGGGATTAAACGTTTCTTTCGTTCTAATCAATTTAAGAAAAATAGTGGACAGAGACGACTCGACCCGTCGGACTGACTCTCACCCGTTCCTCGGTACGTTGAGACCTGGAAAAATTTCGGCCGAAATGTTTTTTCGAGTTATTTCGTTAAAAAGCGTTATGTGGTATGAATATTTTTACTTAAATCGCAATATCGTTCGATTTTACGTATGGATTAAACGTTTTTTTCGTTCAAATCAATATAGAAAGAAATAGTGGACGGAGAAGACTCGACCCGTCGGACTGACTGTCACCCGTTCCTCGGTACTTTGGGACTACGATCAATTTTTGACCGAAAAGTTTTTTCGAGTTATATCGTTAAAAAGCGTTATGTGGTATGAATATTTTTACTTAAATCGCAATATCATTCGATTTTACGTATGGATTAAACGTTTTTTTCGTTCAAATCAATATAGAAAGAAATAGTGGACGGAGAAGACTCGACCCGTCGGACTGACTCTCACCCGTTCGTCGGTACGTAGGGACTACGATGAATTTCTGACCGAAAAGTTTTTTCGAGCTATTTCGTTAGAAAGCGTTATGTGGTATGAATATTTTGAGTTAAATTGCAATATCATTCGATTTTACGTCAGGATTAAACGTTTCTTTCGTTCTAATCAATTTAAAGAAAATAGTGGACGGAGAAGACTCGACCCGTCGGACTGACTCTCACCCGTTCCTCGGTACGTTGAGACCTGGAAAAATTTCGGCCGAAATGTTTTTTCGAGCTATTTCGTTAAAAAGCGTTATGTGGTATGAATATTTTTACATAAATCGCAATATCATTCGATCTAACGTCGGGATTAAACGTTTCTTTCGTTCTAATCAATTTAAGAAAAATAGTGGACGGAGAAGACTCGACCCGTCGGACTGACTCTCACCCGTTCCTCGGTACGTTGGGACTACGATGAATTTTCTACCGAAAAGTTTTTTCGAGATATTTCGTTAAAAAGCGTTATGTGGTATGAATATTTTTACTTAAATCGCAATATCATTCGATCTAACGTCGGGATTAAACGTTTCTTTCGTTCTAATCAATTTAAGAAAAATAGTGGACAGAGACGACTCGACCCGTCGATCTTACTCTCGCCCGGTCCTCGGTACGTAGGGACTACGATGAATTTTTGACCGAAAATTTTTTTCGAGTTATTTCGTTAAAAAGCGTTTTGTTGTTTGAATATTTTTAGTTAAATCGCAATATCATTCGATTTTACGTCAGGATTAAACGTTTCTTTCGTTCTAATCAATTTAAAGAAAATAGTGGACGGAGAAGACTCGACCCGTCGGACTGACTCTCACCCGTTCCTCGGTACGTTGGGACCTGGAAAAATTTCGGCCGAAATGTTATTTCGAGTTATTTCGTGAAAAAGCGCTATGAGGTATGAATATTTTTACATAAATCGCAATATCATTCGATCTAACGTCGGGATTAAACGTTTCTTTCGTTCTAATCAATTTAAGAAAAATAGTGGACAGAGACGACTCGACCCGTCGATCTTACTCTCGCCCGGTCCTCGGTACGTAGGGACTACGATGAATTTTTGACCGAAAATTTTTTTCGAGTTATTTCGTTAAAAAGCGTTATGTGGTATGAATATTTTTACTTAAATCGCAATAACGTTCGATTTTACGTAAGGATTAAACGTTTTTTTCGTTCAAATCAATATAGAAAGAAATAGTGGACGGAGAAGACTCGACCCGTCGGACTGACTGTCACCCGTTCCTCGGTACTTTGGGACTACGATCAATTTTTGACCGAAAAGTTTTTTCGAGTTATATCGATAAAAAGCGTTATGTGGTATGAATATTTTTACTTAAATCGCAATATCATTCGATTTTACGTATGGATTAAACGTTTTTTTCGTTCAAATTAATATAGAAAGAAATAGTGGACGGAGAAGACTCGACCCGTCGGACTGACTCTCACCCGTTCCTCGGTACGTTGGGACCTGGAAAAATTTCGGCCGAAATGTTTTTTCGTGTTATTTCGTTAAAAAGCGTTATGTGGTATGAACATTTTTAGTTAAATCGCAATATCATTCGATTTTACGTCAGGATTAAACGTTTTCTTCGTTCTAATCAATTTAAAAAAAAATAGTGGACAGAGACGACTCGACCCGTCGAACTTACTCTCGCCCGGTCCTTGGTACGTAGGGACTCCGATGAATTTTTGACCGAAAAGTTTTTTCGAGTTATTTCGTTAAGAAGCGTTATGAGGTATGAATATGTTTACATAAATCGCAATATCATTCGATTTTACGTATGGATTAAACATTTTTTTTGTTCCAAAAACGTTTAAAAAAAGTAGTGAACCCACTCGACTCGACCCGTCGGACTGACTCTCACCCGTTCGTCGGTACGTAGGGACTACGATGAATTTCTGACCGAAAAGTTTTTTCGAGCTATTTCGTTAAAAAGCGTTATGTGGTATGAATATTTTGAGTTAAATTGCAATATCATTCGATTTTACGTCAGGATTAAACGTTTCTTTCGTTCTAATCAATTTAAAGAAAATAGTGGACGGAGAAGACACGACCCGTCGGACTGACTCTCACCCGTTCCTCGGTACGTTGAGACCTGGAAAAATTTCGGCCGAAATGTTTTTTCGAGTTATTTCGTTAAAAAGCGCTATGAGGTATGAATATTTTTACATAAATCGCAATATCATTCTATTTTACGTATGGATTAAACTTTTTTTTTGTTCCAAAAATGTTTAAAAAAAGTAGTGAAACCACTCGACTCGACCCGTCGGACTGACTCTCACCCGTTCCTCGGTACGTTGGGACTACGATGAATTTTCGACCGGAAAGTTTTTTCGAGCTATTTCGTTAAAAAGCGTTATGTGGTATGAATATTTTGAGTTAAATTGCAATATCATTCGATTTTACGTCAGGATTAAACGTTTCTTTCGTTCTAATCAATTTAAAGAAAATAGTGGACGGAGAAGACTCGACCCGTCGGACTGACTCTCACCCGTTCCTCGGTACGTTGGGACCTGGAAAAATTTCGGCCGAAAGGTTTTTTCGAGTTATTTCGTTAAAAAGCGCTATGAGGTATGAATATTTCTACATAAATCGCAATATAATTCGATTTGACGTCGGGATTAAACGTTTTCTCCGTTCTAATCAATTTAAAAAAAAATAGTGGGCAGAGACGACTCGACCCGTCAAACTTACTCTCGCCCGGCCCTCGGTACGTAGGGACAACGATGAATTTTTGACCGAAAAGTTTTTTCGAGTTATTTCGTTAAAAAGCGTTATGTGGTATGAATATTTTTACTTAAATCGCAATATCGTTCGATTTTACGTATGGATTAAACGTTTTTTTCGTTCAAATCAATATAGAAAGAAATAGTGGACGGAGAAGACTCGTCCCGTCGGACTGACTGTCACCCGATTCCTCGGTACTTTGGGACTACGATCAATTTTTGTCCGAAAAGTTTTTTCGAGTTATATCGTTAAAAAGCGTTATGTGGTATGAATATTTTTACATAAATCGCAATATCATTCTATTTTACGTATGGATTAAACTTTTTTTTTGTTCCAAAAATGTTTAAAAAAAGTAGTGAAACCACTCGACTCGACCCGTCGGACTGACTCTCACCCGTTCCTCGGTACGTTGGGACTACGATGAATTTTCGACCGGAAAGTTTTTTCTAGTTATTTCGTTAAAAAGCATTATGTGGGATGAATATTTTTAGTTAAATCGCAATATCATTCGATTTTACGTCAGGATTAAACGTTTCTTTCGTTCTAATCAATTTAAAAAAAATAGTGGACGGAGAAGACTCGACCCATCCGACTGACTCTCACCCGTTCCTCGGTACGTTGGGACCTGGAAAAATTACGGCCGAAATGTTTTTTCGAGTTATTTCGTGAAAAAGCGCTATGAGGTATGAATATTTTTATATAAATCGCAATATCATTCGATCTAACGTCGGGATTAAACGTTTCTTTCGTTCTAATCAATTTAAGAAAAATAGTGGACGGAGAAGACTCGACCCGTCGGACTGACTCTCACCCGTTCCTCGGTACGTTGGGACTACGATGAATTTTCTACCGAAAAGTTTTTTCGAGCTATTTCGTTAAAAAGCGTTATGTGGTATGAATATTTTTACTTAAATCGCAATATCATTCGATCTAACGTCGGGATTAAACGTTTCTTTCGTTCTAATCAATTTAAGAAAAATAGTGGACAGAGACGACTCGACCCGTCGGACTGACTCTCACCCGTTCCTCGGTACGTTGAGACCTGGAAAAATTTCGGCCGAAATGTTTTTTCGAGTTATTTCGTTAAAAAGCGTTATGTGGTATGAATATTTTTACTTAAATCGCAATATCGTTCGATTTTACGTATGGATTAAACGTTTTTTTCGTTCAAATCAATATAGAAAGAAATAGTGGACGGAGAAGACTCGACCCGTCGGACTGACTGTCACCCGTTCCTCGGTACTTTGGGACTACGATCAATTTTTGACCGAAAAGTTTTTTCGAGTTATATCGTTAAAAAGCGTTATGTGGTATGAATATTTTTACTTAAATCGCAATATCATTCGATTTTACGTATGGATTAAACGTTTTTTTCGTTCAAATCAATATAGAAAGAAATAGTGGACGGAGAAGACTCGACCCGTCGGACTGACTCTCACCCGTTCGTCGGTACGTAGGGACTACGATGAATTTCTGACCGAAAAGTTTTTTCGAGCTATTTCGTTAGAAAGCGTTATGTGGTATGAATATTTTGAGTTAAATTGCAATATCATTCGATTTTACGTCAGGATTAAACGTTTCTTTCGTTCTAATCAATTTAAAGAAAATAGTGGACGGAGAAGACTCGACCCGTCGGACTGACTCTCACCCGTTCCTCGGTACGTTGAGACCTGGAAAAATTTCGGCCGAAATGTTTTTTCGAGCTATTTCGTTAAAAAGCGTTATGTGGTATGAATATTTTTACATAAATCGCAATATCATTCGATCTAACGTCGGGATTAAACGTTTCTTTCGTTCTAATCAATTTAAGAAAAATAGTGGACGGAGAAGACTCGACCCGTCGGACTGACTCTCACCCGTTCCTCGGTACGTTGGGACTACGATGAATTTTCTACCGAAAAGTTTTTTCGAGATATTTCGTTAAAAAGCGTTATGTGGTATGAATATTTTTACTTAAATCGCAATATCATTCGATCTAACGTCGGGATTAAACGTTTCTTTCGTTCTAATCAATTTAAGAAAAATAGTGGACAGAGACGACTCGACCCGTCGATCTTACTCTCGCCCGGTCCTCGGTACGTAGGGACTACGATGAATTTTTGACCGAAAATTTTTTTCGAGTTATTTCGTTAAAAAGCGTTTTGCTGTTTGAATATTTTTAGTTAAATCGCAATATCATTCGATTTTACGTCAGGATTAAACGTTGCTTTCGTTCTAATCAATTTAAAGAAAATAGTGGACGGAGAAGACTCGACCCGTCGGACTGACTCTCACCCGTTCCTCGGTACGTTGGGACCTGGAAAAATTTCGGCCGAAATGTTATTTCGAGTTATTTCGTGAAAAAGCGCTATGAGGTATGAATATTTTTACATAAATCGCAATATCATTCGATCTAACGTCGGGATTAAACGTTTCTTTCGTTCTAATCAATTTAAGAAAAATAGTGGACAGAGACGACTCGACCCGTCGATCTTACTCTCGCCCGGTCCTCGGTACGTAGGGACTACGATGAATTTTTGACCGAAAATTTTTTTCGAGTTATTTCGTTAAAAAGCGTTATGTGGTATGAATATTTTTACTTAAATCGCAATATCGTTCGATTTTACGTAAGGATTAAACGTTTTTTTCGTTCAAATCAATATAGAAAGAAATAGTGGACGGAGAAGACTCGACCCGTCGGACTGACTGTCACCCGTTCCTCGGTACTTTGGGACTACGATCAATTTTTGACCGAAAAGTTTTTTCGAGTTATATCGATAAAAAGCGTTATGTGGTATGAATATTTTTACTTAAATCGCAATATCATTCGATTTTACGTATGGATTAAACGTTTTTTTCGTTCAAATTAATATAGAAAGAAATAGTGGACGGAGAAGACTCGACCCGTCGGACTGACTCTCACCCGTTCCTCGGTACGTTGGGCCTTGGAGAAATTTTCGACCGAAAAGTTTTTCGAGTTATTTCGTTAAAAAGCGTTATGTGGTATGAATATTTTTAGTTAAATCGCAATATCATTCGATTTTACGTCAGCATTAAACGTTTCTTTCGTTCTAGTCAATTTAAAAAAAATAGTGGTCGGAGACGACTCGACCCGTCGAATTTACTCTCGCCCGGTCATCGGTACGTGGGGACTACGATGAATTTTTGATCGAAAAGTTTTTTCGAGTTATTTCGGTAAAAAGCGTTATGTGGTATGAATATTTTTAGATAAATCGCAATATCATTCGATTTTACGTCAGGATTAAACGTTTCTTTCGTTCTAATCAATTTAACAAAAATAGAGGACGGAGAAGACTCGACCCGTCAGACTGACTCTCACCCGTTCCTCGGTATGTTAGGACTTGGAAAAATTTTCGACCGAAATTTTTTTCGAGTTATTTCGTTAAAAAGTGGTATGAGGTATGAATATTTTTACATAAATCGCAATATCCTTCGATTTTACGTATGGATTAAACATTTTTTTTGTTCCAAAAACGTTTAAAAAAAGTAGTGAACCCACTCGACTCGACCCGTCGGACTGACTCTCACCCGTTCGTCGGTACGTAGGGACTACGATGAATTTCTGACCGAAAAGTTTTTTCGAGCTATTTCGTTAAAAAGCGTTATGTGGTATGAATATTTTGAGTTAAATTGCAATATCATTCGATTTTACGTCAGGATTAAACGTTTCTTTCGTTCTAATCAATTTAAAGAAAATAGTGGACGGAGAAGACACGACCCGTCGGACTGACTCTCACCCGTTCCTCGGTACGTTGAGACCTGGAAAAATTTCGGCCGAAATGTTTTTTCGAGTTATTTCGTTAAAAAGCGTTATGAGGTATGAATATTTTTACATAAATCGCAATATCATTCTATTTTACGTATGGATTAAACTTTTTTTTTGTTCCAAAAATGTTTAAAAAAAGTAGTGAAACCACTCGACTCGACCCGTCGGACTGACTCTCACCCGTTCCTCGGTACGTTGGGACTACGATGAATTTTCGACCGGAAAGTTTTTTCGAGCTATTTCGTTAAAAAGCGTTATGTGGTATGAATATTTTGAGTTAAATTGCAATATCATTCGATTTTACGTCAGGATTAAACGTTTCTTTCGTTCTAATCAATTTAAAGAAAATAGTGGACGGAGAAGACTCGACCCGTCGGACTGACTCTCACCCGTTCCTCGGTACGTTGAGACCTGGAAAAATTTCGGCCGAAATGTTTTTTCGAGTTATTTCGTGAAAAAGCGCTATGAGGTATGAATATTTTTATATAAATCGCAATATCATTCGATCTAACGTCGGGATTAAACGTTTCTTTCGTTCTAATCAATTTAAGAAAAATAGTGGACGGAGAAGACTCGACCCGTCGGACTGACTCTCACCCGTTCCTCGGTACGTTGGGACTACGATGAATTTTCTACCGAAAAGTTTTTTCGAGCTATTTCGTTAAAAAGCGTTATGTGGTATGAATATTTTTACTTAAATCGCAATATCATTCGATCTAACGTCGGGATTAAACGTTTCTTTCGTTCTAATCAATTTAAGAAAAATAGTGGACAGAGACGACTCGACCCGTCGGACTGACTCTCACCCGTTCCTCGGTACGTTGAGACCTGGAAAAATTTCGGCCGAAATGTTTTTTCGAGTTATTTCGTTAAAAAGCGTTATGTGGTATGAATATTTTTACTTAAATCGCAATATCGTTCGATTTTACGTATGGATTAAACGTTTTTTTCGTTCAAATCAATATAGAAAGAAATAGTGGACGGAGAAGACTCGACCCGTCGGACTGACTGTCACCCGTTCCTCGGTACTTTGGGACTACGATCAATTTTTGACCGAAAAGTTTTTTCGAGTTATATCGTTAAAAAGCGTTATGTGGTATGAATATTTTTACTTAAATCGCAATATCATTCGATTTTACGTATGGATTAAACGTTTTTTTCGTTCAAATCAATATAGAAAGAAATAGTGGACGGAGAAGACTCGACCCGTCGGACTGACTCTCACCCGTTCGTCGGTACGTAGGGACTACGATGAATTTCTGACCGAAAAGTTTTTTCGAGCTATTTCGTTAGAAAGCGTTATGTGGTATGAATATTTTGAGTTAAATTGCAATATCATTCGATTTTACGTCAGGATTAAACGTTTCTTTCGTTCTAATCAATTTAAAGAAAATAGTGGACGGAGAAGACTCGACCCGTCGGACTGACTCTCACCCGTTCCTCGGTACGTTGAGACCTGGAAAAATTTCGGCCGAAATGTTTTTTCGAGCTATTTCGTTAAAAAGCGTTATGTGGTATGAATATTTTTACATAAATCGCAATATCATTCGATCTAACGTCGGGATTAAACGTTTCTTTCGTTCTAATCAATTTAAGAAAAATAGTGGACGGAGAAGACTCGACCCGTCGGACTGACTCTCACCCGTTCCTCGGTACGTTGGGACTACGATGAATTTTCTACCGAAAAGTTTTTTCGAGATATTTCGTTAAAAAGCGTTATGTGGTATGAATATTTTTACTTAAATCGCAATATCATTCGATCTAACGTCGGGATTAAACGTTTCTTTCGTTCTAATCAATTTAAGAAAAATAGTGGACAGAGACGACTCGACCCGTCGATCTTACTCTCGCCCGGTCCTCGGTACGTAGGGACTACGATGAATTTTTGACCGAAAATTTTTTTCGAGTTATTTCGTTAAAAAGCGTTTTGTTGTTTGAATATTTTTAGTTAAATCGCAATATCATTCGATTTTACGTCAGGATTAAACGTTTCTTTCGTTCTAATCAATTTAAAGAAAATAGTGGACGGAGAAGACTCGACCCGTCGGACTGACTCTCACCCGTTCCTCGGTACGTTGGGACCTGGAAAAATTTCGGCCGAAATGTTATTTCGAGTTATTTCGTGAAAAAGCGCTATGAGGTATGAATATTTTTACATAAATCGCAATATCATTCGATCTAACGTCGGGATTAAACGTTTCTTTCGTTCTAATCAATTTAAGAAAAATAGTGGACAGAGACGACTCGACCCGTCGATCTTACTCTCGCCCGGTCCTCGGTACGTAGGGACTACGATGAATTTTTGACCGAAAATTTTTTTCGAGTTATTTCGTTAAAAAGCGTTATGTGGTATGAATATTTTTACTTAAATCGCAATAACGTTCGATTTTACGTAAGGATTAAACGTTTTTTTGTTCCAAAAATGTTTAAAAAAAGTAGTGAAACCACTCGACTCGACCCGTCGGACTGACTCTCACCCGTTCCTCGGTACGTTGGGACTACGATGAATTTTCGACCGGAAAGTTTTTTCTAGTTATTTCGTTAAAAAGCATTATGTGGGATGAATATTTTTAGTTAAATCGCAATATCATTCGATTTTACGTCAGGATTAAACGTTTCTTTCGTTCTAATCAATTTAAAAAAAATAGTGGACGGAGAAGACTCGACCCATCCGACTGACTCTCACCCGTTCCTCGGTACGTTGGGACCTGGAAAAATTACGGCCGAAATGTTTTTTCGAGTTATTTCGTGAAAAAGCGCTATGAGGTATGAATATTTTTATATAAATCGCAATATCATTCGATCTAACGTCGGGATTAAACGTTTCTTTCGTTCTAATCAATTTAAGAAAAATAGTGGACGGAGAAGACTCGACCCGTCGGACTGACTCTCACCCGTTCCTCGGTACGTTGGGACTACGATGAATTTTCTACCGAAAAGTTTTTTCGAGCTATTTCGTTAAAAAGCGTTATGTGGTATGAATATTTTTACTTAAATCGCAATATCATTCGATCTAACGTCGGGATTAAACGTTTCTTTCGTTCTAATCAATTTAAGAAAAATAGTGGACAGAGACGACTCGACCCGTCGGACTGACTCTCACCCGTTCCTCGGTACGTTGAGACCTGGAAAAATTTCGGCCGAAATGTTTTTTCGAGTTATTTCGTTAAAAAGCGTTATGTGGTATGAATATTTTTACTTAAATCGCAATATCGTTCGATTTTACGTATGGATTAAACGTTTTTTTCGTTCAAATCAATATAGAAAGAAATAGTGGACGGAGAAGACTCGACCCGTCGGACTGACTGTCACCCGTTCCTCGGTACTTTGGGACTACGATCAATTTTTGACCGAAAAGTTTTTTCGAGTTATATCGTTAAAAAGCGTTATGTGGTATGAATATTTTTACTTAAATCGCAATATCATTCGATTTTACGTATGGATTAAACGTTTTTTTCGTTCAAATCAATATAGAAAGAAATAGTGGACGGAGAAGACTCGACCCGTCGGACTGACTCTCACCCGTTCGTCGGTACGTAGGGACTACGATGAATTTCTGACCGAAAAGTTTTTTCGAGCTATTTCGTTAGAAAGCGTTATGTGGTATGAATATTTTGAGTTAAATTGCAATATCATTCGATTTTACGTCAGGATTAAACGTTTCTTTCGTTCTAATCAATTTAAAGAAAATAGTGGACGGAGAAGACTCGACCCGTCGGACTGACTCTCACCCGTTCCTCGGTACGTTGAGACCTGGAAAAATTTCGGCCGAAATGTTTTTTCGAGCTATTTCGTTAAAAAGCGTTATGTGGTATGAATATTTTTACATAAATCGCAATATCATTCGATCTAACGTCGGGATTAAACGTTTCTTTCGTTCTAATCAATTTAAGAAAAATAGTGGACGGAGAAGACTCGACCCGTCGGACTGACTCTCACCCGTTCCTCGGTACGTTGGGACTACGATGAATTTTCTACCGAAAAGTTTTTTCGAGATATTTCGTTAAAAAGCGTTATGTGGTATGAATATTTTTACTTAAATCGCAATATCATTCGATCTAACGTCGGGATTAAACGTTTCTTTCGTTCTAATCAATTTAAGAAAAATAGTGGACAGAGACGACTCGACCCGTCGATCTTACTCTCGCCCGGTCCTCGGTACGTAGGGACTACGATGAATTTTTGACCGAAAATTTTTTTCGAGTTATTTCGTTAAAAAGCGTTTTGTTGTTTGAATATTTTTAGTTAAATCGCAATATCATTCGATTTTACGTCAGGATTAAACGTTTCTTTCGTTCTAATCAATTTAAAGAAAATAGTGGACGGAGAAGACTCGACCCGTCGGACTGACTCTCACCCGTTCCTCGGTACGTTGGGACCTGGAAAAATTTCGGCCGAAATGTTATTTCGAGTTATTTCGTGAAAAAGCGCTATGAGGTATGAATATTTTTACATAAATCGCAATATCATTCGATCTAACGTCGGGATTAAACGTTTCTTTCGTTCTAATCAATTTAAGAAAAATAGTGGACAGAGACGACTCGACCCGTCGATCTTACTCTCGCCCGGTCCTCGGTACGTAGGGACTACGATGAATTTTTGACCGAAAATTTTTTTCGAGTTATTTCGTTAAAAAGCGTTATGTGGTATGAATATTTTTACTTAAATCGCAATAACGTTCGATTTTACGTAAGGATTAAACGTTTTTTTCGTTCAAATCAATATAGAAAGAAATAGTGGACGGAGAAGACTCGACCCGTCGGACTGACTGTCACCCGTTCCTCGGTACTTTGGGACTACGATCAATTTTTGACCGAAAAGTTTTTTCGAGTTATATCGATAAAAAGCGTTATGTGGTATGAATATTTTTACTTAAATCGCAATATCATTCGATTTTACGTATGGATTAAACGTTTTTTTCGTTCAAATTAATATAGAAAGAAATAGTGGACGGAGAAGACTCGACCCGTCGGACTGACTCTCACCCGTTCCTCGGTACGTTGGGACCTGGAAAAATTTCGGCCGAAATGTTTTTTCGTGTTATTTCGTTAAAAAGCGTTATGTGGTATGAACATTTTTAGTTAAATCGCAATATCATTCGATTTTACGTCAGGATTAAACGTTTTCTTCGTTCTAATCAATTTAAAAAAAAATAGTGGACAGAGACGACTCGACCCGTCGAACTTACTCTCGCCCGGTCCTTGGTACGTAGGGACTCCGATGAATTTTTGACCGAAAAGTTTTTTCGAGTTATTTCGTTAAGAAGCGTTATGAGGTATGAATATGTTTACATAAATCGCAATATCATTCGATTTTACGTATGGATTAAACATTTTTTTTGTTCCAAAAACGTTTAAAAAAAGTAGTGAACCCACTCGACTCGACCCGTCGGACTGACTCTCACCCGTTCGTCGGTACGTAGGGACTACGATGAATTTCTGACCGAAAAGTTTTTTCGAGCTATTTCGTTAGAAAGCGTTATGTGGTATGAATATTTTGAGTTAAATTGCAATATCATTCGATTTTACGTCAGGATTAAACGTTTCTTTCGTTCTAATCAATTTAAAGAAAATAGTGAACGGAGAAGACTCGACCCGTCGGACTGACTCTCACCCGTTCCTCGGTACGTTGAGACCTGGAAAAATTTCGGCCGAAATGTTTTTTCGAGCTATTTCGTTAAAAAGCGTTATGTGGTATGAATATTTTTACATAAATCGCAATATCATTCGATCTAACGTCGGGATTAAACGTTTCTTTCGTTCTAATCAATTTAAGAAAAATAGTGGACGGAGAAGACTCGACCCGTCGGACTGACTCTCACCCGTTCCTCGGTACGTTGGGACTACGATGAATTTTCTACCGAAAAGTTTTTTCGAGATATTTCGTTAAAAAGCGTTATGTGGTATGAATATTTTTACTTAAATCGCAATATCATTCGATCTAACGTCGGGATTAAACGTTTCTTTCGTTCTAATCAATTTAAGAAAAATAGTGGACAGAGACGACTCGACCCGTCGATCTTACTCTCGCCCGGTCCTCGGTACGTAGGGACTACGATGAATTTTTGACCGAAAATTTTTTTCGAGTTATTTCGTTAAAAAGCGTTTTGTTGTTTGAATATTTTTAGTTAAATCGCAATATCATTCGATTTTACGTCAGGATTAAACGTTTCTTTCGTTCTAATCAATTTAAAGAAAATAGTGGACGGAGAAGACTCGACCCGTCGGACTGACTCTCACCCGTTCCTCGGTACGTTGGGACCTGGAAAAATTTCGGCCGAAATGTTATTTCGAGTTATTTCGTGAAAAAGCGCTATGAGGTATGAATATTTTTACATAAATCGCAATATCATTCGATCTAACGTCGGGATTAAACGTTTCTTTCGTTCTAATCAATTTAAGAAAAATAGTGGACAGAGACGACTCGACCCGTCGATCTTACTCTCGCCCGGTCCTCGGTACGTAGGGACTACGATGAATTTTTGACCGAAAATTTTTTTCGAGTTATTTCGTTAAAAAGCGTTATGTGGTATGAATATTTTTACTTAAATCGCAATATCGTTCGATTTTACGTAAGGATTAAACGTTTTTTTCGTTCAAATCAATATAGAAAGAAATAGTGGACGGAGAAGACTCGACCCGTCGGACTGACTGTCACCCGTTCCTCGGTACTTTGGGACTACGATCAATTTTTGACCGAAAAGTTTTTTCGAGTTATATCGATAAAAAGCGTTATGTGGTATGAATATTTTTACTTAAATCGCAATATCATTCGATTTTACGTATGGATTAAACGTTTTTTTCGTTCAAATTAATATAGAAAGAAATAGTGGACGGAGAAGACTCGACCCGTCGGACTGACTCTCACCCGTTCCTCGGTACGTTGGGCCTTGGAGAAATTTTCGACCGAAAAGTTTTTCGAGTTATTTCGTTAAAAAGCGTTATGTGGTATGAATATTTTTAGTTAAATCGCAATATCATTCGATTTTACGTCAGCATTAAACGTTTCTTTCGTTCTAGTCAATTTAAAAAAAATAGTGGTCGGAGACGACTCGACCCGTCGAATTTACTCTCGCCCGGTCATCGGTACGTGGGGACTACGATGAATTTTTGATCGAAAAGTTTTTTCGAGTTATTTCGGTAAAAAGCGTTATGTGGTATGAATATTTTTAGATAAATCGCAATATCATTCGATTTTACGTCAGGATTAAACGTTTCTTTCGTTCTAATCAATTTAACAAAAATAGAGGACGGAGGAGACTCGACCCGTCAGACTGACTCTCACCCGTTCCTCGGTATGTTGGGACTTGGAAAAATTTTCGACCGAAATTTTTTTCGAGTTATTTCGTTAAAAAGTGGTATGAGGTATGAATATTTTTACATAAATCGCAATATCCTTCGATTTTACGTATGGATTAAACATTTTTTTTGTTCCAAAAACGTTTAAAAAAAGTAGTGAACCCACTCGACTCGACCCGTCGGACTGACTCTCACCCGTTCGTCGGTACGTAGGGACTACGATGAATTTCTGACCGAAAAGTTTTTTCGAGCTATTTCGTTAAAAAGCGTTATGTGGTATGAATATTTTGAGTTAAATTGCAATATCATTCGATTTTACGTCAGGATTAAACGTTTCTTTCGTTCTAATCAATTTAAAGAAAATAGTGGACGGAGAAGACACGACCCGTCGGACTGACTCTCACCCGTTCCTCGGTACGTTGAGACCTGGAAAAATTTCGGCCGAAATGTTTTTTCGAGTTATTTCGTTAAAAAGCGCTATGAGGTATGAATATTTTTACATAAATCGCAATATCATTCTATTTTACGTATGGATTAAACTTTTTTTTTGTTCCAAAAATGTTTAAAAAAAGTAGTGAAACCACTCGACTCGACCCGTCGGACTGACTCTCACCCGTTCCTCGGTACGTTGGGACTACGATGAATTTTCGACCGGAAAGTTTTTTCGAGCTATTTCGTTAAAAAGCGTTATGTGGTATGAATATTTTGAGTTAAATTGCAATATCATTCGATTTTACGTCAGGATTAAACGTTTCTTTCGTTCTAATCAATTTAAAGAAAATAGTGGACGGAGAAGACTCGACCCGTCGGACTGACTCTCACCCGTTCCTCGGTACGTTGGGACTACGATGAATTTTCGACCGGAAAGTTTTTTCGAGCTATTTCGTTAAAAAGCGTTATGTGGGATGAATATTTTTAGTTAAATCGCAATATCATTCGATTTTACGTCAGGATTAAACGTTTCTTTCGTTCTAATCAATTTAAAAAAAATAGTGGACGGAGAAGACTCGACCCATCCGACTGACTCTCACCCGTTCCTCGGTACGTTGGGACCTGGAAAAATTACGGCCGAAATGTTTTTTCGAGTTATTTCGTGAAAAAGCGCTATGAGGTATGAATATTTTTATATAAATCGCAATATCATTCGATCTAACGTCGGGATTAAACGTTTCTTTCGTTCTAATCAATTTAAGAAAAATAGTGGACGGAGAAGACTCGACCCGTCGGACTGACTCTCACCCGTTCCTCGGTACGTTGGGACTACGATGAATTTTCTACCGAAAAGTTTTTTCGAGCTATTTCGTTAAAAAGCGTTATGTGGTATGAATATTTTTACTTAAATCGCAATATCATTCGATCTAACGTCGGGATTAAACGTTTCTTTCGTTCTAATCAATTTAAGAAAAATAGTGGACAGAGACGACTCGACCCGTCGGACTGACTCTCACCCGTTCCTCGGTACGTTGAGACCTGGAAAAATTTCGGCCGAAATGTTTTTTCGAGTTATTTCGTTAAAAAGCGTTATGTGGTATGAATATTTTTACTTAAATCGCAATATCGTTCGATTTTACGTATGGATTAAACGTTTTTTTCGTTCAAATCAATATAGAAAGAAATAGTGGACGGAGAAGACTCGACCCGTCGGACTGACTGTCACCCGTTCCTCGGTACTTTGGGACTACGATCAATTTTTGACCGAAAAGTTTTTTCGAGTTATATCGTTAAAAAGCGTTATGTGGTATGAATATTTTTACTTAAATCGCAATATCATTCGATTTTACGTATGGATTAAACGTTTTTTTCGTTCAAATCAATATAGAAAGAAATAGTGGACGGAGAAGACTCGACCCGTCGGACTGACTCTCACCCGTTCGTCGGTACGTAGGGACTACGATGAATTTCTGACCGAAAAGTTTTTTCGAGCTATTTCGTTAGAAAGCGTTATGTGGTATGAATATTTTGAGTTAAATTGCAATATCATTCGATTTTACGTCAGGATTAAACGTTTCTTTCGTTCTAATCAATTTAAAGAAAATAGTGGACGGAGAAGACTCGACCCGTCGGACTGACTCTCACCCGTTCCTCGGTACGTTGAGACCTGGAAAAATTTCGGCCGAAATGTTTTTTCGAGCTATTTCGTTAAAAAGCGTTATGTGGTATGAATATTTTTACATAAATCGCAATATCATTCGATCTAACGTCGGGATTAAACGTTTCTTTCGTTCTAATCAATTTAAGAAAAATAGTGGACGGAGAAGACTCGACCCGTCGGACTGACTCTCACCCGTTCCTCGGTACGTTGGGACTACGATGAATTTTCTACCGAAAAGTTTTTTCGAGATATTTCGTTAAAAAGCGTTATGTGGTATGAATATTTTTACTTAAATCGCAATATCATTCGATCTAACGTCGGGATTAAACGTTTCTTTCGTTCTAATCAATTTAAGAAAAATAGTGGACAGAGACGACTCGACCCGTCGATCTTACTCTCGCCCGGTCCTCGGTACGTAGGGACTACGATGAATTTTTGACCGAAAATTTTTTTCGAGTTATTTCGTTAAAAAGCGTTTTGTTGTTTGAATATTTTTAGTTAAATCGCAATATCATTCGATTTTACGTCAGGATTAAACGTTTCTTTCGTTCTAATCAATTTAAAGAAAATAGTGGACGGAGAAGACTCGACCCGTCGGACTGACTCTCACCCGTTCCTCGGTACGTTGGGACCTGGAAAAATTTCGGCCGAAATGTTATTTCGAGTTATTTCGTGAAAAAGCGCTATGAGGTATGAATATTTTTACATAAATCGCAATATCATTCGATCTAACGTCGGGATTAAACGTTTCTTTCGTTCTAATCAATTTAAGAAAAATAGTGGACAGGGACGACTCGACCCGTCGATCTTACTCTCGCCCGGTCCTCGGTACGTAGGGACTACGATGAATTTTTGACCGAAAATTTTTTTCGAGTTATTTCGTTAAAAAGCGTTATGTGGTATGAATATTTTTACTTAAATCGCAATATCGTTCGATTTTACGTAAGGATTAAACGTTTTTTTCGTTCAAATCAATATAGAAAGAAATAGTGGACGGAGAAGACTCGACCCGTCGGACTGACTGTCACCCGTTCCTCGGTACTTTGGGACTACGATCAATTTTTGACCGAAAAGTTTTTTCGAGTTATATCGATAAAAAGCGTTATGTGGTATGAATATTTTTACTTAAATCGCAATATCATTCGATTTTACGTATGGATTAAACGTTTTTTTCGTTCAAATTAATATAGAAAGAAATAGTGGACGGAGAAGACTCGACCCGTCGGACTGACTCTCACCCGTTCCTCGGTACGTTGGGACCTGGAAAAATTTCGGCCGAAATGTTTTTTCGTGTTATTTCGTTAAAAAGCGTTATGTGGTATGAACATTTTTAGTTAAATCGCAATATCATTCGATCTAACGTCGGGATTAAACGTTTCTTTCGTTCTAATCAATTTAAGAAAAATAGTGGACAGAGACGACTCGACCCGTCGATCTTACTCTCGCCCGGTCCTTGGTACGTAGGGACTCCGATGAATTTTTGACCGAAAAGTTTTTTCGAGTTATTTCGTTAAGAAGCGTTATGAGGTATGAATATGTTTACATAAATCGCAATATCATTCGATTTTACGTATGGATTAAACATTTTTTTTGTTCCAAAAAAGGTTAAAAAAAGTAGTGAACCGACTCGACTGGACCCGTCGGATATTACTCTCGCCCGCCCCTCGGTACGTAGGGACAACGATGAATTTTTGACCGAAAAGTTTTTTCGAGTTATTTCGTTAAAAAGCGTTATGTGGTATGATTATTTTTACTTAAATCGCAATATCATTCGATTTTACGTATGGATTAAACGTTTTTTTCATTCAAATCAATATAGAAAGAAATAGTGGACGGAGAAGACTCGACCCGTCGGACTGACTGTCACCCGTTCCTCGGTACTTTGGGACTACGATCAATTTTTGACCGAAAAGTTTTTTCGAGTTATATCGTTAAAAAGCGTTATGTGGTATGAATATTTTTACTTAAATCGCAATATCATTCGATCTAAAGTCGGGATTAAACGTTTCTTTCGTTCTAATCAATTTAAAAAAAATAGTGGACGGAGAAGACTCGACCCGTCGGACTGACTCTCGCTCGGTCCTCGGTACGTTGGGCCTTGGAGAAATTTTCGACCGAAAAGTTTTTCGAGTTATTTCGTTAAAAAGCGTTATGTGGTATGAATATTTTTAGTTAAATCGCAATATCATTCGATTTTACGTCAGGATTAAACGTTTTCTTCGTTCTAATCAATTTAAAAAAAAATAGTGGACAGAGACGACTCGACCCGTCGAACTTACTCTCGCCCGGTCCTTGGTACGTAGGGACTCCGATGAATTTTTGACCGAAAAGTTTTTTCGAGTTATTTCGTTAAGAAGCGTTATGAGGTATGAATATGTTTACATAAATCGCAATATCATTCGATTTTACGTATGGATTAAACATTTTTTTTGTTCCAAAAAGGGTTAAAAAAAGTAGTGAACCGACTCGACTGGACCCGTCGGATATTACTCTCGCCCGCCCCTCGGTACGTAGGGACAACGATGAATTTTTGACCGAAAAGTTTTTTCGAGTTATTTCGTTAAAAAGCGTTATGTGGTATGAATATTTTTACTTAAATCGCAATATCATTCGATTTTACGTATGGATTAAACGTTTTTTTCGTTCAAATCAATATAGAAAGAAATAGTGGACGGAGAAGACTCGACCCGTCGGACTGACTGTCACCCGTTCCTCGGTACTTTGGGACTACGATCAATTTTTGACCGAAAAGTTTTTTCGAGTTATATCGTTAAAAAGCGTTATGTGGTATGAATATTTTTACATAAATCGCAATATCATTCGATCTAAAGTCGGGATTAAACGTTTCTTTCGTTCTAATCAATTTAAAAAAAAATAGTGGACGGAGAAGACTCGACCCGTCGGACTGACTCTCGCTCGGTCCTCGGTACGTTGGGACTTGGAGAAATTTTCGACCGAAAAGTTTTTCGAGTTATTTCGTTAAAAAGCGTTATGTGGTATGAATATTTTTAGTTAAATCGCAATATCATTCGATTTTACGTCAGCATTAAACGTTTCTTTCGTTCTAGTCAATTTAAAAAAAATAGTGGTCGGAGACGACTCGACCCGTCGAATTTACTCTCGCCCGGTCATCGGTACGTGGGGACTACGATGAATTTTTGATCGAAAAGTTTTTTCGAGTTATTTCGGTAAAAAGCGTTATGTGGTATGAATATTTTTAGATAAATCGCAATATCATTCGATTTTACGTCAGGATTAAACGTTTCTTTCGTTCTAATCAATTTAACAAAAATAGAGGACGGAGAAGACTCGACCCGTCAGACTGACTCTCACCCGTTCCTCGGTATGTTGGGACTTGGAAAAATTTTCGACCGAAATTTTTTTCGAGTTATTTCGTTAAAAAGTGGTATGAGGTATGAATATTTTTACATAAATCGCAATATCCTTCGATTTTACGTATGGATTAAACATTTTTTTTGTTCCAAAAACGTTTAAAAAAAGTAGTGAACCCACTCGACTCGACCCGTCGGACTGACTCTCACCCGTTCGTCGGTACGTAGGGACTACGATGAATTTCTGACCGAAAAGTTTTTTCGAGCTATTTCGTTAAAAAGCGTTATGTGGTATGAATATTTTGAGTTAAATTGCAATATCATTCGATTTTACGTCAGGATTAAACGTTTCTTTCGTTCTAATCAATTTAAAGAAAATAGTGGACGGAGAAGACACGACCCGTCGGACTGACTCTCACCCGTTCCTCGGTACGTTGAGACCTGGAAAAATTTCGGCCGAAATGTTTTTTCGAGTTATTTCGTTAAAAAGCGCTATGAGGTATGAATATTTTTACATAAATCGCAATATCATTCTATTTTACGTATGGATTAAACTTTTTTTTTGTTCCAAAAATGTTTAAAAAAAGTAGTGAAACCACTCGACTCGACCCGTCGGACTGACTCTCACCCGTTCCTCGGTACGTTGGGACTACGATGAATTTTCGACCGGAAAGTTTTTTCGAGCTATTTCGTTAAAAAGCGTTATGTGGTATGAATATTTTGAGTTAAATTGCAATATCATTCGATTTTACGTCAGGATTAAACGTTTCTTTCGTTCTAATCAATTTAAAGAAAATAGTGGACGGAGAAGACTCGACCCGTCGGACTGACTCTCACCCGTTCCTCGGTACGTTGGGACCTGGAAAAATTTCGGCCGAAAGGTTTTTTCGAGTTATTTCGTTAAAAAGCGCTATGAGGTATGAATATTTCTACATAAATCGCAATATCATTCGATCTAACGTCGGGATTAAACGTTCCTTTCGTTCTAATCAATTTAAAAAAAATAGTGGACGGAGAAGACTCGACCCGTCGGACTGACTCTCGCTCGGTCCTCGGTACGTTGGGACTACGATGAATTTTTGACCGAAAAGTTTTTTCGAGTTATTTCGTTAAAAAGCGTTATGTGGTATGAATATTTTTAGTTAAATCGCAATATCATTCGATTTTACGTCATGATTAAACGTTTCTTTCGTTCTAATCAATTTAAAAAAAATAGTGGACGGAGAAGACTCGACCCGTCAGACTGACTCTCACCCGTTCCTCGGTACGTTGGGACTACGATGAATTTTTTACCGAAAAGTTTTTTCGAGTTATTTCGTTAAAAAGCGTTATGTGGTGTGAACATTTTTAGTTAAATCGCAATATCATTCGATTTTACGTCAGGATTAAACGTTTTCTTCGTTCTAATCAATTTAAAATATAGCGGACAGAGACGACTCGACCCGTCGAATTTACTCTCGCCCGGTCCTTGGTACGTAGGGACTCCGATGAATTTTTGACCGAAAAGTTTTTTCGAGTTATTTCGTTAAAAAGCGTTATGAGGTATGAATATTTTTACATAAATCGCAATATCATTCGATTTTACGTATGGATTAAACGTTTTTTTCGTTCAAATCAATATAGAAAGAAATAGTGGACGGAGAAGACTCGACCCGTCGGACTGACTGTCACCCGTTCCTCGGTACTTTGGGACTACGATCAATTTTTGACCGAAAAGTTTTTTCGAGTTATATCGTTAAAAAGCGTTATGTGGTATGAATATTTTTACTTAGATCGCAATATCATTCGATTTTACGTCATGATTAAACGTTTCTTTCGTTCTAATCAATTTAAAAAAAATAGTGGACGGAGAAGTCTCAACCCGTCAGACTGACTCTCACCCGTTCCTCGGTACGTTGGGACTACGATGAATTTTTTACCGAAAAGTTTTTTCGAGTTATTTCGTTAAAAAGCGCTATGAGGTATGAATATTTCTACATAAATCGCAATATAATTCGATTTCACGTCGGGATTAAACGTTTTCTCCGTTCTAATCAATTTAAAAAAAAATAGTGGGCAGAGACGACTCGACCCGTCAAACTTACTCTCGCCCGGCCCTCGGTACGTAGGGACAACGATGAATTTTTGACCGAAAAGTTTTTCGAGTTATTTCGTTAAAAAGCCTTATGTGGTATGAATATTTTTACTTAAATCGCAATATCATTCGATTTTACGTATGGATTAAACGTTTTTTCGTTCAAATCAATATAGAAAGAAATAGTGGACGAAGAAGAGTCGACGCGTCGAACTTACTCTCGCCCGGTCCTCGGTACGTTGGGACCTGGAAAAATTTCGGCCGAAATGTTTTTTCGTGTTATTTCGTTAAAAAGCGTTATGTGGTATGAACATTTTTAGTTAAATCGCAATATCATTCGATTTTACGTCAGGATTAAACGTTTTCTTCGTTCTAATCAATTTAAAAAAAAATAGTGGACAGAGACGACTCGACCCGTCGAACTTACTCTCGCCCGGTCCTTGGTACGTAGGGACTCCGATGAATTTTTGACCGAAAAGTTTTTTCGAGTTATATCGTTAAAAAGCGTTATGTGGTATGAATATTTTTACTTAAATCGCAATATCATTCGATCTAAAGTCGGGATTAAACCTTTCTTTCGTTCTAATCAATTTAAAAAAAATAGTGGACGGAGAAGATTCGACCCGTCGGACTGACTCTCGCTCGGTCCTCGGTACGTTGGGACTTGGAGAAATTTTCGACCGAAAAGTTTTTCGAGTTATTTCGTTAAAAAGTGTTATGTGGTATGAATATTTTTAGTTAAATCGCAATATCATTCGATTTTACGTCAGCATTAAACGTTTCTTTCGTTCTAGTCAATTTAAAAAAAATAGTGGTCGGAGACGACTCGACCCGTCGAATTTACTCTCGCCCGGTCATCGGTACGTGGGGACTACGATGAATTTTTGATCGAAAAGTTTTTTCGAGTTATTTCGGTAAAAAGCGTTATGTGGTATGAATATTTTTAGATAAATCGCAATATCATTCGATTTTACGTCAGGATTAAACGTTTCTTTCGTTCTAATCAATTTAACAAAAATAGAGGACGGAGAAGACTCGACCCGTCAGACTGACTCTCACCCGTTCCTCGGTATGTTGGGACTTGGAAAAATTTTCGACCGAAATTTTTTTCGAGTTATTTCGTTAAAAAGTGGTATGAGGTATGAATATTTTTACATAAATCGCAATATCCTTCGATTTTACGTATGGATTAAACATTTTTTTTGTTCCAAAAACGTTTAAAAAAAGTAGTGAACCCACTCGACTCGACCCGTCGGACTGACTCTCACCCGTTCGTCGGTACGTAGGGACTACGATGAATTTCTGACCGAAAAGTTTTTTCGAGCTATTTCGTTAAAAAGCGTTATGTGGTATGAATATTTTGAGTTAAATTGCAATATCATTCGATTTTACGTCAGGATTAAACGTTTCTTTCGTTCTAATCAATTTAAAGAAAATAGTGGACGGAGAAGACTCGACCCGTCGGACTGACTCTCACCCGTTCCTCGGTACGTTGAGACCTGGAAAAATTTCGGCCGAAATGTTTTTTCGAGTTATTTCGTTAAAAAGCGCTATGAGGTATGAATATTTTTACATAAATCGCAATATCATTCTATTTTACGTATGGATTAAACTTTTTTTTTGTTCCAAAAATGTTTAAAAAAAGTAGTGAAACCACTCGACTCGACCCGTCGGACTGACTCTCACCCGTTCCTCGGTACGTTGGGACTACGATGAATTTTCGACCGGAAAGTTTTTTCGAGCTATTTCGTTAAAAAGCGTTATGTGGTATGAATATTTTGAGTTAAATTGCAATATCATTCGATTTTACGTCAGGATTAAACGTTTCTTTCGTTCTAATCAATTTAAAGAAAATAGTGGACGGAGAAGACTCGACCCGTCGGACTGACTCTCACCCGTTCCTCGGTACGTTGGGACCTGGAAAAATTTCGGCCGAAAGGTTTTTTCGAGTTATTTCGTTAAAAAGCGCTATGAGGTATGAATATTTCTACATAAATCGCAATATCATTCGATCTAACGTCGGGATTAAACGTTCCTTTCGTTCTAATCAATTTAAAAAAAATAGTGGACGGAGAAGACTCGACCCGTCGGACTGACTCTCGCTCGGTCCTCGGTACGTTGGGACTACGATGAATTTTTGACCGAAAAGTTTTTTCGAGTTATTTCGTTAAAAAGCGTTATGTGGTATGAATAGTTTTAGTTAAATCGCAATATCATTCGATTTTACGTCATGATTAAACGTTTCTTTCGTTCTAATCAATTTAAAAAAAATAGTGGACGGAGAAGACTCGACCCGTCAGACTGACTCTCACCCGTTCCTCGGTACGTTGGGACTACGATGAATTTTTTACCGAAAAGTTTTTTCGAGTTATTTCGTTAAAAAGCGTTATGTGGTGTGAACATTTTTAGTTAAATCGCAATATCATTCGATTTTACGTCAGGATTAAACGTTTTCTTCGTTCTAATCAATTTAAAATATAGCGGACAGAGACGACTCGACCCGTCGAATTTACTCTCGCCCGGTCCTTGGTACGTAGGGACTCCGATGAATTTTTGACCGAAAAGTTTTTTCGAGTTATTTCGTTAAAAAGCGTTATGAGGTATGAATATTTTTACATAAATCGCAATATCATTCGATTTTACGTATGGATTAAACGTTTTTTTCGTTCAAATCAATATAGAAAGAAATAGTGGACGGAGAAGACTCGACCCGTCGGACTGACTGTCACCCGTTCCTCGGTACTTTGGGACTACGATCAATTTTTGACCGAAAAGTTTTTTCGAGTTATATCGTTAAAAAGCGTTATGTGGTATGAATATTTTTACTTAGATCGCAATATCATTCGATTTTACGTCATGATTAAACGTTTCTTTCGTTCTAATCAATTTAAAAAAAATAGTGGACGGAGAAGTCTCAACCCGTCAGACTGACTCTCACCCGTTCCTCGGTACGTTGGGACTACGATGAATTTTTTACCGAAAAGTTTTTTCGAGTTATTTCGTTAAAAAGCGCTATGAGGTATGAATATTTCTACATAAATCGCAATATAATTCGATTTCACGTCGGTATTAAACGTTTTCTCCGTTCTAATCAATTTAAAAAAAAATAGTGGGCAGAGACGACTCGACCCGTCAAACTTACTCTCGCCCGGCCCTCGGTACGTAGGGACAACGATGAATTTTTGACCGAAAAGTTTTTTCGAGTTATTTCGTTAAAAAGCCTTATGTGGTATGAATATTTTTACTTAAATCGCAATATCATTCGATTTTACGTATGGATTAAACGTTTTTTCGTTCAAATCAATATAGAAAGAAATAGTGGACGAAGAAGAGTCGACGCGTCGAACTTACTCTCGCCCGGTCCTCGGTAAGTAGGGACTACGATGAATATTTGACCGAAAAGTTTTTTCGAGTTATTTCGTTAAAAAGCGTTATGTGGTATGAATATTTTTACTTAAATCGCAATATCGTTCGATTTTACGTATGGATTAAACATTTTTTTTGTTCCAAAAAGGGTTAAAGAAAGTAGTAAACCGACTCGACTCGACCCGTCGGATATTACTCTCGCCCGGCCCTCGGTACGTAGGGACAACGATGAATTTTTGACCGAAAAGTTTTTTCGAGTTATTTCGTTAAAAAGCGTTATGTGGTATGAATATTTTTACTTAAATCGCAATATCATTCGTTTTTACGTATGGATTAAACGTTTTTTTCGTTCAAATCAATATAGAAAGAAATAGTGGACAGAGACGACTCGACCCGTCGAACTTACTCTCGCCCGGTCCTTGGTACGTAGGGACTCCGATGAATTTTTGACCGAAAAGTTTTTTCGAGTTATATCGTTAAAAAGCGTTATGTGGTATGAATATTTTTACTTAAATCGCAATATCATTCGATCTAAAGTCGGGATTAAACGTTTCTTTCGTTCTAATCAATTTAAAAAAAATAGTGGACGGAGAAGATTCGACCCGTCGGACTGACTCTCGCTCGGTCCTCGGTACGTTGGGACTTGGAGAAATTTTCGACCGAAAAGTTTTTCGAGTTATTTCGTTAAAAAGTGTTATGTGGTATGAATATTTTTAGTTAAATCGCAATATCATTCGATTTTACGTCAGCATTAAACGTTTCTTTCGTTCTAGTCAATTTAAAAAAAATAGTGGTCGGAGACGACTCGACCCGTCGAATTTACTCTCGCCCGGTCATCGGTACGTGGGGACTACGATGAATTTTTGATCGAAAAGTTTTTTCGAGTTATTTCGGTAAAAAGCGTTATGTGGTATGAATATTTTTAGATAAATCGCAATATCATTCGATTTTACGTCAGGATTAAACGTTTCTTTCGTTCTAATCAATTTAACAAAAATAGAGGACGGAGAAGACTCGACCCGTCAGACTGACTCTCACCCGTTCCTCGGTATGTTGGGACTTGGAAAAATTTTCGACCGAAATTTTTTTCGAGTTATTTCGTTAAAAAGTGGTATGAGGTATGAATATTTTTACATAAATCGCAATATCCTTCGATTTTACGTATGGATTAAACATTTTTTTTGTTCCAAAAACGTTTAAAAAAAGTAGTGAACCCACTCGACTCGACCCGTCGGACTGACTCTCACCCGTTCGTCGGTACGTAGGGACTACGATGAATTTCTGACCGAAAAGTTTTTTCGAGCTATTTCGTTAAAAAGCGTTATGTGGTATGAATATTTTGAGTTAAATTGCAATATCATTCGATTTTACGTCAGGATTAAACGTTTCTTTCGTTCTAATCAATTTAAAGAAAATAGTGGACGGAGAAGACTCGACCCGTCGGACTGACTCTCACCCGTTCCTCGGTACGTTGAGACCTGGAAAAATTTCGGCCGAAATGTTTTTTCGAGTTATTTCGTTAAAAAGCGCTATGAGGTATGAATATTTTTACATAAATCGCAATATCATTCTATTTTACGTATGGATTAAACTTTTTTTTTGTTCCAAAAATGTTTAAAAAAAGTAGTGAAACCACTCGACTCGACCCGTCGGACTGACTCTCACCCGTTCCTCGGTACGTTGGGACTACGATGAATTTTCGACCGGAAAGTTTTTTCGAGCTATTTCGTTAAAAAGCGTTATGTGGTATGAATATTTTGAGTTAAATTGCAATATCATTCGATTTTACGTCAGGATTAAACGTTTCTTTCGTTCTAATCAATTTAAAGAAAATAGTGGACGGAGAAGACTCGACCCGTCGGACTGACTCTCACCCGTTCCTCGGTACGTTGGGACCTGGAAAAATTTCGGCCGAAAGGTTTTTTCGAGTTATTTCGTTAAAAAGCGCTATGAGGTATGAATATTTCTACATAAATCGCAATATCATTCGATCTAACGTCGGGATTAAACGTTCCTTTCGTTCTAATCAATTTAAAAAAAATAGTGGACGGAGAAGACTCGACCCGTCGGACTGACTCTCGCTCGGTCCTCGGTACGTTGGGACTACGATGAATTTTTGACCGAAAAGTTTTTTCGAGTTATTTCGTTAAAAAGCGTTATGTGGTATGAATATTTTTAGTTAAATCGCAATATCATTCGATTTTACGTCATGATTAAACGTTTCTTTCGTTCTAATCAATTTAAAAAAAATAGTGGACGGAGAAGACTCGACCCGTCAGACTGACTCTCACCCGTTCCTCGGTACGTTGGGACTACGATGAATTTTTTACCGAAAAGTTTTTTCGAGTTATTTCGTTAAAAAGCGTTATGTGGTGTGAACATTTTTAGTTAAATCGCAATATCATTCGATTTTACGTCAGGATTAAACGTTTTCTTCGTTCTAATCAATTTAAAATATAGCGGACAGAGACGACTCGACCCGTCGAATTTACTCTCGCCCGGTCCTTGGTACGTAGGGACTCCGATGAATTTTTGACCGAAAAGTTTTTTCGAGTTATTTCGTTAAAAAGCGTTATGAGGTATGAATATTTTTACATAAATCGCAATATCATTCGATTTTACGTATGGATTAAACGTTTTTTTCGTTCAAATCAATATAGAAAGAAATAGTGGACGGAGAAGACTCGACCCGTCGGACTGACTGTCACCCGTTCCTCGGTACTTTGGGACTACGATCAATTTTTGACCGAAAAGTTTTTTCGAGTTATATCGTTAAAAAGCGTTATGTGGTATGAATATTTTTACTTAGATCGCAATATCATTCGATTTTACGTCATGATTAAACGTTTCTTTCGTTCTAATCAATTTAATAAAAATAGTGGACGGAGAAGTCTCAACCCGTCAGACTGACTCTCACCCGTTCCTCGGTACGTTGGGACTACGATGAATTTTTTACCGAAAAGTTTTTTCGAGTTATTTCGTTAAAAAGCGCTATGAGGTATGAATATTTCTACATAAATCGCAATATAATTCGATTTCACGTCGGGATTAAACGTTTTCTCCGTTCTAATCAATTTAAAAAAAAATAGTGGGCAGAGACGACTCGACCCGTCAAACTTACTCTCGCCCGGCCCTCGGTACGTAGGGACAACGATGAATTTTTGACCGAAAAGTTTTTTCGAGTTATTTCGTTAAAAAGCCTTATGTGGTATGAATATTTTTACTTAAACCGCAATATCATTCGATTTTACGTATGGATTAAACGTTTTTTCGTTCAAATCAATATAGAAAGAAATAGTGGACGAAGAAGAGTCGACGCGTCGAACTTACTCTCGCCCGGTCCTCGGTAAGTAGGGACTACGATGAATATTTGACCGAAAAGTTTTTTCGAGTTATTTCGTTAAAAAGCGTTATGTGGTATGAATATTTTTACTTAAATCGCAATATCGTTCGATTTTACGTATGGATTAAACATTTTTTTTGTTCCAAAAAGGGTTAAAGAAAGTAGTAAACCGACTCGACTCGACCCGTCGGATATTACTCTCGCCCGGCCCTCGGTACGTAGGGACAACGATGAATTTTTGACCGAACAGTTTTTTCGAGTTATTTCGTTAAAAAGCGTTATGTGGTATGAATATTTTTACTTAAATCGCAATATCATTCGTTTTTACGTATGGATTAAACGTTTTTTTCGTTCAAATCAATATAGAAAGAAATAGTGGACGGAGAAGACTCGACCCGTCGGACTGACTGACACCCGTTCCTCGGTACTTTGGGACTACGATCAATTTTTGACCGAAAAGTTTTTTCGAGTTATTTCGTTAAAAAGCGTTATGTGGTATGAATATTTTTACTTAAATCGCAATATCATTCGATTTTACGTATGGATTAAACGTTTTTTTCGTTCAAATCAATATAGAAAGAAATAGTGGACGGAGAAGACTCGACCCGTCGGACTGACTGTTACCCGATTCCTCGGTACATTTGGGACTACGATCAATTTTTGACCGAAAAGTTTTTTCGAGTTATATCGTTAAAAAGCGTTATGTGGTATGACTATTTTTACATAAATCGCAATATCATTCGATCTAACGTCGGGATTAAACGTTTCTTTCGTTCTAATCAGTTTAAAAAAAAAAGTGGACGGAGAAGACTCGACTCGTCGGACTGACTCTCACCCGTTCCTCGGTACGTTGGGACCTGGAAAAATTTCGGCCGAAATGTTATTTCGAGTTATTTCGTTAAAAAGCGTTATGTGGTATGAATATTTTTACTTAAATCGCAATATCGTTCGATTTTACGTAAGGATTAAACGTTTTTTTCGTTCAAATCAATATAGAAAGAAATAGTGGACGGAGAAGACTCGACCCGTCGGACTGACTGTCACCCGTTCCTCGGTACTTTGGGACTACGATCAATTTTTGACCGAAAAGTTTTTTCGAGTTATATCGATAAAAAGCGTTATGTGGTATGAATATTTTTACTTAAATCGCAATATCATTCGATTTTACGTATGGATTAAACGTTTTTTTCGTTCAAATTAATATAGAAAGAAATAGTGGACGGAGAAGACTCGACCCGTCGGACTGACTCTCACCCGTTCCTCGGTACGTTGGGACCTGGAAAAATTTCGGCCGAAATGTTTTTTCGTGTTATTTCGTTAAAAAGCGTTATGTGGTATGAACATTTTTAGTTAAATCGCAATATCATTCGATTTTACGTCAGGATTAAACGTTTTCTTCGTTCTAATCAATTTAAAAAAAAATAGTGGACAGAGACGACTCGACCCGTCGAACTTACTCTCGCCCGGTCCTTGGTACGTAGGGACTCCGATGAATTTTTGACCGAAAAGTTTTTTCGAGTTATTTCGTTAAAAAGCGTTATGAGGTATGAATATGTTTACATAAATCGCAATATCATTCGATTTTACGTATGGATTAAACATTTTTTTTGTTCCAAAAAGGGTTAAAAAAAGTAGTGAACCGACTCGACTGGACCCGTCGGATATTACTCTCGCCCGCCCCTCGGTACGTAGGGACAACGATGAATTTTTGACCGAAAAGTTTTTTCGAGTTATTTCGTTAAAAAGCGTTATGTGGTATGAATATTTTTACTTAAATCGCAATATCATTCGATTTTACGTATGGATTAAACGTTTTTTTCGTTCAAATCAATATAGAAAGAAATAGTGGACGGAGAAGACTCGACCCGTCGGACTGACTGTCACCCGTTCCTCGGTACTTTGGGACTACGATCAATTTTTGACCGAAAAGTTTTTTCGAGTTATATCGTTAAAAAGCGTTATGTGGTATGAATATTTTTACTTAAATCGCAATATCATTCGATCTAAAGTCGGGATTAAACGTTTCTTTCGTTCTAATCAATTTAAAAAAAATAGTGGACGGAGAAGACTCGACCCGTCGGACTGACTCTCGCTCGGTCCTCGGTACGTTGGGCCTTGGAGAAATTTTCGACCGAAAAGTTTTTCGAGTTATTTCGTTAAAAAGCGTTATGTGGTATGAATATTTTTAGTTAAATCGCAATATCATTCGATTTTACGTCAGGATTAAACGTTTTCTTCGTTCTAATCAATTTAAAAAAAAATAGTGGACAGAGACGACTCGACCCGTCGAACTTACTCTCGCCCGGTCCTTGGTACGTAGGGACTCCGATGAATTTTTGACCGAAAAGTTTTTTCGAGTTATTTCGTTAAGAAGCGTTATGAGGTATGAATATGTTTACATAAATCGCAATATCATTCGATTTTGCGTATGGATTAAACATTTTTTTTGTTCCAAAAAGGGTTAAAAAAAGTAGTGAACCGACTCGACTGGACACGTCGGATATTACTCTCGCCCGCCCCTCGGTACGTAGGGACAACGATGAATTTTTGACCGAAAAGTTTTTTCGAGTTATTTCGTTAAAAAGCGTTATGTGGTATGAATATTTTTACTTAAATCGCAATATCATTCGATTTTACGTATGGATTAAACGTTTTTTTCGTTCAAATCAATATAGAAAGAAATAGTGGACGGAGAAGACTCGACCCGTCGGACTGACTGTCACCCGTTCCTCGGTACTTTGGGACTACGATCAATTTTTGACCGAAAAGTTTTTTCGAGTTATATCGTTAAAAAGCGTTATGTGGTATGAATATTTTTACTTAAATCGCAATATCATTCGATCTAAAGTCGGGATTAAACGTTTCTTTCGTTCTAATCAATTTAAAAAAAATAGTGGACGGAGAAGACTCGACCCGTCGGACTGACTCTCGCTCGGTCCTCGGTACGTTGGGCCTTGGAGAAATTTTCGACCGAAAAGTTTTTCGAGTTATTTCGTTAAAAAGCGTTATGTGGTATGAATATTTTTAGTTAAATCGCAATATCATTCGATTTTACGTCAGCATTAAACGTTTCTTTCGTTCTAGTCAATTTAAAAAAAATAGTGGTCGGAGACGACTCGACCCGTCGAATTTACTCTCGCCCGGTCATCGGTACGTGGGGACTACGATGAATTTTTGATCGAAAAGTTTTTTCGAGTTATTTCGGTAAAAAGCGTTATGTGGTATGAATATTTTTAGATAAATCGCAATATCATTCGATTTTACGTCAGGATTGAACGTTTCTTTCGTTCTAATCAATTTAAAGAAAATAGTGGACGGAGAAGACTCGACCCGTCGGACTGACTCTCACCCGTTCCTCGGTACGTTGAGACCTGGAAAAATTTCGGCCGAAATGTTTTTTCGAGTTATTTCGTTAAAAAGCGCTATGAGGTATGAATATTTTTACATAAATCGCAATATCATTCTATTTTACGTATGGATTAAACTTTTTTTTTGTTCCAAAAATGTTTAAAAAAAGTAGTGAAACCACTCGACTCGACCCGTCGGGCTGACTCTCACCCGTTCCTCGGTACGTTGGGACTACGATGAATTTTCGACCGGAAAGTTTTTTCGAGCTATTTCGTTAAAAAGCGTTATGTGGTATGAATATTTTGAGTTAAATTGCAATATCATTCGATTTTACGTCAGGATTAAACGTTTCTTTCGTTCTAATCAATTTAAAGAAAATAGTGGACGGAGAAGACTCGACCCGTCGGACTGACTCTCACCCGTTCCTCGGTACGTTGAGACCTGGAAAAATTTCGGCCGAAATGTTTTTTCGAGTTATTTCGTTAAAAAGCGCTATGAGGTATGAATATTTCTACATAAATCGCAATATAATTCGATTTGACGTCGGGATTAAACGTTTTCTCCGTTCTAATCAATTTAAAAAAAAATAGTGGGCAGAGACGACTCGACCCGTCAAACTTACTCTCGCCCGGCCGTCGGTACGTAGGGACAACGATGAATTTTTCACCGAAAAGTTTTTTCGAGTTATTTCGTTAAAAAGCGTTATGTGGTATGAATATTTTTACTTAAATCGCAATATCGTTCGATTTTACGTATGGATTAAACGTTTTTTTCGTTCAAATCAATATAGAAAGAAATAGTGGACGGAGAAGACTCGACCCGTCGGACTGACTGTCACCCGATTCCTCGGTACTTTGGGACTACGATCAATTTTTGTCCGAAAAGTTTTTTCGAGTTATATCGTTAAAAAGCGTTATGTGGTATGAATATTTTTACATAAATCGCAATATCATTCTATTTTACGTATGGATTAAACTTTTTTTTTGTTCCAAAAATGTTTAAAAAAAGTAGTGAAACCACTCGACTCGACCCGTCGGACTGACTCTCACCCGTTCCTCGGTACGTTGGGACTACGATGAATTTTCGACCGGAAAGTTTTTTCTAGTTATTTCGTTAAAAAGCATTATGTGGGATGAATATTTTTAGTTAAATCGCAATATCATTCGATTTTACGTCAGGATTAAACGTTTCTTTCGTTCTAATCAATTTAAAAAAAATAGTGGACGGAGAAGACTCGACCCATCCGACTGACTCTCACCCGTTCCTCGGTACGTTGGGACCTGGAAAAATTACGGCCGAAATGTTTTTTCGAGTTATTTCGTGAAAAAGCGCTATGAGGTATGAATATTTTTATATAAATCGCAATATCATTCGATCTAACGTCGGGATTAAACGTTTCTTTCGTTCTAATCAATTTAAGAAAAATAGTGGACGGAGAAGACTCGACCCGTCGGACTGACTCTCACCCGTTCCTCGGTACGTTGGGACTACGATGAATTTTCTACCGAAAAGTTTTTTCGAGCTATTTCGTTAAAAAGCGTTATGTGGTATGAATATTTTTACTTAAATCGCAATATCATTCGATCTAACGTCGGGATTAAACGTTTCTTTCGTTCTAATCAATTTAAGAAAAATAGTGGACAGAGACGACTCGACCCGTCGATCTTACTCTCGCCCGGTCCTCGGTACGTAGGGACTACGATGAATTTTTGACCGAAAATTTTTTTCGAGTTATTTCGTTAAAAAGCGTTTTGTGGTATGAATATTTTTAGTTAAATCGCAATATCATTCGATTTTACGTCAGGATTAAACGTTTCTTTCGTTCTAATCAATTTAAAGAAAATAGTGGACGGAGAAGACTCGACCCGTCGGACTGACTCTCACCCGTTCCTCGGTACGTTGGGACCTGGAAAAATTTCGGCCGAAAGGTTTTTTCGAGTTATTTCGTTAAAAAGCGCTATGAGGTATGAATATTTCTACATAAATCGCAATATAATTCGATTTGACGTCGGGATTAAACGTTTTCTCCGTTCTAATCAATTTAAAAAAAAATAGTGGGCAGAGACGACTCGACCCGTCAAACTTACTCTCGCCCGGCCCTCGGTACGTAGGGACAACGATGAATTTTTGACCGAAAAGTTTTTTCGAGTTATTTCGTTAAAAAGCGTTATGTGGTATGAATATTTTTACTTAAATCGCAATATCGTTCGATTTTACGTATGGATTAAACGTTTTTTTCGTTCAAATCAATATAGAAAGAAATAGTGGACGGAGAAGACTCGACCCGTCGGACTGACTGTCACCCGATTCCTCGGTACTTTGGGACTACGATCAATTTTTGTCCGAAAAGTTTTTTCGAGTTATATCGTTAAAAAGCGTTATGTGGTATGAATATTTTTACTTAAATCGCAATATCATTCGATCTAACGTCGGGATTAAACGTTTCTTTCGTTGTAATCAGTTTAAAAAAAATAGTGGACGGAGAAGACTCGACCCGTCGGACTGACTCTCGCTCGGTCCTCGGTACGTTGGGACTACGATGAATTTTTGACCGAAAAGTTTTTTCGAGTTATTTCGTTAAAAAGCGTTATGTGGTATGAATATTTTTAATTAAATCGCAATACCATTCGATTTTACGTCAAGATTAAACGTTTCTTTCCTTCTAATCAATTTAAAAAAAATAGTGGACGGAGAAGACTCAACCCGTCAGACTGACTCTCACCCGTTCCTCGGTACGTTGGGACTACGATGAATTTTTTACCGAAAATTTTTTTCGAGTTATTTCGTTAAAAAGCGCTATGAGGTATGAATATTTCTACATAAATCGCAATATAATTCGATTTGACGTCGGGATTAAACGTTTTCTCCGTTCTAATCAATTTAAAAAAAAATAGTGGGCAGAGACGACTCGACCCGTCAAACTTACTCTCGCCCGGCCCTCGGTACGTAGGGACAACGATGAATTTTTGACCGAAAAGTTTTTTCGAGTTATTTCGTTAAAAAGCGTTATGTGGTATGAATATTTTTACTTAAATCGCAATATCGTTCGATTTTACGTATGGATTAAACGTTTTTTTCGTTCAAATCAATATAGAAAGAAATAGTGGACGGAGAAGACTCGACCCGTCGGACTGACTGTCACCCGATTCCTCGGTACTTTGGGACTACGATCAATTTTTGACCGAAAAGTTTTTTCGAGTTATATCGATAAAAAGCGTTATGTGGTATGAATATTTTTACTTAAATCGCAATATCATTCGATTTTACGTATGGATTAAACGTTTTTTTCGTTCAAATTAATATAGAAAGAAATAGTGGACGGAGAAGACTCGACCCGTCGGACTGACTCTCACCCGTTCCTCGGTACGTTGGGACCTGGAAAAATTTCGGCCGAAATGTTTTTTCGTGTTATTTCGTTAAAAAGCGTTATGTGGTATGAACATTTTTAGTTAAATCGCAATATCATTCGATTTTACGTCAGGATTAAACGTTTTCTTCGTTCTAATCAATTTAAAAAAAAATAGTGGACAGAGACGACTCGACCCGTCGAACTTACTCTCGCCCGGTCCTTGGTACGTAGGGACTCCGATGAATTTTTGACCGAAAAGTTTTTTCGAGTTATTTCGTTAAAAAGCGTTATGAGGTATGAATATGTTTACATAAATCGCAATATCATTCGATTTTACGTCAGGATTAAACGTTTCTTTCGTTCTAATCAATTTAAAGAAAATAGTGGACGGAGAAGACTCGACCCGTCGGACTGACTCTCACCCGTTCCTCGGTACGTTGAGACCTGGAAAAATTTCGGCCGAAATGTTTTTTCGAGTTATTTCGTTAAAAAGCGCTATGAGGTATGAATATTTTTACATAAATCGCAATATCATTCTATTTTACGTATGGATTAAACTTTTTTTTTGTTCCAAAAATGTTTAAAAAAAGTAGTGAAACCACTCGACTCGACCCGTCGGGCTGACTCTCACCCGTTCCTCGGTACGTTGGGACTACGATGAATTTTCGACCGGAAAGTTTTTTCGAGCTATTTCGTTAAAAAGCGTTATGTGGTATGAATATTTTGAGTTAAATTGCAATATCATTCGATTTTACGTCAGGATTAAACGTTTCTTTCGTTCTAATCAATTTAAAGAAAATAGTGGACGGAGAAGACTCGACCCGTCGGACTGACTCTCACCCGTTCCTCGGTACGTTGAGACCTGGAAAAATTTCGGCCGAAATGTTTTTTCGAGTTATTTCGTTAAAAAGCGCTATGAGGTATGAATATTTCTACATAAATCGCAATATAATTCGATTTGACGTCGGGATTAAACGTTTTCTCCGTTCTAATCAATTTAAAAAAAAATAGTGGGCAGAGACGACTCGACCCGTCAAACTTACTCTCGCCCGGCCGTCGGTACGTAGGGACAACGATGAATTTTTCACCGAAAAGTTTTTTCGAGTTATTTCGTTAAAAAGCGTTATGTGGTATGAATATTTTTACTTAAATCGCAATATCGTTCGATTTTACGTATGGATTAAACGTTTTTTTCGTTCAAATCAATATAGAAAGAAATAGTGGACGGAGAAGACTCGACCCGTCGGACTGACTGTCACCCGATTCCTCGGTACTTTGGGACTACGATCAATTTTTGTCCGAAAAGTTTTTTCGAGTTATATCGTTAAAAAGCGTTATGTGGTATGAATATTTTTACATAAATCGCAATATCATTCTATTTTACGTATGGATTAAACTTTTTTTTTGTTCCAAAAATGTTTAAAAAAAGTAGTGAAACCACTCGACTCGACCCGTCGGACTGACTCTCACCCGTTCCTCGGTACGTTGGGACTACGATGAATTTTCGACCGGAAAGTTTTTTCTAGTTATTTCGTTAAAAAGCATTATGTGGGATGAATATTTTTAGTTAAATCGCAATATCATTCGATTTTACGTCAGGATTAAACGTTTCTTTCGTTCTAATCAATTTAAAAAAAATAGTGGACGGAGAAGACTCGACCCATCCGACTGACTCTCACCCGTTCCTCGGTACGTTGGGACCTGGAAAAATTACGGCCGAAATGTTTTTTCGAGTTATTTCGTGAAAAAGCGCTATGAGGTATGAATATTTTTATATAAATCGCAATATCATTCGATCTAACGTCGGGATTAAACGTTTCTTTCGTTCTAATCAATTTAAGAAAAATAGTGGACGGAGAAGACTCGACCCGTCGGACTGACTCTCACCCGTTCCTCGGTACGTTGGGACTACGATGAATTTTCTACCGAAAAGTTTTTTCGAGCTATTTCGTTAAAAAGCGTTATGTGGTATGAATATTTTTACTTAAATCGCAATATCATTCGATTTTACGTATGGATTAAACGTTTTTTTCGTTCAAATCAATATAGAAAGAAATAGTGGACGGAGAAGACTCGACCCGTCGGACTGACTGTCACCCGTTCCTCGGTACTTTGGGACTACGATCAATTTTTGACCGAAAAGTTTTTTCGAGTTATATCGTTAAAAAGCGTTATGTGGTATGAATATTTTTACTTAAATCGCAATATCATTCGATCTAAAGTCGGGATTAAACGTTTCTTTCGTTCTAATCAATTTAAAAAAAATAGTGGACGGAGAAGACTCGACCCGTCGGACTGACTCTCGCTCGGTCCTCGGTACGTTGGGCCTTGGAGAAATTTTCGACCGAAAAGTTTTTCGAGTTATTTCGTTAAAAAGCGTTATGTGGTATGAATATTTTTAGTTAAATCGCAATATCATTCGATTTTACGTCAGGATTAAACGTTTTCTTCGTTCTAATCAATTTAAAAAAAAATAGTGGACAGAGACGACTCGACCCGTCGAACTTACTCTCGCCCGGTCCTTGGTACGTAGGGACTCCGATGAATTTTTGACCGAAAAGTTTTTTCGAGTTATTTCGTTAAGAAGCGTTATGAGGTATGAATATGTTTACATAAATCGCAATATCATTCGATTTTGCGTATGGATTAAACATTTTTTTTGTTCCAAAAAGGGTTAAAAAAAGTAGTGAACCGACTCGACTGGACCCGTCGGATATTACTCTCGCCCGCCCCTCGGTACGTAGGGACAACGATGAATTTTTGACCGAAAAGTTTTTTCGAGTTATTTCGTTAAAAAGCGTTATGTGGTATGAATATTTTTACTTAAATCGCAATATCATTCGATTTTACGTATGGATTAAACGTTTTTTTCGTTCAAATCAATATAGAAAGAAATAGTGGACGGAGAAGACTCGACCCGTCGGACTGACTGTCACCCGTTCCTCGGTACTTTGGGACTACGATCAATTTTTGACCGAAAAGTTTTTTCGAGTTATATCGTTAAAAAGCGTTATGTGGTATGAATATTTTTACTTAAATCGCAATATCATTCGATCTAAAGTCGGGATTAAACGTTTCTTTCGTTCTAATCAATTTAAAAAAAATAGTGGACGGAGAAGACTCGACCCGTCGGACTGACTCTCGCTCGGTCCTCGGTACGTTGGGCCTTGGAGAAATTTTCGACCGAAAAGTTTTTCGAGTTATTTCGTTAAAAAGCGTTATGTGGTATGAATATTTTTAGTTAAATCGCAATATCATTCGATTTTACGTCAGCATTAAACGTTTCTTTCGTTCTAGTCAATTTAAAAAAAATAGTGGTCGGAGACGACTCGACCCGTCGAATTTACTCTCGCCCGGTCATCGGTACGTGGGGACTACGATGAATTTTTGATCGAAAAGTTTTTTCGAGTTATTTCGGTAAAAAGCGTTATGTGGTATGAATATTTTTAGATAAATCGCAATATCATTCGATTTTACGTCAGGATTAAACGTTTCTTTCGTTCTAATCAATTTAAAGAAAATAGTGGACGGAGAAGACTCGACCCGTCGGACTGACTCTCACCCGTTCCTCGGTACGTTGAGACCTGGAAAAATTTCGGCCGAAATGTTTTTTCGAGTTATTTCGTTAAAAAGCGCTATGAGGTATGAATATTTTTACATAAATCGCAATATCATTCTATTTTACGTATGGATTAAACTTTTTTTTTGTTCCAAAAATGTTTAAAAAAAGTAGTGAAACCACTCGACTCGACCCGTCGGACTGACTCTCACCCGTTCCTCGGTACGTTGGGACTACGATGAATTTTCGACCGGAAAGTTTTTTCGAGCTATTTCGTTAAAAAGCGTTATGTGGTATGAATATTTTGAGTTAAATTGCAATATCATTCGATTTTACGTCAGGATTAAACGTTTCTTTCGTTATAATCAATTTAAAGAAAATAGTGGACGGAGAAGACTCGACCCGTCGGACTGACTCTCACCCGTTCCTCGGTACGTTGGGACCTGGAAAAATTTCGGCCGAAAGGTTTTTTCGAGTTATTTCGTTAAAAAGCGCTATGAGGTATGAATATTTCTACATAAATCGCAATATCATTCGATCTAACGTCGGGATTAAACGTTCCTTTCGTTCTAATCAATTTAAAAAAAATAGTGGACGGAGAAGACTCGACCCGTCAAACTTACTCTCGCCCGGCCGTCGGTACGTAGGGACAACGATGAATTTTTCACCGAAAAGTTTTTTCGAGTTATTTCGTTAAAAAGCGTTATGTGGTATGAATATTTTTACTTAAATCGCAATATCGTTCGATTTTACGTATGGATTAAACGTTTTTTTCGTTCAAATCAATATAGAAAGAAATAGTGGACGGAGAAGACTCGACCCGTCGGACTGACTGTCACCCGATTCCTCGGTACTTTGGGACTACGATAAATTTTTGTCCGAAAAGTTTTTTCGAGTTATATCGTTAAAAAGCGTTATGTGGTATGAATATTTTTACATAAATCGCAATATCATTCTATTTTACGTATGGATTAAACTTTTTTTTTGTTCCAAAAATGTTTAAAAAAAGTAGTGAAACCACTCGACTCGACCCGTCGGACTGACTCTCACCCGTTCCTCGGTACGTTGGGACTACGATGAATTTTCGACCGGAAAGTTTTTTCTAGTTATTTCGTTAAAAAGCATTATGTGGGATGAATATTTTTAGTTAAATCGCAATATCATTCGATTTTACGTCAGGATTAAACGTTTCTTTCGTTCTAATCAATTTAAAAAAAATAGTGGACGGAGAAGACTCGACCCATCCGACTGACTCTCACCCGTTCCTCGGTACGTTGGGACCTGGAAAAATTACGGCCGAAATGTTTTTTCGAGTTATTTCGTGAAAAAGCGCTATGAGGTATGAATATTTTTATATAAATCGCAATATCATTCGATCTAACGTCGGGATTAAACGTTTCTTTCGTTCTAATCAATTTAAGAAAAATAGTGGACGGAGAAGACTCGACCCGTCGGACTGACTCTCACCCGTTCCTCGGTACGTTGGGACTACGATGAATTTTCTACCGAAAAGTTTTTTCGAGCTATTTCGTTAAAAAGCGTTATGTGGTATGAATATTTTTACTTAAATCGCAATATCATTCGATCTAACGTCGGGATTAAACGTTTCTTTCGTTCTAATCAATTTAAGAAAAATAGTGGACAGAGACGACTCGACCCGTCGATCTTACTCTCGCCCGGTCCTCGGTACGTAGGGACTACGATGAATTTTTGACCGAAAATTTTTTTCGAGTTATTTCGTTAAAAAGCGTTTTGTGGTATGAATATTTTTAGTTAAATCGCAATATCATTCGATTTTACGTCAGGATTAAACGTTTCTTTCGTTCTAATCAATTTAAAGAAAATAGTGGACGGAGAAGACTCGACCCGTCGGACTGACTCTCACCCGTTCCTCGGTACGTTGGGACCTGGAAAAATTTCGGCCGAAAGGTTTTTTCGAGTTATTTCGTTAAAAAGCGCTATGAGGTATGAATATTTCTACATAAATCGCAATATAATTCGATTTGACGTCGGGATTAAACGTTTTCTCCGTTCTAATCAATTTAAAAAAAAATAGTGGGCAGAGACGACTCGACCCGTCAAACTTACTCTCGCCCGGCCCTCGGTACGTAGGGACAACGATGAATTTTTGACCGAAAAGTTTTTTCGAGTTATTTCGTTAAAAAGCGTTATGTGGTATGAATATTTTTACTTAAATCGCAATATCGTTCGATTTTACGTATGGATTAAACGTTTTTTTCGTTCAAATCAATATAGAAAGAAATAGTGGACGGAGAAGACTCGACCCGTCGGACTGACTGTCACCCGATTCCTCGGTACTTTGGGACTACGATCAATTTTTGTCCGAAAAGTTTTTTCGAGTTATATCGTTAAAAAGCGTTATGTGGTATGAATATTTTTACTTAAATCGCAATATCATTCGATCTAACGTCGGGATTAAACGTTTCTTTCGTTCTAATCAGTTTAAAAAAAATAGTGGACGGAGAAGACTCGACCCGTCGGACTGACTCTCGCTCGGTCCTCGGTACGTTGGGACTACGATGAATTTTTGACCGAAAAGTTTTTTCGAGTTATTTCGTTAAAAAGCGTTATGTGGTATGAATATTTTTAATTAAATCGCAATACCATTCGATTTTACGTCAAGATTAAACGTTTCTTTCCTTCTAATCAATTTAAAAAAAATAGTGGACGGAGAAGACTCAACCCGTTAGACTGACTCTCACCCGTTCCTCGGTACGTTGGGACTACGATGAATTTTTTACCGAAAATTTTTTTCGAGTTATTTCGTTAAAAAGCGCTATGAGGTATGAATATTTCTACATAAATCGCAATATAATTCGATTTGACGTCGGGATTAAACGTTTTCTCCGTTCTAATCAATTTAAAAAAAAATAGTGGGCAGAGACGACTCGACCCGTCAAACTTACTCTCGCCCGGCCCTCGGTACGTAGGGACAACGATGAATTTTTGACCGAAAAGTTTTTTCGAGTTATTTCGTTAAAAAGCGTTATGTGGTATGAATATTTTTAGTTAAATCGCAATACCATTCGATTTTACGTCAAGATTAAACGTTTCTTTCCTTCTAATCAATTTAAAAAAAATAGTGGACGGAGAAGACTCAACCCGTCAGACTGACTCTCACCCGTTCCTCGGTACTTTGGGACTACGATCAATTTTTGACCGAAAAGTTTTTTCGAGTTATATCGTTAAAAAGCGTTATGTGGTATGAATATTTTTACTTAAATCGCAATATCGATCGATCTAACGTCGGGATTAAACGTTTCTTTCGTTCTAATCAGTTTAAAAAAAATAGTGGACGGAGAAGACTCGACCCGTCGGACTGACTCTCGCTCGGTCCTCGGTACGTTGGGACTACGATGAATTTTTGACCGAAAAGTTTTTTCGAGTTATTTCGTTAAAAAGCGTTATGTGGTATGAATATTTTTAGTTAAATCGCAATATCATTCGATTTTACGTCATGATTAAACGTTTCTTTCGTTCTAATCAATTTAAAAAAAATAGTGGACGGAGAAGACTCGACCCGTCAGACTGACTCTCACCCGTTCCTCGGTACGTTGGGACTACGATGAATTTTTTACCGAAAAGTTTTTTCGAGTTATTTCGTTAAAAAGCGCTATGAGGTATGAATATTTCTACATAAATCGCAATATAATTCGATTTGACGTCGGGATTAAACGTTTTCTCCGTTCTAATCAATTTAAAAAAAAATAGTGGGCAGAGACGACTCGACCCGTCAAACTTACTCTCGCCCGGCCCTCGGTACGTAGGGACAACGATGAATTTTTGACCGAAAAGTTTTTTCGAGTTATTTCGTTAAAAAGCGTTATGTGGTATGAATATTTTTACTTAAATCGCAATATCATTCGATTTTACGTATGGGTTAAACATTTTTTTTGTTCCAAAAAGGTTTAAAAAAAGTAGTGAACCGACTCGACTCCACCCGTCGGATATTACTCTCGCCCGGTCCTCGGTACGCTGGGACTTGGAGAAATTTTCGACCGAAAAGTTTTTCGAGTTATTTCGTTAAAAAGCGTTATGTTGTATGAATATTTTTAGTTAAATCGCAATATCATTCGATTATACGTATGGATTAAACGTTTTTTTTCGTTCAAATCAATATAGAAAGAAATAATGGACGGAGAAGTCTCGACCCGTCGAACTTCCTCTCGCCCGTTTCTCGGTACGTAGGGACTACGATGAATTTTTGACCGAAAAGTTTTTTCTAGTTATTTCGTTAAAAAGCGTTATGTGGTATGAATATTTTTAGTTAAATTGCAATATCATTCGATTTTACGTCAGGATTAAACGTTTCTTTCGTTCTAATCAATTTAACAAAAATAGTGGACAGAGACGACTCGACCCGTCGAACTTACTCTCGCCCGGCCCTCTGTACGTAGGGACAACGATGAATTTTTGACCGATAAGTTTTTTCGAGTTATTTGGTTAAAAAGCGTTATGAGGTATGAATATTTTTACTTAAATCGCAATATCATTCTATTTTACGTATGGATTAAACGTTTTTTTCGTTCAAATCAATATAGAAAGAAATAGTGGACGGAGAAGACTCGACCCGTCGGACTGACTGTCACCCGTTCCTCGGTACTTTGGGACTACGATCAGTTTTGACCGAAAAGTTTTTTCGAGTTATATCGTTAAAAAGCGTTATGTGGTATGAATATTTTTACTTAAATCGCAATATCATTCGATTTTACGTCATGATTAAACGTTTCTTTCGTTCTAATCAATTTAAAAAAAATAGTGGAAGGAGAAGACTCAACCCGTCAGACTGACTCTCACCCGTTCCTCGGTACGTTGGGACTACGATGAATTTTTTACCGAAAAGTTTTTTCGAGTTATTTCGTTAAAAAGCGCTATGAGGTATGAATATTTTTACTTAAATCGCAATATCATTCGATTTTACGTATGGATTAAACGTTTTTTTCGTTCAAATCAATATAGAAAGAAATAGTGGACGGAGAATACTCGACCCGTCGGACTGACTGTCACCCGATTCCTCGGTACATTTGGGACTACGATCAATTTTTGACCGAAAAGTTTTTTCGAGTTATATCGTTAAAAAGCGTTATGTGGTATGACTATTTTTACATAAATCGCAATATCATTCGATCTAACGTCGGGATTAAACGTTTCTTTCGTTCTAATCAGTTTAAAAAAAAAAGTGGACGGAGAAGACTCGACCCGTCGGACTGATTCTCGCTCGGTCCTCGGTACGTTGGGACTACGATGAATTTTTGACCGAAAAGTTTTTTCGAGTTATTTCGTTAAAAAGCGTTATGTGGTATGAATATTTTTAGTTAAATCGCAATATCATTCGATTTTACGTCATGATTAAACGTTTCTTTCGTTCTAATCAATTTAAAAAAAATAGTGGACGGAGAAGACTCAACCCGTCAGACTGACTCTCACCCGTTCCTCGGTACGTTGGGACTACGATGAATTTTCTACCGAAAAGTTTTTTCGAGATATTTCGTTAAAAAGCGTTATGTGGTATGAATATTTTTACTTAAATCGCAATATCATTCGATCTAACGTCGGGATTAAACGTTTCTTTCGTTCTAATCAATTTAAGAAAAATAGTGGACAGAGACGACTCGACCCGTCGATCTTACTCTCGCCCGGTCCTCGGTACGTAGGGACTACGATGAATTTTTGACCGAAAATTTTTTTCGAGTTATTTCGTTAAAAAGCGTTTTGTTGTATGAATATTTTTAGTTAAATCGCAATATCATTCGATTTTACGTCAGGATTAAACGTTTCTTTCGTTCTAATCAATTTAAAGAAAATAGTGGACGGAGAAGACTCGACCCGTCGGACTGACTCTCACCCGTTCCTCGGTACGTTGGGACCATGAAAAATTTCGGCCGAAATGTTATTTCGAGTTATTTCGTGAAAAAGCGCTATGAGGTATGAATATTTTTACATAAATCGCAATATCATTCGATCTAACGTCGGGATTAAACGTTTCTTTCGTTCTAATCAATTTAAGAAAAATAGTGGACAGAGACGACTCGACCCGTCGATCTTACTCTCGCCCGGTCCTCGGTACGTAGGGACTACGATGAATTTTTGACCGAAAAGTTTTTTCGAGTTATTTCGTTAAAAAGCGTTATGTGGTATGAATATTTTTACTTAAATCGCAATATCGTTCGATTTTACGTAAGGATTAAACGTTTTTTTCGTTCAAATCAATATAGAAAGAAATAGTGGACGGAGAAGACTCGACCCGTCGGACTGACTGTCACCCGTTCCTCGGTACTTTGGGACTACGATCAATTTTTGACCGAAAAGTTTTTTCGAGTTATATCGATAAAAAGCGTTATGTGGTATGAATATTTTTACTTCAATCGCAATATCATTCGATTTTACGTATGGATTAAACGTTTTTTTCGTTCAAATTAATATAGAAAGAAATAGTGGACGGAGAAGACTCGACCCGTCGGACTGACTCTCACCCGTTCCTCGGTACGTTAGGACCTGGAAAGATTTCGGTCGAAATGTTTTTTCGTGTTATTTCGTTAAAAAGCGTTATGTGGTATGAATATTTATACTTAAATCGCAATATCATTCGATCTAAAGTCGGGATTAAACGTTTCTTTCGTTCTAATCAATTTAAAAAAAATAGTGGACGGAGAAGACTCGACCCGTCGGACTGACTCTCGCTCGGTCCTCGGTACGTTGGGCCTTGGAGAAATTTTCGACCGAAAAGTTTTTCGAGTTATTTCGTTAAAAAGCGTTATGTGGTATGAATATTTTTAGTTAAATCGCAATATCATTCGATTTTACGTCAGGATTAAACGTTTTCTTCGTTCTAATCAATTTAAAAAAAAATAGTGGACAGAGACGACTCGACCCGTCGAACTTACTCTCGCCCGGTCCTTGGTACGTAGGGACTCCGATGAATTTTTGACCGAAAAGTTTTTTCGAGTTATTTCGTTAAGAAGCGTTATGAGGTATGAATATGTTTACATAAATCGCAATATCATTCGATTTTGCGTATGGATTAAACATTTTTTTTGTTCCAAAAAGGGTTAAAAAAAGTAGTGAACCGACTCGACTGGACCCGTCGGATATTACTCTCGCCCGCCCCTCGGTACGTAGGGACAACGATGAATTTTTGACCGAAAAGTTTTTTCGAGTTATTTCGTTAAAAAGCGTTATGTGGTATGAATATTTTTACTTAAATCGCAATATCATTCGATTTTACGTATGGATTAAACGTTTTTTTCGTTCAAATCAATATAGAAAGAAATAGTGGACGGAGAAGACTCGACCCGTCGGACTGACTGTCACCCGTTCCTCGGTACTTTGGGACTACGATCAATTTTTGACCGAAAAGTTTTTTCGAGTTATATCGTTAAAAAGCGTTATGTGGTATGAATATTTTTACTTAAATCGCAATATCATTCGATCTGAAGTCGGGATTAAACGTTTCTTTCGTTCTAATCAATTTAAAAAAAATAGTGGACGGAGAAGACTCGACCCGTCGGACTGACTCTCGCTCGGTCCTCGGTACGTTGGGCCTTGGAGAAATTTTCGACCGAAAAGTTTTTCGAGTTATTTCGTTAAAAAGCGTTATGTGGTATGAATATTTTTAGTTAAATCGCAATATCATTCGATTTTACGTCAGCATTAAACGTTTCTTTCGTTCTAGTCAATTTAAAAAAAATAGTGGTCGGAGACGACTCGACCCGTCGAATTTACTCTCGCCCGGTCATCGGTACGTGGGGACTACGATGAATTTTTGATCGAAAAGTTTTTTCGAGTTATTTCGGTAAAAAGCGTTATGTGGTATGAATATTTTGAGTTAAATTGCAATATCATTCGATTTTACGTCAGGATTAAACGTTTCTTTCGTTCTAATCAATTTAAAGAAAATAGTGGACGGAGAAGACTCGACCCGTCGGACTGACTCTCACCCGTTCCTCGGTACGTTGAGACCTGGAAAAATTTCGGCCGAAATGTTTTTTCGAGTTATTTCGTTAAAAAGCGCTATGAGGTATGAATATTTTTACATAAATCGCAATATCATTCTATTTTACGTATGGATTAAACTTTTTTTTTGTTCCAAAAATGTTTAAAAAAAGTAGTGAAACCACTCGACTCGACCCGTCGGACTGACTCTCACCCGTTCCTCGGTACGTTGGGACTACGATGAATTTTCGACCGGAAAGTTTTTTCGAGCTATTTCGTTAAAAAGCGTTATGTGGTATGAATATTTTGAGTTAAATTGCAATATCATTCGATTTTACGTCAGGATTAAACGTTTCTTTCGTTCTAATCAATTTAAAGAAAATAGTGGACGGAGAAGGCTCGACCCGTCGGACTGACTCTCACCCGTTCCTCGGTACGTTGGGACCTGGAAAAATTTCGGCCGAAAGGTTTTTTCGAGTTATTTCGTTAAAAAGCGCTATGAGGTATGAATATTTCTACATAAATCGCAATATAATTCGATTTGACGTCGGGATTAAACGTTTTCTCCGTTCTAATCAATTTAAAAAAAAATAGTGGGCAGAGACGACTCGACCCGTCAAACTTACTCTCGCCCGGCCGTCGGTACGTAGGGACAACGATGAATTTTTGACCGAAAAGTTTTTTCGAGTTATTTCGTTAAAAAGCGTTATGTGGTATGAATATTTTTACTTAAATCGCAATATCGTTCGATTTTACGTATGGATTAAACGTTTTTTTCGTTCAAATCAATATAGAAAGAAATAGTGGACGGAGAAGACTCGACCCGTCGGACTGACTGTCACCCGATTCCTCGGTACTTTGGGACTACGATCAATTTTTGTCCGAAAAGTTTTTTCGAGTTATATCGTTAAAAAGCGTTATGTGGTATGAATATTTTTACATAAATCGCAATATCATTCTATTTTACGTATGGATTAAACTTTTTTTTTGTTCCAAAAATGTTTAAAAAAAGTAGTGAAACCACTCGACTCGACCCGTCGGACTGACTCTCACCCGTTCCTCGGTACGTTGGGACTACGATGAATTTTCGACCGGAAAGTTTTTTCTAGTTATTTCGTTAAAAAGCATTATGTGGGATGAATATTTTTAGTTAAATCGCAATATCATTCGATTTTACGTCAGGATTAAACGTTTCTTTCGTTCTAATCAATTTAAAAAAAATAGTGGACGGAGAAGACTCGACCCATCCGACTGACTCTCACCCGTTCCTCGGTACGTTGGGACCTGGAAAAATTACGGCCGAAATGTTTTTTCGAGTTATTTCGTGAAAAAGCGCTATGAGGTATGAATATTTTTATATAAATCGCAATATCATTCGATCTAACGACGGGATTAAACGTTTCTTTCGTTCTAATCAATTTAAGAAAAATAGTGGACGGAGAAGACTCGACCCGTCGGACTGACTCTCACCCGTTCCTCGGTACGTTGGGACTACGATGAATTTTCTACCGAAAAGTTTTTTCGAGCTATTTCGTTAAAAAGCGTTATGTGGTATGAATATTTTTACTTAAATCGCAAAATCATTCGATCTAACGTCGGGATTAAACGTTTCTTTCGTTCTAATCAATTTAAGAAAAATAGTGGACAGAGACGACTCGACCCGTCGATCTTACTCTCGCCCGGTCCTCGGTACGTAGGGACTACGATGAATTTTTGACCGAAAATTTTTTTCGAGTTATTTCGTTAAAAAGCGTTTTGTGGTATGAATATTTTTAGTTAAATCGCAATATCATTCGATTTTACGTCAGGATTAAACGTTTCTTTCGTTCTAATCAATTTAAAGAAAATAGTGGACGGAGAAGACTCGACCCGTCGGACTGACTCTCACCCGTTCCTCGGTACGTTGGGACCTGGAAAAATTTCGGCCGAAAGGTTTTTTCGAGTTATTTCGTTAAAAAGCGCTATGAGGTATGAATATTTCTACATAAATCGCAATATAATTCGATTTGACGTCGGGATTAAACGTTTTCTCCGTTCTAATCAATTTAAAAAAAAATAGTGGGCAGAGACGACTCGACCCGTCAAACTTACTCTCGCCCGGCCCTCGGTACGTAGGGACAACGATGAATTTTTTACCGAAAATTTTTTTCGAGTTATTTCGTTAAAAAGCGCTATGAGGTATGAATATTTCTACATAAATCGCAATATAATTCGATTTGACGTCGGGATTAAACGTTTTCTCCGTTCTAATCAATTTAAAAAAAAATAGTGGGCAGAGACGACTCGAACCGTCAAACTTACTCTCGCCCGGCCCTCGGTACGTAGGGACAACGATGAATTTTTGACCGAAAAGTTTTTTCGAGTTATTTCGTTAAAAAGCGTTATGTGGTATGAATATTTTTACTTAAATCGCAATATCATTCGATTTTACGTATGGATTAAACGTTTTTTTCGTTCAAATCAATATAGAAAGAAATAGTGGACGGAGAAGGCTCGACCCGTCGGACTGACTGTCACCCGTTCCTCGGTACTTTGGGACTACGATCAATTTTTGACCGAAAAGTTTTTTCGAGTTATATCGTTAAAAAGCGTTATGTGGTATGAATATTTTTACTTAAATCGCAATATCGATCGATCTAACGTCGGGATTAAACGTTTCTTTCGTTCTAATCAGTTTAAAAAAAATAGTGGACGGAGAAGACTCGACCCGTCGGACTGACTCTCGCTCGGTCCTCGGTACGTTGGGACTACGATGAATTTTTGACCGAAAAGTTTTTTCGAGTTATTTCGTTAAAAAGCGTTATGTGGTATGAATATTTTTAGTTAAATCGCAATATCATTCGATTTTACGTCATGATTAAACGTTTCTTTCGTTCTAATCAATTTAAAAAAAATAGTGGACGGAGAAGACTCGACCCGTCGGACTGACTCTCACCCGTTCCTCGGTACGTTGGGACCTGGAAAAATTTCGGCCGAAAGGTTTTTTCGAGTTATTTCGTTAAAAAGCGCTATGAGGTATGAATATTTCTACATAAATCGCAATATAATTCGATTTCACGTCGGGATTAAACGTTTTCTCCGTTCTAATCAATTTAAAAAAAAATAGTGGGCAGAGACGACTCGACCCGTCAAACTTACTCTCGCCCGGCCCTCGGTACGTAGGGACAACGATGAATTTTTGACCGAAAAGTTTTTTCGAGTTACTTCGTTAAAAAGCGTTATGTGGTATGAATATTTTTACTTAAATCGCAATATCATTCGATTTTACGTATGGCTTGAACATTTTTTTTGTTCCAAAAAGGGTTAAAGAAAGTAGTGAACCGACTCGACTCGACCCGTCGGATATTACTCTCGCCCGGCCCTCGGTACGTAGGGACAACGATGAATTTTTGACCGAAAAGTTTTTTCGAGTTATTTCGTTAAAAAGCGTTATGTGGTATGAATATTTTTACTTAAATCGCAATATCATTCGTTTTTACGTATGGATTAAACGTTTTTTTCGTTCAAATCAATATAGAAAGAAATAGTGGACGGAGAAGACTCGACCCGTCGGACTGACTGACACCCGTTCCTCGGTACTTTGGGACTACGATCAATTTTTGACCGAAAAGTTTTTTCGAGTTATATCGTTAAAAAGCGTTATGTGGTATGAATATTTTTACTTAAATCGCAATATCATTCGATCTAACGTCGGGATTAAACGTTCCTTTCGTTCTAATCAATTTAAAAAAAATAGTTGACGGAGAAGACTCGACCCGTCGTACTGACTCTCGCCCGGTCCTTGGTACGTAGGGACTCCGATGAATTTTTGACCGAAAAGTTTTTTCGAGTTATTTCGTTAAAAAGCGTTATGAGGTATGAATATTTTTACATAAATCGCAATATCATTCGATTTTACGTATGGATTAAACGTTTTTTTCGTTCAAATCAATATAGAAAGAAATAGTGGACGGAGAAGACTCGACCCGTCGGACTGACTGTCACCCGTTCCTCGGTACTTTGGGACTACGATCAATTTTTGACCGAAAAGTTTTTTCGAGTTATATCGTTAAAAAGCATTATGTGGTATGAATATTTTTACTTAGATCGCAATATCATTCGATTTTACGTCATGATTAAACGTTTCTTTCGTTCTAATCAATTTAAAAAAAATAGTGGACGGAGAAGACTCGACCCATCCGACTGACTCTCACCCGTTCCTCGGTACGTTGGGACCTGGAAAAATTACGGCCGAAATGTTTTTTCGAGTTATTTCGTGAAAAAGCGCTATGAGGTATGAATATTTTTATATAAATCGCAATATCATTCGATCTGACGTCGGGATTAAACGTTTCTTTCGTTCTAATCAATTTAAGAAAAATAGTGGACGGAGAAGACTCGACCCGTCGGACTGACTCTCACCCGTTCCTCGGTACGTTGGGACTACGATGAATTTTCTACCGAAAAGTTTTTTCGAGCTATTTCGTTAAAAAGCGTTATGTGGTATGAATATTTTTACTTAAATCGCAATATCATTCGATCTAACGTCGGGATTAAACGTTTCTTTCGTTCTAATCAATTTAAGAAAAATAGTGGACAGAGACGACTCGACCCGTCGATCTTACTCTCGCCCGGTCCTCGGTACGTAGGGACTACGATGAATTTTTGACCGAAAATTTTTTTCGAGTTATTTCGTTAAAAAGCGTTTTGTGGTATGAATATTTTTAGTTAAATCGCAATATCATTCGATTTTACGTCAGGATTAAACGTTTCTTTCGTTCTAATCAATTTAAAGAAAATAGTGGACGGAGAAGACTCGACCCGTCGGACTGACTCTCACCCGTTCCTCGGTACGTTGGGACCTGGAAAAATTTCGGCCGAAAGGTTTTTTCGAGTTATTTCGTTAAAAAGCGCTATGAGGTATGAATATTTCTACATAAATCGCAATATAATTCGATTTGACGTCGGGATTAAACGTTTTCTCCGTTCTAATCAATTTAAAAAAAAATAGTGGGCAGAGACGACTCGACCCGTCAAACTTACTCTCGCCCGGCCCTCGGTACGTAGGGACAACGATGAATTTTTGACCGAAAAGTTTTTTCGAGTTATTTCGTTAAAAAGCGTTATGTGGTATGAATATTTTCACTTAAATCGCAATATCGTTCGATTTTACGTATGGATTAAACGTTTTTTTCGTTCAAATCAATATAGAAAGAAATAGTGGACGGAGAAGACTCGACCCGTCGGACTGACTGTCACCCGATTCCTCGGTACTTTGGGACTACTATCAATTTTTGTCCGAAAAGTTTTTTCGAGTTATATCGTTAAAAAGCGTTATGTGGTATGAATATTTTTACTTAAATCGCAATATCATTCGATCTAACGTCGGGATTAAACGTTTTTTTTCGTTCAAATCAATATAGAAAGAAATAATGGACGGAGAAGTCTCGACCCGTCGAACTTACTCTCGCCCGTTTCTCGGTACGTAGGGACTACGATGAATTTTTGACCGAAAAGTTTTTTCGAGTTATTTCGTTAAAAAGCGTTATGTGGTATGAATATTTTTAGTTAAATCGCAATACCATTCGATTTTACGTCAAGATTAAACGTTTCTTTCGTTCTAATCAATTTAAAAAAAATAGTGGACGGAGAAGACTCAACCCGTCAGACTGACTCTCACCCGTTCCTCGGTACGTTGGGACTACGATGAATTTTTTACCGAAAATTTTTTTCGAGTTATTTCGTTAAAAAGCGCTATGAGGTATGAATATTTCTACATAAATCGCAATATAATTCGATTTGACGTCGGGATTAAACGTTTTCTCCGTTCTAATCAATTTAAAAAAAAATAGTGGGCAGAGACGACTCGACCCGTCAAACTTACTCTCGCCCGGCCCTCGGTACGTAGGGACAACGATGAATTTTTGACCGAAAAGTTTTTTCGAGTTATTTCGTTAAAAAGCGTTATGTGGTATGAATATTTTTACTTAAATCGCAATATCGTTCGATTTTACGTATGGATTAAACGTTTTTTTCGTTCAAATCAATATAGAAAGAAATAGTGGACGGAGAAGACTCGACCCGTCGGACTGACTGTCACCCGATTCCTCGGTACTTTGGGACTACGATCAATTTTTGTCCGAAAAGTTTTTTCGAGTTATATCGTTAAAAAGCGTTATGTGGTATGAATATTTTTACTTAAATCGCAATATCATTCGATCTAACGTCGGGATTAAACGTTTCTTTCGTTCTAATCAGTTTAAAAAAAATAGTGGACGGAGAAGACTCGACCCGTCGGACTGACTCTCGCTCGGTCCTCGGTACGTTGGGACTACGATGAATTTTTGACCGAAAAGTTTTTTCGAGTTATTTCGTTAAAAAGCGTTATGTGGTATGAATATTTTTAGTTAAATCGCAATACCATTCGATTTTACGTCAAGATTAAACGTTTCTTTCGTTCTAATCAATTTAAAAAAAACAGTGGACGGAGAAGACTCAACCCGTCAGACTGACTCTCACCCGTTCCTCGGTACGTTGGGACTACGATGAATTTTTTACCGAAAATTTTTTTCGAGTTATTTCGTTAAAAAGCGCTATGAGGTATGAATATTTCTACATAAATCGCAATATAATTCGATTTGACGTCGGGATTAAACGTTTTCTCCGTTCTAATCAATTTAAAAAAAAATAGTGGGCAGAGACGACTCGAACCGTCAAACTTACTCTCGCCCGGCCCTCGGTACGTAGGGACAACGATGAATTTTTGACCGAAAAGTTTTTTCGAGTTATTTCGTTAAAAAGCGTTATGTGGTATGAATATTTTTACTTAAATCGCAATATCATTCGATTTTACGTATGGGTTAAACATTTTTTTTGTTCCAAAAAGGTTTAAAAAAAGTAGTGAACCGACTCGACTCCACCCGTCGGATATTACTCTCGCCCGGTCCTCGGTACGCTGGGACTTGGAGAAATTTTCGACCGAAAAGTTTTTCGAGTTATTTCGTTAAAAAGCGTTATGTTGTATGAATATTTTTAGTTAAATCGCAATATCATTCGATTATACGTATGGATTAAACGTTTTTTTTCGTTCAAATCAATATAGAAAGAAATAATGGACGGAGAAGTCTCGACCCGTCGAACTTACTCTCGCCCGTTTCTCGGTACGTAGGGACTACGATGAATTTTTGACCGAAAAGTTTTTTCTAGTTATTTCGTTAAAAAGCGTTATGTGGTATGAATATTTTTAGTTAAATTGCAATATCATTCGATTTTACGTCAGGATTAAACGTTTCTTTCGTTCTAATCAATTTAACAAAAATAGTGGACAGAGAAGACTCAACCCGTCAGACTGACTCTCACCCGTTCCTCGGTACGTTGGGACTACGATGAATTTTTTACCGAAAAGTTTTTTCGAGTTATTTCGTTAAAAAGCGCTATGAGGTATGAATATTTCTACATAAATCGCAATATAATTCGATTTCACGTCGGGATTAAACGTTTTCTCCGTTCTAATCAATTTAAAAAAAAATAGTGGGCAGAGACGACTCGACCCGTCAAACTTACTCTCGCCCGGCCCTCGGTACGTAGGGACAACGATGAATTTTTGACCGAAAAGTTTTTTCGAGTTATTTCGTTAAAAAGCGTTATGTGGTATGAATATTTTTACTTAAATCGCAATATCATTCGATTTTACGTATGGCTTAAACATTTTTTTTGTTCCAAAAAGGGTTAAAGAAAGTAGTGAACCGACTCGACTCGACCCGTCGGATATTACTCTCGCCCGGCCCTCGGTACGTAGGGACAACGATGAATTTTTGACCGAAAAGTTTTTTCGAGTTATTTCGTTAAAAAGCGTTATGTGGTATGAATATTTTTACTTAAATCGCAATATCATTCGTTTTTACGTATGGATTAAACGTTTTTTTCGTTCAAATCAATATAGAAAGAAATAGTGGACGGAGAAGACTCGACCCGTCGGACTGACTGACACCCGTTCCTCGGTACTTTGGGACTACGATCAATTTTTGACCGAAAAGTTTTTTCGAGTTATATCGTTAAAAAGCGTTATGTGGTATCAATATTTTTACTTAAATCGCAATATCATTCGATCTAACGTCGGGATTAAACGTTCCTTTCGTTCTAATCAATTTAAAAAAAATAGTGGACGGAGAAGACTCGACCCGTCGGACTGACTCTCGCCCGGTCCTTGGTACGTAGGGACTCCGATGAATTTTTGACCGAAAAGTTTTTTCGAGTTATTTCGTTAAAAAGCGTTATGAGGTATGAATATTTTTACATAAATCGCAATATCATTCGATTTTACGTATGGATTAAACGTTTTTTTCGTTCAAATCAATATAGAAAGAAATAGTGGACGGAGAAGACTCGACCCGTCGGACTGACTGTCACCCGTTCCTCGGTACTTTGGGACTACGATCAATTTTTGACCGAAAAGTTTTTTCGAGTTATATCGTTAAAAAGCATTATGTGGTATGAATATTTTTACTTAGATCGCAATATCATTCGATTTTACGTCATGATTAAACGTTTCTTTCGTTCTAATCAATTTAAAAAAAATAGTGGACGGAGAAGACTCAACCCGTCAGACTGACTCTCACCCGATTCCTCGGTACATTTGGGACTACGATCAATTTTTGACCGAAAAGTTTTTTCGAGTTATATCGTTAAAAAGCGTTATGTGGTATGACTATTTTTACATAAATCGCAATATCATTCGATCTAACGTCGGGATTAAACGTTTCTTTCGTTCTAATCAGTTTAAAAAAAAAAGTGGACGGAGAAGACTCGACCCGTCGGACTGACTCTCGCTCGGGCCTCGGTACGTTGGGACTACGATGAATTTTTGACCGAAAAGTTTTTTCGAGTTATTTCGTTAAAAAGCGTTATGTGGTATGAATATTTTTAGTTAAATCGCAATATCATTCGATTTTACGTCATGATTAAACGTTTCTTTCGTTCTAATCAATTTAAAAAAAATAGTGGACGGAGAAGACTCAACCCGTCAGACTGACTCTCACCCGTTCCTCGGTACGTTGGGACTACGATGAATTTTTTACCGAAAAGTTTTTTCGAGTTATTTCGTTAAAAAGCGCTATGAGGTATGAATATTTCTACTTAAATCGCAATATAATTCGATTTGACGTCGGGATTAAACGTTTTCTCCGTTCTAATCAATTTAAAAAAAAATAGTGGGCAGAGACGACTCGACCCGTCAAACTTACTCCCGCCCGGCCCTGGGTACGTAGGGACTACGATGAATTTTTGACCGAAAAGTTTTTTCTAGTTATTTCGTTAAAAAGCGTTATGTGGTATGAATATTTTTAGTTAAATCGCAATATCATTCGATCTAACGTCGGCATTAAACGTTTCTTTCGTTCTAATCAATTTAAGAAAAATAGTGGACGGAGAAGACTCGACCCGTCGGACTGACTCTCACCCGTTCCTCGGTACGTTGGGACTACGATGAATTTTTGTCCGAAAAGTTTTTTCGAGTTATTTCGGTAAAAAGCATTATGTGGGATGAATATTTTTAGTTAAATCGCAATATCATTCGATTTTACGTCAGGATTAAACGTTTCTTTCGTTCTAATCAATTTAAAAAAAATAGTGGACGGAGAAGACTCGACCCATCCGACTGACTCTCACCCGTTCCTCGGTACGTTGGGACCTGGAAAAATTACGTCAGAAATGTTTTTTCGAGTTATTTCGTTAAAAAGCGTTATGTGGTATGAATATTTTTAGTTAAATCGCGATATCATTCGATTTTACGACAGGATTAAACGTTTCTTTCGCTCTAATCAATTTAAAAAAAATAGTGGACGGAGAAGACTCGACCCGTCGGACTGACTCTCACCCGTTCCTCGGTACGTTGGGACTTGGAAAAATTTTCGACCGAAATTTTTTTCGAGTTATTTCGTTAAAAAGCGCTATGAGGTATGAATATTTTTACATAAATCGCAATACTATTCAATTCTACGTCGGGATTAAACGTTTTTTTCGTTCTAATCAATTTAGTAAAAAATAGTGGACGGAGACGACTCGACCCGTCGAATTTACTCTCGCCCGGTCCTCGGTACGTAGGGACTACGATGAATTTTTGTCCGAAAAATTTTTTCGAGTTATTTCGTTAAAAAGCGTTATAAGTGTTAGGAAGATGATACAGTTACACTGTACCAGTGAATGTGTTTGTAAGCGTCAGAGTGCGTCCAGGCCTGAGTCGAGACAAAGGACGATTGGCAGTTGTTAAGAAGCATCCAGAAGGACCGGTTAGCTGTCGAGTGTAGAGAAGGTGCGGAGACACGTGCAATTGTGAATCGAAGAATAAGTGAGGAATCCTTCATGTAATAAATATAATATTATTCTAATATTACACCCCAGTGTATATTCAGTGTTCCCTCAACATTATTTCGGCACCAAAGATCCACATTTCTTACATGGTAGCAGAGCGTGGTTCGTCAATCTTGCGAATCAGTTTGAATAAGTGTTAGTAAGGGAAGAAACGTTCAAAGAAAAAAAAGGAAAAATATACTTCGAGCACGTAGGAACGCTTGAGTAAGTGATAAGAAATCAATCAAAATGGAGAGATCGGAAATCACGATACCCATATTCGATGGTGAGGATTATAGCATGTGGAAACAAAGAATCACGATGCTTCTGAGGTATAAAGAATGCGAGATTGTTATAACTAGAGTGAAGACCGAAACAGATAATGAAGATTGGGACAAAAGGGATCTGAAGGCAGTAAATATAATTTACAGTGCTATCACAAATAGACAATTGGAATATATCAGGGAAGAAAAAACGGCATATGGAATAGTGAAAAAGCTCGACGAAATGTACTTGAAAGAGTCGACGGCACTACAGCTTGTATGCAGAAGGAGATTGGAAAGGGTAAGACTTGAGGACTATAGTAATTCAGCATCGTTCTTTAGCGACTTCGAAAAATTAATAAATGAATTGAAGGGTGCGGGCGCACAAGTAAGTGAGAAGGAAAAGCTAAATTACATGCTGAATACGTTACCCGAAGAATATAGCTACATAGCGGACATAATGGATGTATTGAAAGAAGAAAATCAAACGGTAGCATATGTGAAAAATAAAATCGAAATAGCAGAGAAGAAAAGAAAACCCAATCGAGGAGGAACGCAAACCAACGCCTTTTCTGCAAAAAGGGATGGATGCTTCAGATGCGGAAAAGAAGGACACTTTGCAAGAGAGTGTCAAAATGGCGTCCAAGCGGGAAGCAATAACAGCTATTGGCGTGGGTCAACACGTGGTCGCAGCAGAGGAAAAGAAAACAGAAGCAACACGAGCAGGGGACGTGGAAATATCCGTCGTCAATCAACAGCCGGCACGAGGGAACATGGCAACTCAGGAAGAGACGCATGGATAGCAACAGCGCACACAGCACACAGCAGGGAGACGAATAAGACAAGTGAGAACGAAATAGTGTGGCTGTTAGATAGCGGTTGTACCGATCACATAATCAATAATGAAAGTTATTTTGAGAAATGTAGTGACCTTAAGGAACCAGTAAATATATATTTAGGCGATGCTAGACTGGTAAAAGCAACGAAAGTTGGGAACGTTGTAAGCTACTTTGAAGCATTTGGAAAACAAAATGAAATAAATATGACTAAAGTATTTTACGCGAAGGAAATGTCCGCAAACTTGATCAGTTTAGGTAAATTAGCAGACAATAAGAATAAGGTTTTTACAGAAGGAAATATTACAAAAGTAATAAATAAGAACAATAAACTCACAGCTGTAGCGTTCAAAGAGAGTGGGACATATAGAATGAAAAGTATATTGAAAGGGAAGGAGCACTTAGTAAACAGTGCCGAACGTAGTGGTATGAGTGATAAGGAAAGATGGCATAGGATGCTAGGGCACGTAAATTTTAAATACTTAAGTATTTTGGGTAAAGAGCAGCTAGTGACAGGCATACCGAACAAATTTGAAAAGGAATTCTTGAAATGTAGGGTGTGTATAGAAAGTAAAATGCATAATTTACCTTTTAAAAATAATCGAACTAAGGCTAAGGAAATAATGGAGATTATTCATACGGACGTGTGTGGTCCCTTTAAGACTACCGGATTCAATGGAGAAAAATATTTTATTTCATTTATCGATGATTATAGTAAAGTAGCGAGAATTTATTGTATCAAATCAAAAGATGAGGTCTTTGATTCTCTCGTACAGTTTGTAAATGAGGCCGAGAATTTAACGGGCAAGAGGTTAAAAATATTAAGATGCGATAATGGTAAAGAATATTTAAATAATCGAATTTATAAATTTGCTAGGGATAAAGGTATCAGAATAAATAATTGCCCAACATACGTACATGAATTAAACGGGACAGCGGAAAGATATAATAGAACGGTAATGGACATGGCGCGTTGCTTGTTAGCTGAAGCGAAAGTACATAAAAGGTACTGGCCGGAAATAGTATGTACAGCGGCATACCTGAAAAATCGAATACCAGCAAATACAATAGAGAGAAAGACACCTTTTGAAATCTTTTTCGGGAAAAAACCAAGTGTTGAAAATTTACGTCTATATGGGAGTAAAGTTTTTGTAAGAAGGCCAGAACAAAAAAGAGTTTCTAAATGGGACAAGAAGGCAGACATGAGAATTCTGTTAGGATATAGTGAAGTAGGGTACAGAGTTTTATTAGGTAGGAAAATAACAATAGCTAGACATGTAGAGATCATAGAGACAGATAGTAAATGTATCGATTTTGAGGAGAATTTATCAGATGCAGATAGCGATGACAGCAAAGATAATTATTTATCGGACGGCATGAATAAGGAAGAGTCAGAAAGTAGGATAGATGAAAATGATAACAGTTCTGAAAGTTTAAACATCCCTAGGAGATCTACGCGTAATAAGAGGACACCAGTAAGGTATCCAGAAGAGGAAAACACTAGTGAGATTCATGCAAATTATTGTAGAGTAGATATCCCTCGTACATTTGAGGAGGCGACTTGTGAAAATAGTGAAGATTGGAAACAGGCCATGGATAAGGAAATAGAATGTCTCTATAAAAACAAAACTTGGAAATTAGTAGAAAGGGTAAAGGGCAAAGAAGTATTAGATGTAAAATGGGTTTATACGAGAAAATCAGATGACAGGTACAAGGCTAGATTAGTGGTAAGAGGATTTCAACAAAGAAACGTAGCCAATGACATATATTCCCCAGTAACGAGTAATCAGACCTTTAAGATATTGCTATCATATTGTTGTCAAAATGGATTAATCATTGAGCAAATGGATGTAGAAACTGCCTTTTTGAATGGTGAAGTAACTTCGGAGGTATATGTAAATCAACCAAAGGGGTATGAAGACGGAACGAATAGAGTTTGTAAATTATCGAAAGCGCTTTATGGGTTAAAAGAAAGTCCGAGGGACTGGTATGAGTGTTTTGATAGGTATGTAATTAGATTACATGGAAATGTAATTGGATGGAAATCTAAAAAACAAAGGTGTGTGACAAAAGCTTCGACGTATGCAGAGTATGTAGCTTTGTCGGAAGCGGTGAGCGAATTAATGTATATTAGAGAAATTATGAAAATCTTCAATGTAAATCTAAACGATAACCCTGTAAAAATTTATGAGGATAACTCCGGAGCGATAAGTATAGCAAGGTACGGAAATTTTACAAAAAATTCTAAACATATTGAAGTTCATTACCACTACGTTCACGAGTGCTTAGAGGAAGACAAGATAGATATAATTAAAGTAGGTACAGATGAAAATACTGCGGATATCTTTACGAAGGCACTGTGTAAAGAGAAATTTGAAAGGTTTAGGTCATGGATGAATGTAAGCTAGGAGGAATGTAAATAAAGTGTACAGTGTAAATGTAAGGAGGCGTGTTAGGAAGATGATACAGTTACACTGTACATGTGAATGTGTGTGTAAGAGTCAGACAGAGTCCAGGCCTGAGTCGAGACAAAGGACGATTGGCAGTTGTTAAGAAGCACCCAGAAGGGCCGGTTAGCTTTCGAGTGTAGAGAAAGTGCGGAGACACGTGCAAGTGTGAATCGAAGAATAAGTGAGGAATCCTTCTTGTAATAAATATAATATCATTCTAATATTACACCCCAGTGTATATTCAGTGTTCCCTCAACATTATTTCGGCACCAAAGATCCACATTTCTTACAATAAGGTATTAATATTTTTACAGAAACGGTTATATCTCTATTAAATACAACTGGATTAAACGTTTTTATGGAATTTTTTAAAAAATTAGGGTCCGTCGAAACAACACGACCGGGATATTTTTGCAATTTTTTCGTTAATAAACTTTACAAGGTATATATATTTTTGCATATTACTCGTTATTTTATAGCGTTCCAATCGAATTAATAGGTGGATTTTGTCCATGTTCATTAAAACTGGTGGTTTACTGATGCGATTTTGAAAGAAAAAAATTAAATTTTTTAATAAAAACGGCCGCCGCTTTCGTATCTATGAGAGATACGTCGAGCCGGACGGTTCGGACGGAACAGCGTTGGGCGCGTGGCTATTCTACGGCCTCGGTTGAGAATTCAGTCACCACTCCTCGAGTCTTAGTGAACTTTTACGGCATTTCTCGACTGTTCCTTCGTTCTTCGTCTTGGTTCTTTCTCTACACTGCTGCGCCGCGGGTCGCTGTCCTGGACGTAATGACCTAATAACGTGACAAGGTTCCCCTTAGTCGGGAAGCTGGTGACCTGCGTGGGTTCGCTCTAACTTTATAAGTTAGGGCACTGCGCTTGTACTAACTGAGTATCCATTCATGCCGGATCGTCTGCAACACGTTGTATATGCCTTGTGCCTGTCTCGTACGCAGTACGGTCCGGCACAAATAAAAAGGCTAGAGAGCGTGCTTCCTATTTTAGGTTGTGCGTTTCTCTTGGAAGATGCTGTATGGAAGACTACCGAATATATTCTTAAGACGACAGTATGCCCAGCGCGCAGTTTACGTGCTTAAACCGTGAGGGTATATTCGAAAACTTACACTCAATAATATGATATACAGAATTGATCCTATAAGTATGGTTCTTACAAAAAGACTTACAAAAATGATATGAAACTTACCCAGAATGAGATATGAAGTTGTGTGTTGGAGGAGAGAGGTTTACGGGGAACTTCGAACGGCCACGGTGGAGTTCGACGTGCTAGTTTGTGGGAAGCGTCGAACATCCACAAGACATATATAATATATATAATACGAACGATAAGTCTCGTCGTACGGTGTTGCGTCCCACCTACGACGGAGAACTTATAAAAATATCACTCAAATGTACAAAAATACTACTAAGATCCCTGGTTGATCCTGCCAGTAGTCATATGCTTGTCTCAAAGATTAAGCCATGCATGTCTCAGTACATGCTGCATTAAGGTGAAACCGCGAATGGCTCATTAAATCAGTTATGGTTTCTTGGATAGTAACCTAACTTTACTTGGATAACTGTGGTAATTCTAGAGCTAATACATGCAAACAGATTCCTTCCAGAGATGGTTGGAATACTTTTATTAGATCAAAACCAATCGGTGGCGGATGGCTCGTCCGTCCGTCAGTCGTTTGTTTTGGTGACTCTGAATAACTTTGTGCTGATCGTACGGTCATCTAGCACCGACGACGCATCTTTCAAATGTCTGCCTTATCAACTGTCGATGGTAGGCTCTGCGCCTACCATGGTTGTAACGGGTAACGGGGAATCAGGGTTCGATTCCGGAGAGGGAGCCTGAGAAACAGCTACCACATCCAAGGGAGGAAGCAGGCGCGCAAATTACCCACTCCCGGCACGTGGAGGTAGTGACGAAAAATAACGATACGGGACTCATCCGGGGCCTCGTAATCGGAATGAGTACACTTTAATTCCTTTAACGAGGACCAATTGGAGGGCAAGTCTGGTGCCAGCAGCCGCGGTAATTCCAGCTCCAATAGCGTATATTAAAGTTGTTGCGGTTAAGAAGCTCGTAGTTGAATTTGTGTACCACAGTGTCGGTTCACCGCTCGCGGTGTTTAACTGGCATTATGTGGTACGTCCTATCGGTGGGCTTAGCTCCTCGCGGGGCGGTCCAATATCCCATCGCGGTGCTCTTCACTGAGTGTCGAGGTGGGCCGATACGTTTACTTTGAACAAATTAGAGTGCTTAAAGCAGGCTACCTTCGCCTGAATACTGTGAGCATGAAATAATGGAATAGGACCTCGGTTCTCTTTTGTTGGTTTTCGGAGCCCCGAGGTAATGATTAATAGGGACAGATGGGGGCATTCGTATTGCGACGTTAGAGGTGAAATTCTTGGATCGTCGCAAGACGGACAGAAGCGAAATCATTTGCCAAAAATGTTTTCATTAATCGAGAACGAAAGTTAGAGGTTCGAAGACGATCAGATACCGCCCTAGTTCTAACCATAAACGATGCCAGCCAGCGATCCGCCGAAGTTCCTCCGATGACTCGGCGGGCATCTTCCGGGAAAACAAAGCTTTTGGGTTCCGGAGGAAGTATGGTTGCAAAGCTGAAACTTAAAAAAATTGACGCAATTAAGCCTGCGGCTTAATTTGACTCAACACGGGAAACCTCACCAGGCCCAGACACCGGAAGGATTGACAGATTGATAGCTCTTTCTTGATTCGGTGGGTGGTGGTGCATTGGCCGTTCTTAGTTGGTGGAGCGATTTGTCTGGTTAATTTCGATAACGAATGAGACTCTAGCTTGCTAAATAGACGTAACTTATGGTATCTCGAAGGCCCCCGGCTTCGGTCGGCGGGTTTTTACTATCAACGTACAAATAAATCTTCTTAGAGGAACAGGCGGCTTCTAGCCTCACGAGATTGAGCAATAACAGGTCTGTGATGCCCTTAGATGTTCTGGGCCGCACGCGCGCTACACTGAGGGAATCAGCGTGTTTTCCCTGGCCGAAAGGCCCGGGTAACCCGCTAAACCTCCTTCGTGCTAGGGATTGGGGCTTGCAATTATTCCCCATGAACGAGGAATTCCCAGTAAGCGCGAGTCATAAGCTCGCATTGATTACGTCCCTGCCCCTTGTACACACCGCCCATCACTACTACCGATTGAATGATTTAGTGATGTCTTCGGACTGGTGCGCGGCCAACGTGATAAGCATTGCCGATGTTACCGGGAAGATGACCAAACTTGATCATTTAGAGGAAGTAAAAGTCGTAACAAGGTTTCACAAGGAGAACCTGCGGAAGGATAATTAACGAAAGAATCATAAACACAAAGAATTTGACCAAACACAATATATGATGATGAGATGGGGTCGGTCAGGAGTCGCACTTCTCTTGTATCGACCCATAAAGTATATACGACGTACTCACAAGCTATATACTTTGACAAATATACTGGCTACGGAATTAATTTTTTTCTTATCGCTTTACTTGCTCCGTTAGCAGAGATAATTACAAGGAGGAGACAGACTCCTTCAGCTCTACGAAATTATACGAAGAAAAGGTGTGGCACTCTGTTACGTCGAGTAACACTCTCCTCCACGGGGTCACCCACCGCGGGCAGGCTAGCAACCAAATGTCCACATATTATCGCGTGTCACCTTCGATAATCTCACGGACCTATCCTTTTGTTTATTACGGAAACGTTCGTTTTGTCACATATGATGCTTTGGGTCGCTAGGTTTATTATGGGTCGTGTTTTTAACCGTCGCCCGCGGTCCGCCGGCGTCGTATACCCATAGTTTCACCTTCTCGACAAAAACATACAATGTATCGACGAGCGTATGGTTGCCGCCTTTTTTTTTTTTTTATGAGGAGGGGAAAATGCTGTTACGCATGCCCAGTGACCCACATCACTGGGTTATGTGGGACTCGGACGGATGTTGTTGCCATACCCACTAAAAACCCCTCCTCCTTCTTTTCCTTCTTCGAGGGCAGACAACCCCGGTAATACCGGTCGGCATTCATCAGGGTTGTCCTTTCTTGCCCCATTGTTTCTCCTTCTCTTCGGGCAGTTACTGCCCTCGTACTCTTCTCAGCCCGTGCAATACTAGGCTGATCTCCTTCTGAAAAACACCAACACCACACGGAGTTCCCAAGCGGTCACCCATCTTAGTACTATCCGTGCCCAACGTTGCTTAACTTTCGTGATCGAACGGGAACGAGTGCACTCAACGTGGTTTTTTCTAAAACGTTTATTTGCCAAGAATAATTTTTTTTTCTATACATTTTTTTTATTCATAATAAACATGAATTTTGGGTATAGTGTGTTAGGCAATAGTACCGATACGCGTCGGTACGACGTAGCCATGCTCTATTATGTGTAGTGTTTTTTCGGTTTTTGTGTTTATTTTTGTTTTTTTTGGGTTTAAATCGCAGTGGAGCGTGCTTTTGTGTATTCCTGTGTGTGTTGTATTTGTCCTGAAACTTGGCCGCAAAACAGGACTCTTCGGAGGTTTACTTTTGTGTGTTGTGGGAATTTGGGGGGGGAGTGGGATGGAAGGGTCGGGGAGGGGATGATAAATTGGATTATAAATTGGATTACTTACAATGAATACAGTATTTACAATTTACAGTATTTACATCTAGGTTACATAGTGGCAGAATTGGTTTTTGTAGAATTGGTGGTTTTCACTTATATTTTATTATGGGTTTGGAATCCACCAATATTTTTCTGTGTTTTTTCTGTGTTTGTCTATAGTGTCTTTTTGGGGGAGGGCCATGTTGTACCTCCACCTGGCGTCTGCGGTTTGTCCGTTTAAGTTTTCCTCGTATAGAATTGTCTTTATCCCTATTTTTCTTTTTATGTGGTAAATTATCGGGGTATTGTTTTGGTCTTGGAGGTAATTTTTTTCGTCTAGGTATAGGAACGCTTCTGGGGGGATGTAGCCTGTTGTCATTGTATTTTTGTAATATACTTCGTTTGGGTATAAGCCGCTGAAGATTAGGCTATTTTCTTTTATTTTTGACGCTTGTGCGAAGTGATTTCTTGCTAGTTTTAGTATGTGACAGTCAATGCGGTGAATGTTGGCTAGGTCGTAAATTTTTTTATTTTTTATAAATTTTTTATATCCGCTATGTTCGGATCTGTAAGCATTCTGGCAAGCTCTAATGCATTTTCTTTCGAAAACGCGAATTCTTTCCATTAGCGATGCTGTTATGTTGTACCAGATTGGGCAGCCGTATGTTATAATTGGTCTGATTAGCGTTTGATAACATAACGTTTTCACATTGTTCTTGAGATGTTTGGAGTAGAATAGTCTTTTTGCTCTCCAGAATGCTTTATTGGCCTTGGCGAGTTGGATTTCTATGTGTTGTTTATAGTTTAGTTTATCATCTATGTTTATGCCTAGATACTTTACGCAGTTTTTGTGTGGTATGATTGACTCTCCGGGTGCTTTTTCCTTTAATTGAAAATTTTTGCAGTGTTTTCTTTCTGCTGGGCCGATTTCACTGGTTTTGGGTTTGAACAATATGCTTTCGCATTTGTTTGCGTTGATTCTTAGTTTCCATGTGTGGTAGTAATCGTTGATTTTGTCGAAGAGTTCTTGGAGATCTGTTTTTATTGTTTTAGTTTTGCGGCCTGTTACGTAGATGATTAGGTCGTCTGCGAAGGCTATGGAGCGTTTATGGGTAGATTTATTCATGTCGAACAGGTTTAATACGTCACTGTTGTAGATGTTGAAAAGTAGTGGGGAGTTTACGGTTCCTTGTTGTAGTCCGTTATTTATGGGGAATTCTTTGTTCGATGTGTGAGGACCCTCGGTCATTAGGAATGTTCTATTTGTGATCATGTCCCATACTATTTTGATTAAGTGTCTCGGGAAGCTTTTTTTTATTAATTTATAAATGAGGCCTGTGGTCCAGACTGTGTCAAAGGCTTTTTCGAGATCTATTAAGCAGGCGGCTACTCGTTGTTTTGCGTTTAGTGCCCAGCAGATATCTGACGTAAGCTTGTTTGTCGCGTGTAGTGTGGAGTGTTTGTGTCGAAAGCCGAATTGGTTTTCTGGAATAATGTTTTTTTTTTGCAGAATGTAGTTAGTGGGTTGTTGATGACTGCTTCAAATACTTTGCTTATGTTTGGGAGGAGACTTATTGGTCGTAGGTTAGAGAGTGAAGATCCGTCTTTATTTTTTTTTGTGACTGCTATTAATTTGGCTTTTTTCCACTTTTTCGGGAAATATGCGTTGTTTAGCGCATTATTGAATAGTACTGTGTAGTACCATTTTATTTTGTTCGGTAGGTGCTTAAGTGAGATGTTTGGGATGCCATCGAAGCCGGAGGATTTTTTATTATTTAGTTTGGCGAAGATTTTGTTTAATTGGTTGTAATTTGTAAAGTAATTTATTTCTGTTTCTGGTTGTTTGGGGTTGTCTGAGGTGTTTTCGTTTGAGAACGTGCAGACTGTTTTGTTTAACATTATGTCTTGTTCAATTTCGTTTTTGAGTTTGTTCGTTTCTGCGATGATGATTCTGCTTAATTCTTCTCGGCCCATGTGTTCGTTTTGGGTGTGTGTTTTGGAGAAGTGGGTGCCTATGATGTCTAGTTTTTCTGTTGTTTTAGTTATTATGAAGTTGTTCTCGGTGTCTTTGCTGGTGTTGACTATCGCTATACCTGCTTCTTGGATGAGGGGAGCTTTCTCTGGGGGCAATTTGAGCGATGTGCTGGGTTTTGTTCTTTCGGTCTGAAGATTTGATTTATTTGTGGGAACATGTTGGCTGAATCGTTTTTGGAGATATTTTTTATTTTGTTTGTCCAGTAGAGGTTTATAGAGTTTGCGAATTCTTGTTTCTGTTGTAATTTTATTTTGTGTAGTAGGTATTTTAGGTATTCTAATTCCTCTCTTTTGTCGTAAGAGTAGTTGTATCTTATATTGTTTATTTTGGAGAGTATGTAGCTTTTGTCTCGTTGTAGTTCTTTTATTTTATTGTTGATATATGGATCGCAAGCGTTTTTTTGTTTGAAGGTTGGGACGGATTTTCGGAGTGCGCTTTGTATGTGTTTTTCGATTTCGTCTATGTATGTGTCGATTTGTCTGTTTGTTAGGTTGACGTTGTTGTAGATCTTTAGGTCGCATTTCTGATCGAGTAGCTTTTGGAATTTTTTCCAGTTTGTCTTTTTGTAGTTGTACTTGGGGGTTTCGGATTGTGTTTCGAGTGTTAGGAAGTCGGATGTGTTTTTGTTTATCTGTAAAAGTATGGCTTTATGGTCGCTGTCGTAGTCTAAGGTTTTGAGCGTATTATTTGGTCGAAGGTTTTGGATTTTTAGTCGTGTATCTGCTAGGCATATGTCCAGGTATGAGCCTCCTTTTGGGTAGGAGGGTAGATCGGAGCCGAAAAGGTTTGTTTTGTAGTGTATGCTTTTATTGTCCAGCCAGTTTCTGATGAAGTTTCCTCTCGTATTATTTAGTAAGTTTTTCCAGCTTGTGTGTTTTGCATTAAGGTCGCCGGCTATTAAGTAGTAGTTCTCTTGTTTGTCGAGCTGTAATAGTTTGAAGAGTTTGTTGAATTCGTCGTTAAATTCTATTTCGTTTCCGTAGGTTGCGTAGGCTGCAGTGATGAGTAAGTTTTCCTTTTTGTTTATTTTTATTTTTATGGTTGTCGTCTCCAGGGTTTTAAAACTTGTTATTTTGTCGTTTTGGATTTCTTTGAATTTCAGGGGGTTTTTTATGAGGATTGCCGTTCCTCCTCCTTGGATAGCCTTCGGTCTGTCGTGTCTTATCATGGAGTAGTTTTTGAAGGATACTTTGTGTTTTTTGTTCAATTTTGTTTCTGAGATGAGTACGATGTCGGGGGTTTCTTTGTTTATTAGGGTTAGCATACTGTATCTTTTTTGGTATGAGATTAGAGAGTTTGCATTTATTGCAATTATTTTCAGGTGTTTTAAGTTTAAGTTGGGTGTTTTATGCTGTGTTTGTAGGTTTGGAGGGTTTTGGTTAGTTGTCGTCTGTGATATCTAAGGCGTTAAAGATGGTGTTGAGCATGGCTTCGTGTGATGATATTGTATTTTTTATTTCGTTGAGTTGTTGTTGTTGTTGGTTTAGAGCTTGTATGATACTTTTTTTAAAATCTTCGAAGGCGTTTAATATTGTTTGTTGTGGGATAAACTCGGATGTAATTGGGTTTTGGTTGGCCCGCGGGTCTAGTTTTTGGTTTATTCTGTGTGGGGGGTTTTCGATTACCTGACTTGGCCTTGATTGTTGTTTGACTGCGTCCGAGAACTTTAGTTCTGGGGTGTATTTTCGGCTTATATGATCCAAACGCTTAATTTTTGTTTCTTTGTCTTTTTTAATTTTTTCTGAGAGTTTTTGGCGCAGCTCTCTAATTTTGGGGCACCCTTTGTACGACGCGGGGTGACCGTATTTTTTGCAGTTGACGCAGTATATTTTATCCCTGGTGATTGTGCCATCTTTTTTTATTTTGCACTCGCCTGGGCCGTGGGGCTCAGTGCATTTTACGCAGCGGTAGATTAGGTTGCAGTTTTGTGCTGTGTGGCCTAATCGTTGGCATTTGTGGCATTGGGTAATGTCATTTTTTCTTATTTTTTCCCACGATACTTTGTAGTAGCATAGTCTATTTATTTTTTGTAGTTTCCCGACGTTGCTATTGGGGGATACTTGTACTATGTAGATTGGGAGCAGTCTGTTATTTTCTCTTGATTTTCTTGTCGAGAAGCGCGACACTTTCGTGAACTGTATGTCTTCTATTTGTAATGCTTGTAGTTCGTCTAGAATTTCTGCCTCTGTGTAATTAATATCTAGTCCTTTTAGTAGGAACGTGTGTTGTTTTTGAGCTTTCGGTGTGTATGTGTAGAATGTTGTGTTTGTTGTGAACAGTAATTCTTTTGCTTTGATGTAATCATTTAGGTTATATAGGTATAGAGCGTGTTTGCCCGCGTGTATTCTGTTTATGTGAAAGTTTCTGATTTTGAGAGCGTCTTGTAAGAGAGTAATGGTGTCTTTTGGGTCTTGTAGGGTTATATTGATGGGTGGGGGCCTGTTACCTTTCGCGGTTGAGGGGGCGTCCTGTTGTTCTTCTGTAGGGTGGTTGGTGTGCTGTTCTTGGTGTGATTGTTCCCTCGGAATCTTTGTCGGAGGGGGTTGATCTTTTGAATTGGTCAGAAGAGAAGATTGATTTTGCGGTGTCGTCGGTCTCCTAGGTATGTCGAGGGGGCTGTTTGTCCGCGTGTCGTTTGATTTTTCTTTGGAGCGGGGTGTTTCCACTATGGATGTAGTTCTCCTGCATGCTTTGTTTCGCAATTCTTCGTTCTTCTTTTTTATGGTTTCCACGATCGCATTTTGTTTTGTTGTCGTTGTATGAGAGTGATTCTGTTGTTGTGGTGCGCTGGATTCCTGTAGCTGCAGTAATTCAAATCTGTTTTTTGTTGGGATCACTGGTGGTGAAGGACTTCTTGGTGATTTCATATTTTTGTTTTCTTTGACAGTGGTGTCATGTGCATTATTTTCTTCTTGGATTAGAACGGGCTCTTTTTCTATGTTTTCCGGGTTGTCTGGTAGTCTTTTGGACCTTCCAACTAGGTTTGGCTGTGGGTTGAGTTTCCGCGTTTTGTTCGCGGAAAGTTTTATGCTAATGTTGTTTTCTTTGTCCGTTTTTGGCGAGATTGTTTTTCTTTTAATGGCTTTTTTTGTTGGGCTTACGGCGGGTTCCGTTTTTTTGCTTTCGGCTTCATTATCGATGTCACCTATTTTTTCGTTTATTTTGTTTTATTTTATTATTATTTTTTTTTCCTCCTATTAATAGCGATGGTGTCACTGATCAATTTTCCACTTTCTGTCACTTTTTTTTTCCACTTGTATTTTTCTCTTCGTGAAGATTGCTTAGTTGACGCGCGCAATGATCGGGCCTGGGCCAGCTGTCCCTTGCTTTTGGGCTGAGAGGTCCGTCTAGCTCGGGGGTTCGCAGTCGACTGCACTCAACGTGGCTAGGGCGTTGACATGGTTGCCGCCTGACCGCGAGTTCCAGAAAGGTCGATGGCGGTTTGTTTATTTTCATAAGGACATCGACCTACGTGATCATCGGGAGTGCGGTGACCTGATCCTATGGTGGTGGGGGTTGTTTATCCGAAAGACAAAGAATCGGCCTAATATCGGCAGTCTAAAACGAAGACTCAATCTGAACAGTCGCATTCGGATAATCAACCTCATCAGTCGCAATCTACCATCCTAGCCGATCAGTCTCAGTCACAAACTCTCTTACGGTCGCCTACAAATCAGTCACACTGTACAAAATCGAACTCGCACTTTCTAGTGGTAACTTCCGCTACTTTTGAAAGAATACTCCTTTATACGTTGTAATTCTTATCCTGACTTAAATAAATTTAATTGTTCTACAACCGTAGAATAATTTGCATTCAGTTAATCACGCCGGTTATCCTAATCGAAACACGGGGAGCGACCACTTCGCGGCGTCGATTGATCGAATCGTAGCGGGAATTTACGACTCTCGCTGACGCGTTTCCTCGAGACCGCGTCTTTCCGTGAACGGTTGTAACACACTCTCTCTCGATCATCGGGATGAAGAGATATACAAATGCAAATACAAATACAAACACCAATGCAAATACAAACACACACACACATACACACACACACACACATTTAATTAAATAATTTTAATATAGTAATAAAATAATTTCATAATATGAGAATATTAATTTGTAATAGTAGAAATATTATTTTCAAAATAAAAATTAAATAAATTGAAATTTATCAACTTAAAGTAGATGTTTGTTAGATGTTAAGTTTTAAATAAAATTAGAGGGGAGATCGAATCTAAAAATTGAAATTTATATTAAAGTAATCAATTAGAAGCATCTATAGTTATCGAATAAAGAATTGTTGAAAAGGTTCATTATAATGTTTGTTTATATAAAATTTAAGTTTTAAATCTAATAATTTTAATATAGTAATAAAATAATTTAATAATTTGAGAATATTAATTTGTAGTAGTAGAAATATTATTTTCAAAATAAAAATTAAGTAAATTGAAATTTATCAACTTAAAGTAGATGTTTGTTAGATGTTAAGTTTTAAATAAAATTAGACGGGCGAATGAATCTAAAAATTTAAGTTTTAAATTTAATAATTTTAATATAGTAATAAACAATTTGATAATATGAGATTTTAAATTTGCAATAGTAGAAATATTATTTTCAAAATAAAAATTAAATAAATTAAAATTCATCAACTTAAAGTAGATGTTTGTTAGATGTTAAATTTTAAATAAAATTGGAGGGGCGATTGAATCTAAAAATTGAAATTTATATTAAAGTAATCAATTAGAAGCATCAATAGTTATCGAACAAAGAATTATTGAAAAAGGTACATTTTAATTTGTGCTTTTATAAAATTTAAGTTTTAAATTCAATAATTTAAATATAGTAATAAAATAATTTCATAATATGAGATTTTTAATTTGTAATAGTAGAAATATTATTTTCAAAATGAAAATTAAATAAATTAAAATTTATCAAGTTAAAGTAGATGTTTGTTAGATGGTAAATTTTAAATCAAATTAGAGGGTCGATTGAATCTATAAATTGAAATTTATATTAAAGCAATCAATTAGAAGCATCGATAGTTATCGTACAAAGAATTATTGAAAAAGGTTCATTATAATGTTTGTTTATATAAAATTTAAGTTTTAAATTGAATAATTTTAATATAGTAATAAAATAATTTCATAATATGAGAATTTTAATTTGTAATAGTAGAAATATTATTTTCAAAATAAAAATTAAATAAATTGAAATTTATCAACTTAAAGTAGATGTTTGTTAGATGTTAAGTTTTAAATAAAATTAGAGGCGCGAATGAATCTAAAAATTGAAATTTATATTAAAGTAAACAATTGGAAGCATCGATAGTTATCGAACAAAGAGTTATTGAAAAAGGTTCATTATAATGAGAGCTTTTATAAAATTTAAGTTTTTTGTTTAATAATTTTAATATAGTAATAAAATAATTTCATAATATGAGAATATTAATTTGTAACAGTAGAAATTTTATTTTCAAAATAAAAATTAAGTAAATTGAAATTTATCAACATAAAGTAGATGTTTATTAGATGTTAAGTTTTAAATAAAATTAGAGGGGAGATTGAATCTGAAAATTTAAGTTTTAAAGTTAATAATTTTAATATTAATAAAATAATTTCAAAATATGAGAATTTTAATTTGTAATAGTAGAAATATTATTTTAAAAATAAAAATTAAATAAATTAAAATTTATCAACTTAAGGTAGATGTTTGTTAGATGTTAAATTTTAAATAAAATGAGAGGGGAGATTGAATCTAAAAATTTAAGTTTTAAATCTAATAATTTTAATATAGTAATAAAATAATTTCATAATATGAGAATATTAATTTGTAATAGTAGAAATATTATTTTCAAAATAAAAATTAGATAAATTGAAATTTATAAACTTAAAGTAGATGTTTGTTAGATGTTATGTTTTAAATAAAATTAGAGGGGCGAATGAATCTAAAAATTGAAATTTATTTTAAAGTAATCTATTAGAAGCATCGATAGCTATCGAACAAAGAATTATTTAAAAAGGTTCATTATAATGATTGTTTATATAAAATTTAATTTTTAAATTCAGTAATTTTAATATACTAATAAAATAATTTCATAATATGGGACTTTTAATTTATAATAGTAAAAATATTATTTTCAAAATAAAAATTAAATAAATTAAAATTTATCAACTTAAGGTAGATGTTTGTTAGATGTTAAGTTTTAAATAAAATTAGAGGGGCGAATGAATCTAAAAATTTAAGTTTTAAATTTAATAATATTAATATAGTAATAAAATAATTTCATAATATGAGAACATTAATTTGTAATAGTAGAAGTATTATTTTCTAAATAAAAATTAAATAAATTGAAATTTATCGACTTAAAGTAGATGTTTGTTAGATGTTAAGATTTAAATAAAATTAGAGGGGAGATTGAATCTAAAAATTGAAATTTATATTAAAGTAAACAATTAGAAGCATCGATAGTTATCGAACAAAGAATTATTGAAAAAGGTTCATTATAGTGATTGTTTATATAAAATTTAAGTTTTAAATCTAATAATTTTAATATAGTAAATATATAATTTCATAATATGAGAATTTTAATTTGTAATAGTAGAAATATTATTTTCAAAATAAAAATTAAATAAATTAAAATTTATCAACTTAAAGTAGATGTTTGTAAGATGGTAAATTTTAAATCAAATTAGAGGGGCGATTGAATCTAAAAATTGAAATTTATATTAAAGTAATCAATTAGAAGCATCGATAGTTATCGAACAAAGAATTATTGAAAAAGTTTCATTATAATGATTGTTTATATAAAATTTAAGTTTAAAATTTTATAATATTAATATAGTAATAAAATAATTTCATAATATGAGAACATTAATTTATAATAGAAGAAATATTATTTTCAAAATAAAAATTAAATAAATTGAAATTTATCAACTTAAAGTAGATGTTTGTTAGATGTTAAGTTTTAAATAAAATTAGAGGGGAGATTGAATCTAAAAATTGAAATTTATATTAAAGTAAACAATTAGAAGCATCGATAGTTATCGAACAAAGAATTATTGAAAAAGGTTCATTACAGTGATTGTTTATATAAAATTTAAGTTTTAAATCTAATAATTTTAATATAGTAAAAATATAATTTCATAATATGAGAATTTTAATTTGTAATAGTAGAAATATTATTTTCAAAATAAAAATTAAATAAATTAAAATTTATCAACTTAAAGTAGATGTTTGTAAGATGGTAAATTTTAAATCAAATTAGAGGGGCGATTGAATCTAAAAATTGAAATTTATATTAAAGTAATCAATTAGAAGCATCGATAGTTATCGAACAAAGAATTATTGAAAAAGGTTCATTACAGTGATTGTTTATATAAAATTTAAGTTTTAAATTCAGTAATTTTAATATAGTAATAAAATAATTTCGTAATATAAGAATATTAAATTGTAGTAGTAGAAATATTATTTTCAAAATAAAAATTAAATAAATTGAAATTTATCAACTTAAAGTAGATGTTTGTTAGATGTTAAGTTTTAAATAAAATTAGAGGGCAGATTGAATCTAAAAATTGAAATTTATATTAAAGTAAACAATTAGAAGCATCGATAGTTATCGAACAAAGAATTATTGAAAAAGGTTCATTACAGTGATTGTTTATATAAAATTTAAGTTTTAAATCTAATAATTTTAATATAGTAAAAATATAATTTCATAATATGAGAATTTTAATTTGTAATAGTAGAAATATTATTTTCAGAATAAAAATTAAATAAATTGAAATTTATCAACTTAAAGTAGATGTTTGTGAGATGTTCAGTTTAAAATAAAATTAGAGGGGCGAATGAATCTAAAAATTGAAATTTATATTAAAGTAATCAATTAGAAGCATCGACAGTTATCGAACAGAGAATTATTGAAAAAGGTTCATTATAATGTTTGTTTATATAAAATTTAAGTTTTAAATTGAATAATTTTAATATAGTAATAAAATAATTTCATAATATGAGAATTTTAATTTGTAATAGTATATATATTATTTACAAAATAAAAATTAAATAAATTGAAATTTACCAACTTAAAGTAGATGTTTGTTAGATGTTAAGTTTTGAATAACATTAGAGCGGGGATTGAATCTAAACATTAAAATTTATAATAAAGTTAACAATTGGAAGCATCGATAGCTATCGAACAAAGAATTATTGAAAAAGGTTCATTATTATGTCTGTTTTTATGAAATTTAAGTTTCAAATTGAATAATTTTAATATAGTAATAAAATAATTTCATAATATGAGAATATTAATTTGTAGTAGTAGAAGTATTATTTTCAAAACAAAAATTAAATAAATTAAAAGTTATCAACTTAAAGTAGATGTTTGTTAGATGTTAAGTTTTAAATAAAATTAGAGGGGAGATTGAATCTAAAAATTGAAATTTATATTAAAGTAATCAGTTAGAAGCATCGATAGTTATCGAACAAAGAGTTATTGAAAAAGGTTCATTATAATGTGTGCTTTCATAAAATTTAAGTTTTAAAATTAATAATTTTAATATAGTAATAAAATAATTTCGTAATATGAGAATATTAATTTATAATAGTAGAAATATTATTTTCAAAATAAAAATTAAATAAATTAAAATTTATCAACTTAAGGTAGATGTTTGTTAGATGTTATGTTTTAAATAAAATTAGATGGGAGATTGAATGTAAAAATTTAAGTTCTAAATTTAGTAATTTTAATATAGTATTAAAGTAATTTCATAATATGAGATTTTTAATTTTTAATAGAAGAAATATTATTTTCTAAACAAAAATTAAATAAATTAAAATTTATCAACTTATGGTAGATGTTTGTTCGATGTTAAGTTTTAAATAAAATTAGAGGGGAGATTGAATCTAAAAATTTAAGTTTTAAATTTAATAATATTAATATAGTAATAAAATAATTTCATAATATGAGAATATTAATATGTGATAGTAGAAATATTATTTTCAAAATAAAAATTAAATAAATTGAAATTTATCAACTTAAAGTAGATGTTTGTTAGATGTTAAGTTTTTAATAAAATTAGAGGGGAGATTGAATCTAAAAATTGAAATTTATATTAAAGTAATCAATTAGAAGCATCGATAGTTATCGAACAAAGAATTATTGAAAAAGGTTCATTATAGTGATTGTTTATATAAAATTTAAGTTTTAAATTTAATAATATTAATATAGTAATAAAATAATTTCATAATATGAGAATATTAATTTGTGATAGTAGAAATATTATTTTCAAAATAAAAATTAAATAAATTGAAATTTATCAACTTAAAGTAGAAGTTTGTTAGATGTTAATTTTTAAATAAAATTAGAGGGGAGATTGAATCTAAAAATTGAAATTTATATTAAAGTAATCAATTAGAAGCATCCATAGTTATAGAACAAAGAATTATTGAAAAAGGTTCATTATAATGATTGTTTATATAAAATTTAAGTTTAAAATTTAATAATTTTAATATAGTAATAAAATAATTTCATAATATGTGAATTTTAATTTGTAATAGTAGAAATATTATTTTCAGAATAAAAATTAAATAAATTGAAATTTATCAACTTATTGTAGATGTTTGTTACATGTTAAGTTTTAAATAAAATTAGAGGGGAGATTGAATCTAAAAATTTAAGTTTTAAATTTAATAATATTAATATAGTAATAAAATAATTTCATAATATGAGAATATTAATATGTGATAGTAGAAATATTATTTTCAAAATAAAAATTAAATAAATTGAAATTTATCAACTTAAAGTAGATGTTTGTTAGATGTTAAGTTTTTAATAAAATTAGAGGGGAGATTGAATCTAAAAATTGAAATTTATATTAAAGTAATCAATTAGAAGCATCGATAGTTATCGAACAAAGAATTATTGAAAAAGGTTCATTATAGTGATTGTTTATATAAAATTTAAGTTTTAAATTTAATAATATTAATATAGTAATAAAATAATTTCATAATATGAGAATATTAATTTGTGATAGTAGAAATATTATTTTCAAAATAAAAATTAAATAAATTGAAATTTATCAACTTAAAGTAGAAGTTTGTTAGATGTTAATTTTTAAATAAAATTAGAGGGGAGATTGAATCTAAAAATTGAAATTTATATTAAAGTAATCAATTAGAAGCATCGATAGTTACCGAATAAAGAATTATTGAAAAAGGTTCATTATAATGATTGTTTATATAAAATTTAAGTTTTAAATTTAATAATTTTAATATAGTAATAAAATAATTTCATAATATGTGAATTTTAATTTGTAGTAGTAGAAATATTATCTTCAAAATAAAAATTAAATAAATTGAAATTTATCAACTTAAAGTAGATGTTTGTTAGATGTTAAGTTTTAAATAAAATTAGAGGGGAGATCGAATCTAAAAATTGAAATTTATATTAAAGTAATCAATTAGAAGCATCTATAGTTATCGAATAAAGAATTGTTGAAAAGGTTCAATATAATGTTTGTTTATATAAAATTTAAGTTTTAAATCTAATAATTTTAATATAGTAATAAAATAATTTAATAATTTGAGAATATTAATTTGTAGTAGTAGAAATATTATTTTCAAAATAAAAATTAAGTAAATTGAAATTTATCAACTTAAAGTAGATGTTTGTTAGATGTTAAGTTTTAAATAAAATTAGACGGGCGAATGAATCTAAAAATTTAAGTTTTAAATTTAATAATTTTAATATAGTAATAAACAATTTGATAATATGAGATTTTAAATTTGCAATAGTAGAAATATTATTTTCAAAATAAAAATTAAATAAATTAAAATTCATCAACTTAAAGTAGATGTTTGTTAGATGTTAAATTTTAAATAAAATTGGAGGGGCGAATGAATCTAAAAATTGAAATTTATATTAAAGTAATCAATTAGAAGCATCAATAGTTATCGAACAAAGAATTATTGAAAAAGGTACATTTTAATTTGTGCTTTTATAAAATTTAAGTTTTAAATTCAATAATTTAAATATAGTAATAAAATAATTTCATAATATGAGATTTTTAATTTGTAATAGTAGAAATATTATTTTCAAAATGAAAATTAAATAAATTAAAATTTATCAAGTTAAAGTAGATGTTTGTTAGATGGTAAATTTTAAATCAAATTAGAGGGTCGATTGAATCTATAAATTGAAATTTATATTAAAGCAATCAATTAGAAGCATCGATAGTTATCGTACAAAGAATTATTGAAAAAGGTTCATTATAATGTTCGTTTATATAAAATTTAAGTTTTAAATTGAATAATTTTAATATAGTAATAAAATAATTTCATAATATGAGAATTTTAATTTGTAATAGTAGAAATATTATTTTCAAAATAAAAATTAAATAAATTGAAATTTATCAACTTAAAGTAGATGTTTGTTAGATGTTAAGTTTTAAATAAAATTAGAGGCGCGAATGAATCTAAAAATTGAAATTTATATTAAAGTAAACAATTGGAAGCATCGATAGTTATCGAACAAAGAGTTATTGAAAAAGGTTCATTATAATGAGAGCTTTTATAAAATTTAAGTTTTTTGTTTAATAATTTTAATATAGTAATAAAATAATTTCATAATATGAGAATATTAATTTGTAACAGTAGAAATTTTATTTTCAAAATAAAAATTAAGTAAATTGAAATTTATCAACATAAAGTAGATGTTTATTAGATGTTAAGTTTTAAATAAAATTAGAGGGGAGATTGAATCTGAAAATTTAAGTTTTAAAGTTAATAATTTTAATATTAATAAAATAATTTCAAAATATGAGAATTTTAATTTGTAATAGTAGAAATATTATTTTAAAAATAAAAATTAAATAAATTAAAATTTATCAACTTAAGGTAGATGTTTGTTAGGTGTTAAATTTTAAATAAAATGAGAGGGGAGATTGAATCTAAAAATTTAAGTTTTAAATCTAATAATTTTAATATAGTAATAAAGTAATTTCATAATATGAGAATATTAATTTGTAATTGTAGAAATATTATTTTCAAAATAAAAATTAGATAAATTGAAATTTATAAACATAAAGTAGATGTTTGTTAGATGTTATGTTTTAAATAAAATTAGAGGGGCGAATGAATCTAAAAATTGAAATTTATTTTAAAGTAATCTATTAGAAGCATCGATAGCTATCGAACAAAGAATTATTTAAAAAGGTTCATTATAATGATTGTTTATATAAAATTTAATTTTTAAATTCAGTAATTTTAATATACTAATAAAATAATTTCATAATATGGGACTTTTAATTTATAATAGTAAAAATATTATTTTCAAAATAAAAATTAAATAAATTAAAATTTATCAACTTAAGGTAGATGTTTGTTAGATGTTAAGTTTTAAATAAAATTAGAGGGGCGAATGAATCTAAAAATTGAAATTTATATTAAAGTAATCAGTAAGAAGCATCGATAGGTATCGATCAAAGAGTTATTGAAAAAGGTTCATTATAATGTGTGCTTTTATAAAATATAAGTTTTAAATTTAATAATTTTAATATAGTAATAAACAATTTGATAATATGAGATTTTAAATTTGTAATAGTAGAAATATTATTTTCAAAATAAAAATTAGATAAATTGAAATTTATAAACTTAAAGTAGATGTTTGTTAGATGTTATGTTTTAAATAAAATTAGAGGGGCGAATGAATCTAAAAATTGAAATTTATTTTAAAGTAATCTATTAGAAGCATCGATAGTTATCGAACAAAGAATTATTTAAAAAGGTTCATTATAATGATTGTTTATATAAAATTTAATTTTTAAATTCAGTAATTTTAATATACTAATAAAATAATTTCATAATATGGGACTTTTAATTTATAATAGTAAAAATATTATTTTCAAAATAAAAATTAAATAAATTAAAATTTATCAACTTAAGGTAGATGTTTGTTAGATGTTAAGTTTTAAATAAAATTAGAGGGGCGAATGAATCTAAAAATTTAAGTTTTAAATTTAATAATATTAATATAGTAATAAAATAATTTCATAATATGAGAACATTAATTTGTAATAGTAGAAGTATTATTTTCTAAATAAAAATTAAATAAATTGAAATTTATCGACTTAAAGTAGATGTTTGTAAGATGGTAAATTTTAAATCAAATTAGAGGGGCGATTGAATCTAAAAATTGAAATTTATATTAAAGTAATCAATTAGAAGCATCGATAGTTATCGAACAAAGAATTATTGAAAAAGTTTCATTATAATGATTGTTTATATAAAATTTAAGTTTAAAATTTTATAATATTAATATAGTAATAAAATAATTTCATAATATGAGAACATTAAGTTATAATAGAAGAAATATTATTTTCAAAATAAAAATTAAATAAATTGAAATTTATCAACTTAAAGTAGATGTTTGTTAGATGTTAAGTTTTAAATAAAATTAGAGGGGAGATTGAATCTAAAAATTGAAATTTATATTAAAGTAAACAATTAGAAGCATCGATAGTTATCGAACAAAGAATTATTGAAAAAGGTTCATTACAGTGATTGTTTATATAAAATTTAAGTTTTAAATCTAATAATTTTAATATAGTAAAAATATAATTTCATAATATGAGAATTTTAATTTGTAATAGTAGAAATATTATTTTCAAAATAAAAATTAAATAAATTAAAATTTATCAACTTAAAGTAGATGTTTGTAAGATGGTAAATTTTAAATCAAATTAGAGGGGCGATTGAATCTAAAAATTGAAATTTATATTAAAGTAATCAATTAGAAGCATCGATAGTTATCGAACAAAGAATTATTGAAAAAGGTTCATTACAGTGATTGTTTATATAAAATTTAAGTTTTAAATTCAGTAATTTTAATATAGTAATAAAATAATTTCGTAATATAAGAATATTAAATTGTAGTGGTAGAAATATTATTTTCAAAATAAAAATTAAATAAATTGAAATTTATCAACTTAAAGTAGATGTTTGTTAGATGTTAAGTTTTAAATAAAATTAGAGGGCAGATTGAATCTAAAAATTGAAATTTATATTAAAGTAAACAATTAGAAGCATCGATAGTTATCGAACCACAGAATTATTGAAAAAGGTTCATTACAGTGATTGTTTATATAAAATTTAAGTTTTAAATCTAATAATTTTAATATAGTAAAAATATAATTTCATAATATGAGAATTTTAATTTGTAATAGTAGAAATATTATTTTCAGAATAAAAATTAAATAAATTGAAATTTATCAACTTAAAGTAGATGTTTGTGAGATGTTCAGTTTAAAATAAAATTAGAGGGGCGAATGAATCTAAAAATTGAAATTTATATTAAAGTAATCAATTAGAAGCATCGACAGTTATCGAACAGAGAATTATTGAAAAAGGTTCATTATAATGTTTGTTTATATAAAATTTAAGTTTTAAATTGTATAATTTTAATATAGTAATAAAATAATTTCATAATATGAGAATTTTAATTTGTAATAGTATATATATTATTTACAAAATAAAAATTAAATAAATTGAAATTTACCAATTTAAAGTAGATGTTTGTTAGATGTTAAGTTTTGAATAACATTAGAGCGGGGATTGAATCTAAACATTAAAATTTATAATAAAGTTAACAATTGGAAGCATCGATAGCTATCGAACAAAGAATTATTGAAAAAGGTTCATTATTATGTCTGTTTTTATGAAATTTAAGTTTCAAATTGAATAGTTTTAATATAGTAATAAAATAATTTCATAATATGAGAATATTAATTTGTAGTAGTAGAAGTATTATTTTCAAAACAAAAATTAAATAAATTAAAAGTTATCAACTTAAAGTAGATGTTTGTTAGATGTTAAGTTTTAAATAAAATTAGAGGGGAGATTGAATCTAAAAATTGAAATTTATATTAAAGTAATCAGTTAGAAGCATCGATAGTTATCGAACAAAGAGTTATTGAAAAAGGTTCATTATAATGTGTGCTTTCATAAAATTTAAGTTTTAAAATTAATAATTTTAATATAGTAATAAAATAATTTCGTAATATGAGAATATTAATTTGTAATAGTAGAAATATTATTTTCAAAATAAAAATTAAATAAATTAAAATTTATCAACTTAAGGTAGATGTTTGTTAGATGTTATGTTTTAAATAAAATTAGATGGGAGATTGAATGTAAAAATTTAAGTTCTAAATTTAGTAATTTTAATATAGTATTAAAGTAATTTCATAATATGAGATTTTTAATTTTTAATAGAAGAAATATTATTTTCTAAACAAAAATTAAATAAATTAAAATTTATCAACTTAAGGTAGATGTTTGTTCGATGTTAAGTTTTAAATAAAATTAGAGGGGAGATTGAATCTAAAAATTTAAGTTTTAAATTTAATAATATTAATATAGTAATAAAATAATTTCATAATATGAGAATATTAATATGTGATAGTAGAAATATTATTTTCAAAATAAAAATTAAATAAATTGAAATTTATCAACTTAAAGTAGATGTTTGTTAGATGTTAAGTTTTTAATAAAATTAGAGGGGAGATTGAATCTAAAAATTGAAATTTATATTAAAGTAATCAATTAGAAGCATCGATAGTTATCGAACAAAGAATTATTGAAAAAGGTTCATTATAGTGATTGTTTATATAAAATTTAAGTTTTAAATTTAATAATATTAATATAGTAATAAGATAATTTCATAATATGAGAATATTAATTTGTGATAGTAGAAATATTATTTTCAAAATAAAAATTAAATAAATTGAAATTTATCAACTTAAAGTAGAAGTTTGTTAGATGTTAATTTTTAAATAAAATTAGAGGGGAGATTGAATCTAAAAATTGAAATTTATATTAAAGTAATCAATTAGAAGCATCAATAGTTACCGAATAAAGAATTATTGAAAAAGGTTCATTATAATGATTGTTTATATAAAATTTAAGTTTTAAATTTAATAATTTTAATATAGTAATAAAATAATTTCATAATATGTGAATTTTAATTTGTAATAGTAGAAATATTATCTTCAAAATAAAAATTAAATAAATTGAAATTTATCAACTTAAAGTAGATGTTTGTTACATGTTAAGTTTTAAATAAAATTAGAGGGGAGATTGAATCTAAAAATTTATGTTTTAAATTTAATAATATTAATATAGTAATAAAATAATTTCATAATATGAGAACATTAATTTGTAATAGTAGAAATATTATTTTCTAAATAAAAATTAAATAAATTGAAATTTATCAACTTAAAGTAGATGTTTGTTAGATGTTAAGATTTAAATAAAATTAGAGGGGAGATTGAATCTAAAAATTGAAATTTATATTAAAGTAATCAATTGGAAGCATCCATAGTTATAGAACAAAGAATTATTGAAAAAGGTTCATTATAATGATTGTTTATATAAAATTTAAGTTTTAAATTTAATAATTTTAATATCGTAATAAAATAACTTCATAATATGAGAATATTAATTTGTAATAGTAGAAATATTATTTTCAAAATAAAAATTAAATAAATTAAAATTTATCAACTTAAGGTAGATGTTTGTTCGATGTTAAATTTTAAATAAAATTAGAGGGGAGATTGAATCTAAAAATTTAAGTTTTAAATGTAGTAATTTTAATATAGTAATAACATAATTTCATAACATGAGTATTTTAATTGGTAATATTAGAAATATTATTTTCAAAATAAAAATTAAATAAATTAAAATTTATCAACTTAAACTAGATGTTTGTTAGATGGAGAATTTTAAATAAAATGACAGAGGAGATTGAATCTAAAAATTGAAATTTATATTAAAGGAATCAATTAGAAGCATCGATAGTTATCGAACAAAGAGTTATTGAAAAAGGTTCATTATAATGACTGTTTATATAAAATTCAAGTTTTAAATTCAGTAATTTTAATATAGTAATAAAATAATTTCATAATATGAGAATATTAATTTGTAATAGTAGAAATATTATTTTTAAAATAAAAATTAAATAAATTGAAATTTATCAACTTAAAGTAGATGTTTGTTAGATGTTAAGTTTTAAATAACATTAGAGGGGAGATTGAATTTAAAAATTGAAATTTATATTAAAGTAATAAATTAGAAGCATCGATAGTTGTCGAACAAAGAATTATTGAAAAAGTTTCATTATAATGATATTTTATATAAAATTTAAGTTTGAAATCCAGTAATTTTAATATAGTAATAAAATAATTTCATAATATGAGAATATTAATTTGTAATAGTAGAAATATTATTTTCAAAATAGAAATTAAATAAATTGAAATTTATCAACTTAAAGTAGATGTTTGTTATATGTTAGGTTTTAAATAAAATGAGAGGGGAGATTGAATCTAAAAATTTAAGTTTTAAATTTAATAATATTAATATAGTAATAATATAATTTCATAATATGAGAATTTTGATTTGTAATAGTAGAAATATTATTTTCCAAATAAATATTAAATAAATTAAAATTTATCAACTTAAGGTAGATGTTTGTTCGATGTTAAATTTTAAATAAAATTAGAGGGGACATTGAATCTAAAAATTTAAGTTTTAAATGTAATAATTTTAATATAGTAATAACATAATTTCATAACATGAGTATTTTAATTGGTAATATTAGAAATATTATTTTCAAAATAAAAATTAAATAAATTAAAATTTATCAACTTAAACTAGATGTTTGTTAGATGGAAAATTTTAAATAAAATGACAGAGGAGATTGAATCTAAAAATTGAAATTTATATTAAAGGAATCAATTAGAAGCATCGATAGTTATCGAACAAAGAATTATTGAAAAGGTTCATTTTAATGATTAATTATATAAAATTTTAGTTTTAAATTCAGTAATTTTAATATAGTAATAAAATAATTTCATAATATGGGAATATTAATTTGTAATAGTTGAAATAAAATTTTCAAAATAAAAATGTAATAAATTGAAATTTATCAACTGAAAGTAGATGTTTGTTAGATGTTAGGTTTTAAATAAAATTAGAGGGGAGATTCAATCTAAAAATTTAAGTTTTAAAATTAATAATTCTAATACAGTAATAAAATAATTTCATAATATGAGAATTTTAATTTGTAATAGTAGAAATATTATTTTCAAAATAAAAATTAGATAAATAAAAATTTATCAACTTAGAGTAGATGTTTGTTAGATGTTATGTTTTAAATAAAATTAGAGGGCCGATTGAATCTAAAAATTGAAATTTATATTAAAGTAAACAATTAGAAGCATCGATAGTTATCGAACAAAGAATTATTGAAAAAGGTTCATTACAGTGATTGTTTATATAAAATTTAAGTTTTAAATTTAATAATTTTAATATAGTAATAAAATAATTTCATAATATGAGAATTTTAATTTGTAGTAGTACAAATATTATTTTCGAAATAAAAATTAAATAAATTAAAATTTAACAACTTAAAGTAGATGTTTGTTAGATGCTAAGTTTTAAATATAATTAGAGGGGAGATTGAATCTAAAAATTGAAATTTATATTAAAGTAAACAATTACAAGCATCGATAGTTATCGAACCAAGAATTATTGAAAAAGGTTCATTATAATCTTTGTTTTTGTAAAAATTAAGTTTTAATTTTAATAATTTTAATATAGTAATAAAACAATTTCATAATATGAGAATTTTAATTTGCAACAGTGAAATATTATTTTCAAAATAAAAATTAAATAAATTGAAATTTATCAACTTAAAGTAGATGTTTGTTAAATGTTGTGTTTTAAATAAAATTAGAGGGGTGACTGAATCTAAAAATTGAAATTTATATTAAAGCCAACATTTAGAATCATCGACAGTTATCGTAGAAAGAATTATGCAAAAAGGTTCATTATAATGTTTGTTTTTATAAAATTTAAGTTTTAAATTTAATAATTGTAATATAGTAATAAAATAATTTCATAATATGAGAATTTTAATTTCTAGTAGTACAAATATTATTTTCGAAATAAAAATTAAATAAATTAAAATTTACCAACTTAAAGTAGATGTTTGTTAGATGTTGTGTTTTAAATAAAATTAGGGGGGAGATTGAATCTAAAAATTGAAATTTATGTTAAAGTAAATAATTAGAAGCATCGATAGTTATCGAACAAAGAATTATTCAAAAAGGTTCATTATAATGTTTGTTTTTATAAAATTTAAGTTTTAAATTTAATAATTTTAATATAGTAATCAAACAATTTCAAAATATGAGAATTTTAATTTGCAACAGTGAAATATTAATTTCAAAATAAAAATTCAATAAATTAAAATTTATCAACTTAAATTAGATGTTTGTTAGATGTTAAGTTTTAAATAAAATTAGAGCGGAGATTGAATCTAAAAATTGAAGTTTATATTAAAGTAAACAATTAAAAGCATCGATAGTTATCGAACAAAGAATTATTGTAAAAGGTTCATTATAAAGTTTGTTTTTATAAAATATCAGTTTTAAATTTAATAATTTTAATATAGTAATAACGTAATTTCATAATATGATAATTTTAATTTGTAATAGTAGAAATATTATTTTCAAAATAAAAATTCAATAAATTAAAATTTATCAAATTATAGTAGATTTCTGTTAGATGTTACATTTTAAATAAAATTAGAGGGGAGATTGAATCTAAAAGCTGAAATTTATATTAAAGTAAACAATTAGAAGCATCGATAGTTATCGAACAAAGAATTATTGAAAAAGGTTTATTATAATGTTTCTTTTATAAAATTTAAGTTTTAATTTTAATAATTTTAATATAGTAATAAAATAATTTCATAATATGAGAATTTTAATTTGTTATAGGGGAAATATTATTTTCAAAATAAAAATTAAATAAATTAAAATTTATCAACTTAAGGTAGATGTTTGTTCGATGTTAAATTTTAAATAAAATTAGAGGGGACATTGAATCTAAAAATTTAAGTTTTAAATGTAATAATTTTAATATAGTAATAACATAATTTCATAACATGAGTATTTTAATTGGTAATATTAGAAATATTATTTTCAAAATAAAAATTAAATAAATTAAAATTTATCAACTTAAACTAGATGTTTGTTAGATGGAAAATTTTAAATAAAATGACAGAGGAGATTGAATCTAAAAATTGAAATTTATATTAAAGGAATCAATTAGAAGCATCGATAGTTATCGAACAAAGAATTATTGAAAAGGTTCATTTTAATGATTAATTATATAAAATTTTAGTTTTAAATTCAGTAATTTTAATATAGTAATAAAATAATTTCATAATATGGGAATATTAATTTGTAATAGTTGAAATAAAATTTTCAAAATAAAAATGTAATAAATTGAAATTTATCAACTGAAAGTAGATGTTTGTTAGATGTTAGGTTTTAAATAAAATTAGAGGGGAGATTCAATCTAAAAATTTAAGTTTTAAAATTAATAATTCTAATACAGTAATAAAATAATTTCATAATATGAGAATTTTAATTTGTAATAGTAGAAATATTATTTTCAAAATAAAAATTAGATAAATAAAAATTTATCAACTTAGAGTAGATGTTTGTTAGATGTTATGTTTTAAATAAAATTAGAGGGCCGATTGAATCTAAAAATTGAAATTTATATTAAAGTAAACAATTAGAAGCATCGATAGTTATCGAACAAAGAATTATTGAAAAAGGTTCATTATAATGACTGTTTATATAAAATTCAAGTTTTAAATTCAGTAATTTTAATATAGTAATAAAATAATTTCATAATATGAGAATATTAATTTGTAATAGTAGAAATATTATTTTTAAAATAAAAATTAAATAAATTGAAATTTATCAACTTAAAATAGATGTTTGTTAGATGTTAAGTTTTAAATAAAATTAGAGGGGAGATTGAATCTAAAAATTTAAGTTTTAAATTTAATAATTTTAATATAGTAATAAAATAATTTCATAATATGAGAATTTTAATTTGTAGTAGTACAAATATTATTTTCGAAATAAAAATTAAATAAATTAAAATTTAACAACTTAAAGTAGATGTTTGTTAGATGCTAAGTTTTAAATATAATTAGAGGGGAGATTGAATCTAAAAATTGAAATTTATATTAAAGTAAACAATTACAAGCATCGATAGTTATCGAACCAAGAATTATTGAAAAAGGTTCATTATAATCTTTGTTTTTGTAAAAATTAAGTTTTAATTTTAATAATTTTAATATAGTAATAAAACAATTTCATAATATGAGAATTTTAATTTGCAACAGTGAAATATTATTTTCAAAATAAAAATTAAATAAATTGAAATTTATCAACTTAAAGTAGATGTTTGTTAAATGTTGTGTTTTAAATAAAATTAGAGGGGTGACTGAATCTAAAAATTGAAATTTATATTAAAGCCAACATTTAGAATCATCGACAGTTATCGTAGAAAGAATTATGCAAAAAGGTTCATTATAATGTTTGTTTTTATAAAATTTAAGTTTTAAATTTAATAATTGTAATATAGTAATAAAATAATTTCATAATATGAGAATTTTAATTTCTAGTAGTACAAATATTATTTTCGAAATAAAAATTAAATAAATTAAAATTTACCAACTTAAAGTAGATGTTTGTTAGATGTTGTGTTTTAAATAAAATTAGGGGGGAGATTGAATCTAAAAATTGAAATTTATGTTAAAGTAAATAATTAGAAGCATCGATAGTTATCGAACAAAGAATTATTCAAAAAGGTTCATTATAATGTTTGTTTTTATAAAATTTAAGTTTTAAATTTAATAATTTTAATATAGTAATCAAACAATTTCAAAATATGAGAATTTTAATTTGCAACAGTGAAATATTAATTTCAAAATAAAAATTCAATAAATTAAAATTTATCAACTTAAATTAGATGTTTGTTAGATGTTAAGTTTTAAATAAAATTAGAGCGGAGATTGAATCTAAAAATTGAAGTTTATATTAAAGTAAACAATTAAAAGCATCGATAGTTATCGAACAAAGAATTATTGTAAAAGGTTCATTATAAAGTTTGTTTTTATAAAATATCAGTTTTAAATTTAATAATTTTAATATAGTAATAACGTAATTTCATAATATGATAATTTTAATTTGTAATAGTAGAAATATTATTTTCAAAATAAAAATTCAATAAATTAAAATTTATCAAATTATAGTAGATTTCTGTTAGATGTTACATTTTAAATAAAATTAGAGGGGAGATTGAATCTAAAAGCTGAAATTTATATTAAAGTAAACAATTAGAAGCATCGATAGTTATCGAACAAAGAATTATTGAAAAAGGTTTATTATAATGTTTCTTTTATAAAATTTAAGTTTTAATTTTAATAATTTTAATATAGTAATAAAATAATTTCATAATATGAGAATTTTAATTTGTTATAGGGGAAATATTATTTTCAAAATAAAAATTAAATAAGTTAAAATTTATCAACTTAAAGTAGATGTTTGTTAGATGTTAAGTTTTAAATAAAATTAGAGGGGAGATTGAATCTAAAAATTGAAATTTATATTAAAGTAAACAATTACAAGCATCGATAGTTATCGAACCAAGAATTATTGAAAATGGTTCATTATAATCTTTGTTTTTATAAAATTTAAGTTTTAAATTTAATAATTGTAATATAGTAATAAAACAATTTCATAATATGAGAATTTTAATTTGTAGTAGTACAAATATTATTTTCGAAATAAAAATTATATAAATTAAAATTTACCAACTTAAAGTAGATGTTTGTCAGATGTTAAGTTTTAAATAAAATTAGAGGGAGGATTGAATCTAAAAATTGAAATTTATATTAAAGTGAACAATTAGAAGCATCGATAGTTATCGAACAAGGAATTATTGAAAAGGGTTCATTATACTGTTTGCTTTTATAAAATTTAAGTTTTAAATTTAACAGGTTTAATATAGTAATAAAATAATTCCATAATATGAGAATTTAAATTTGTAGTAGTACAAATATTATTTTCGAAATAAAAATTAAATAAATTAAAATTTCCCAACTTAAAGTAGATTTTTGTTACATGTTAAGTTTTAAATAGAATTACAGGGGAGATTGAGTCTAAAAATTGAAATTTATATTAAAGCCAACAATTAGAAGCATCGACAGTTATCGAACAAAGAATTATTCAAAAAGGTTCATTATAATGTTTGTTTTTATAAAATTTAAGTTTTAAATTTAATAATTGTAATATAGTAATAAAATAATTTCATAATACGAGAATTTTAATTTGTAGTAGTACAAATATTATTTTCGAAATAAAAATTAAATAAATTAAAATTTATCAACTTAAAGTAGATTTTTCTCGGATGTTAAGTTTTAAATAAAATTACAGGGGAGATTGAATCTAAAAATTTAAATTTATATTAAAGTAAACAATTGGAAGCATCGATAGTTATCGAACGAAGAATTTTTGAAAAAGGTTCATTATAATGTTTGTTTTTACAAAAATTAAGTTTTAATTTTAATAATTTTAATATAGTAATAAAGTAATTTCATAATATGAGAATTTTAATTTGTAATAGTAGAAATATTATTTTAAAAATAAAAATTAAATAAATTAAAATTTATTAACTTAAAGTTGATGTTTTGTTAGAAGTAAAGTTTTAAATAAAATTAGAGGGGAGATTGAATCTAAAAAATGAAATTTATATTAAAGTAAACAATTAGAAGCATCGATAGTTATCGAACAAAGAATTATTGAAAAGGGTTCATTATTCTGTTTGCTTTTATAAAATTTAAGCTTTAAATTTAACAAGTTTAATGTAGTAATAAAATAATTTCATAATATGAGAATTTTAATTTGTAATAGTAGAAATATTATTTTCAAAATAAATTTAAATAAATTAAAATTTATCAACTTAAAGTAGATGTTTGTCAGATGTTCAGTTTGAAATAAAATTAGAGGGGAGATTGAATTTAAAAATTTAAGTCTTAAATTTAATAATTTTAATATAGTAATAAAATAATTTCATAATATGCGAATTTTAATTGGTAATAGTAGAAATATTATTTTCAAAATAAAAATTAAATAAATTAAAATTTATCAACTTAAAGTAGATGTTTGTCAGATGTTAAGATTTAAATAAAATTAGAGGGGAGATTGAATCTAAAAATTGAAATTTGTATTAAAGTAAACAATTAGAAGCATCAATAGTTATCGAACAAAGAATTATTGAAAAGGGTTCATTATTCTGTTTGCTTTTATAAAATTTAAGTTTTAAATTTAACAAGTTTAATATAGTAATAAAATAATTCCATAATATGAGAATTTAAATTTGTAGTAGTTGAAATATCATTTTCAAAATAGATATTAAATAAATTAAAATTTATCAACTTAAAGTAGATGTTTGATAAATGTTAAGTTTTAAATAAAATTAGAGTGGAGATTGAATTTAGAAATTTAAGTTTCAAATTTAATAATTTTAATATAGTAATAAAATAATTTCATGATATGAGAATTTTAATTGGTAATCGCAGAAATATTATTTTCAAAATGAAAATTAAGTTAATTAAAATTTATCAACTTAAAGTATATGTTTGTTAGATGTTAAGTTTTAAATAAAATTAGAGGGGAGATTGAATCTAAAAATTGAAATTTATATTAAAGTAAACAATTACAAGCATCGATAGTTATCGAACCAAGATTTATTGAAAATGGTTCATTATAATCTTTGTTTTTATAAAATTTAAGTTTTAAATTTAATAATTGTAATATAGTAATAAAACAATTTCATAATATGAGAATTTTAATTTGTAGTAGTACAAATATTATTTTCGAAATAAAAATTAAATAAATTAAAATTTACCAACTTAAAGTAGATGTTTGTCAGATGTTAAGTTTTAAATAACATCAGAGGGGAGATTGAATCTAAAAATTGGAAATTATATTAAAGTAAACAATTAGAAGCATCGACAGTTATCGAACAAAGAATTATTGAAAAAGTTTCATTATAATGTTTGTTTTTATAAGAATTAAGTTTTGAATTTATTAATTTTAATATAGTAGTAATATAATTTCGTAATATGAGAATTTTAATTTGTAGTAGAACGAATATTATTTTCAAAATACGAATTAAATAAATTAAAATTTATCAACTTAAGTAGATGTTTGTTAGATGTTGTGTTTTAAATAAAATTAGAGGGGAGACTGAATCTATAAATTGAAATTTTTATTAAAGCCAGCTATTAGAAGCATCGACAGATCTCGAACAAAGAATTATTCAAAAAGGTTCATTATAATGTTTGTTTTTTTAAAATTTAAGTTTCAAATTTAATAATTGTAATATAGCACTAAAATAATTTCATAATATGAGAATTATAATTTGTAGTAGTACAAATATTATTTTCGAAATAAAAATTAAATAAATTAAAATTTATTAACTTAAAGTTGATGTTTTGTTAGAAGTAAAGTTTTAAATAAAATTAGAGGGGAGATTGAATCTAAAAAATGAAATTTATATTAAAGTAAACAATTAGAAGCATCGATAGTTATCGAACAAAGAATTATTGAAAAGGGTTCATTATTCTGTTTGCTTTTATAAAATTTAAGCTTTAAATTTAACAAGTTTAATATAGTAATAAAATAATTTCATAATATGAGAATTTTGATTTGTAATAGTAGAAATATTATTTTCAAAATAAATTTAAATAAATTAAAATTTATCAACTTAAAGTAGATGTTTGTCAGATGTTCAGTTTGAAATAAAATTAGAGGGGAGATTGAATTTAAAAATTTAAGTCTTAAATTTAATAATTTTAATATAGTAATAAAATAATTTCATAATATGCGAATTTTAATTGGTAATAGTAGAAATATTATTTTCAAAATAAAAATTAAATAAATTAAAATTTATCAACTTAAAGTAGATGTTTGTCAGATGTTAAGATTTAAATAAAATTAGAGGGGAGATTGAATCTAAAAATTGAAATTTATATTAAAGGAATCAATTAGAAGCATCGATAGTTATCGAACAAAGAATTATTGAAAAGGTTCATTTTAATGATTAATTATATAAAATTTTAGTTTTAAATTCAGTAATTTTAATATAGTAATAAAATAATTTCATAATATGGGAATATTAATTTGTAATAGTTGAAATAAAATTTTCAAAATAAAAATGTAATAAATTGAAATTTATCAACTGAAAGTAGATGTTTGTTAGATGTTAGGTTTTAAATAAAATTAGAGGGGAGATTCAATCTAAAAATTTAAGTTTTAAAATTAATAATTCTAATACAGTAATAAAATAATTTCATAATATGAGAATTTTAATTTGTAATAGTAGAAATATTATTTTCAAAATAAAAATTAGATAAATAAAAATTTATCAACTTAGAGTAGATGTTTGTTAGATGTTATGTTTTAAATAAAATTAGAGGGCCGATTGAATCTAAAAATTGAAATTTATATTAAAGTAAACAATTAGAAGCATCGATAGTTATCGAACAAAGAATTATTGAAAAAGGTTCATTATAATGTATGGTTTTATAAAATTTAACTTTTAAATTTAATAATTTTAATATAGTAATAAAATAATTTCATAATATGAAAATATTAATTTGTAATAGTAGAAATATTATTTTCCAAATAAAAATTAAATAAATTGAAATTTATCAACATAAAGTAGATGTTTGATAGATGGTAAATTTTAAATCAAATTAGAGGGGCTAATGAATCTAAAAATTGAAATTTATATTAAAGTAATCAAATAGAAGCATCGATAGTTATCGAACAAAGAATTATTGAAAAAGGTTCATTATAATGATTGATTATATAAAATTTTAGTTTTAAATTCAGTAATTTTAATATAGTAATAAAATAATTTCATAATATGAGAATATTAATTTGAAATAGTAGAAATATTATTTTCAAAATAAAAATTAAATAAATTGAAATTTATCAACATAAAGTAGATGTTTGTTAGATGTTATGTTTTAAATCAAATTAGAGGGGCGATTGAATCTAAAAATTGAAATTTATATTAAAGTAATCAATTAGAAGCATCGGTAGTTATCGAACAAAGAGTTATTGAAAAAGGTTCATTATAATGATTGCTTATATAAAATTTAAGTTTTAAATCTAATAATTTTAATATAGTAATAATATAGTTTCATAATATGAGAATTTTGATTTGTAATAGTAGAAATATTATTTTCCAAATAAATATTAAATAAATTAAAATTTATCAACTTAAGGTAGATGTTTGTTCGATGTTAAATTTTAAATAAAATTAGAGGGGAGATTGAATCTAAAAATTTAAGTTTTAAATTTAATAATTTTAATATAGTAATAACATAATTTCATAACATGAGTATTTTAATTGGTAATATTAGAAATATTATTTTCAAAATAAAAATTAAATAAATTAAAATTTATCAACTTAAACTAGATGTTTGTTAGATGGAAAATTTTAAATAAAATGACAGAGGAGATTGAATCTAAAAATTGAAATTTATATTAAAGGAATCAATTAGAAGCATCGATAGTTATCGAACAAAGAGTTATTGAAAAAGGTTCATTATAATGACTGTTTATATAAAATTCAAGTTTTAAATTCAGTAATTTTAATATAGTAATAAAATAATTTCATAATATGAGAATATTAATTTGTAATAGTAGAAATATTATTTTTAAAATAAAAATTAAATAAATTGAAATTTATCAACTTAAAGTAGATGTTTGTTATATGTTAGGTTTTAAATAAAATGAGAGGGGAGATTGAATCTAAAAATTTAAGTTTTAAATTTAATAATATTAATATAGTAATAAAATTATTTCATAATATGAGAATATTAATTTGTAATAGTAGAAATATTATTTTCAAAATAAAAATTAAATAAATTGAAATTTATCAACTTAAAGTAGATGTTTGTTAGATGTTAAGTTTTAAATAAAATTAGAGGGAAGATTGAATCTAAAAATTTAAGTTTTAAATTTAATAATTTTAATATAGTAATAATATAATTTCATAATATGAGAATTTTGATTTGTAATAGTAGAAATATTATTTTCCAAATAAATATTAAATAAATTAAAATTTATCAACTTAAGGTAGATGTTTGTTCGATGTTAAATTTTAAATAAAATTAGAGGGGACATTGAATCTAAAAATTTAAGTTTTAAATGTAATAATTTTAATATAGTAATAACATAATTTCATAACATGAGTATTTTAATTGGTAATATTAGAAATATTATTTTCAAAATAAAAATTAAATAAATTAAAATTTATCAACTTAAACTAGATGTTTGTTAGATGTTAAGTTTTAAATAAAATTAGAGGGGCGAATGAATCTAAAAATTTAAGTTTTAAATTTAATAATATTAATATAGTAATAAAATAATTCCATAATATGAGAATTTAAATTTGTAGTAGTTGAAATATCATTTTCAAAATAGATATTAAATAAACTAAAATTTATCAACTTAAAGTAGATGTTTGATAAATGTTAAGTTTTAAATAAAATTAGAGTGGAGATTGAATTTAGAAATTTAAGTTTCAAATTTAATAATTTTAATATAGTAATAAAATAATTTCATGATATGAGAATTTTAATTGGTAATCGCAGAAATATTATTTTCAAAATGAAAATTAAGTTAATTAAAATTTATCAACTTAAAGTATATGTTTGTTAGATGTTAAGTTTTAAATAAAATTAGAGGGGAGATTGAATCTAAAAATTGAAATTTATGTTAAAGTAAACAATTAGAAGCATCGATAGTTATCGAACAAGGAATTATTGAAACGGGTTCATTATAATGTTTGTTTTTATAAAATTTAAGTTTTAATTTTAATAATTTTTATATAGTAATAAAATAATTTCATAATATAAGAATTTTAATTGGTAATAGTAGAAATATTATTTTCAAAATAAAAATTAAGTGATATATAATTTATCTACTTAAAGTAGATGTTTGTTAGATGTTGAGTTTTAAATAAAATTAGAGGAGAGATTGAATCTGAAAATTTAAGTTTTAAATTTAATAATTTTAACATAGTAATAAAATAATTTCATAATATGAGAATATTAATTAGTAATAGTAGAAATATTATTTTCATAATAAAAATGAATAAATAAAAATTTATCAACTTAAAGTAGATGTTTGTCTGATGTTCAGTTTTAAATAAAATTAGAGATGAGATTGAATTTAAAAATTTAAGTCTTAAATTTAATAATTTTAATATAGTAATAAAATAATTTCATAATATTCGAATTTTAATTGGTAATAGTAGAAATATTATTTTCAAAATAAAAACTAAATAAATTAAAATTTATCAACTTAAAGTAGATGTTTGTTACATGTAAAGTTTTAAATAAAATTACAGGGGAGATTGAGTCTAAAAATTGAAATTTATATTAAAGTAAACAATTAGAAGCATCGATAGTTATCGAACAAAGAATTATTGAAAAAGCTTCATTATAACGTTTATTTTTATAAAATTTAAGTTTTGAATTTAATAATTTTAATATAGTAATAAAATAATTTCATAATGTGAGAATTTTAATTTGTAATAGTAGAAATATTATTTTCAAAATGAAAATTAACTAAATTAAAAATCATCAACTTAATGTAGATGTTTGTTAGATATTAATTTTTAAATAAAATTAGAGGGGAGATTGAACATAAAAATTGAATTTTATATTAAAATAAACAATTAGAAGCATCGATAGTTATCGAACAAGGAATTATTGAAAAAGGTTCGTTATAATGTTTGTTTTTATAAAATTAAGTTTTAATTTTAATAATTTTAATATAGTAATAAAATAATTTCATAATATGAGAATTTTAAATTGTAATAGTAGAAATATTATTTTCAAAATAAAAATTAAATAAATTAAAATTTATCAACTTAAAGTAGATGTTTGTTAGATGTTGATTTTTAAAAAAAATTAGAGGAGAGATTGAATCTGAAAATTTAAGTTTTAAATTTAATAACTTTAATATAGTAATAAAATAATTTGATAATTTGAGAATTTTAATTGGTAATAGTAGAAATATTATTTTCAAAATAAAAATTAAATAAATTAAAATTTATCAACTTAAAGTAGATGTTTGTTAGATGTTAAGTTTTAAATAAAATTACAGGGGAGATTGAGTCTAAAAATTGAAATTTATATTAAAGCCAACAATTAGAAGCATCGACAGTTATCGAACAAAGAATTATTCAAACAGGTTCATAATAATGTTTGTTTTTATAAAACTTAAGTTTTAATTTTCATAATTTTAATATAGTAAAAAAATAATTTCATAATATGAGAATTTTAAATTGTAATAGTAGAAATATTATTTTCAAAATAAAAATTAAATAAATTAAAATTTATCAACTTAAAGTAGATGTTTGATAAATGTTAAGTTTTAAATAAAATTAGAGTGGAGATTGAATCTAGAAATTTAAGTTTCAAATTTAATAATTTTAATATAGTAATAAAATAATTTCATAATATGCGAATTTTAATTGGTAATAGTAGAAATATTATTTTCAAAATAAAAATTAAATAAATTAAAATTCATCAACTTAAAGTAGATGTTTGTTAGATGGCAAATTTTAAATCAAATTAGAAGGGGGATTGAATCTGAAAATTGAAATTTATACTAAAGTAAACAATTGGAAGAATCGTTAGTTATCGAACAAAGAATTATTGAATAAGGTTCATTATAATGTTTGTTTTTATAAAATTTAAGTTTTAAGTTCAGTAATTTTAATATAGCAATAAAATAATTTCATAATATGAGAATTTTAATTTGTAATAGTAGAAATATTTTTTCAAAATAAAAATTAAATAAATTGAAATTTATCAACCTAAAGTAGATGTTTGTTAGATGTTAAGTTTTTAATAAAATTAGAGGGGAGATTGAATCTGAAAATTGAAATTTATATTAAAGTAAACAATTGGAAGCATCGATAGTTATCGAACAAAGAATTATAGAAAAAGGTTCATTATTATGTTTGTTTTTATAAAATTTAAGTTTTAAATTGAATAACTTTAATATAGTAATAAAATAATTTCATAATATGAGAATATTAATCTGTAATGGTAGAAATATTATTTTCAAAATAAAAATTAAATAAATTAAAATTCATCAACTTAAAGTAGATGTTTGTTAGATGGCAAATTTTAAATCAAATTAGAAGGGGGATTGAATCTGAAAATTGAAATTTATACTAAAGTAAACAATTGGAAGAATCGTTAGTTATCGAACAAAGAATTATTGAATAAGGTTCATTATAATGTTTGTTTTTATAAAATTTAAGTTTTAAGTTCAGTAATTTTAATATAGCAATAAAATAATTTCATAATATGAGAATTTTAATTTGTAATAGTAGAAATATTTTTTCAAAATAAAAATTAAATAAATTGAAATTTATCAACCTAAAGTAGATGTTTGTTAGATGTTAAGTTTTTAATAAAATTAGAGGGGAGATTGAATCTAAAAATTGAAATTTATATTAAAGTAATCAATTAGAAGCATCGATAGTTATCGAACAAAGAATTATTGAAAAAGGTTCATTGTAATGATTGTTTATATAAAATTTAAGTTTTAAATTTAATAATTTTAATATAGTAATAAAATAATTTCATAATATGGGAATATTAATATGTAATAGTAGAAATATTATTTTCAAAATGAAAATTAACTAAATTAAAAATCATCAACTTAATGTAGATGTTTGTTAGATATTAATTTTTAAATAAAATTAGAGGGGAGATTGAACATAAAAATTGAATTTTATATTAAAATAAACAATTAGAAACATCGATAGTTATCGAACAAGGAATTATTGAAAAAGGTTCGTTATAATGTTTGTTTTTATAAAATTAAGTTTTAATTTTAATAATTTTAATATAGTAATAAAATAATTTCATAATATGAGAATATTAATTAGTAATAGTAGAAATATTATTTTCAAAATAAAAATGAATAAATAAAAATTTATCAACTTAAAGTAGATGTTTGTCTGATGTTCAGTTTTAAATAAAATTAGAGATGAGATTGAATTTAAAAATTTAAGTCTTAAATTTAATAATTTTAATATAGTAATAAAATAATTTCATAATATTCGAATTTTAATTGGTAATAGTAGAAATATTATTTTCAAAATAAAAATGAATAAATAAAAATTTATCAACTTAAAGTAGATGTTTGTCTGATGTTCAGTTTTAAATAAAATTAGAGATGAGATTGAATTTAAAAATTTAAGTCTTAAATTTAATAATTTTAATATAGTAATAAAATAATTTCATAATATGCGAATTTTAATTGGTAATAGTAGAAATATTATTTTCAAAATAAAAATTAAATAAATTAAAATTTATCAACTTAAAGTAGATGTTTGTTAGATGTTGATTTTTAAAAATAATTAGAGGAGAGATTTAATCTGAAAATTTAAGTTTTAAATTTAATAATTTTAACATAGTAATAAAATAATTTCATAATATGCGAATTTTAATTGGTAATAGTAGAAATATTATTTTCAAAATAAAAATTAAATAAATTAAAATTTATCAACTTAAAGTAGATGTTTGATAAATGTTAAGTTTTAAATAAAATTAGAGTGGAGACTGAATCTAGAAATTTAAGTTTCAAATTTAATAATTTTAATATAGTAATAAAATAATTTCATAATATGCGAATTTTAATTGGTAATAGTAGAAATATTATTTTCAAAATAAAAATTAAATAAATTAAAATTTATCAACTTAAAGTAGATGTTTGTTAGATGTTGATTTTTAAAAATAATTAGAGGAGAGATTGAATCTGAAAATTTAAGTTTTAAATTTAATAATTTTAAAATAGTAATAAAATAATTTCATAATATGCGAATTTTAATTGGTAATAGTAGAAATATTATTTTCAAAATAAAAATTAAATAAATTAAAATTTATCAACTTAAAGTAGATGTTTGTTAGATGTTGAGTTTTAAATAAAATTAGAGGAGAGATTGAATCTGAAAATTTAAATTTTAAATCTAATAATTTTAACATAGTAATAAAATAATTTCATAATATGAGAATATTAATTAGTAATAGTAGAAATATTATTTTGAAAATAAAAATGAATAAATTAAAATTTATCAACTTAAAGTAGATGTTTGTTACATGTAAAGTTTTAAATAAAATTAAAGGGGAGATTGAGTCTAAAAATTGAAATTTATATTAAAGTAAACAATTAGAAGCATCGATAGTTATCGAACAAAGAATTATTGAAAAAGCTTCATTATAACGTTTATTTTTATAAAATTTAAGTTTTGAATTTAATAATTTTAATATAGTAATAAAATAATTTCATAATGTGAGAATTTTAATTTGTAATAGTAGAAATATTATTTTCAAAATGAAAATTAACTAAATTAAAAATCATCAACTTAATGTAGATGTTTGTTAGATATTAATTTTTAAATAAAATTAGAGGGGAGATTGAACATAAAAATTGAATTTTATATTAAAATAAACAATTAGAAACATCGATAGTTATCGAACAAGGAATTATTGAAAAAGGTTCGTTATAATGTTTGTTTTTATAAAATTAAGTTTTAATTTTAATAATTTTAATATAGTAATAAAATAATTTCATAATATGAGAATATTAATTAGTAATAGTAGAAATATTATTTTCAAAATAAAAATGAATAAATAAAAATTTATCAACTTAAAGTAGATGTTTGTCTGATGTTCAGTTTTAAATAAAATTAGAGATGAGATTGAATTTAAAAATTTAAGTCTTAAATTTAATAATTTTAATATAGTAATAAAATAATTTCATAATATTCGAATTTTAATTGGTAATAGTAGAAATATTATTTTCAAAATAAAAATGAATAAATAAAAATTTATCAACTTAAAGTAGATGTTTGTCTGATGTTCAGTTTTAAATAAAATTAGAGATGAGATTGAATTTAAAAATTTAAGTCTTAAATTTAATAATTTTAATATAGTAATAAAATAATTTCATAATATGCGAATTTTAATTGGTAATAGTAGAAATATTATTTTCAAAATAAAAATTAAATAAATTAAAATTTATCAACTTAAAGTAGATGTTTGTTAGATGTTGATTTTTAAAAATAATTAGAGGAGAGATTTAATCTGAAAATTTAAGTTTTAAATTTAATAATTTTAACATAGTAATAAAATAATTTCATAATATGCGAATTTTAATTGGTAATAGTAGAAATATTATTTTCAAAATAAAAATTAAATAAATTAAAATTTATCAACTTAAAGTAGATGTTTGATAAATGTTAAGTTTTAAATAAAATTAGAGTGGAGACTGAATCTAGAAATTTAAGTTTCAAATTTAATAATTTTAATATAGTAATAAAATAATTTCATAATATGCGAATTTTAATTGGTAATAGTAGAAATATTATTTTCAAAATAAAAATTAAATAAATTAAAATTTATCAACTTAAAGTAGATGTTTGTTAGATGTTGATTTTTAAAAATAATTAGAGGAGAGATTGAATCTGAAAATTTAAGTTTTAAATTTAATAATTTTAAAATAGTAATAAAATAATTTCATAATATGCGAATTTTAATTGGTAATAGTAGAAATATTATTTTCAAAATAAAAATTAAATAAATTAAAATTTATCAACTTAAAGTAGATGTTTGTTAGATGTTGAGTTTTAAATAAAATTAGAGGAGAGATTGAATCTGAAAATTTAAATTTTAAATCTAATAATTTTAACATAGTAATAAAATAATTTCATAATATGAGAATATTAATTAGTAATAGTAGAAATATTATTTTGAAAATAAAAATGAATAAATTAAAATTTATCAACTTAAAGTAGATGTTTGTTACATGTAAAGTTTTAAATAAAATTAAAGGGGAGATTGAGTCTAAAAATTGAAATTTATATTAAAGTAAACAATTAGAAGCATCGATAGTTATCGAACAAAGAATTATTGAAAAAGCTTCATTATAACGTTTATTTTTATAAAATTTAAGTTTTGAATTTAATAATTTTAATATAGTAATAAAATAATTTCATAATGTGAGAATTTTAATTTGTAATAGTAGAAATATTATTTTCAAAATGAAAATTAACTAAATTAAAAATCATCAACTTAATGTAGATGTTTGTTAGATATTAATTTTTAAATAAAATTAGAGGGGAGATTGAACATAAAAATTGAATTTTATATTAAAATAAACAATTAGAAACATCGATAGTTATCGAACAAGGAATTATTGAAAAAGGTTCGTTATAATGTTTGTTTTTATAAAATTAAGTTTTAATTTTAATAATTTTAATATAGTAATAAAATAATTTCATAATATGAGAATATTAATTAGTAATAGTAGAAATATTATTTTCAAAATAAAAATGAATAAATAAAAATTTATCAACTTAAAGTAGATGTTTGTCTGATGTTCAGTTTTAAATAAAATTAGAGATGAGATTGAATTTAAAAATTTAAGTCTTAAATTTAATAATTTTAATATAGTAATAAAATAATTTCATAATATTCGAATTTTAATTGGTAATAGTAGAAATATTATTTTCAAAATAAAAATTAAATAAATTAAAATTTATCAACTTAAAGTAGATGTTTGTTAGATGTTGATTTTTAAAAATAATTAGAGGAGAGATTGAATCTGAAAATTTAAGTTTTAAATTTAATAATTTTAACATAGTAATAAAATAATTTCATAATATGCGAATTTTAATTGGTAATAGTAGAAATATTATTTTCAAAATAAAAATTAAATAAATTAAAATTTATCAACTTAAAGTAGATGTTTGATAAATGTTAAGTTTTAAATAAAATTAGAGTGGAGATTGAATCTAGAAATTTAAGTTTCAAATTTAATAATTTTAATATAGTAATAAAATAATTTCATAATATGCGAATTTTAATTGGTAATAGTAGAAATATTATTTTCAAAATAAAAATTAAATAAATTAAAATTTATCAACTTAAAGTAGATATTTGTTAGATGTTAATTTTTAAAAATAATTAGAGGAGAGATTGAATCTGAAAATTTAAGTTTTAAATTTAATAATTTTAACATAGTAATAAAATAATTTCATTATATGAGAATATTAATTAGTAATAGTAGAAATATTATTTTCAAAATAAAAATGGATAAATAAAAATTTATCAACTTAAAGTAGATGTTTGTTAGATATTAATTTTTAAATAAAATTAGAGGGGAGATTGAACATAAAAATTGAATTTTATATTAAAATAAACAATTAGAAGCATCGATAGTTATCGAACAAGGAATTATTGAAAAAGGTTCGTTATAATGTTTGTTTTTATAAAATTAAGTTTTAATTTTAATAATTTTAATATAGTAATAAAATAATTTCATAATATGAGAATTTTAAATTGTAATTGTAGAAATATTATTTTCAAAATAAAAATTAAATAAATTAAAATTTATCAACTTAAGTAGATGTTTGTTAGATGTTGATTTTTAAATAAAATTAGAGGAGAGATTGAATCTGAAAATTTAAGTTTTAAATTTAATAATTTTAACATAGTAATAAAATAATTTCATAATATGAGAATATTAATTAGTAATAGTAGAAATATTATTTTCAAAATAAAAATGAATAAATAAAAATTTATCAACTTAAAGTAGATGTTTGTCTGATGTTCAGTTTTAAATAAAATTAGAGATGAGATTGAATTTAAAAATTTAAGTCTTAAATTTAATAATTTTAATATAGTAATAAAATAATTTCATAATATGCGAATTTTAATTGGTAATAGTAGAAATATTATTTTCAAAATAAAAATTAAATAAATTAAAATTTATCAACTTAAAGTAGATGTTTGTTAGATGTAAAGTTTTAAATAAAATTAGAGGGGAGATTGAATTTAAAAATTTAAGTCTTAAATTTAATAACTTTAATATAGTAATAAAATAATTTTATAATTTGAGAATTTTAATTTGTAATAGTAGAAATATTATTTTCAAAATAAAAATTAAAAAAAATTAAAATTTGTCAACGTAAAGTAGATTTTTGTTACATGTTAAGTTTTAAATAAAATTACAGGGGAGATTGAGTCTAAAAATTGAAATTTATATTAGAGCCAACAAATAGGAGCATCGATAGCTATCGAATCATGAATTATCTCTCGCTCGGTCCTCGGTACGTTGGGACTTGGAACAATATCGGCAGAAAAATTTTTCGAGATATTTCTTTAAATAGCGTTATGAGGTATGAATATTTTCACACAAATCGCAATATAATTCAATTCTACTTCGGGAATAAACGTTTTTTTCGTTGTAATTAATTTAAAAAAAAAAGCGGATGGAGACGACTCGACCCGTCGAACTTACTCTCGCTCGGTCCTCGGTTCGTAGGGAATAGAAGAATTTTTGACCGAAAAGTTTTTTCGAGTTATTTCGTTAAAAAGCGTTATGAGGTATGAATATTTTTACATAAATCGAAATATAATTCGATTTTACGTTTGGATTAAATATTTTTTTTGTTCCAAAAAGGTTTAAAAAAAGTAGTGAACCGACTCGACTCGACCCGTCGAACTTACTCTCGCTCGGTCCTCGGCAGGTTGGGACTTAGTAGAATTTTTGACCGAAAAGTTTTTTCGAGTAATTTCGTTAAATAGCGTTATGCGGTATGAATATTTTTACATAAATCGCTATACAATTCGATTTTACGTATGGATTAAACATTTTTTTTGTTCCAAAAAGGTTTAAAAAAAGTAGTGAACCGACTCGACTCGACCCGTCGAACTTAATCTCGCTCGGTCCTCGGTACGTAGGGACTTCGAAAAATTTCGGCCGAAAGGTTTTTTCGAGTTATTTCGTTAAAAAGCGTTATGAGGTATAAATATTTTTAAATAAATCGCAATATAATTCGATTTTACGTATGGATTAAACATTTTTTTCGTTCCAAAAAGGTTTAAAAAAAGTAGTGAACCGACTCGACTCGACCCGTCGAACTTACTCTCGCTCGATCCTCGGTACGTTGGGACTTCGAAAAACTTCGGCCGAAAGGTTTTTTCGAGTTATTACGTTAAAAAGCGTTATGAGGGATGAATATTTTCACACAAATCGCAATATAATTCAATTCTACGTCGGGATTGAACGTTTCTTCCGTTCTAATCAATTTAAAAAAAAATAGTGGACGGAGACGAGTCGACCCGTCGAACTTACTCTCGCTCGGTCCTCGGCAGGTTCGGACTTGGAAAAATTTCGGCCGAAAGGTTTTTTCGAGTTATTTCGTTAAAAAGCGTTATGAGGTATAAATATTTTTAAATAAATCGCAATATAATTCGATACTACGTCGGGATTAATCGTCTCTTGCGCTCTAATCAATTAAAAAAAAATAGTGGACGGAGACGAGTCGACCCGTCGAACTTACTCTCGCTCGGTCCTCGGTACGTTGGGCGTTAGTAGAATTTTTGACCGAAAAGTTTTTTCGAGTTATTTCGTTAAATAGCGTTATGCCGTATGAATATTTTTAGATAAATCGCAATATAATTCGATTTTACGTAGGGATTAATCATTTTTTTTTGTTTCAAAAACGTTTAAAAAAAGTAGTGAACCGACTCGACTCGACCCGTCGAACTTACTCTCGCTCGGTCCTCGGCAGGTTGGGACTTAGAACAATTTGGGCCGAAAGGTTTTTTCGAGATAATTCTTTAAATAGCGTTATGAGGTATGAATATTTTCACACAAATCGCAATATAATTCAATTCTACGTTGGGATTAAACGTTTTTTCCGTTCTAATCAATTTAAAAAAAAATAGTGGACGAAGACGACTCGATCCGGCGAACTTACTCTCGCTCGGTCCTCGGTACGTTGGGACTTGGAAAAATTTCGGCCGAAAGGTTTTTTCGAGTTATTTCGTTAAAAAGCCTTATGAGGTGTAAATATTTTTAAATAAATCGCAATATAATTCGATACTACGTCGGGATTAATCGTCTCTTCCGCTCTAATCAATTAAAAAAAAATAGTGGACGGAGACGAGTCGACCCGTCGAACTTACTCTCGCTCGGTCCTCGGTACGTTGGGACTTAGACCAATTTGGGCCGAAAGGTTTTTTCGAGATAGTTCTTTGAATAGCGTTACGAGGTATGAATATTCTCACACAAATCGCAATATAATTCAATTCTACGTCGGGATTAAACGTTTTTTCCGTTCTAATCAATTTAAAAAAAAATAGTGGACGGAGACGACTCGACCCGTCGAACTTACTCTCGCTCGGTCCTCGGTACGTTGGGCGTTAGTAGAATTTTTGACCGAAAAGTTTTTTCGAGTTATTTCGTTAAATAGCGTTATGCCGTATGAATATTTTTAGATAAATCGCAATATAATTCGATTTTACGTAGGGATTAATCATTTTTTTTTGTTTCAAAAACGTTTAAAAAAAGTAGTGAACCGACTCGACTCGACCCGTCGAACTTACTCTCGCTCGGTCCTCGGCAGGTTGGGACTTAGAACAATTTGGGCCGAAAGGTTTTTTCGAGATAATTCTTTAAATAGCGTTATGAGGTATGAATATTTTCACACAAATCGCAATATAATTCAATTCTACGTTGGGATTAAACGTTTTTTCCGTTCTAATCAATTTAAAAAAAAATAGTGGACGAAGACGACTCGATCCGGCGAACTTACTCTCGCTCGGTCCTCGGTACGTTGGGACTTGGAAAAATTTCGGCCGAAAGGTTTTTTCGAGTTATTTCGTTAAAAAGCCTTATGAGGTGTAAATATTTTTAAATAAATCGCAATATAATTCGATACTACGTCGGGATTAATCGTCTCTTCCGCTCTAATCAATTAAAAAAAAATAGTGGACGGAGACGAGTCGACCCGTCGAACTTACTCTCGCTCGGTCCTCGGTACGTTGGGACTTAGACCAATTTGGGCCGAAAGGTTTTTTCGAGTTATTTCGTTAAAGAGCGTTATGAGATATGACCATTTTCACATAAATCGCAACATAATTCGATTTTACGTATGGATTAAACATTTTTTTTGTTCCAAAAAGGTTTAAAAAAAGTAGTGAACCGACTCGACTCGACCCGTCGAACTTAATCTCGCTCGGTCCTCGGTACGTAGGGACTTCGAAAAATTTCGGCCGAAAGGTTTTTTCGAGTTATTTCGTTAAAAAGCGTTATGAGGTATAAATATTTTTAAATAAATCGCAATATAATTCCATATTACGTATGGATTAAACATTTTCTTCGTTCCAAAAAGGTTTAAAAAAAGTAGTGAACCGACTCGACTCGACCCGTCGAACTTACTCTCGCTCGATCCTCGGTACGTTGGGACTAGTAGAATTTTTGACCGAAAAGTTTTTTCGAGTAATTTCGTTAAATAGCGTTATGCGGTATGAATATTTTTACATAAATCGCAATATAATTCGATTTTACGTATGGAATAAACATTTTTTTTGTTCCAAAAAGGTTTAAAAAAAGTAGTGAACCGACTCGACTCGACCCGTCGAACTTAATCTCGCTCGGTCCTCGGTACGTAGGGACTTCGAAAAACTTCGGCCGAAAGGTTTTTTCGAGTTATTTCGTTAAAAAGCGTTATGAGGTATAAATATTTTTAAATAAATCGCAATATAATTCGATACTACGTCGGGATTAATCGTCTCTTCCGCTCTAATCAATTAAAAAAAAATAGTGGACGGAGACGAGTCGACCCGTCGAACTTACTCTCGCTCGGTCCTCGGTACGTTGGGACTTAGACCAATTTGGGCCGAAAGGTTTTTTCGAGATAGTTCTTTGAATAGCGTTACGAGGTATGAATATTCTCACACAAATCGCAATATAATTCAATTCTACGTCGGGATTAAACGTTTTTTCCGTTCTAATCAATTTAAAAAAAAATAGTGGACGGAGACGACTCGACCCGTCGAACTTACTCTCGCTCGGTCCTCGGTACGTTGGGACTTGGAACAATTTCGGCCGAAATTTTTTTCGAGATATTTCGTTAAAGAGCGTTATGCGGTATGAATATTTTTACATTAATTGCAATATAATTCGATTATACGTTTGGTTTAAACATTTTTTTTGTTCCAAGAAGGTTTAAAAAAAGTAGTGAACCAACTCGACGCGACCCGTCGGACTTACCCTCGCTCGGTCCTCGGCAGGTTGGGACTTAGAACAATTTGGGCCGAAAGGTTTTTTCGAGATAGTTCGTTGAATAGCGTTATGAGGAATGAATATTTTCACACAAATCGCAATATAATTCAATTCTACGTCGGGATTAAACGTTTTTTCCGTTCTAATCAATTTAAAAAAAAATAGTGGACCGAGACGACTCGACCCGTCGAACTTACCCTAGCTCGGTCCTCGGTACGTTGGGACTTCGAAAAACTTCGGCCGAAAGGTTGTTTCGAGTTATTTCGTTGGAAAGCGTTATGAGGTATGAATATTTTTAGATAAATCGCAATATAATTCGATTTTACGGATGGATTAAACATTTTTTTTGTTCCAAAAAGGTTTAAAAAAAGTAGTGAACCGACTCGACTCAATCCGTCGAACTTACTCTCGCTCGGTCCTCGGCAGGTTGGGACTTAGAAAAATTTGGGCCGAAAGGTTTTTTCGAGATAATTCTTTAAATAGCGTTATGAGGTATGAATATTTTCACACAAATCGCAATATAATTCAATTCTACGTCGGGATTAAACGTTTTTTCCGTTCTAATCAATTAAAAAAACATAGTGGACGGAGACGACTCGACCCGTCGAACTTACTCTCGCTCGGTCCTCAGCAGGTTGGGACTTGGAACAATTTCGGCCGAAAAGTTTTTTCGAGATATTTCGTTAAAGAGCGTTATGCGGTATGAATATTTTTACATAAATCGCAATATAATTCGATTTTACGTATGGATTAAACATTTTTTTCGTTCCAAATAGGTTTAAAAAAAGTAGTGAACCAACTCGACGCGACCCGTCGGACTTACTCTCGCTCGGTCCTCGGCAGGTTGGGACTTAGAACAATTTGGGCCGAAAGGTTTTTTCGAGATAGTTCTTTGAATAGCGTTATGAGGAATGAATATTTTCACACAAATCGCAATATAATTCAATTCTACGTCGGGATTAAACGTTTTTTCCGTTCTAATCAATTTAAAAAAAAATAGTGGACCGAGACGACTCGACCCGTCGAACTTACCCTAGCTCGGTCCTCGGTACGTTGGGACTTGGAACAATTTCGGCCGAAAAGTTTTTTCGAGATATTTCGTTAAAGAGCGTTATGCGGTATGAATATTTTTACATAAATCGCAATATAATTCGATTTTACGTATGGATTAAACATTTTTTTCGTTCCAAATAGGTTTAAAAAAAGTAGTGAACCGACTCGACTCGATCCGTCGAACTTACACTCGCTCGGTCCTCGGCAAGTTGGGACTTAGAACAATTTGGGCCGAAACGTTTTTTCGAGATAATTCTTTAAATAGCGTTATGAGGTATGAATATTTTCACACAAATCGCAATATAATTCAATTCTTCGTCGGGATTAAACGTTTTTTCCGTTCCAATCAATTAAAAAAAAATAGTGGACGGAGACGACTCGACCCGTCGAACTTACTCTCGCTCGATCCTCGGTACGTTGGGACTTAGACCAATTTGGGCCGAAAGGTTTTTTCGAGATAGTTCTATGAATAGCGTTACGAGGTATGAATATTTTCACACAAATCGCAATATAATTCAATTCTACGTCGGGATTAAACGTTTTTTCCGTTCTAATCAATTAAAAAAAAATAGTGGACGGAGACGACTCGACCCGTCGAACTTACTCTCGCTCGGTCCTCAGCAGGTTGGGACTTTGTAGAATTTTTGACCGAAAAGTTTTTTCGAGTAATTTCGTTAAATAGCGTTATGCGGTATGAATATTTTTACATAAATCGCAATATAATTCGATTTTACGTATGGATTAAACATTTTTTTGTTCCAAAAAGGTATAAAAAAAGTAGTGAACCGACTCGACTCGACCCGTCGAACTTAATCTCGCTCGGTCCTTGGTACGTTGGGACTTGGAACAATTTCGGCCGAAATTTTTTTCGAGATATTTCGTTAAAGAGCGATATGCGGTATGAATATTTTTACATAAATCGCAACATAATTCGATTTTACGTATGGATTAAACATTTTTTTTGTTCCAAAAAGGTTTAAAAAAAGTAGTGAACCGACTCGACTCGACCCGTCGAACTTAATCTCGCTCGGTCCTCGGTACGTAGGGACTTCGAAAAATTTCGGCCGAAAGGTTTTTTCGAGTTATTTCGTTAAAAAGCGTTATGAGGTATAAATATTTTTAAATAAATCGCAATATAATTCGATTTTACGTATGGATTAAACATTTTTTTCGTTCCAAAAAGGTTTAAAAAAAGTAGTGGACCGACTCGACTCGACCCGTCGAACTTACTCTCGCTCGATCCTCGGTACGTTGGGACTAGTAGAATTTTTGACCGAAAAGTTTTTTCGAGTAATTTCGTTAAATAGCGTTATGCGGTATGAATATTTTTACATAAATCGCAATATAATTCGATTTTACGTATGGAATAAACATTTTTTTTGTTCCAAAAAGGTTTAAAAAAAGTAGTGAACCGACTCGACTCGACCCGTCGAACTTAATCTCGCTCGGTCCTCGGTACGTAGGGACTTCGAAAAACTTCGGCCGAAAAGTTTTTTCGAGTTATTACGTTAAAAAGCGTTATGAGGGATGAATATTTTCACACAAATCGCAATATAATTCAATTCTACGTCGGGATTGAACGTTTCTTCCGTTCTAATCAATTTAAAAAAAAATAGTGGACGGAGACGAGTCGACCCGTCGAACTTACTCTCGCTCGGTCCTCGGCAGGTTCGGACTTAGAACAATTTGGGCCGAAAGATTTTTTCGACATAATTCTTTAAATAGCGTTATGAGGTATGAATATTTTCACACAAATCGCAATATAATTCAATTCTACGTCGGGATTAAACGTTTTTTCCGTTCTAATCAATTTAAAAAAAAATAGTGGACGGAGATGACTCGACCCGTCGAACTTACTCTCGCTCGGTCCTCGGTACGTTGGGACTTGGAAAAATTTCGGCCGAAAGGTTTTTTCGAGTTATTTCGTTAAAAAGCGTTATGAGGTATAAATATTTTTAAATAAATCGCAATATAATTCGATACTACGTCGGGATTAATCGTCTCTTCCGCTCTAATCAATTAAAAAAAAATAGTGGACGGAGACGAGTCGACCCGTCGAACTTACTCTCGCTCGGTCCTCGGTACGTTGGGACTTAGACCAATTTGGGCCGAAAGGTTTTTTCGAGATAGTTCTTTGAATAGCGTTACGAGGTATGAATATTCTCACACAAATCGCAATATAATTCAATTCTACGTCGGGATTAAACGTTTTTTCCGTTCTAATCAATTTAAAAAAAAATAGTGGACGGAGACGACTCGACCCGTCGAACTTACTCTCGCTCGGTCCTCGGTACGTTGGGACTTGGAACAATTTCGGCCGAAATTTTTTTCGAGATATTTCGTTAAAGAGCGTTATGCGGTATGAATATTTTTACATTAATTGCAATATAATTCGATTATACGTTTGGTTTAAACATTTTTTTTGTTCCAAGAAGGTTTAAAAAAAGTAGTGAACCAACTCGACGCGACCCGTCGGACTTACCCTCGCTCGGTCCTCGGCAGGTTGGGACTTAGAACAATTTGGGCCGAAAGGTTTTTTCGAGATAGTTCTTTGAATAGCGTTATGAGGAATGAATATTTTCACACAAATCGCAATATAATTCAATTCTACGTCGGGATTAAACGTTTTTTCCGTTCTAATCAATTTAAAAAAAAATAGTGGACGGAGACGACTCGACCCGTCGAACTTACTCTCGCTCGGTCCTCGGTACGTTGGGCGTTAGTAGAATTTTTGACCGAAAAGTTTTTTCGAGTTATTTCGTTAAATAGCGTTATGCCGTATGAATATTTTTAGATAAATCGCAATATAATTCGATTTTACGTATGGATTAATAATTTTTTTTGTTCCAAAAAGGTTTAAAAAAAGTAGTGAACCGACTCGACTCAATCCGTCGAACTTACTCTCGCTCGGTCCTCGGCAGGTTGGGACTTAGAACAATTTGGGCCGAAAGGTTTTTTCGAGATAATTCTTTAAATAGCGTTATGAGGTATGAATATTTTCACACAAATCGCAATATAATTCAATTCTTCGTCGGGATTAAACGTTTTTTCCGTTCCAATCAATTAAAAAAAAATAGTGGACGGAGACGACTCGACCCGTCGAACTTACTCTCGCTCGGTCCTCGGTACGTTGGGACTTGGAAGCATTTTTGACAGAAAAGTTTTTTCGAGTTATTTCGTTAAAGAGCGTTATGAGGTAAGACCATTTTCACATAAATCGCAATATAATTCGATTTTACGTATGGATTAAACATTTTTTTTGTTCCAAAAAGGTTTAAAAAAAGTAGTGAACCGACTCGACTCGACCCGTCGAACTTACTCTCACTCGGTCCTCGGTACGTTGGGACTTCGAAAAACTTCGGCCGAAAGGTTGTTTCGAGTTATTTCGTTGGAAAGCGTTATGAGGTATGAATATTTTTAGATAAATCGCAATATAATTCGATTTTACGGATGGATTAAACATTTTTTTTGTTCCAAAAAGGTTTAAAAAAAGTAGTGAACCGACTCGACTCAATCCGTCGAACTTACTCTCGCTCGGTCCTCGGCAGGTTGGGACTTAGAAAAATTTGGGCCGAAAGGTTTTTTCGAGATAATTCTTTAAATAGCGTTATGAGGTATGAATATTTTCACACAAATCGCAATATAATTCAATTCTACGTCGGGATTAAACGTTTTTTCCGTTCTAATCAATTAAAAAAAAATAGTGGACGGAGACGACTCGACCCGTCGAACTTACTCTCGCTCGGTCCTCAGCAGGTTGGGACTTGGAACAATTTCGGCCGAAAAGTTTTTTCGAGATATTTCGTTAAAGAGCGTTATGCGGTATGAATATTTTTACATAAATCGCAATATAATTCGATTTTACGTATGGATTAAACATTTTTTTCGTTCCAAATAGGTTTAAAAAAAGTAGTGAACCAACTCGACGCGACCCGTCGGACTTACTCTCGCTCGGTCCTCGGCAGGTTGGGACTTAGAACAATTTGGGCCGAAAGGTTTTTTCGAGATAGTTCTTTGAATAGCGTTATGAGGAATGAATATTTTCACACAAATCGCAATATAATTCAATTCTACGTCGGGATTAAACGTTTTTTCCGTTCTAATCAATTTAAAAAAAAATAGTGGACCGAGACGACTCGACCCGTCGAACTTACCCTAGCTCGGTCCTCGGTACGTTGGGACTTGGAACAATTTCGGCCGAAAAGTTTTTTCGAGATATTTCGTTAAAGAGCGTTATGCGGTATGAATATTTTTACATAAATCGCAATATAATTCGATTTTACGTATGGATTAAACATTTTTTTCGTTCCAAATAGGTTTAAAAAAAGTAGTGAACCGACTCGACTCGATCCGTCGAACTTACACTCGCTCGGTCCTCGGCAAGTTGGGACTTAGAACAATTTGGGCCGAAACGTTTTTTCGAGATAATTCTTTAAATAGCGTTATGAGGTATGAATATTTTCACACAAATCGCAATATAATTCAATTCTTCGTCGGGATTAAACGTTTTTTCCGTTCCAATCAATTAAAAAAAAATAGTGGACGGAGACGACTCGACCCGTCGAACTTACTCTCGCTCGATCCTCGGTACGTTGGGACTTAGACCAATTTGGGCCGAAAGGTTTTTTCGAGATAGTTCTATGAATAGCGTTACGAGGTATGAATATTTTCACACAAATCGCAATATAATTCAATTCTACGTCGGGATTAAACGTTTTTTCCGTTCTAATCAATTAAAAAAAAATAGTGGACGGAGACGACTCGACCCGTCGAACTTACTCTCGCTCGGTCCTCAGCAGGTTGGGACTTTGTAGAATTTTTGACCGAAAAGTTTTTTCGAGTAATTTCGTTAAATAGCGTTATGCGGTATGAATATTTTTACATAAATCGCAATATAATTCGATTTTACGTATGGATTAAACATTTTTTTGTTCCAAAAAGGTATAAAAAAAGTAGTGAACCGACTCGACTCGACCCGTCGAACTTAATCTCGCTCGGTCCTCGGTACGTTGGGACTTGGAACAATTTCGGCCGAAATTTTTTTCGAGATATTTCGTTAAAGAGCGATATGCGGTATGAATATTTTTACATAAATTGCAATATAATTCGATTTTACGTTTGGTTTAAACATTTTTTTTGTTCCAAAAAGGTTTAAAAAAAGTAGTGAACCAACTCGACGCGACCCGTCGGACTTACCCTCGCTCGGTCCTCGGCAGGTTGGGACTTAGAACAATTTGGGCCGAAAGGTTTTTTCGAGATAGTTCTTTGAATAGCGTTATGAGGAATGAATATTTTCACACAAATCGCAATATAATTCAATTCTACGTCGGGATTAAACGGTTTTTCCGTTCTAATCAATTTAAAAAAAAATAGTGGACGGAGACGACTCGACCCGTCGAACTTACCCTAGCTCGGTCCTCGGTACGTTGAGACTTGGAACAATTTCGGCCGAAAAGTTTTTTCGAGATATTTCGTTAAAGAGCGTTATGCGGTATGAATACTTTCACACAAATCGCAATATAATTCAATTCTACGTCGGGATTAAACGGTTTTTCCGTTCTAATCAATTTAAAAAAAAATAGTGGACGGAGACGACTCGACCCGTCGAACTTACCCTAGCTCGGTCCTCGGTACGTTGAGACTTGGAACAATTTCGGCCGAAAAGTTTTTTCGAGATATTTCGTTAAAGAGCGTTATGCGGTATGAATACTTTCACACAAATCGCAATATAATTCAATTCTACGTCGGGATTAAACGTTTTTTCCGTTCTAATCAATTTAAAAAAAAATAGTGGACCGAGACGACTCGACCCGTCGAACTTACCCTAGCTCGGTCCTCGGTACGTTGGGACTTGGAACAATTTCGGCCGAAAAGTTTTTTCGAGATATTTCGTTAAAGAGCGTTATGCGGTATGAATATTTTTACATAAATCGCAATATAATTCGATTTTACGTATGGATTAAACATTTTTTTCGTTCCAAAAAGGTTTAAAAAAAGTAGTGAACCGACTCGACTCGATCCGTCGAACTTACACTCGCTCGGTCCTCGGCAAGTTGGGACTTAGAACAATTTGGGCCGAAACGTTTTTTCGAGATAATTCTTTAAATAGCGTTATGAGGTATGAATATTTTCACACAAATCGCAATATAATTCAATTCTACGTTGGGATTAAACGTTTTTTCCGTTCTAATCAATTTAAAAAAAAATAGTGGACGAAGACGACTCGATCCGTCGAACTTACTCTCGCTCGGTCCTCGGCAGGTTGGGACTTAGAACAATTTGGGCCGAAAGGTTTTTTCGAGATAATTCTTTAAATAGCGTTATGAGGTATGAATATTTTCACACAAATCGCAATATAATTCAATTCTTCGTCGGGATTAAACGTTTTTTCCGTTCTAATCAATTTAAAAAAAAATAGTGGACCGAGACGACTCGACCCGTCGAACTTACCCTAGCTCGGTCCTCGGTACGTTGGGACTTGGAACAATTTCGGCCGAAAAGTTTTTTCGAGATATTTCGTTAAAGAGCGTTATGCGGTATGAATATTTTTACATAAATCGCAATATAATTCGATTTTACGTATGGATTAAACATTTTTTTCGTTCCAAAAAGGTTTAAAAAAAGTAGTGAACCGACTCGACTCGATCCGTCGAACTTACACTCGCTCGGTCCTCGGCAAGTTGGGACTTAGAACAATTTGGGCCGAAACGTTTTTTCGAGATAATTCTTTAAATAGCGTTATGAGGTATGAATATTTTCACACAAATCGCAATATAATTCAATTCTACGTTGGGATTAAACGTTTTTTCCGTTCTAATCAATTAAAAAAAAATAGTGGACGGAGACGACTCGACCCGTCGAACTTACTCTCGCTCGGTCCTCAGCAGGTTGGGACTTTGTAGAATTTTTGACCGAAAAGTTTTTTCGAGTAATTTCGTTAAGTAGCGTTATGCGGTATGAATATTTTTACATAAATCGCAATATAATTCGATTTTACGTATGGATTAAACATTTTTTTGTTCCAAAAAGGTATAAAAAATGTAGTGAACCGACTCGACTCGACCCGTCGAACTTAATCTCGCTCGGTCCTCGGTACGTTGGGACTTGGAACAATTTCGGCCGAAATTTTTTTCGAGATATTTCGTTAAAGAGCGTTATGCGGTATGAATATTTTTACATAAATTGCAATATAATTCGATTTTACGTTTGGCTTAAACATTTTTTTTGTTCCAAAAAGGTTTAAAAAAAGTAGTGAACCAACTCGACGCGACCCGTCGGACTTACCCTCGCTCGGTCCTCGGCAGGTTGGGACTTAGAACAATTTGGGCCGAAAGGTTTTTTCGAGATAGTTCTTTGAATAGCGTTATGAGGAATGAATATTTTCACACAAATCGCAATATAATTCAATTCTACGTCGGGATTAAACGTTTTTTCCGTTCTAATCAATTTAAAAAAAAATAGTGGACCGAGACGACTCGACCCGTCGAACTTACCCTAGCTCGGTCCTCGGTACGTTGGGACTTGGAACAATTTCGGCCGAAAAGTTTTTTCGAGATATTTCGTTAAAGAGCGTTATGCGGTATGAATATTTTTACATAAATCGCAATATAATTCGATTTTACGTATGGATTAAACATTTTTTTCGTTCCAAATAGGTTTAAAAAAAGTAGTGAACCGACTCGACTCGATCCGTCGAACATACACTCGCTCGGTCCTCGGCAAGTTGGGACTTAGAACAATTTGGGCCGAAACGTTTTTTCGAGATAATTCTTTAAATAGCGTTATGAGGTATGAATATTTTCACACAAATCGCAATATAATTCAATTCTACGTCGGGATTAAACGGTTTTTCCGTTCTAATCAATTTAAAAAAAAATAGTGGACGAAGACGACTCGACCCGTCGAACTTACTCTCGCTCGGTCCTCGGCAGGTTGGGACTTGGAACAATTTCGGCCGAAAAGTTTTTTCGAGATATTTCGTTAAAGAGCGTTATGCGGTATGAATACTTTCACACAAATCGCAATATAATTCAATTCTACGTCGGGATTAAACGTTTTTTCCGTTCTAATCAATTTAAAAAAAAATAGTGGACCGAGACGACTCGACCCGTCGAACTTACCCTAGCTCGGTCCTCGGTACGTTGGGACTTGGAACAATTTCGGCCGAAAAGTTTTTTCGAGATATTTCGTTAAAGAGCGTTATGCGGTATGAATATTTTTACATAAATCGCAATATAATTCGATTTTACGTATGGATTAAACATTTTTTTTGTTCCAAAATGGTTTAAAAAAAGTAGTGAACCAACTCGACGCGACCCGTCGGACTTACCCTCGCTCGGTCCTCGGCAGGTTGGGACTTAGAACAATTTGGGCCGAAAGGTTTTTTCGAGATAGTTCTTTGAATAGCGTTATGAGGAATGAATATTTTCACACAAATCGCAATATAATTCAATTCTACGTCGGGATTAAACGTTTTTTCCGTTCTAATCAATTTAAAAAAAAATAGTGGACCGAGACGACTCGACCCGTCGAACTTACCCTAGCTCGGTCCTCGGTACGTTGAGACTTGGAACAATTTCGGCCGAAAAGTTTTTTCGAGATATTTCGTTAAAGAGCGTTATGCGGTATGAATACTTTCACACAAATCGCAATATAATTCAATTCTACGTTGGGATTAAACGTTTTTTCCGTTCTAATCAATTTAAAAAAAAATAGTGGACGAAGACGACTCGATCCGTCGAACTTACTCTCGCTCGGTCCTCGGCAGGTTGGGACTTCGAAAAATTTCGGCCGAAAGGTTTTTTCGAGTCATTTCGTTAAAAAGCGTTATGAGGTATGAATATTTTTACATAAATCGCAATATAATTCGATTTTACGTATGGATTAAACATTTTTTTTGTTCCAAAAAGGTTTAAAAAAAGTAGTGAACCGACTCGACTCGACCCGTCGAACTTAATCTCGCTCGGTCCTCGGTACGTAGGGACTTCGAAAAATTTCGGCCGAAAGGTTTTTTCGAGTCATTTCGTTAAAAAGCGTTATGAGGTATAAATATTTTTAAATAAATCGCAATATAATTCGATTTTACGTATGGATTAAACATTTTTTTCGTTCCAAAAAGGTTTAAAAAAAGTAGTGAACCGACTCGACTCGACCCGTCGAACTTACTCTCGCTCGATCCTCGGTACGTTGGGACTTGGAACAATTTCGGCCGAAATTTTTTTCGAGATATTTCGTTAAAGAGCGATATGCGGTATGAATATTTTTACATAAATTGCAATATAATTCGATTTTACGTTTGGTTTAAACATTTTTTTTGTTCCAAAAAGGTTTAAAAAAAGTAGTGAACCAACTCGACGCGACCCGTCGGACTTACCCTCGCTCGGTCCTCGGCAGGTTGGGACTTAGAACAATTTGGGCCGAAAGGTTTTTTCGAGATAGTTCTTTGAATAGCGTTATGAGGAATGAATATTTTCACACAAATCGCAATATAATTCAATTCTACGTCGGGATTAAACGGTTTTTCCGTTCTAATCAATTTAAAAAAAAATAGTGGACGGAGACGACTCGACCCGTCGAACTTACCCTAGCTCGGTCCTCGGTACGTTGAGACTTGGAACAATTTCGGCCGAAAAGTTTTTTCGAGATATTTCGTTAAAGAGCGTTATGCGGTATGAATACTTTCACACAAATCGCAATATAATTCAATTCTACGTCGGGATTAAACGTTTTTTCCGTTCTAATCAATTTAAAAAAAAATAGTGGACCGAGACGACTCGACCCGTCGAACTTACCCTAGCTCGGTCCTCGGTACGTTGGGACTTGGAACAATTTCGGCCGAAAAGTTTTTTCGAGATATTTCGTTAAAGAGCGTTATGCGGTATGAATATTTTTACATAAATCGCAATATAATTCGATTTTACGTATGGATTAAACATTTTTTTCGTTCCAAAAAGGTTTAAAAAAAGTAGTGAACCGACTCGACTCGATCCGTCGAACTTACACTCGCTCGGTCCTCGGCAAGTTGGGACTTGGAACAATTTGGGCCGAAACGTTTTTTCGAGATAATTCTTTAAATAGCGTTATGAGGTATGAATATTTTCACACAAATCGCAATATAATTCAATTCTTCGTCGGGATTAAACGTTTTTTCCGTTCCAACCAATTAAAAAAAAATAGTGGACGGAGACGACTCGACCCGTCGAACTTACTCTCGCTCGATCCTCGGTACGTTGGGACTTGGAAGAATTTTTGACAGAAAAGTTTTTTCGAGTTATTTCGTTAAAGAGCGTTATGAGGTAAGACCATTTTCACATAAATCGCAATATAATTCGATTTTACGTATGGATTAAACATTTTTTTTGTTCCAAAAAGGTTTAAAAAAAGTAGTGAACCGACTCGACTCGACCCGTCGAACTTACTCTCGCTCGGTCCTCGGCAGGTTGGGACTTCGAACAATTTGGGCCGAAAGGTTTTTTCGAGATAATTCTTTAAATAGCGTTATGAGGTATAAATATTTTTAAATAAATCGCAATATAATTCGATTTTACGTATGGATTAAACATTTTTTTCGTTCCAAAAAGGTTTAAAAAAAGTAGTGAACCGACTCGACTCGACCCGTCGAACTTACTCTCGCTCGATCCTCGGTACGTTGGGACTTAGTAGAATTTTTGACCGAAAAGTTTTTTCGAGTAATTTCGTTAAATAGCGTTATGCGGTATGAATATTTTTACATAAATCGCAATATAATTCGATTTTACGTATGGAATAAACATTTTTGTTGTTCCAAAAAGGTTTAAAAAAAGTAGTGAACCGACTCGACTCGACCCGTCGAACTTAATCTCGCTCGGTCCTCGGTACGTAGGGACTTCGAAAAACTTCGGCCGAAAGGTTTTTTCGAGTTATTACGTTAAAAAGCGTTATGAGGTATGAATATTTCCACACAAATCGCAATATAATTCAATTCTACGTCGGGATTGAACGTTTCTTCCGTTCTAATCAATTTAAAAAAAAATAGTGGACGGAGACGAGTCGACCCGTCGAACTTACTCTCGCTCGGTCCTCGGCAGGTTCGGACTTAGAACAATTTGGGCCGAAAGGTTTTTTCGAGATAATTCTTTAAATAGCGTTATGAGGTATGAATATTTTCACACAAATCGCAATATAATTCAATTCTACGTCGGGATTAAACGTTTTTTCCGTTCTAATCAATTTAAAAAAAAATAGTGGACGGAGACGACTCGACCCGTCGAACTTACCTTAGCTCGGTACTCGGTGCGTTGGGACTTGGAAAAATTTCGGCCGAAAGGTTTTTTCGAGTTATTTCGTTAAAAAGCGTTATGAGGTATAAATATTTTTAAATAAATCGCAATATAATTCGATTTTACGTATGGATTAAACATTTTTTTCGTTCCAAAAAGGTTTAAGAAAAGTAGTGATCCGACTCGACTAGACCCGTCGAACTTACTCTCGCTCGATCCTCGGTACGTTGGGACTTAGTAGAATTTTTGACCGAAAAGTTTTTTCGAGTAATTTCGTTAAATAGCGTTATGCGGTATGAATATTTTTACATAAATCGCAATATAATTCGATTTTACGTATGGATTAAACATTTTTTTTGTTCTAATCAATTAAAAAAAAATAGTGGACGGAGACGACTCGACCCGTCGAACTTACTCTCGCTCGGTCTTCAGCAGGTTGGGACTTAGATCAATTTGGGCCGAAAGGTTTTTTCGAGTTATTTCGTTAAAAAGCGTTATGAGGTATGAATATTTTTACATAAATCGCAATATAATTCGATTTTACGTTTGGATTAAATATTTTTTGTGTTCCAAAAAGGTTTAAAAAAAGTAGTGAACCGACTCGACTCGACCCGTCGAACTTACTCTCGCTCGGTCCTCGGCAGGTTGGGACTTAGTAGAATTTTTGACCGAAAAGTTTTTTCGAGTAATTTCGTTAAATAGCGTTATGCGGTATGAATATTTTTACATAAATCGCAATACAATTCGATTTTACGTATGGATTAAACATTTTTTTTGTTCCAAAAAGGTTTAAAAAAAGTAGTGAACCGACTCGACTCGACCCGTCGAACTTAATCTCGCTCGGTCCTCGGTACGTAGGGACTTCGAAAAATTTCGGCCGAAAGGTTTTTTCGAGTCATTTCGTTAAAAAGCGTTATGAGGTATGAATATTTTTACATAAATCGCAATATAATTCGATTTTACGTATGGATTAAACATTTTTTTTGTTCCAAAAAGGTTTAAAAAAAGTAGTGAACCGACTCGACTCGACCCGTCGAACTTAATCTCGCTCGGTCCTCGGTACGTAGGGACTTCGAAAAATTTCGGCCGAAAGGTTTTTTCGAGTCATTTCGTTAAAAAGCGTTATGAGGTATAAATATTTTTAAATAAATCGCAATATAATTCGATTTTACGTATGGATTAAACATTTTTTTCGTTCCAAAAAGGTTTAAAAAAAGTAGTGAACCGACTCGACTCGACCCGTCGAACTTACTCTCGCTCGATCCTCGGTACGTTGGGACTTGGAACAATTTCGGCCGAAATTTTTTTCGAGATATTTCGTTAAAGAGCGATATGCGGTATGAATATTTTTACATAAATTGCAATATAATTCGATTTTACGTTTGGTTTAAACATTTTTTTTGTTCCAAAAAGGTTTAAAAAAAGTAGTGAACCAACTCGACGCGACCCGTCGGACTTACCCTCGCTCGGTCCTCGGCAGGTTGGGACTTAGAACAATTTGGGCCGAAAGGTTTTTTCGAGATAGTTCTTTGAATAGCGTTATGAGGAATGAATATTTTCACACAAATCGCAATATAATTCAATTCTACGTCGGGATTAAACGGTTTTTCCGTTCTAATCAATTTAAAAAAAAATAGTGGACGGAGACGACTCGACCCGTCGAACTTACCCTAGCTCGGTCCTCGGTACGTTGAGACTTGGAACAATTTCGGCCGAAAAGTTTTTTCGAGATATTTCGTTAAAGAGCGTTATGCGGTATGAATATTTTTACATAAATCGCAATATAATTCAATTCTACGTCGGGATTAAACGTTTTTTCCGTTCTAATCAATTTAAAAAAAAATAGTGGACCGAGACGACTCGACCCGTCGAACTTACCCTAGCTCGGTCCTCGGTACGTTGGGACTTGGAACAATTTGGGCCGAAACGTTTTTTCGAGATAATTCTTTAAATAGCGTTATGAGGTATGAATATTTTCACACAAATCGCAATATAATTCAATTCTTCGTCGGGATTAAACGTTTTTTCCGTTCCAACCAATTAAAAAAAAATAGTGGACGGAGACGACTCGACCCGTCGAACTTACTCTCGCTCGATCCTCGGTACGTTGGGACTTGGAAGAATTTTTGACAGAAAAGTTTTTTCGAGTTATTTCGTTAAAGAGCGTTATGAGGTAAGACCATTTTCACATAAATCGCAATATAATTCGATTTTACGTATGGATTAAACATTTTTTTTGTTCCAAAAAGGTTTAAAAAAAGTAGTGAACCGACTCGACTCGACCCGTCGAACTTACTCTCGCTCGGTCCTCGGCAGGTTGGGACTTCGAACAATTTGGGCCGAAAGGTTTTTTCGAGATAATTCTTTAAATAGCGTTATGAGGTATAAATATTTTTAAATAAATCGCAATATAATTCGATTTTACGTATGGATTAAACATTTTTTTCGTTCCAAAAAGGTTTAAAAAAAGTAGTGAACCGACTCGACTCGACCCGTCGAACTTACTCTCGCTCGATCCTCGGTACGTTGGGACTTAGTAGAATTTTTGACCGAAAAGTTTTTTCGAGTAATTTCGTTAAATAGCGTTATGCGGTATGAATATTTTTACATAAATCGCAATATAATTCGATTTTACGTATGGAATAAACATTTTTGTTGTTCCAAAAAGGTTTAAAAAAAGTAGTGAACCGACTCGACTCGACCCGTCGAACTTAATCTCGCTCGGTCCTCGGTACGTAGGGACTTCGAAAAACTTCGGCCGAAAGGTTTTTTCGAGTTATTACGTTAAAAAGCGTTATGAGGTATGAATATTTCCACACAAATCGCAATATAATTCAATTCTACGTCGGGATTGAACGTTTCTTCCGTTCTAATCAATTTAAAAAAAAATAGTGGACGGAGACGAGTCGACCCGTCGAACTTACTCTCGCTCGGTCCTCGGCAGGTTCGGACTTAGAACAATTTGGGCCGAAAGGTTTTTTCGAGATAATTCTTTAAATAGCGTTATGAGGTATGAATATTTTCACACAAATCGCAATATAATTCAATTCTACGTCGGGATTAAACGTTTTTTCCGTTCTAATCAATTTAAAAAAAAATAGTGGACGGAGACGACTCGACCCGTCGAACTTACCTTAGCTCGGTACTCGGTGCGTTGGGACTTGGAAAAATTTCGGCCGAAAGGTTTTTTCGAGTTATTTCGTTAAAAAGCGTTATGAGGTATAAATATTTTTAAATAAATCGCAATATAATTCGATTTTACGTATGGATTAAACATTTTTTTCGTTCCAAAAAGGTTTAAGAAAAGTAGTGATCCGACTCGACTAGACCCGTCGAACTTACTCTCGCTCGATCCTCGGTACGTTGGGACTTAGTAGAATTTTTGACCGAAAAGTTTTTTCGAGTAATTTCGTTAAATAGCGTTATGCGGTATGAATATTTTTACATAAATCGCAATATAATTCGATTTTACGTTTGGATTAAACATTTTTTTTGTTCTAATCAATTAAAAAAAAATAGTGGACGGAGACGACTCGACCCGTCGAACTTACTCTCGCTCGGTCTTCAGCAGGTTGGGACTTAGATCAATTTGGGCCGAAAGGTTTTTTCGAGTTATTTCGTTAAAAAGCGTTATGAGGTATGAATATTTTTACATAAATCGCAATATAATTCGATTTTACGTTTGGATTAAATATTTTTTGTGTTCCAAAAAGGTTTAAAAAAAGTAGTGAACCGACTCGACTCGACCCGTCGAACTTACTCTCGCTCGGTCCTCGGCAGGTTGGGACTTAGTAGAATTTTTGACCGAAAAGTTTTTTCGAGTAATTTCGTTAAATAGCGTTATGCGGTATGAATATTTTTACATAAATCGCAATACAATTCGATTTTACGTATGGATTAAACATTTTTTTTGTTCCAAAAAGGTTTAAAAAAAGTAGTGAACCGACTCGACTCGACCCGTCGAACTTAATCTCGCTCGGTCTTCGGTACGTAGGGACTTCGAAAAACTTCGGCCGAAAGGTTTTTTCGAGTTATTTCGTTAAAAAGCGTTATGAGGTATGAATATTTTTACATAAATCGCAATATAATTCGATTTTACGTATGGATTAAACATTTTTTTTGTTCCAAAAAGGTTTAAAAAAAGTAGTGAACCGACTCGACTCGACCCGTCGAACTTAATCTCGCTCGGTCCTCGGTACGTAGGGACTTCGAAAAATTTCGGCCGAAAGGTTTTTTCGAGTTATTTCGTTAAAAAGCGTTATGAGGTATAAATATTTTTAAATAAATCGCAATATAATTCGATTTTACGTATGGATTAAACATTTTTTTCGTTCCAAAAAGGTTTAAAAAAAGTAGTGAACCGACTCGACTCGACCCGTCGAACTTACTCTCGCTCGATCCTCGGTACGTTGGGACTTGGAACAATTTCGGCCGAAATTTTTTTCGAGATATTTCGTTAAAGAGCGATATGCGGTATGAATATTTTTACATAAATTGCAATATAATTCGATTTTACGTTTGGTTTAAACATTTTTTTTGTTCCAAAAAGGTTTAAAAAAAGTAGTGAACCAACTCGACGCGACCCGTCGGACTTACCCTCGCTCGGTCCTCGGCAGGTTGGGACTTAGAACAATTTGGGCCGAAAGGTTTTTTCGAGATAGTTCTTTGAATAGCGTTATGAGGAATGAATATTTTCACACAAATCGCAATATAATTCAATTCTACGTCGGGATTAAACGGTTTTTCCGTTCTAATCAATTTAAAAAAAAATAGTGGACGGAGACGACTCGACCCGTCGAACTTACCCTAGCTCGGTCCTCGGTACGTTGAGACTTGGAACAATTTCGGCCGAAAAGTTTTTTCGAGATATTTCGTTAAAGAGCGTCATGCGGTATGAATACTTTCACACAAATCGCAATATAATTCAATTCTACGTCGGGATTAAACGTTTTTTCCGTTCTAATCAATTTAAAAAAAAATAGTGGACCGAGACGACTCGACCCGTCGAACTTACCCTAGCTCGGTCCTCGGTACGTTGGGACTTGGAACAATTTCGGCCGAAAAGTTTTTTCGAGATATTTCGTTAAAGAGCGTTATGCGGTATGAATATTTTTACATAAATCGCAATATAATTCGATTTTACGTATGGATTAAACATTTTTTTCGTTCCAAAAAGGTTTAAAAAAAGTAGTGAACCGACTCGACTCGATCCGTCGAACTTACACTCGCTCGGTCCTCGGCAAGTTGGGACTTGGAACAATTTGGGCCGAAACGTTTTTTCGAGATAATTCTTTAAATAGCGTTATGAGGTATGAATATTTTCACACAAATCGCAATATAATTCAATTCTTCGTCGGGATTAAACGTTTTTTCCGTTCCAACCAATTAAAAAAAAATAGTGGACGGAGACGACTCGACCCGTCGAACTTACTCTCGCTCGATCCTCGGTACGTTGGGACTTGGAAGAATTTTTGACAGAAAAGTTTTTTCGAGTTATTTCGTTAAAGAGCGTTATGAGGTAAGACCATTTTCACATAAATCGCAATATAATTCGATTTTACGTATGGATTAAACATTTTTTTTGTTCCAAAAAGGTTTAAAAAAAGTAGTGAACCGACTCGACTCGACCCGTCGAACTTACTCTCGCTCGGTCCTCGGCAGGTTGGGACTTCGAACAATTTGGGCCGAAAGGTTTTTTCGAGATAATTCTTTAAATAGCGTTATGAGGTATAAATATTTTTAAATAAATCGCAATATAATTCGATTTTACGTATGGATTAAACATTTTTTTCGTTCCAAAAAGGTTTAAAAAAAGTAGTGAACCGACTCGACTCGACCCGTCGAACTTACTCTCGCTCGATCCTCGGTACGTTGGGACTTAGTAGAATTTTTGACCGAAAAGTTTTTTCGAGTAATTTCGTTAAATAGCGTTATGCGGTATGAATATTTTTACATAAATCGCAATATAATTCGATTTTACGTATGGAATAAACATTTTTTTTGTTCCAAAAAGGTTTAAAAAAAGTAGTGAACCGACTCGACTCGACCCGTCGAACTTAATCTCGCTCGGTCCTCGGTACGTAGGGACTTCGAAAAACTTCGGCCGAAAGGTTTTTTCGAGTTATTACGTTAAAAAGCGTTATGAGGTATGAATATTTCCACACAAATCGCAATATAATTCAATTCTACGTCGGGATTGAACGTTTCTTCCGTTCTAATCAATTTAAAAAAAAATAGTGGACGGAGACGAGTCGACCCGTCGAACTTACTCTCGCTCGGTCCTCGGCAGGTTCGGACTTAGAACAATTTGGGCCGAAAGGTTTTTTCGAGATAATTCTTTAAATAGCGTTATGAGGTATGAATATTTTCACACAAATCGCAATATAATTCAATTCTACGTCGGGATTAAACGTTTTTTCCGTTCTAATCAATTTAAAAAAAAATAGTGGACGGAGACGACTCGACCCGTCGAACTTACCTTAGCTCGGTACTCGGTGCGTTGGGACTTGGAAAAATTTCGGCCGAAAGGTTTTTTCGAGTTATTTCGTTAAAAAGCGTTATGAGGTATAAATATTTTTAAATAAATCGCAATATAATTCGATTTTACGTATGGATTAAACATTTTTTTCGTTCCAAAAAGGTTTAAGAAAAGTAGTGATCCGACTCGACTAGACCCGTCGAACTTACTCTCGCTCGATCCTCGGTACGTTGGGACTTAGTAGAATTTTTGACCGAAAAGTTTTTTCGAGTAATTTCGTTAAATAGCGTTATGCGGTATGAATATTTTTACATAAATCGCAATATAATTCGATTTTACGTTTGGATTAAACATTTTTTTTGTTCTAATCAATTAAAAAAAAATAGTGGACGGAGACGACTCGACCCGTCGAACTTACTCTCGCTCGGTCTTCAGCAGGTTGGGACTTAGATCAATTTGGGCCGAAAGGTTTTTTCGAGTTATTTCGTTAAAAAGCGTTATGAGGTATGAATATTTTTACATAAATCGCAATATAATTCGATTTTACGTTTGGATTAAATATTTTTTGTGTTCCAAAAAGGTTTAAAAAAAGTAGTGAACCGACTCGACTCGACCCGTCGAACTTACTCTCGCTCGGTCCTCGGCAGGTTGGGACTTAGTAGAATTTTTGACCGAAAAGTTTTTTCGAGTAATTTCGTTAAATAGCGTTATGCGGTATGAATATTTTTACATAAATCGCAATACAATTCGATTTTACGTATGGATTAAACATTTTTTTTGTTCCAAAAAGGTTTAAAAAAAGTAGTGAACCGACTCGACTCGACCCGTCGAACTTAATCTCGCTCGGTCTTCGGTACGTAGGGACTTCGAAAAACTTCGGCCGAAAGGTTTTTTCGAGTTATTTCGTTAAAAAGCGTTATGAGGTATGAATATTTTTACATAAATCGCAATATAATTCGATTTTACGTATGGATTAAACATTTTTTTTGTTCCAAAAAGGTTTAAAAAAAGTAGTGAACCGACTCGACTCGACCCGTCGAACTTAATCTCGCTCGGTCCTCGGTACGTAGGGACTTGGAACAATTTCGGCCGAAATTTTTTTCGAGATATTTCGTTAAAGAGCGATATGCGGTATGAATATTTTTACATAAATTGCAATATAATTCGATTTTACGTTTGGTTTAAACATTTTTTTTGTTCCAAAAAGGTTTAAAAAAAGTAGTGAACCAACTCGACGCGACCCGTCGGACTTACCCTCGCTCGGTCCTCGGCAGGTTGGGACTTAGAACAATTTGGGCCGAAAGGTTTTTTCGAGATAGTTCTTTGAATAGCGTTATGAGGAATGAATATTTTCACACAAATCGCAAATATAATTCAATTCTACGTCGGGATTAAACGGTTTTTCCGTTCTAATCAATTTAAAAAAAAATAGTGGACGGAGACGACTCGACCCGTCGAACTTACCCTAGCTCGGTCCTCGGTACGTTGAGACTTGGAACAATTTCGGCCGAAAAGTTTTTTCGAGATATTTCGTTAAAGAGCGTTATGCGGTATGAATACTTTCACACAAATCGCAATATAATTCAATTCTACGTCGGGATTAAACGTTTTTTCCGTTCTAATCAATTTAAAAAAAAATAGTGGACCGAGACGACTCGACCCGTCGAACTTACCCTAGCTCGGTCCTCGGTACGTTGGGACTTGGAACAATTTCGGCCGAAAAGTTTTTTCGAGATATTTCGTTAAAGAGCGTTATGCGGTATGAATATTTTTACATAAATCGCAATATAATTCGATTTTACGTATGGATTAAACATTTTTTTCGTTCCAAAAAGGTTTAAAAAAAGTAGTGAACCGACTCGACTCGATCCGTCGAACTTACACTCGCTCGGTCCTCGGCAAGTTGGGACTTGGAACAATTTGGGCCGAAACGTTTTTTCGAGATAATTCTTTAAATAGCGTTATGAGGTATGAATATTTTCACACAAATCGCAATATAATTCAATTCTTCGTCGGGATTAAACGTTTTTTCCGTTCCAACCAATTAAAAAAAAATAGTGGACGGAGACGACTCGACCCGTCGAACTTACTCTCGCTCGATCCTCGGTACGTTGGGACTTGGAAGAATTTTTGACAGAAAAGTTTTTTCGAGTTATTTCGTTAAAGAGCGTTATGAGGTAAGACCATTTTCACATAAATCGCAATATAATTCGATTTTACGTATGGATTAAACATTTTTTTTGTTCCAAAAAGGTTTAAAAAAAGTAGTGAACCGACTCGACTCGACCCGTCGAACTTACTCTCGCTCGGTCCTCGGCAGGTTGGGACTTCGAACAATTTGGGCCGAAAGGTTTTTTCGAGACAATTCTTTAAATAGCGTTATGAGGTATAAATATTTTTAAATAAATCGCAATATAATTCGATTTTACGTATGGATTAAACATTTTTTTCGTTCCAAAAAGGTTTAAAAAAAGTAGTGAACCGACTCGACTCGACCCGTCGAACTTACTCTCGCCCGATCCTCGGTACGTTGGGACTTAGTAGAATTTTTGACCGAAAAGTTTTTTCGAGTAATTTCGTTAAATAGCGTTATGCGGTATGAATATTTTTACATAAATCGCAATATAATTCGATTTTACGTATGGAATAAACATTTTTTTTGTTCCAAAAAGGTTTAAAAAAAGTAGTGAACCGACTCGACTCGACCCGTCGAACTTAATCTCGCTCGGTCCTCGGTACGTAGGGACTTCGAAAAACTTCGGCCGAAAGGTTTTTTCGAGTTATTACGTTAAAAAGCGTTATGAGGTATGAATATTTCCACACAAATCGCAATATAATTCAATTCTACGTCGGGATTGAACGTTTCTTCCGTTCTAATCAATTTAAAAAAAAATAGTGGACGGAGACGAGTCGACCCGTCGAACTTACTCTCGCTCGGTCCTCGGCAGGTTCGGACTTAGAACAATTTGGGCCGAAAGGTTTTTTCGAGATAATTCTTTAAATAGCGTTATGAGGTATGAATATTTTCACACAAATCGCAATATAATTCAATTCTACGTCGGGATTAAACGTTTTTTCCGTTCTAATCAATTTAAAAAAAAATAGTGGACGGAGACGACTCGACCCGTCGAACTTACCTTAGCTCGGTACTCGGTGCGTTGGGACTTGGAAAAATTTCGGCCGAAAGGTTTTTTCGAGTTATTTCGTTAAAAAGCGTTATGAGGTATAAATATTTTTAAATAAATCGCAATATAATTCGATTTTACGTATGGATTAAACATTTTTTTCGTTCCAAAAAGGTTTAAGAAAAGTAGTGATCCGACTCGACTAGACCCGTCGAACTTACTCTCGCTCGATCCTCGGTACGTTGGGACTTAGTAGAATTTTTGACCGAAAAGTTTTTTCGAGTAATTTCGTTAAATAGCGTTATGCGGTATGAATATTTTTACATAAATCGCAATACAATTCGATTTTACGTATGGATTAAACATTTTTTTTGTTCCAAAAAGGTTTAAAAAAAGTAGTGAACCGACTCGACTCGACCCGTCGAACTTAATCTCGCTCGGTCTTCGGTACGTAGGGACTTCGAAAAACTTCGGCCGAAAGGTTTTTTCGAGTTATTTCGTTAAAAAGCGTTATGAGGTATGAATATTTTTACATAAATCGCAATATAATTCGATTTTACGTATGGATTAAACATTTTTTTTGTTCCAAAAAGGTTTAAAAAAAGTAGTGAACCGACTCGACTCGACCCGTCGAACTTAATCTCGCTCGGTCCTCGGTACGTAGGGACTTCGAAAAATTTCGGCCGAAAGGTTTTTTCGAGTTATTTCGTTAAAAAGCGTTATGAGGTATAAATATTTTTAAATAAATCGCAATATAATTCGATTTTACGTATGGATTAAACATTTTTTTCGTTCCAAAAAGGTTTAAAAAAAGTAGTGAACCGACTCGACTCGACCCGTCGAACTTACTCTCGCTCGATCCTCGGTACGTTGGGACTTGGAACAATTTCGGCCGAAATTTTTTTCGAGATATTTCGTTAAAGAGCGATATGCGGTATGAATATTTTTACATAAATTGCAATATAATTCGATTTTACGTTTGGTTTAAACATTTTTTTTGTTCCAAAAAGGTTTAAAAAAAGTAGTGAACCAACTCGACGCGACCCGTCGGACTTACCCTCGCTCGGTCCTCGGCAGGTTGGGACTTAGAACAATTTGGGCCGAAAGGTTTTTTCGAGATAGTTCTTTGAATAGCGTTATGAGGAATGAATATTTTCACACAAATCGCAATATAATTCAATTCTACGTCGGGATTAAACGGTTTTTCCGTTCTAATCAATTTAAAAAAAAATAGTGGACGGAGACGACTCGACCCGTCGAACTTACCCTAGCTCGGTCCTCGGTACGTTGAGACTTGGAACAATTTCGGCCGAAAAGTTTTTTCGAGATATTTCGTTAAAGAGCGTTATGCGGTATGAATACTTTCACACAAATCGCAATATAATTCAATTCTACGTCGGGATTAAACGTTTTTTCCGTTCTAATCAATTTAAAAAAAAATAGTGGACCGAGACGACTCGACCCGTCGAACTTACCCTAGCTCGGTCCTCGGTACGTTGGGACTTGGAACAATTTCGGCCGAAAAGTTTTTTCGAGATATTTCGTTAAAGAGCGTTATGCGGTATGAATATTTTTACATAAATCGCAATATAATTCGATTTTACGTATGGATTAAACATTTTTTTCGTTCCAAAAAGGTTTAAAAAAAGTAGTGAACCGACTCGACTCGATCCGTCGAACTTACACTCGCTCGGTCCTCGGCAAGTTGGGACTTGGAACAATTTGGGCCGAAACGTTTTTTCGAGATAATTCTTTAAATAGCGTTATGAGGTATGAATATTTTCACACAAATCGCAATATAATTCAATTCTTCGTCGGGATTAAACGTTTTTTCCGTTCCAATCAATTAAAAAAAAATAGTGGACGGAGACGACTCGACCCGTCGAACTTACTCTCGCTCGATCCTCGGTACGTTGGGACTTGGAAGAATTTTTGACAGAAAAGTTTTTTCGAGTTATTTCGTTAAAGAGCGTTATGAGGTAAGACCATTTTCACATAAATCGCAATATAATTCGATTTTACGTATGGATTAAACATTTTTTTTGTTCCAAAAAGGTTTAAAAAAAGTAGTGAACCGACTCGACTCGACCCGTCGAACTTACTCTCGCTCGGTCCTCGGCAGGTTGGGACTTCGAACAATTTGGGCCGAAAGGTTTTTTCGAGATAATTCTTTAAATAGCGTTATGAGGTATAAATATTTTTAAATAAATCGCAATATAATTCGATTTTACGTATGGATTAAACATTTTTTTCGTTCCAAAAAGGTTTAAAAAAAGTAGTGAACCGACTCGACTCGACCCGTCGAACTTAATCTCGCTCGGTCCTCGGTACGTAGGGACTTCGAAAAACTTCGGCCGAAAGGTTTTTTCGAGTTATTACGTTAAAAAGCGTTATGAGGTATGAATATTTCCACACAAATCGCAATATAATTCAATTCTACGTCGGGATTGAACGTTTCTTCCGTTCTAATCAATTTAAAAAAAAATAGTGGACGGAGACGAGTAGACCCGTCGAACTTACTCTCGCTCGGTCCTCGGCAGGTTCGGACTTAGAACAATTTGGGCCGAAAGGTTTTTTCGAGATAATTCTTTAAATAGCGTTATGAGGTATGAATATTTTTACACAAATCGCAATATAATTCAATTCTACGTCGGGATTAAACGTTTTTTCCGTTCTAATCAATTTAAAAAAAAATAGTGGACGGAGACGACTCGACCCGTCGAACTTACCTTAGCTCGGTACTCGGTGCGTTGGGACTTGGAAAAATTTCGGCCGAAAGGTTTTTTCGAGTTATTTCGTTAAAAAGCGTTATGAGGTATAAATATTTTTAAATAAATCGCAATATAATTCGATTTTACGTATGGATTAAACATTTTTTTCGTTCCAAAAAGGTTTAAGAAAAGTAGTGAACCAACTCGACGCGACCCGTCGGACTTACCCTCGCTCGGTCCTCGGCAGGTTGGGACTTACAACAATTTGGGCCGAAAGGTTTTTTCGAGATAATTCTTTAAATAGCGTTATGAGGTATGAATATTTTCACACAAATCGCAATATAATTCAATTCTACGTCGGGATTAAACGTTTCTTCCGTTCTAATCACCTTAAAAAAAAATAGTGGACCGAGACGACTCGACCCGTCGAACTTACTCTCGCTCGGTCCTCGGTACGTTGGGACTTGGAAGAATTTTTGACAGAAAAGTTTTTTCGAGTTATTTCGTTAAAGAGCGTTATGAGGTATGACCATTTTCACACAAATCGCAATATAATTCAATTCTACGTCGGGATTAAACGTTTCTTCCGTTCTAATCACCTTAAAAAAAAATAGTGAACCGACTCGACTCGACCCGTCGAACTTACTCTCGCTCGGTCCTCGGCAGGTTGGGACTTAGTAGAATTTTTTACCGAAAAGTTTTTTCGAGTAATTTCGTTAAATAGCATTATGCGGTATGAATATTTTCACATAAATCGCAATATAATTCGATTTTACGTATGGATTAAACATTTTTTTTGTTCCAAAAAGGTTTAAAAAAAGTAGTGAACCGACTCGACTCAATCCGTCGAACTTACTCTCGCTCGGTCCTCGGCAGGTTGGGACTTACAACAATTTGGGCCGAAAGGTTTTTTCGAGATAGTTCTTTGAATAGCGTTACGAGGTATGAATATTCTCATACAAATCGCAATATAATTCAATTCTACGTCGGGATTAAACGTTTTTTCCGTTCTAATCAATTTAAAAAAAAATAGTGGACGGAGACGACTCGACCCGTCGAACTTACCCTAGCTCGGTCCTCGGTACGTTGGGACTTGGAATAATTTCGGCCGAAAAGTTTTTTCGAGATATTTCGTTAAATAGCGTTATGCCTTATGAATATTTTTAGATAAATCGCAATATAATTCGATTTTACGTAGGGATTAATCATTTTTTTTTGTTCCAAAAACGTTTAAAAAAAGTAGTGAACCGACTCGACTCGACCCGTCGAACTTACACTCGCTCGGTCCTCGGCAGGTTGGGACTTAGAACAATTTGGGCCGAAAGGTTTTTTCGAGATAATTCTTTAAATAGCGTTATGAGGTATGAATATTTTCACACAAATCGCAATATAATTCAATTCTACGTTGGGATTAAACGTTTTTTCCGTTCTAATCAATTTAAAAAAAAATAGTGGACGAAGACGACTCGATCCGGCGAACTTACTCTCGCTCGGTCCTCGGTACGTTGGGACTTCGAAAAACTTCGGCCGAAAGGTTGTTTCGAGTTATTTCGTTAGAAAGCGTTATGAGGTATGAATATTTTTAGAAAAATCGCAATATAATTCGATTTTACGGATGGATTAAACATTTTTTTTGTTCCAAAAAGGTTTAAAAAAAGTAGTGAACCGACTCGACTCAATCCGTCGAACTTACTCTCGCTCGGTCCTCGGCAGGTTGGGACTTAGACCAACTTGGGCCGAAAGGTTTTTTCGAGATAGTTCTTTGAATAGCGTTACGAGGTATGAATATTCTCACACAAATCGCAATATAATTCAATTCTACGTCGGGATTAAACGTTTTTTCCGTTCTAATCAATTTAAAAAAAAATAGTGGACGGAGACGACTCGACCCGTCGAACTTACCCTAGCTCGGTCCTCGGTACGTTGGGACTTAGCACAATTTCGTCCGAAAAGTTTTTTCGAGATATTTCGTTAAATAGCGTTATGCGGTATGAATACTTTCACACAAATCGCAATATAATTCAATTCTACGTCGGGATTAAACGTTTTTTCCGTTCTAATCAATTTAAAAAAAAATAGTGGACCGAGACGACTCGACCCGTCGAACTTACCCTAGCTCGGTCCTCGGTACGTTGGGACTTGGAACAATTTCGGCCGAAAAGTTTTTTCGAGATATTTCGTTAAAGAGCGTTATGCGGTATGAATATTTTTACATAAATCGCAATATAATTCGATTTTACGTATGGATTAAACATTTTTTTCGTTCCAAAAAGGTTTAAAAAAAGTAGTGAACCGACTCGACTCGATCCGTCGAACTTACACTCGCTCGGTCCTCGGCAAGTTGGGACTTGGAACAATTTGGGCCGAAACGTTTTTTCGAGATAATTCTTTAAATAGCGTTATGAGGTATGAATATTTTCACACAAATCGCAATATAATTCAATTCTTCGTCGGGATTAAACGTTTTTTCCGTTCCAACCAATTAAAAAAAAATAGTGGACGGAGACGACTCGACCCGTCGAACTTACTCTCGCTCGATCCTCGGTACGTTGGGACTTGGAAGAATTTTTGACAGAAAAGTTTTTTCGAGTTATTTCGTTAAAGAGCGTTATGAGGTAAGACCATTTTCACATAAATCGCAATATAATTCGATTTTACGTATGGATTAAACATTTTTTTTGTTCCAAAAAGGTTTAAAAAAAGTAGTGAACCGACTCGACTCGACCCGTCGAACTTACTCTCGCTCGGTCCTCGGCAGGTTGGGACTTCGAACAATTTGGGCCGAAAGGTTTTTTCGAGACAATTCTTTAAATAGCGTTATGAGGTATAAATATTTTTAAATAAATCGCAATATAATTCGATTTTACGTATGGATTAAACATTTTTTTCGTTCCAAAAAGGTTTAAAAAAAGTAGTGAACCGACTCGACTCGACCCGTCGAACTTACTCTCGCCCGATCCTCGGTACGTTGGGACTTAGTAGAATTTTTGACCGAAAAGTTTTTTCGAGTAATTTCGTTAAATAGCGTTATGCGGTATGAATATTTTTACATAAATCGCAATATAATTCGATTTTACGTATGGAATAAACATTTTTTTTGTTCCAAAAAGGTTTAAAAAAAGTAGTGAACCGACTCGACTCGACCCGTCGAACTTAATCTCGCTCGGTCCTCGGTACGTAGGGACTTCGAAAAACTTCGGCCGAAAGGTTTTTTCGAGTTATTACGTTAAAAAGCGTTATGAGGTATGAATATTTCCACACAAATCGCAATATAATTCAATTCTACGTCGGGATTGAACGTTTCTTCCGTTCTAATCAATTTAAAAAAAAATAGTGGACGGAGACGAGTCGACCCGTCGAACTTACTCTCGCTCGGTCCTCGGCAGGTTCGGACTTAGAACAATTTGGGCCGAAAGGTTTTTTCGAGATAATTCTTTAAATAGCGTTATGAGGTATGAATATTTTCACACAAATCGCAATATAATTCAATTCTACGTCGGGATTAAACGTTTTTTCCGTTCTAATCAATTTAAAAAAAAATAGTGGACGGAGACGACTCGACCCGTCGAACTTACCTTAGCTCGGTACTCGGTGCGTTGGGACTTGGAAAAATTTCGGCCGAAAGGTTTTTTCGAGTTATTTCGTTAAAAAGCGTTATGAGGTATAAATATTTTTAAATAAATCGCAATATAATTCGATTTTACGTATGGATTAAACATTTTTTTCGTTCCAAAAAGGTTTAAGAAAAGTAGTGATCCGACTCGACTAGACCCGTCGAACTTACTCTCGCTCGATCCTCGGTACGTTGGGACTTAGTAGAATTTTTGACCGAAAAGTTTTTTCGAGTAATTTCGTTAAATAGCGTTATGCGGTATGAATATTTTTACATAAATCGCAATACAATTCGATTTTACGTATGGATTAAACATTTTTTTTGTTCCAAAAAGGTTTAAAAAAAGTAGTGAACCGACTCGACTCGACCCGTCGAACTTAATCTCGCTCGGTCTTCGGTACGTAGGGACTTCGAAAAACTTCGGCCGAAAGGTTTTTTCGAGTTATTTCGTTAAAAAGCGTTATGAGGTATGAATATTTTTACATAAATCGCAATATAATTCGATTTTACGTATGGATTAAACATTTTTTTTGTTCCAAAAAGGTTTAAAAAAAGTAGTGAACCGACTCGACTCGACCCGTCGAACTTAATCTCGCTCGGTCCTCGGTACGTAGGGACTTCGAAAAATTTCGGCCGAAAGGTTTTTTCGAGTTATTTCGTTAAAAAGCGTTATGAGGTATAAATATTTTTAAATAAATCGCAATATAATTCGATTTTACGTATGGATTAAACATTTTTTTCGTTCCAAAAAGGTTTAAAAAAAGTAGTGAACCGACTCGACTCGACCCGTCGAACTTACTCTCGCTCGATCCTCGGTACGTTGGGACTTGGAACAATTTCGGCCGAAATTTTTTTCGAGATATTTCGTTAAAGAGCGATATGCGGTATGAATATTTTTACATAAATTGCAATATAATTCGATTTTACGTTTGGTTTAAACATTTTTTTTGTTCCAAAAAGGTTTAAAAAAAGTAGTGAACCAACTCGACGCGACCCGTCGGACTTACCCTCGCTCGGTCCTCGGCAGGTTGGGACTTAGAACAATTTGGGCCGAAAGGTTTTTTCGAGATAGTTCTTTGAATAGCGTTATGAGGAATGAATATTTTCACACAAATCGCAATATAATTCAATTCTACGTCGGGATTAAACGGTTTTTCCGTTCTAATCAATTTAAAAAAAAATAGTGGACGGAGACGACTCGACCCGTCGAACTTACCCTAGCTCGGTCCTCGGTACGTTGAGACTTGGAACAATTTCGGCCGAAAAGTTTTTTCGAGATATTTCGTTAAAGAGCGTTATGCGGTATGAATACTTTCACACAAATCGCAATATAATTCAATTCTACGTCGGGATTAAACGTTTTTTCCGTTCTAATCAATTTAAAAAAAAATAGTGGACCGAGACGACTCGACCCGTCGAACTTACCCTAGCTCGGTCCTCGGTACGTTGGGACTTGGAACAATTTCGGCCGAAAAGTTTTTTCGAGATATTTCGTTAAAGAGCGTTATGCGGTATGAATATTTTTACATAAATCGCAATATAATTCGATTTTACGTATGGATTAAACATTTTTTTCGTTCCAAAAAGGTTTAAAAAAAGTAGTGAACCGACTCGACTCGATCCGTCGAACTTACACTCGCTCGGTCCTCGGCAAGTTGGGACTTGGAACAATTTGGGCCGAAACGTTTTTTCGAGATAATTCTTTAAATAGCGTTATGAGGTATGAATATTTTCACACAAATCGCAATATAATTCAATTCTTCGTCGGGATTAAACGTTTTTTCCGTTCCAATCAATTAAAAAAAAATAGTGGACGGAGACGACTCGACCCGTCGAACTTACTCTCGCTCGATCCTCGGTACGTTGGGACTTGGAAGAATTTTTGACAGAAAAGTTTTTTCGAGTTATTTCGTTAAAGAGCGTTATGAGGTAAGACCATTTTCACATAAATCGCAATATAATTCGATTTTACGTATGGATTAAACATTTTTTTTGTTCCAAAAAGGTTTAAAAAAAGTAGTGAACCGACTCGACTCGACCCGTCGAACTTACTCTCGCTCGGTCCTCGGCAGGTTGGGACTTCGAACAATTTGGGCCGAAAGGTTTTTTCGAGATAATTCTTTAAATAGCGTTATGAGGTATAAATATTTTTAAATAAATCGCAATATAATTCGATTTTACGTATGGATTAAACATTTTTTTCGTTCCAAAAAGGTTTAAAAAAAGTAGTGAACCGACTCGACTCGACCCGTCGAACTTAATCTCGCTCGGTCCTCGGTACGTAGGGACTTCGAAAAACTTCGGCCGAAAGGTTTTTTCGAGTTATTACGTTAAAAAGCGTTATGAGGTATGAATATTTCCACACAAATCGCAATATAATTCAATTCTACGTCGGGATTGAACGTTTCTTCCGTTCTAATCAATTTAAAAAAAAATAGTGGACGGAGACGAGTAGACCCGTCGAACTTACTCTCGCTCGGTCCTCGGCAGGTTCGGACTTAGAACAATTTGGGCCGAAAGGTTTTTTCGAGATAATTCTTTAAATAGCGTTATGAGGTATGAATATTTTTACACAAATCGCAATATAATTCAATTCTACGTCGGGATTAAACGTTTTTTCCGTTCTAATCAATTTAAAAAAAAATAGTGGACGGAGACGACTCGACCCGTCGAACTTACCTTAGCTCGGTACTCGGTGCGTTGGGACTTGGAAAAATTTCGGCCGAAAGGTTTTTTCGAGTTATTTCGTTAAAAAGCGTTATGAGGTATAAATATTTTTAAATAAATCGCAATATAATTCGATTTTACGTATGGATTAAACATTTTTTTCGTTCCAAAAAGGTTTAAGAAAAGTAGTGATCCGACTCGACTCGACCCGTCGAACTTACTCTCGCTCGATCCTCAGTACGTTGTGACTTAGACCAATTTGGGCCGAAAGGTTTTTTCGAGATAGTTCTTTGAATAGCGTTACGAGGTATGAATATTCTCACACAAATCGCAATATAATTCAATTCTACGTCGGGATTAAACGTTTTTTCCGTTCTAATCAATTTAAAAAAAAATAGTGGACGGAGACGACTCGACCCGTCGAACTTACTCTCGCTCGGTCCTCGGTACGTTGGGACTTGGAACAATTTCGGCCGAAATTTTTTTCGAGATATTTCGTTAAAGAGCGTTATGCGGTATGAATATTTTTACATAAATTGCAATATAATTCGATTATACGTTTGGTTTAAACATTTTTTTTGTTCCAAAAATTTTTAAAAAAAGTAGTGAACCAACTCGACGCGACCCGTCGGACTTACCCTCGCTCGGTCCTCGGCAGGTTGGGACTTACAACAATTTGGGCCGAAAGGTTTTTTCGAGATAATTCTTTAAATAGCGTTATGAGGTATGAATATTTTCACACAAATCGCAATATAATTCAATTCTACGTCGGGATTAAACGTTTCTTCCGTTCTAATCACCTTAAAAAAAAATAGTGGACCGAGACGACTCGACCCGTCGAACTTACTCTCGCTCGGTCCTCGGTACGTTGGGACTTGGAAGAATTTTTGACAGAAAAGTTTTTTCGAGTTATTTCGTTAAAGAGCGTTATGAGGTATGACCATTTTCACACAAATCGCAATATAATTCAATTCTACGTCGGGATTAAACGTTTCTTCCGTTCTAATCACCTTAAAAAAAAATAGTGAACCGACTCGACTCGACCCGTCGAACTTACTCTCGCTCGGTCCTCGGCAGGTTGGGACTTAGTAGAATTTTTTACCGAAAAGTTTTTTCGAGTAATTTCGTTAAATAGCATTATGCGGTATGAATATTTTCACATAAATCGCAATATAATTCGATTTTACGTATGGATTAAACATTTTTTTTGTTCCAAAAAGGTTTAAAAAAAGTAGTGAACCGACTCGACTCAATCCGTCGAACTTACTCTCGCTCGGTCCTCGGCAGGTTGGGACTTACAACAATTTGGGCCGAAAGGTTTTTTCGAGATAGTTCTTTGAATAGCGTTACGAGGTATGAATATTCTCATACAAATCGCAATATAATTCAATTCTACGTCGGGATTAAACGTTTTTTCCGTTCTAATCAATTTAAAAAAAAATAGTGGACGGAGACGACTCGACCCGTCGAACTTACCCTAGCTCGGTCCTCGGTACGTTGGGACTTGGAATAATTTCGGCCGAAAAGTTTTTTCGAGATATTTCGTTAAATAGCGTTATGCCTTATGAATATTTTTAGATAAATCGCAATATAATTCGATTTTACGTAGGGATTAATCATTTTTTTTTGTTCCAAAAACGTTTAAAAAAAGTAGTGAACCGACTCGACTCGACCCGTCGAACTTACACTCGCTCGGTCCTCGGCAGGTTGGGACTTAGAACAATTTGGGCCGAAAGGTTTTTTCGAGATAATTCTTTAAATAGCGTTATGAGGTATGAATATTTTCACACAAATCGCAATATAATTCAATTCTACGTTGGGATTAAACGTTTTTTCCGTTCTAATCAATTTAAAAAAAAATAGTGGACGAAGACGACTCGATCCGGCGAACTTACTCTCGCTCGGTCCTCGGTACGTTGGGACTTCGAAAAACTTCGGCCGAAAGGTTGTTTCGAGTTATTTCGTTAGAAAGCGTTATGAGGTATGAATATTTTTAGAAAAATCGCAATATAATTCGATTTTACGGATGGATTAAACATTTTTTTTGTTCCAAAAAGGTTTAAAAAAAGTAGTGAACCGACTCGACTCAATCCGTCGAACTTACTCTCGCTCGGTCCTCGGCAGGTTGGGACTTAGACCAACTTGGGCCGAAAGGTTTTTTCGAGATAGTTCTTTGAATAGCGTTACGAGGTATGAATATTCTCACACAAATCGCAATATAATTCAATTCTACGTCGGGATTAAACGTTTTTTCCGTTCTAATCAATTTAAAAAAAAATAGTGGACGGAGACGACTCGACCCGTCGAACTTACCCTAGCTCGGTCCTCGGTACGTTGGGACTTAGCACAATTTCGTCCGAAAAGTTTTTTCGAGATATTTCGTTAAATAGCGTTATGCCTTATGAATATTTTTAGATAAATCGCAATATAATTCGATTTTACGTATGGATTAATCATTTTTTTTGTTCCAAAAACGTTTAAAAAAAGTAGTGAACCGACTCGACTCGACCCGTCGAACTTAATCTCGCTCGGTCCTCGGTACGTAGGGACTTCGAAAAACTTCGGCCGAAAGGTTTTTTCGAGTTATTACGTTAAAAAGCGTTATGAGGGATGAATATTTTCACACAAATCGCAATATAATTCAATTCTACGTCGGGATTGAACGTTTCTTCCGTTCTAATCAATTTAAAAAAAAATAGTGGACGGAGACGAGTCGACCCGTCGAACTTACTCTCGCTCGGTCCTCGGCAGGTTCGGACTTAGAACAATTTGGGCCGAAAGATTTTTTCGAGATAATTCTTTAAAGAGCGTTATGAGGTATGAATATTTTCACACAAATCGCAATATAATTCAATTCTACGTCGGGATTAAACGTTTTTTCCGTTCTAATCAATTTAAAAAAAAATAGTGGACGGAGATGACTCGACCCGTCGAACTTACTCTCGCTCGGTCCTCGGTACGTTGGGACTTGGAAAAATTTCGGCCGAAAGGTTTTTTCGAGTTATTTCGTTAAAAAGCGTTATGAGGTATAAATATTTTTAAATAAATCGCAATATAATTCGATACTACGTCGGGATTAATCGTCTCTTCCGCTCTAATCAATTAAAAAAAAATAGTGGACGGAGACGAGTCGACCCGTCGAACTTACTCTCGCTCGGTCCTCGGTACGTTGTGACTTAGACCAATTTGGGCCGAAAGGTTTTTTCGAGATAGTTCTTTGAATAGCGTTACGAGGTATGAATATTCTCACACAAATCGCAATATAATTCAATTCTACGTCGGGGTTAAACGTTTTTTCCGTTCTAATCAATTTAAAAAAAAATAGTGGACGGAGACGACTCGACCCGTCGAACTTACTCTCGCTCGGTCCTCGGTACGTTGGGACTTGGAACAATTTCGGCCGAAATTTTTTTCGAGATATTTCGTTAAAGAGCGTTATGCGGTATGAATATTTTTACATAAATTGCAATATAATTCGATTATACGTTTGGTTTAAACATTTTTTTTGTTCCAAAAAGGTTTAAAAAAAGTAGTGAACCAACTCGACGCGACCCGTCGGACTTACCCTCGCTCGGTCCTCGGCAGGTTGGGACTTACAACAATTTGGGCCGAAAGGTTTTTTCGAGATAATTCTTTAAATAGCGTTATGAGGTATGAATATTTTCACACAAATCGCAATATAATTCAATTCTACGTCGGGATTAAACGTTTCTTCCGTTCTAATCACCTTAAAAAAAAATAGTGGACCGAGACGACTCGACCCGTCGAACTTACTCTCGCTCGGTCCTCGGTACGTTGGGACTTGGAAGAATTTTTGACAGAAAAGTTTTTTCGAGTTATTTCGTTAAAGAGCGTTATGAGGTATGACCATTTTCACACAAATCGCAATATAATTCAATTCTACGTCGGGATTAAACGTTTCTTCCGTTCTAATCACCTTAAAAAAAAATAGTGAACCGACTCGACTCGACCCGTCGAACTTACTCTCGCTCGGTCCTCGGCAGGTTGGGACTTCGAAAAACTTCGGCCGAAAGGTTTTTTCGAGTCATTACGTTAAAAAGCGTTATGCGGTATGAATATTTTTACATAAATCGCAATATAATTCGATTTTACGTATGGATTAAACATTTTTTTTGTTCCAATAAGGTTTAAAAAAAGTAGTGAACCGACTCGACTCGACCCGTCGAACTTACTCTCGCTCGATCCTCGGTACGTTGGGACTTAGTAGAATTTTTGACCGAAAAGTTTTTTCGAGTAATTTCGTTAAATAGCATTATGCGGTATGAATATTTTCACATAAATCGCAATATAATTCGATTTTACGTATGGATTAAACATTTTTTTTGTTCCAAAAAGGTTTAAAAAAAGTAGTGAACCGACTCGACTCGACCCGTCGAACTTACTCTCGCTCGGTCCTCGGCAGGTTGGGACTTCGAAAAACTTCGGCCGAAAGGTTGTTTCGAGTAATTTCGTTAGAAAGCGTTATGAGGTATGAATATTTTTAGATAAATCGCAATATAATTCGATTTTACGGATGGATTAAACATTTTTTTTTCCAAAAAGGTTTAAAAAAAGTAGTGAACCGACTCGACTCAATCCGTCGAACTTACTCTCGCTCGGTCCTCGGCAGGTTGGGACTTAGAACAATTTGGGCCGAAAGGTTTTTTCGAGATAGTTCTTTAAATAGCGTTACGAGGTATGAATATTCTCACACAAATCGCAATATAATTCAATTCTACGTCGGGGTTAAACGTTTTTTCCGTTCCAATCAATTAAAAAAAAATAGTGGACGGAGAGGACTCGACCCGTCGAACTTACTCTCGCTCGGTCCTCGGTACGTTGGGACTTGGAAGAATTTTTGACCGAAAAGTTTTTTCGAGTTATTTCGTTAAAGAGCGTTATGAGGTAAGACCATTTTCACATAAATCGCAATATAATTCGATTTTACGTATGGATTAAACATTTTTTTTGTTCCAAAAAGGTTTAAAAAATGTAGTGAACCGACTCGACTCGACCCGCCGAACTTACTCTCGCTAGGTCCTCGGCAGGTTGGGACTTCGAAAAACTACGGCCGAAAGGTTTTTTCGAGTTATTACGTTAAAAAGCGTTATGAGGTATGAATATTTTCACACAAATCGCAATATAATTCAATTCTACGTCGGGATTAAACGTTTTTTCCGTTCTAATCAATTTAAAAAAAAATAGTGGACGGAGATGACTCGACCCGTCGAACTTACCCTAGCTCGGTCCTCGGTACGTTGGGACTTAGCACAATTTCGGCCGAAAAGTTTTTTCGAGATATTTCGTTAAATAGCGTTATGCCTTATGAATATTTTTAGATAAATCGCAATATAATTCGATTTTACGTATGGATTAATCATTTTTTTTGTTCCAAAAACGTTTAAAAAAAGTAGTGAACCGACTCGACTCGACCCGTCGAACTTAATCTCGCTCGGTCCTCGGCCGGTTGGGACTTAGTAGAATTTTTGACCGAAAAGTTTTTTCGAGTAATTTCGTTAAATAGCGTTATGCGGTATGAATATTTTTACATAAATCGCAATATAATTCGATTTTACGTATGGATTAAACATTTTTTTTGTTCCAAAAAGGTTTAAAAAAAGTAGTGAACCGACTCGACTCGACCCGTCGAACTTAATCTCGCTCGGTCCTCGGTACGTAGGGACTTCGAAAAACTTCGGCCGAAAGGTTTTTTCGAGTTATTACGTTAAAAAGCGTTATGAGGTATGAATATTTTAACATAAATCGCAATATAATTCGATTTTACGTTTGGATTAAATATTTTTTTTGTTCCAAAAAGGTTTAAAAAAAGTAGTGAACCGACTCGACTCGACCCGCCGAACTTACTCTCGCTAGGTCCTCGGCAGGTTGGGACTTCGAAAAACTACGGCCGAAAGGTTTTTTCGAGTTATTACGTTAAAAAGCGTTATGAGGTATGAATATTTTCACACAAATCGCAATATAATTCAATTCTACGTCGGGATTAAACTTCTCTTCCGTTCTAATCAATTTAAAAAAAAGTAGTGGACGGAGACGACTCGACCCGTCGAACTTACTCTCGCTCGGTCCTCGGTACGTTGAGACTTGGAACAATTTCGGCCGAAAAGTTTTTTCGAGTTATTTCGTTAAAAAGCGTTATGAGGTTTGAATATTTTTACATAAATCGCAATATAATTCGATTTTACGTATGGATTAAACATTTTTTTCGTTCCAAAAAGGTATAAAAATAGTAGTGAACCGACTCGACTCGATCCGTCGAACTTACTCTCGCTCGGTCCTCGGCAGGTTGGGACTTACAACAATTTGGGCCGAAAGGTTTTTTCGAGATAATTCTTTAAATAGCGTTATGAGGTATGAATATTTTCACACAAATCGCAATATAATTCAATTCTACGTCGGGATTAAACGTTTTTTCCGTTCTAATCAATTTAAAAAAAAATTGTGGACGGAGACGACTCGACCCGTCGAACTTACCCTAGCTCGGTACTCGGTGCGTTGGGACTTGGAAAAATTTCGGCCGAAAGGTTTTTTCGAGTTATTTCGTTAAAAAGCGTTATGAGGTATAAATATTTTTAAATAAATCACAATATAATTCGATTTTACGTATGGATTAAACATTTTTTTCGTTCCAAAAAGGTTTAAAAAAAGTAGTGAACCGACTCGACTCGACCCGTCGAACTTACTCTCGCTCGATCCTCGGTACGTTGGGACTTAGTAGAATTTTTGACCGAAAAGTTTTTTCGAGTAATTTCGTTAAATAGCGTTATGCGGTATGAATATTTTTACATAAATCGCAATATAATTCGATTTTACGTTTGGTTTAAACATTTTTTTTGTTCCAAAAAGGTTTAAAAAAAGTAGTGAACCAACTCGACGCGACCCGTCGGACTTACCCTCGCTCGGTCCTCGGCAGGTTGGGACTTAGAACAATTTGGGCCGAAAGGTTTTTTCGAGATAGTTCTTTGAATAGCGTTATGAGGAATGAATATTTTCACACAAATCGCAATATAATTCAATTCTACTTCGGGATTAAACGTTTTTTCCGTTCTAATCAATTTAAAAAAAAATAGTGGACGGAGACGACTCGACCCGTCGAACTTACCCTAGCTCGGTCCTCGGTACGTTGAGACTTGGAACAATTTCGGCCGAAAAGTTTTTTCGAGATATTTCGTTAAAGAGCGTTATGCGGTATGAATATTTTTAGATAAATCGCAATATAATTCGATTTTACGTATGGATTAAACATTTTTTTTGTTCCAAAAAGGTTTAAAAAAAGTAGTGAACCGACTCGACTCAATCCGTCGAACTTACTCTCGCTCGGTCCTCGGCAGGTTGGGACTTAAAACAATTTGGGCCGAAAGATTTTTTCGAGATAATTCTTTAAATAGCGTTATGAGGTATGAATATTTTCACACAAATCGCAATATAATTCAATTCTACGTCGGGATTAAACGTTTTTTCCGTTCTAGTCAATCAAAAAAAAATAGTGGACGGAGACGAGTCGACCCGTCGAACTTACTCTCGCTCGGTCCTCGGCAGGTTCGGACTTAGAACAATTTGGGCCGAAAGATTTTTTCGAGATAATTCTTTAAATAGCGTTATGAGGTATGAATATTTTCACACAAATCGCAATATAATTCAATTCTACGTCGGGATTAAACGTTTTTTCCGTTCTAATCAACTTAAAAAAAAATAGTGGACGAAGACGACTCGATCCGTCGAACTTACTCTCGCTCGGTCCTCGGTACGTTGGGACTTCGAAGAATTTTTGACAGAAAAGTTTTTTCGAGTTATTTCGTTAAAAAGCGTTATGAGGTATGAATATTTTCACACAAATCGCAATATAATTCAATTCTACGTCGGGATTAAACGTTTCTTCCTTTCTAATCAATTAAAAAAAAATAGTGGACGGAGACGAGTCGACCCGTCGAATTTACTCTCGCTCGGTCCTCGGCAGGTTCGGACTTAGAACAATTTGGGCCGAAAGGTGTTTTCGAGATAATTCTTTCAATAACGTTATGAGGTATGAATATTTTCACACAAATCGCAATATAATTCAATTCTACGTCGGGATTAAACGTTTTTTCCGTTCTAATCAATTAAAAAAAAATAGTGGACGGAGACGACTCGACCCGTCGAACTTACTCTCGCTCGGTCCTCAGCAGGTTGGGACTTAGTAGAATTTTTGACCGAAAAGTTTTTTCGAGTAATTTCGTTAAATAGCGTTATGCGGTATGAATATTTTTACATAAATCGCAATATAATTCGATTTTACGTTTGGTTTAAACATTTTTTTTGTTCCAAAAAGGTTTAAAAAATGTAGTGAACCAACTCGACGCGACCCGTCGGACTTACCCTCGCTCGGTCCTCGGTACGTTGGGACTTAGACCAATTTGGGCCGAAAGGTTTTTTCGAGATAGTTCTTTGAATAGCGTTATGAGGAATGAATATTTTCACACAAATCGCAATATAATTCAATTCTACGTCGGGATTAAACGTTTTTTCCGTTCTAATCAATTTAAAAAAAAATAGTGGACGGAGACGACTCGACCCGTCGAACTTACCCTAGCTCGGTCCTCGGTACGTTGGGACTTGGAACAATTTCGGCCGAAAAGTTTTTTCGAGATATTTCGTTAAAGAGCGTTATGCGGTATGAATATTTTTAGATAAATCGCAATATAATTCAATTCTACGTCGGGATTAAACGCTTCTTCCGTTCTAATCACCTTAAAAAAAAATAGTGGACCGAGACGACTCGACCCGTCGAACTTACTCTCGCTCGGTCCTCGGTACGTTGGGACTTGGAAGAATTTTTGACAGAAAAGTTTTTTCGAGTTATTTCGTTAAAGAGCGTTATGAGGTATGACCATTTTCACATAAATCGCAATATAATTCGATTTTACGTATGGATTAAACATTTTTTTTGTTCCAAAAAGGTTTAAAAAAAGTAGTGAACCGACTCGACTCAATCCGTCGAACTTACTCTCGCTCGGTCCTCGGCAGGTTGGGACTTAGTAGAATTTTCTACCGAAAAGTTTTTTCGAGTAATTTCGTTAAATAGCGTTATGCGGTATGAATATTTTTACATAAATGGCAATATAATTCGATTTTACGTATGGATTAGACATTTTTTTTGTTCCAAAAAGGTTTAAAAAAAGTAGTGAACCGACTCGACTCGATCCGTCGAACTTACTCTCGCTCGGTCCTCGGTACGTTGGGACTTCGAAGAATTTTTGACAGAAAAGTTTTTTCGAGTTATTTCGTTAAAAAGCGTTATGAGGTATGAATATTTTCACACAAATCGCAATATAATTCAATTCTACGTCGGGATTAAACGTTTCTTCCGTTCTAATCAATTAAAAAAAAATAGTGGACGGAGACGAGTCGACCCGTCGAACTTACTCTCGCTCGGTCCTCGGCAGGTTCGGACTTAGAACAATTTGGGCCGAAAGGTGTTTTCGAGATAATTCTTTCAATAACGTTATGAGGTATGAATATTTTCACACAAATCGCAATATAATTCAATTCTACGTCGGGATTAAACGTTTTTTCCGTTCTAATCAATTAAATAAAAATAGTGGACGGAGACGACTCGACCCGTCGAACTTACTCTCGCTCGGTCCTCAGCAGGTTGGGACTTAGTAGAATTTTTGACCGAAAAGTTTTTTCGAGTAATTTCGTTAAATAGCGTTATGCGGTATGAATATTTTTACATAAATCGCAATATAATTCGATTTTACGTTTGGTTTAAACATTTTTTTTGTTCCAAAACGGTTTAAAAAATGTAGTGAACCAACTCGACGCGACCCGTCGGACTTACCCTCGCTCGGTCCTCGGTACGTTGGGACTTAGACCAATTTGGGCCGAAAGGTTTTTTCGAGATAGTTCTTTGAATAGCGTTATGAGGAATGAATATTTTCACACAAATCGCAATATAATTCAATTCTACGTCGGGATTAAACGTTTTTTCCGTTCTAATCAATTTAAAAAAAAATAGTGGACGGAGACGACTCGACCCGTCGAACTTACCCTAGCTCGGTCCTCGGTACGTTGGGACTTGGAACAATTTCGGCCGAAAAGTTTTTTCGAGATATTTCGTTAAAGAGCGTTATGCGGTATGAATATTTTTACATAAATCGCAATATAATTCGATTTTACGTATGGCTTAAACATTTTTTTCGTTCCAAAAAGGTTTAAAAAAAGTAGTGAACCGACTCGACTCGATCCGTCGAACTTACTCTCGCTCGGTCCTCGGTACGTTGGGCCTTAGTAGAATTTTTGACCGAAAAGTTTTTTCGAGTTATTTCGTTAAATAGCGTTATGCCGTATGAATATTTTTAGATAAATCGCAATATAATTCGATTTTACGTATGGATTAATCATTTTTTTTGTTCCAAAAAGGTTTAAAAAAAGTAGTGAACCGACTCGACTGGACCCGTCGAACTTACACACGCTCGGTCCTCGGCAGGTTGGGACTTAGAACAATTTGGGCCGAAACGTTTTTTCGAGATAATTCTTTAAATAGCGTTATGAGGTATGAATATTTTCACACAAATCGCAATATAATTCAATTCTACGTTGGGATTAAACGTTTTTTCCGTTCTAATCAATTTAAAAAAAAATAGTGGACGAAGACGACCCGATCCGTCGAACGTACTCTCGCTCGGTCCTCGGTACGTTGGGACTTCGAAAAACTTTGGCCGAAGGGTTGTTTCGAGTTATTTCGTTAGAAAGCGTTACGAGGTATGAATATTTTTAGATAAATCGCAATATAATTCGATTTTACGTATGGATTAAACATTTTTTTTGTTCCAAAAAGGTTTAAAAAAAGTGGTGAACCGACTCGACTCAATCCGTCGAACTTACCCTCGCTCGGTCCTCGGCAGGTTCGGACTTAGAACAATTTGGGCCGAAAGGTGTATTCGAGATAGTTCTTTGAATAGCGTTATGAGGAATGAATATTTTCACACAAATCGCAATATAATTCAATTCTACGTCGGGATTAAACGTTTTTTCCGTTCTAATCAATTTAAAAAAAAATAGTGGACGGAGACGACTCGACCCGTCGAACTTACCCTAGCTCGGTCCTCGGTACGTTGGGACTTGGAACAATTTCGGCCGAAAAGTTTTTTCGAGATATTTCGTTAAAGAGCGTTATGCGGTATGAATATTTTTACATAAATCGCAATATAATTCGATTTTACGTATGGCTTAAACATTTTTTTCGTTCCAAAAAGGTTTAAAAAAAGTAGTGAACCGACTCGACTCGATCCGTCGAACTTACTCTCGCTCGGTCCTCGGTACGTTGGGCCTTAGTAGAATTTTTGACCGAAAAGTTTTTTCGAGTTATTTCGTTAAATAGCGTTATGCCGTATGAATATTTTTAGATAAATCGCAATATAATTCGATTTTACGTATGGATTAATCATTTTTTTTGTTCCAAAAAGGTTTAAAAAAAGTAGTGAACCGACTCGACTGGACCCGTCGAACTTACACACGCTCGGTCCTCGGCAGGTTGGGACTTAGAACAATTTGGGCCGAAACGTTTTTTCGAGATAATTCTTTAAATAGCGTTATGAGGTATGAATATTTTCACACAAATCGCAATATAATTCAATTCTACGTTGGGATTAAACGTTTTTTCCGTTCTAATCAATTTAAAAAAAAATAGTGGACGAAGACGACCCGATCCGTCGAACGTACTCTCGCTCGGTCCTCGGTACGTTGGGACTTCGAAAAACTTTGGCCGAAGGGTTGTTTCGAGTTATTTCGTTAGAAAGCGTTACGAGGTATGAATATTTTTAGATAAATCGCAATATAATTCGATTTTACGTATGGATTAAACATTTTTTTTGTTCCAAAAAGGTTTAAAAAAAGTGGTGAACCGACTCGACTCAATCCGTCGAACTTACCCTCGCTCGGTCCTCGGCAGGTTCGGACTTAGAACAATTTGGGCCGAAAGGTGTATTCGAGATAGTTCTTTGAATAGCGTTATGAGGAATGAATATTTTCACACAAATCGCAATATAATTCAATTCTACGTCGGGATTAAACGTTTTTTCCGTTCTAGTCAATCAAAAAAAAATAGTGGACGGAGACGAGTCGACCCGTCAAACTTACTCTCGCTCGGTCCTCGGCAGGTTCGGACTTAGAACAATTTGGGCCGAAAGATTTTTTCGAGATAATTCTTTAAATAGCGTTATGAGGTATGAATATTTTCACACAAATCGCAATATAATTCAATTCTACGTCGGGATTAAACGTTTTTTCCGTTCAAATCAATTTAAAAAAAAATAGTGGACGAAGACGACTCGATCCGTCGAACTTACTCTCGCTCGGTCCTCGGTACGTTGGGACTTCGAAGAATTTTTGAAAGAAAAGTTTTTTCGAGTTATTTCGTTAAAAAGCGTTATGAGGTATGAATATTTTCACACAAATCGCAATATAATTCAATTCTACGTCGGGATTAAACGTTTCTTCCGTTCTAATCACCTTAAAAAAAAATAGTGGACCGAGACGACTCGACCCGTCGAACTTACTCTCGCTCGGTCCTCGGCAGGTTCGGACTTAGAACAATTTGGGCCGAAAGGTGTTTTCGAGATAGTTCTTTGAATAGCGTTATGAGGAATGAATATTTTCACACAAATCGCAATATAATTCAATTCTACGTTGGGATTAAACGTTTTTTCCGTTCTAATCAATTTAAAAAAAAATAGTGGACGGAGACGACTCGACCCGTCGAACTTACCCTAGCTCGGTCCTCGGTACGTTGGGACTTCGAAAAACTTTGGCCGAAGGGTTGTTTCGAGTTATTTCGTTAGAAAGCGTTACGAGGTATGAATATTTTTAGATAAATCGCAATATAATTCGATTTTACGTATGGATTAAACATTTTTTTTGTTCCAAAAAGGTTTAAAAAAAGTAGTGAACCGACTCGACTCAATCCGTCGAACTTACCCTCGCTCGGTCCTCGGCAGGTTCGGACTTAGAACAATTTGGGCCGAAAGATTTTTTCGAGATAATTCTTTAAATAGCGTTATGAGGTATGAATATTTTCACACAAATCGCAATATAATTCAATTCTACGTCGGGATTAAACGTTTTTTCCGTTCTAGTCAATCAAAAAAAAATAGTGGACGGAGACGAGTCGACCCGTCGAACTTACTCTCGCTCGGTCCTCGGCAGGTTCGGACTTAGAACAATTTGGGCCGAAAGGTGTTTTCGAGATAGTTCTTTGAATAGCGTTATGAGGAATGAATATTTTCACACAAATCGCAATATAATTCAATTCTACGTTGGGATTAAACGTTTTTTCCGTTCTAATCAATTTAAAAAAAAATAGTGGACGGAGACGACTCGACCCGTCGAACTTACCCTAGCTCGGTCCTCGGTACGTTGGGACTTGGAACAATTTCGGCCGAAAAGTTTTTTCGAGATATTTCGTTAAAGAGCGTTATGCGGTATGAATATTTTTACATAAATCGCAATATAATTCGATTTTACGTATGGATTAAACATTTTTTTTGTTCCAAAAAGGTTTAAAAAAAGTAGTGAACCGACTCGACTCGACCCGTCGAACTTACTCTCACTCGGTCCTCGGCAGGTTGGGACTTGGAAGAATTTTTGACAGAAAAGTTTTTTCGAGTTATTTCGTTAAAGAGCGTTATGAGGTATGAATATTTTCACACAAATCGCAATATAATTCAATTCTACGTCGGGATTAAACTTCTCTTCCGTTCTAATCAATTACAAACAAATAGTGGACGGAGACGTGTCGACCCGTCGAACTTACTCTCGCTCGGTCCTCGGCAGGTTCGGACTTAGAACAATTTGGGCCGAAAGATTTTTTCGAGATAATTCTTTAAATAGCGTTATGAGGTATGAATATTTTCACACAAATCGCAATATATAATTCAATTCTACGTCGGGATTAAACGTTTTTTTTGTTCTAAAAAGGTTTAAAAAAAGTAGTGAACCGATTCGACTCGACCCGTCGAACTTACACTCGCTCGGTCCTCGGCAGGTTGTGACTTAGAACAATTTGGGCCGAAAGGTTTTTTCGAGATAATTCTTTAAATAGCGTTATGAGGTATGAATATTTTCACACAAATCGCAATATAATTCAATTCTACGTTGGGATTAAACGTTTTTTCCGTTCTAATCAATTTAAAAAAAAATAGTGGACGAAGACGACTCGATCCGTCGAACTTACTCTCGCTCGGTCCTCGGTACGTTGGGACTTCGAAAAACTTCGGCCGATAGGTTGTTTCGAGTTATTTCGTTAGAAAGCGTTATGAGGTATGAATATTTTTAGATAAATCGCAATATAATTCGATTTTACGTATGGATTAATCATTTTTTTTGTTCCAAAAAGGTTTAAAAAAAGTAGTGAACCGACTCGACTCGACCCGTCGAACTTACACTCGCTCGGTCCTCGGCAGGTTGGGACTTAGACCAATTTGGGCCGAAAAGTTTTTTCGAGATAGTTCTTTGAATAGCGTTATGAGGTATGAATATTTTCACACAAATCGCAATATAATTCAATTCTTCGTCGGGATTAAACGTTTTTTCCGTTCCAATCAATTAAAAAAAAATAGTGGACGGAGACGACTCGATCCGTCGAACTTACTCTCGCTCGGTCCTCGGTACGTTGGGCCTTAGTAGAATTTTTGATCGAAAAGTTTTTTCGAGTTATTTCGTTGGAAAGCGTTATGCCGTATGAATATTTTTAGATAAATCGCAATATAATTCGATTTTACGTATGGATTAAATATTTTTTTTGTTCCAAAAAGGTTTAAAAAAAGTAGTGAACCGACTCGACTCGACCCGCCGAACTTACTCTCGCTCGGTCCTCGGCAGGTTGGGACTTCGAAAAACTTCGGCCGAAAGGTTTTTTCGAGTTATTACGTTAAAGAGCGTTATGAGATATGACCATTTTCACATAAATCGCAACATAATTCGATTTTACGTATGGATTAAACATTTTTTATGTTCCAAAAAGGTTTAAAAAAAGTAGTGAACCGACTCGACTCGACCCGTCGAACTTAATCTCGCTCGGTCCTCGGTACGTAGGGACTTCGAAAAACTTCGGCCGAAAGGTTCTTTCGAGTTATTACGTTAAAAAGCGTTATGAGGTATGAATATTTTCACACAAATCGCAATATAATTCAATTCTACTTCGGGATTGAACGTTTCTTCCGTTCTAATCAATTTAAAAAAAAATAGTGGACGGAGACGAGTCGACCCGTCGAACTTACTCTCGCTCGGTCCTCGGCAGGTTCGGACTTAGAACAATTTGGGCCGAAAGATTTTTTCGAGATAATTCTTTAAATAGCGTTATGAGGTATGAATATTTTCACACAAATCGCAATATAATTCAATTCTACGTCGGGATTAAACGTTTTTTCCGTTCAAATCAATTTAAAAAAAAATAGTGGACGAAGACGACTCGATCCGTCGAACTTACTCTCACTCGGTCCTCGGCAGGTTGGGACTTGGAAGAATTTTTGACAGAAAAGTTTTTTCGAGTTATTTCGTTAAAGAGCGTTATGAGGTATGAATATTTTCACACAAATCGCAATATAATTCAATTCTACGTCGGGATTAATCGTCTCTTCCGTTCTAATCAATTAAAAAAAAATAGTGGACGGAGACGAGTCGACCCGTCGAACTTACTCTCGCTCGGTCCTCGGCAGGTTCGGACTTAGAACAATTTGGGCCGAAAGGTGTTTTCGAGATAGTTCTTTGAATAGCGTTATGAGGAATGAATATTTTCACACAAATCGCAATATAATTCAATTCTACGTTGGGATTAAACGTTTTTTCCGTTCTAATCAATTTAAAAAAAAATAGTGGACGGAGACGACTCGACCCGTCGAACTTACCCTAGCTCGGTCCTCGGTACGTTGGGACTTGGAACAATTTCGGCCGAAAAGTTTTTTCGAGATATTTCGTTAAAGAGCGTTATGCGGTATGAATATTTTTACATAAATCGCAATATAATTCGATTTTACGTATGGATTAAACATTTTTTTGTTCCAAAAAGGTTTAAAAAAAGTAGTGAACCGACTCGACTCGACCCGTCGAACTTACTCTCACTCGGTCCTCGGCAGGTTGGGACTTGGAAGAATTTTTGACAGAAAAGTTTTTTCGAGTTATTTCGTTAAAGAGCGTTATGAGGTATGAATATTTTCACACAAATCGCAATATAATTCAATTCTACGTCGGGATTAAACTTCTCTTCCGTTCTAATCAATTACAAACAAATAGTGGACGGAGACGAGTCGACCCGTCGAACTTACTCTCGCTCGGTCCTCGGCAGGTTCGGACTTAGAACAATTTGGGCCGAAAGATTTTTTCGAGATAATTCTTTAAATAGCGTTATGAGGTATGAATATTTTCACACAAATCGCAATATATAATTCAATTCTACGTCGGGATTAAACGTTTTTTTTGTTCTAAAAAGGTTTAAAAAAAGTAGTGAACCGATTCGACTCGACCCGTCGAACTTACACTCGCTCGGTCCTCGGCAGGTTGTGACTTAGAACAATTTGGGCCGAAAGGTTTTTTCGAGATAATTCTTTAAATAGCGTTATGAGGTATGAATATTTTCACACAAATCGCAATATAATTCAATTCTACGTTGGGATTAAACGTTTTTTCCGTTCTAATCAATTTAAAAAAAAATAGTGGACGAAGACGACTCGATCCGTCGAACTTACTCTCGCTCGGTCCTCGGTACGTTGGGACTTCGAAAAACTTCGGCCGATAGGTTGTTTCGAGTTATTTCGTTAGAAAGCGTTATGAGGTATGAATATTTTTAGATAAATCGCAATATAATTCGATTTTACGTATGGATTAATCATTTTTTTTGTTCCAAAAAGGTTTTAAAAAAGTAGTGAACCGACTCGACTCGACCCGTCGAACTTACACTCGCTCGGTCCTCGGCAGGTTGGGACTTAGACCAATTTGGGCCGAAAAGTTTTTTCGAGATAGTTCTTTGAATAGCGTTATGAGGTATGAATATTTTCACACAAATCGCAATATAATTCAATTCTTCGTCGGGATTAAACGTTTTTTCCGTTCCAATCAATTAAAAAAAAATAGTGGACGGAGACGACTCGATCCGTCGAACTTACTCTCGCTCGGTCCTCGGTACGTTGGGCCTTAGTAGAATTTTTGACCGAAAAGTTTTTTCGAGTTATTTCGTTGGAAAGCGTTATGCCGTATGAATATTTTTAGATAAATCGCAATATAATTCGATTTTACGTATGGATTAAATATTTTTTTTGTTCCAAAAAGGTTTAAAAAAAGTAGTGAACCGACTCGACTCGACCCGCCGAACTTACTCTCGCTCGGTCCTCGGCAGGTTGGGACTTCGAAAAACTTCGGCCGAAAGGTTTTTTCGAGTTATTACGTTAAAGAGCGTTATGAGATATGACCATTTTCACATAAATCGCAACATAATTCGATTTTACGTATGGATTAAACATTTTTTATGTTCCAAAAAGGTTTAAAAAAAGTAGTGAACCGACTCGACTCGACCCGTCGAACTTAATCTCGCTCGGTCCTCGGTACGTAGGGACTTCGAAAAACTTCGGCCGAAAGGTTCTTTCGAGTTATTACGTTAAAAAGCGTTATGAGGTATGAATATTTTCACACAAATCGCAATATAATTCAATTCTACTTCGGGATTGAACGTTTCTTCCGTTCTAATCAATTTAAAAAAAAATAGTGGACGGAGACGAGTCGACCCGTCGAACTTACTCTCGCTCGGTCCTCGGCAGGTTCGGACTTAGAACAATTTGGGCCGAAAGATTTTTTCGAGATAATTCTTTAAATAGCGTTATGAGGTATGAATATTTTCACACAAATCGCAATATAATTCAATTCTACGTCGGGATTAAACGTTTTTTCCGTTCTAATCAATTTAAAAAAAAATAGTGGACGAAGACGACTCGATCCGTCGAACTTACTCTCGCTCGGTCCTCGGTACGTTGGGACTTCGAAAAACTTCGGCCGATAGGTTGTTTCGAGTTATTTCGTTAGAAAGCGTTATGAGGTATGAATATTTTTAGATAAATCGCAATATAATTCGATTTTACGTATGGATTAATCATTTTTTTTGTTCCAAAAAGGTTTAAAAAAAGTAGTGAACCGACTCGACTCGACCCGTCGAACTTACTCTCGCTCGGTCCTCGGCAGGTTGGGACTTCGAAAAACTTCGGCCGAAAGGTTTTTTCGAGTTATTACGTTAAAGAGCGTTATGAGATATGACCATTTTCACATAAATCGCAACATAATTCGATTTTACGTATGGATTAAACATTTTTTACGTTCCAAAAAGGTTTAAAAAAAGTAGTGAACCGACTCGACTCGACCCGTCGAACTTAATCTCGCTCGGTCCTCGGTACGTAGGGACTTCGAAAAACTTCGGCCGAAAGGTTCTTTCGAGTTATTACGTTAAAAAGCGTTATGAGGTATGAATATTTTCACACAAATCGCAATATAATTCAATTCTACTTCGGGATTGAACGTTTCTTCCGTTCTAATCAATTTAAAAAAAAATAGTGGACGGAGACGAGTCGACCCGTCGAACTTACTCTCGCTCGGTCCTCGGCAGGTTCGGACTTAGAACAATTTGGGCCGAAAGATTTTTTCGAGATAATTCTTTAAATAGCGTTATGAGGTATGAATATTTTCACACAAATCGCAATATAATTCAATTCTACGTCGGGATTAAACGTTTTTTCCGTTCTAATCAATTTAAAAAAAAATAGTGGACGGAGACGACTCGACCCGTCGAACTTACCCTAGCTCGGTACTCGGTGCGTTGGGACTTGGAAAAATTTCGGGCGAAAGGTTTTTTCGAGTTATTTCGTTAAAAAGCGTTATGAGGTATAAATATTTTTAAATAAATCGCAATATAATTCGATTTTACGTATGGATTAAACATTTTTTTCGTTCCAAAAAGGTTTAAAAAAAGTAGTGAACCGACTCGACTCGACCCGTCGAACTTACTCTCGCTCGATGCTCGGTACGTTGGGACTTAGTAGAATTTTTGACCGAAAAGTTTTTTCGAGTAATTTCGTTAAATAGCGTTATGCGGTATGAATATTTTTACATAAATCGCAATATAATTCGATTTTACGTATGGATTAAACATTTTTTTTGTTCCAAAAAGGTTTAAAAAAAGTAGTGAACCGACTCGACTCGACCCGTCGAAATTAATCTCGCTCGGTCCTCGGTACGTAGGGACTTCGAAAAACTTCGGCCGAAAGGTTTTTTCGAGTTATTACGTTAAAAAGCGTTATGAGGTGTGAATATTTTCACACAAATCGCAATATAATTCAATTCTACGTTGGGATTAAACGTTTTTTCCGTTCCAATCAATTAAAAAAAAATAGTGGACGGAGACGACTCGACCCGTCGAACTTACTCTCGCTCGGTCCTCGGTACGTTGGGACTTGGAAGAATTTTTGACAGAAAAGTTTTTTCGAGTTATTTCGTTAAAGAGCGTTATGAGGTATGAATATTTTCACACAAATCGCAATATAATTCAATTCTACGTCGGGATTAAACTTCTCTTCCGTTCTAATCAATTACAAACAAATAGTGGACGGAGACGAGTCGACCCGTCGAACTTACTCTCGCTCGGTCCTCGGCAGGTTCGGACTTAGAACAATTTGGGCCGAAAGATTTTTTCGAGATAATTCTTTAAATAGCGTTATGAGGTATGAATATTTTCACACAAATCGCAATATATAATTCAATTCTACGTCGGGATTAAACGTTTTTTTTGTTCTAAAAAGGTTTAAAAAAAGTAGTGAACCGATTCGACTCGACCCGTCGAACTTACACTCGCTCGGTCCTCGGCAGGTTGTGACTTAGAACAATTTGGGCCGAAAGGTTTTTTCGAGATAATTCTTTAAATAGCGTTATGAGGTATGAATATTTTCACACAAATCGCAATATAATTCAATTCTACGTTGGGATTAAACGTTTTTTCCGTTCTAATCAATTTAAAAAAAAATAGTGGACGAAGACGACTCGATCCGTCGAACTTACTCTCGCTCGGTCCTCGGTACGTTGGGACTTCGAAAAACTTCGGCCGAAAGGTTGTTTCGAGTTATTTCGTTAGAAAGCGTTATGAGGTATGAATATTTTTAGATAAATCGCAATATAATTCGATTTTACGTATGGATTAATCATTTTTTTTGTTCCAAAAAGGTTTAAAAAAAGTAGTGAACCGACTCGACTCGACCCGTCGAACTTACACTCGCTCGGTCCTCGGCAGGTTGGGACTTAGACCAATTTGGCCGAAAAGTTTTTTCGAGATAGTTCTTTGAATAGCGTTACGAGGTATGAATATTCTCATACAAATCGCAATATAATTCAATTCTACGTCGGGATTAAATGTTTTTTCCGTTCTAATCAATTTAAAAAAAAATAGTGGACGGAGACGACACGACCCGTCGAACTTACCCTAGCTCGGTCCTCGGTACGTTGGGACTTGGAACAATTTCTGCCGAAAAGTTTTTTCGAGATATTTCGTTAAATAGCGTTATGCCGTATGAATATTTTTAGATAAATCGCAATATAATTCGATTTTACGTATGGATTAATCATTTTTTTTGTTCCAAAAAGGTTTAAAAAAGTAGTGAACCGACTCGACTCGACCCGTCGAACTTACACTCGCTCGTTCCTCGGCAGGTTGGGACTTAGAACAATTTGGGCCGAAAGGTTTTTTCGAGATAATTCTTTAAATAGCGTTATGAGGTATGAATATTTTCACACAAATCGCAATATAATTCAATTCTACGTTGGGATTAAACGTTTTTTCCGTTCTAATCAATTTAAAAAAAAATAGTGGACGAAGACGACTCGATCCGTCGAACTTACTCTCGCTCGGTCCTCGGTACGTTGGGACTTCGAAGAACTTCGGCGGAAAGGTTGTTTCGAGTTATTTCGTTAGAAAGCGTTATGAGGTATGAATATTTTTAGATAAATCGCAATATAATTCGATTTTACGTATGGATTAATCATTTTTTTTGTTCCAAAAAGGTTTAAAAAAAGTAGTGAACCGACTCGACTCGACCCGTCGAACTTACACTCGCTCGGTCCTCGGCAGGTTGGGACTTAGTAGAATTTTTGACCGAAAAGTTTTTTCGAGTTATTTCGTTGGAAAGCGTTATGCCGTATGAATATTTTTAGATAAATCGCAATATAATTCGATTTTACGTATGGATTAAATATTTTTTTTGTTCCAAAAAGGTTTAAAAAAAGTAGTGAACCGACTCGACTCGACCCGCCGAACTTACTCTCGCTCGGTCCTCGGCAGGTTGGGACTTCGAAAAACTTCGGCCGAAAGGTTTTTTCGAGTTATTACGTTAAAGAGCGTTATGAGATATGACCATTTTCACATAAATCGCAACATAATTCGATTTTACGTATGGATTAAACATTTTTTTCGTTCCAAAAAGGTTTAAAAAAAGTAGTGAACCGACTCGACTCGACCCGTCGAACTTACTCTCGCTCGGTCCTCGGCAGGTTGGGACTTAGTAGAATTTTTGACCGAAAAGTTTTTTCGAGTAATTTCGTTAAATAGCGTTATGCGGTATGAATATTTTTAGATAAATCGCAATATAATTCGATTTTACGTATGGATTAAATATTTTTTTTGTTCTAAAAAGGTTTAAAAAAAGTAGTGAACCGACTCGACTCGACCCGTCGAACTTACACTCGCTCGGTCCTCGGTACGTAGGGACTTCGAAAAACTTCGGCCGAAAGGTTTTTTCGAGTTATTACGTTAAAGAGCGTTATGAGATATGACCATTTTCACATAAATCGCAACATAATTCGATTTTACGTATGGATTAAACATTTTTTTTGTTCCAAAAAGGTTTAAAAAAAGTAGTGAACCGACTCGACTCGACCCGTCGAACTTACACTCGCTCGGTCCTCGGCAGGTTGGGACTTAGTAGAATTTTTGACCGAAAAGTTTTTTCGAGTTATTTCGTTGGAAAGCGTTATGCCGTATGAATATTTTTAGATAAATCGCAATATAATTCGATTTTACGTATGGATTAAATATTTTTTTTGTTCCAAAAAGGTTTAAAAAAAGTAGTGAACCGACTCGACTCGACCCGCCGAACTTACTCTCGCTCGGTCCTCGGCAGGTTGGGACTTCGAAAAACTTCGGCCGAAAGGTTTTTTCGAGTTATTACGTTAAAGAGCATTATGAGATATGACCATTTTCACATAAATCGCAACATAATTCGATTTTACGTATGGATTAAACATTTTTTTCGTTCCAAAAAGGTTTAAAAAAAGTAGTGAACCGACTCGACTCGACCCGTCGAACTTACTCTCGCTCGATCCTCGGTACGTTGGGACTTGGAAGAATTTTTGACAGAAAAGTTTTTTCGAGTTATTTCGTTAAAGGGCGTTATGAGATATGACCATTTTCACACAAATCGCAATATAATTCAATTCTACGTCGGGATTAAACGTTTTTTCCGTTCTAATCAATTTAAAAAAAAATAGTGGACGGAGACGACTCCACCCGTCGAACTTACCCTAGCTCGGTCCTCGGTGCGTTGGGACTTAGTAGAATTTTTGACCGAAAAGTTTTTTCGAGTAATTTCGTTAAATAGCGTTATGCGGTATGAATATTTTTACATAAATCGCAATAAAATTCGATTTTACGTATGGATTAAACATTTTTTTTGTTCCAAAAAGGTTTAAAAAAAGTAGTGAACCGACTCGACTCGACCCGTCGAACTTGATCTCGCTCGGTCCTCGGTACGTAGGGACTTCGAAAAACTTCGGCCGAAAGGTTTTTTCGAGTTATTACGTTAAAAAGCGTTATGAGGTATGAATATTTTCACACAAATCGCAATATAATTCAATTCTACGTTGGGATTAAACGTTTTTTCCGTTCTAATCAATTTAAAAAAAAATAGTGGACGAAGACGACTCGATCCGTCGAACTTACTCTCGCTCGGTCCTCGGTACGTTGGGCCTTAGTAGAATTTTTGACAGAAAAGTTTTTTCGAGTTATTTCGTTAAATAGCGTTATGCCGTATGAATATTTTTAGATAAGTCGCAATATAATTCGATTTTACGTATGGATTAAATATTTTTTTTGTTCCAAAAAGGTTTAAAAAAAGTAGTGAACCGACTCGACTCGACCCGCCGAACTTACTCTCGCTCGGTCCTCGGCAGGTTGGGACTTCGAAAAACTTCGGCCGAAAGGTTTTTTCGAGTTATTACGTTAAAGAGCGTTATGAGATATGACCATTTTCACATAAATCGCAACATAATTCGATTTTACGTATGGATTAAACATTTTTTTTGGTCCAAAAAGGTTTAAAAAAAGTAGTGAACCGACTCGACTCGACCCGTCGAACTTACTCTCGCTCGGTCCTCGGCAGGTTGGGACTTGGATCAATTTGGGCCGAAAGGTTTTTTCGAGTTATTACGTTAAAAAGCGTTATGAGGTATGAATATTTTCACACAAATCGCAATATAAATCGATTTTACGTATGGATTAAACATTTTTTTTGTTCCAAAAAGGTTTAAAAAAAGTAGTGAACCGACTCGACTCGAGCCGTCGAACTTAATCTCGCTCGGTCCTCGGTACGTAGGGACTTCGAAAAACTTCGGCCGAAAGGTTTTTTCGAGTTATTACGTTAAAAAGCGTTATGAGGTATGAATATTTTCACACAAATCGCAATATAATTCAATTCTACGTCGGGATTAAACGTTTTTTCCGTTCTAATCAACTTAAAAAAAAATAGTGGACGGAGACGACTCGACCCGTCGAACTTACCCTAGCTCGGTCCTCGGTACGTTGGGACTTGGAACAATTTCGGCCGAAAGGTTTTTTCGAGTTATTTCGTTAAAGAGCGTTATGAGATATGACCATTTTCACATAAATCGCAACATAATTCGATTTTACTTATGGATTAAACATTTTTTTCGTTCCAAAAAGGTTTAAAAAAAGTAGTGAACGGACTCGACTCGAGCCGTCGAACTTAATCTCGCTCGGTCCTCGGTACGTAGGGACTTCGAAAAACTTCGGCCGAAAGGTTTTTTCGAGTTATTTCGTTAAAAAGCGTTATGAGGTATGAATATTTTTACATAAATCGCAATATAATTCGATTTTACCTATGAATTAAACATTTTTTTCGTTCCAAAAAGGTTTAAAAAAAGTAGTGAACCGACTCGACTCGACCCGTCGAACTTACTCTCGCTCAATCCTCGGTATGTAGGGACTTCGAAAAACTTCGGCCGAAAGGTTTTTTCGAGTTATTACGTTAAAAAGCGTTATGCGGTATGAATATATTTACATAAATCGCAATATAATTCGATTTTACGTATGGATTAAACATTTTTTTTGTTCCAAAAAGGTTTAAAAAAAGTAGTGAACCGACTCGACTCGACCCGTCGAACTTAATCTCGCTCGGTCTTCGGTACGTAGGGACTTCGAAAAACTTCGGCCGAAAGGTTTTTTCGAGTTATTACGTTAAAAAGCGTTATGAGGCATGAATATTTTCACACAAATCGCAATATAATTCGATTTTACGTATGGATTAAACATTTTTTTTGTTCCAAAAAGGTTTAAAAAAAGTAGTGAACCGACTCGACTCGACCCGTCGAACTTACTCTCACTCGGTCCTCGGCAGGTTGGGACTTAGAACAATTAGGGCCGAAAGGTTTTTTCGAGATAGTTCTTCGAATAGCGTTATGAGGAATGAATATTTTCACACAAATCGCAATATAATTCAATTCTACGTCGGGATTAAACGTTTTTTCCGTTCTAATCAATTTAAAAAAAAATAGTGGACGGAGTCGACTCGACCCGTCGAACTTACCCTAGCTCGGTCCTCGGTGCGTTTGGACTTGGAACAATTTCGGCCGAAAGGTTTTTTCGAGTTATTTCGTTAAAAAGCGTTATGAGGTATGAATATTTTTCATAAATCGCAATATAATTCGATTTTACCTATGGATTAAACATTTTTTTCGTTCCAAAAAGGTTTAAAAAAAGTAGTGAACCGACTCGACTCGACCCGTCGAACTTACTCTCGCTCAATCCTCGGTATGTAGGGACGTCGAAAAACTTCGGCCGAAAGGTTTTTTCGAGTTATTACGTTAAAAAGCGTTATGCGGTATGAATATATTTACATAAATCGCAATATAATTCGATTTTACGTATGGATTAAACATTTTTTTTGTTCCAAAAAGGTTTAAAAAAAGTAGTGAACCGACTCGACTCGACCCGTCGAACTTAATCTCGCTCGGTCTTCGGTACGTAGGGACTTCGAAAAACTTCGGCCGAAAGGTTTTTTCGAGTTATTACGTTAAAAAGCGTTATGAGGTATGAATATTTTCACACAAATCGCAATATAATTCAATTCTACGTCGGGATTAAACGTTTTTTCCGTTCTAATCAATTTAAAAAAAAATAGCTGACGGAGACGACTCGACCCGTCGAACTTAATCTCGCTCGGTCCTCGGTACGTAGGGACTTCGAAAAACTTCGGCCGAAAGGTTTTTTCGAGTTATTTCGTTAAAAAGCGTTATGAGGTATGAATATTTTCACACAAATCGCAATATAATTCAATTCTACGTCGGGATTAATCGTCTCATCCGTTCTAATCAATTAAAAAAAAATAGTGGACGGACTCGACTCGAGCCGTCGAACTTAATCTCGCTCGGTCCTCGGTACGTAGGGACTTCGAAAAACTTCGGCCGAAAGGTTTTATCGAGTTATTTCGTTAAAAAGCGTTATGAGGTATGAATATTTTTACATAAATCGCAATATAATTCGATTTTACGTATGGATTAAACATTTTTTTCGTTCCAAAAAGGTTTAAAAAAAGTAGTGAACCGACTCGTCTCGACCCGTCGAACTTACTCTCGCTCAATCCTCGGTACGTAGGGACTTAGTAGAATTTTTGACCGAAAAGTTTTTTCGAGTAATTTCGTTAAATAGCGTTATGCGGCATTTATATTTTTACATAAATCGCAATATAATTCGATTTTACGTATGGATTAAACATTTTTTTCGTTCCAAAAAGGTTTAAAAAAAGTAGTGAACCGACTCGACTCGACCCGTCGAACTTAATCTCGCTCGGTCTTCGGTACGTAGGGACTTCGAAAAACTTCGGCCGAAAGGTTTTTTCGAGTTATTACGTTAAAAAGCGTTATGAGGTATGAATATTTTCACACAAATCGCAATATAATTCAATTCTACGTCGGGATTAAACGTTTTTTCCGTTCTAATCAATTTAAAAAAAAATAGCTGACGGAGACGACTCGACCCGTCGAACTTAATCTCGCTCGGTCCTCGGTACGTAGGGACTTCGAAAAACTTCGGCCGAAAGGTTTTTTCGAGTTATTTCGTTAAAAAGCGTTATGAGGTATGAATATTTTTACATAAATCGCAATATAATTCGATTTTACCTATGAATTAAACATTTTTTTCGTTCCAAAAAGGTTTAAAAAAAGTAGTGAACCGACTCGACTCGACCCGTCGAACTTACTCTCGCTCAATCCTCGGTATGTAGGGACTTCGAAAAACTTCGGCGGAAAGGTTTTTTCGAGTTATTACGTTAAAAAGCGTTATGCGGTATGAATATATTTACATAAATCGCAATATAATTCGATTTTACGTATGGATTAAACATTTTTTTTGTTCCAAAAAGGTTTAAAAAAAGTAGTGAACCGACTCGACTCGACCCGTCGAACTTAATCTCGCTCGGTCTTCGGTACGTAGGGACTTCGAAAAACTTCGGCCGAAAGGTTTTTTCGAGTTATTACGTTAAAAAACGTTATGCGGTATGAATATATTTACATAAATCGCAATATAATTCGATTTTACGTATGGATTAAACATTTTTTTTGTTCCAAAAAGGTTTAAAAAAAGTAGTGAACCGACTCGACTCGACCCGTCGAACTTAATCTCGCTCGGTCTTCGGTACGTAGGGACTTCGAAAAACTTCGGCCGAAAGGTTTTTTCGAGTTATTACGTTAAAAAGCGTTATGAGGTATGAATATTTTCACACAAATCGCAATATAATTCAATTCTACGTCGGGATTAATCGTCTCATCCGTTCTAATCAATTAAAAAAAGATAGTGGACGGACTCGACTCGAACCGTCGAACTTAATCTCGCTCGGTCCTCGGTACGTAGGGACTTCGAAAAACTTCGGCCGAAAGGTTTTATCGAGTTATTTCGTTAAAAAGCGTTATGAGGTATGAATATTTTTACATAAATCGCAATATAATTCGATTTTACGTATGGATTAAACATTTTTTTCGTTCCAAAAAGGTTTAAAAAAAGTAGTGAACCGACTCGTCTCGACCCGTCGAACTTACTCTCGCTCAATCCTCGGTACGTAGGGACTTAGTAAAATTTTTGACCGAAAAGTTTTTTCGAGTAATTTCGTTAAATAGCGTTATGCGGCATTTATATTTTTACATAAATCGCAATATAATTCGATTTTACGTATGGATTAAACATTTTTTTCGTTCCAAAAAGGTTTAAAAAAAGTAGTGAACCGACTCGACTCGACCCGTCGAACTTACTCTCGCTCAATCCTCGGTACGTTGGGACTTAGAACAATTAGGGCCGAAAGGTTTTTTCGAGATAGTTCTTTGAATAGCGTTATGAGGAATGAATATTTTCACACAAATCGCAATATAATTCAATTCTACGTCGGGATTAAACGTTTTTTCCGTTCTAATCAATTTAAAAAAAAATAGTGGACGGAGTCGACTCGACCCGTCGAACTTACCCTAGCTCGGTCCTCGGTACGTTGGGACTTGGAACAATTTCGGCCGAAAGGTTTTTTCGAGTTATTTCGTTAAAAGGCGTATGAGGTATGAATATTTTTACATAAATCGCAATATAATTCGATTTTACGTATGGATTAAACATTTTTTTCGTTCCAAAAAGGTTTAAAAAAAGTAGTGAACCGACTCGACTCGACCCGTCGAACTTACTCTCGCTCAATCCTCGGTACGTTGGGACTTAGTAGAATTTTTGACCGAAAAGTTTTTTCGAGTAATTTCGTTAAATAGCGTTATGCGTTATTCACATTTTTACATAAATCGCAATATAATTCGATTTTACGTATGGATTAAACATTTTTTTTGTTCCAAAAAGGTTTAAAAAAAGTAGTGAACCGACTCGACTCGACCCGTCGAACTTAATCTCGCTCGGTCTTCGGCAGGTTGGGACTTCGAAAAACTTCGGCCGAAAGGTTTTTTCGAGTTATTACGTTAAAAAGCGTTATGAGGTATGAATATTTTCACACAAATCGCAATATAATTCGATTTTACGTATGGATTAAACATTTTTTTTGTTCCAAAAAGGTTTAAAAAAAGTAGTGAACCGACTCGACTCGACCCGTCGAACTTACTCTCACTCGGTCCTCGGCAGGTTGGGACTTAGAACAATTAGGGCCGAAAGGTTTTTTCGAGATAGTTCTTCGAATAGCGTTATGAGGAATGAATATTTTCACACAAATCGCAATATAATTCAATTCTACGTCGGGATTAAACGTTTTTTCCGTTCTAATCAATTTAAAAAAAAATAGTGGACGGAGTCGACTCGACCCGTCGAACTTACCCTAGCTCGGTCCTCGGTGCGTTGGGACTTGGAACAATTTCGGCCGAAAGGTTTTTTCGAGTTATTTCGTTAAAAAGCGTTATGAGATATGACCATTTTCACATAAATCGCAACATAATTCGATTTTACTTATGGATTAAACATTTTTTTCGTTCCAAAAAGGTTTAAAAAAAGTAGTGAACGGACTCGACTCGAGCCGTCGAACTTAATCTCGCTCGGTCCTCGGTACGTAGGGACTTCGAAAAACTTCGGCCGAAAGGTTTTTTCGAGATAGTTCTTTGAGTAGCGTTATGAGGAATGAATATTTTCACACAAATCGCAATATAATTCAATTCTACGTCGGGATTAAACGTTTTTTCCGTTCTAATCAATTTAAAAAAAAATAGTTGACGGAGACGACTCGACCCGTCGAACTTCCTCTCGCTCAATCCTCGGTACGTTGGGACTTAGTAGAATTTTTGACCGAAAAGTTTTTTCGAGTAATTTCGTTAAATAGCGTTATGCGGTATGAATATTTTTACATAAATCGCAATATAATTCGATTTTACGTATGGATTAAACATCTTTTTTGTTCCAAAAAGGTTTAAAAAAAGCAGTGAACCGACTCGACTCGACCCGTCGAACTTACTCTCACTCGGTCCTCGGCAGGTTGGGACTTAGAACAATTTGGGCCGAAAGGTTTTTTCGAGATAATTCTTTAAATAGCGTTATGAGGTATGAATATTTTCATACAAATCGCAATATAATTCAATTCTACGTCGGGATTAAACGTTTTTTCCGTTCTAATCAATTTAAAAAAAAATAGTGGACGAAGACGACTCGATCCGTCGAACTTCCTCTCGCTGGGTCCTCGGTACGTTGGGGCTTGGAACAATTTCGGCCGAAATTTTTTTCGAGATATTTCGTTAAAGAGCGTTATGAGGTATGAATATTTTCACACAAATCGCAATATAATTCAATTCTACGTCGGGATTAAACGTTTTCTCCGTTCTAATAAATTTAAAAAAAATTAGCTGACGGAGACGACTCGACCCGTCGAACTTAATCTCGCTCGGTCCTCGGTACGTAGGGACTTCGAAAAACTTCGGCCGAAAGGTTTTTTCGAGTTACTACGTTAAAAAGCGTTATGAGGTATGAATATTTTCACACAAATCGCAATATAATTCAATTCTACGCCGGGATTAAACGTTTTTTCCGTTCTAATCAATTTAAAAAAAAATAGCTGACGGAGACGACTCGACCCGTCGAACTTACTCTCGCTCGGTCCTCGGTACGTTGGGACTTGGAAGAATTTTTGACAGAAAAGTTTTTTCGAGTTATTTCGTTAAAGAGCGTTATGAGATATGACCATTTTCACATAAATCGCAACATAATTCGATTTTACGAATGGATTAAACATTTTTTTTGTTCCAAAAAGGTTTAAAAAAAGTAGTGAACCGACTCGACTCGACCCGTCGAACTTACTCTCGCTCGGTCCTCGGTACGTTGGGACTTGGAAGAATTTTTGACAGAAATGTTTTTTCGAGTTATTTCGTTAAAGAGCGTTATGAGATATGACCATTTTCACATAAATCGCAACATAATTCGATTTTACGTATGGATTAAACATTTTTTTTGTTCCAAAAAGGTTTAAAAAAAGTAGTGAACCGACTCGACTCGACCCGTCGAACTTACTCTCACTCGGTCCTCGGCAGGTTGGGACTTAGAACAATTTGGGCCGAAAGGTTTTTTCGAGATAATTCTTTAAATAGCGTTATGAGGTATGAATATTTTCACACAAATCGCAATATAAATCGATTTTACGTATGGATTAAACATTTTTTTTGTTCCAAAAAGGTTTAAAAAAAGTAGTGAACCGACTCGACTCGAGCCGTCGAACTTAATCTCGCTCGGTCCTCGGTACGTAGGGACTTCGAAAAACTTCGGCCGAAAGGTTTTTTTCGAGTTATTACGTTAAAAAGCGTTATGCGGTATGAATATATTTACATAAATCGCAATATAATTCGATTTTACGTATGGATTAAACATTTTTTTTGTTCCAAAAAGGTTTAAAAAAAGTAGTGAACCGACTCGACTCGACCCGTCGAACTTAATCTCGCTCGGTCTTCGGTACGTAGGGACTTCGAAAAACTTCGGCCGAAAGGTTTTTTCGAGTTATTACGTTAAAAAGCGTTATGAGGTATGAATATTTTCACACAAATCGCAATATAATTCAATTCTACGTCGGGATTAAACGTTTTTTCCGTTCTAATCAATTTAAAAAAAAATAGCTGACGGAGACGACTCGACCCGTCGAACTTAATCTCGCTCGGTCCTCGGTACGTAGGGACTTCGAAAAACTTCGGCCGAAAGGTTTTTTCGAGTTATTTCGTTAAAAAGCGTTATGAGGTATGAATATTTTCACACAAATCGCAATATAATTCAATTCTACGTCGGGATTAATCGTCTCATCCGTTCTAATCAATTAAAAAAAAATAGTGGACGGACTCGACTCGAGCCGTCGAACTTAATCTCGCTCGGTCCTCGGTACGTAGGGACTTCGAAAAACTTCGGCCGAAAGGTTTTATCGAGTTATTTCGTTAAAAAGCGTTATGAGGTATGAATATTTTTACATAAATCGCAATATAATTCGATTTTACGTATGGATTAAACATTTTTTTCGTTCCAAAAAGGTTTAAAAAAAGTAGTGAACCGACTCGTCTCGACCCGTCGAACTTACTCTCGCTCAATCCTCGGTACGTAGGGACTTAGTAGAATTTTTGACCGAAAAGTTTTTTCGAGTAATTTCGTTAAATAGCGTTATGCGGCATTTATATTTTTACATAAATCGCAATATAATTCGATTTTACGTATGGATTAAACATTTTTTTCGTTCCAAAAAGGTTTAAAAAAAGTAGTGAACCGACTCGACTCGACCCGTCGAACTTACTCTCGCTCAATCCTCGGTACGTTGGGACTTAGAACAATTTGGGCCGAAAGGTTTTTTCGAGATAATTCTTTAAATAGCGTTATGCGGTATGAATATTTTTACATAAATTGCAATATAATTCGATTTTACGTTTGGATTAAACATTTTTTTTGTTCCAAAAAGGTTTAAAAAAAGTAGTGAACCAACTCGACTCGACCCGTCGGACTTACCCTCGCTCGGTCCTCGGCAGGTTGGGACTTAGAACAATTAGGGCCGAAAGGTTTTTTCGAGATAGTTCTTTGAATAGCGTTATGAGGAATGAATATTTTCACACAAATCGCAATATAATTCAATTCTACGTCGGGATTAAACGTTTTATCCGTTCTAATCAATTTAAAAAAAAATAGTGGACGGAGTCGTCTCGACCCGTCGAACTTACCCTAGCTCGGTCCTCGGTACGTTGGGACTTGGAACAATTTCGGCCGAAAGGTTTTTTCGAGTTATTTCGTTAAAAGGCGTTATGAGGTATGAATATTTTTACATAAATCGCAATATAATTCGATTTTACGTATGGATTAAACATTTTTTTCGTTCCAAAAAGGTTTAAAAAAAGTAGTGAACCGACTCGACTCGACCCGTCGAACTTACTCTCGCTCAATCCTCGGTACGTTGGGACTTAGTAGAATTTTTGACCGAAAAGTTTTTTCGAGTAATTTCGTTAAATAGCGTTATGCGTTATTCATATTTTTACATAAATCGCAATATAATTCGATTTTACGTATGGATTAAACATTTTTTTTGTTCCAAAAAGGTTTAAAAAAAGTAGTGAACCGACTCGACTCGACCCGTCGAACTTACTCTCACTCGGTCCTCGGCAGGTTGGGACTTCGAAAAACTTCGGCCGAAAGGTTTTTTCGAGTTATTACGTTAAAAAGCGTTATGAGGTATGAATATTTTCACACAAATCGCAATATAATTCAATTCTACGTCGGGATTAAACGTTTTTTCCGTTCTAATCAACTTAAAAAAAAATAGTGGACGGAGACGACTCGACCCGTCGAACTTACCCTAGCTCGGTCCTCGGTACGTTGGGACTTGGAACAATTTCGGCCGAAAGGTTTTTTCGAGTTATTTCGTTAAAGAGCGTTATGAGATATGACCATTTTCACATAAATCGCAACATAATTCGATTTTACGTATGGATTAAACATTTTTTTCGTTCCAAAAAGGTTTAAAAAAAGTAGTGAACCGACTCGACTCGACCCGTCGAACTTACTCTCGCTCAATCCTCGGTACGTTGGGACTTAGTAGAATTTTTGACCGAAAAGTTTTTTCGAGTAATTTCGTTAAATAGCGTTATGCGTTATTCATATTTTTACATAAATCGCAATATAATTCGATTTTACGTATGGATTAAACATTTTTTTTGTTCCAAAAAGGTTTAAAAAAAGTAGTGAACCGACTCGACTCGACCCGTCGAACTTACTCTCACTCGGTCCTCGGCAGGTTGGGACTTAGAACAATTTGGGCCGAAAGGTTTTTTCGACATAATTCTTTAAATAGCGTTATGAGGTATGAATACTTTCACACAAATCGCAATATAAATCGATTTTACGTATGGATTAAACATTTTTTTTGTTCCAAAAAGGTTTAAAAAAAGTAGTGAACCGACTCGACTCGAGCCGTCGAACTTAATCTCGCTCGGTCCTCGGTACGTAGGGACTTCGAAAAACTTCGGCCGAAAGGTTTTTTCGAGTTATTACGTTAAAAAGCGTTATGAGGTATGAATATTTTCACACAAATCGCAAATATAATTCAATTCTACGTCGGGATTAAACGTTTTTTCCGTTCTAATCAACTTAAAAAAAAATAGTGGACGGAGACGACTCGACCCGTCGAACTTACCCTAGCTCGGTCCTCGGTACGTTGGGACTTGGAACAATTTCGGCCGAAAGGTTTTTTCGAGTTATTTCGTTAAAGAGCGTTATGAGATATGACCATTTTCACATAAATCGCAACATAATTCGATTTTACTTATGGATTAAACATTTTTTTCGTTCCAAAAAGGTTTAAAAAAAGTAGTGAACGGACTCGACTCGAGCCGTCGAACTTAATCTCGCTCGGTCCTCGGTACGTAGGGACTTCGAAATACTTCGGCCGAAAGGTTTTTTCGAGATAGTTCTTTGAATAGCGTTATGAGGAATGAATATTTTCACACAAATCGCAATATAATTCAATTCTACGTCGGGATTAAACGTTTTTTCCGTTCTAATCAATTTAAAAAAAGATAGTTGACGGAGACGACTCGACCCGTCGAACTTCCTCTCGCTCAATCCTCGGTACGTTGGGACTTAGTAGAATTTTTGACCGAAAAGTTTTTTCGAGTAATTTCGTTAAATAGCGTTATGCGGTATGAATATTTTTACATAAATCGCAATATAATTCGATTTTACGTATGGATTAAACATCTTTTTTGTTCCAAAAAGGTTTAAAAAAAGCAGTGAACCGACTCGACTCGACCCGTCGAACTTACTCTCACTCGGTCCTCGGCAGGTTGGGACTTAGAACAATTTGGGCCGAAAGGTTTTTTCGAGATAATTCTTTAAATAGCGTTATGAGGTATGAATATTTTCATACAAATCGCAATATAATTCAATTCTACGTCGGGATTAAACGTTTTTTCCGTTCTAATCAATTTAAAAAAAAATAGTGGACGAAGACGACTCGATCCGTCGAACTTCCTCTCGCTGGGTCCTCGGTACGTTGGGGCTTGGAACAATTTCGGCCGAAATTTTTTTCGAGATATTTCGTTAAAGAGCGTTATGAGGTATGAATATTTTCACACAAATCGCAATATAATTCAATTCTACGTCGGGATTAAACGTTTTCTCCGTTCTAATAAATTTAAAAAAAAATAGCTGACGGAGACGACTCGACCCGTCGAACTTAATCTCGCTCGGTCCTCGGTACGTAGGGACTTCGAAAAACTTCGGCCGAAAGGTTTTTTCGAGTTACTACGTTAAAAAGCGTTATGAGGTATGAATATTTTCACACAAATCGCAATATAATTCAATTCTACGCCGGGATTAAACGTTTTTTCCGTTCTAATCAATTTAAAAAAAAATAGCTGACGGAGACGACTCGACCCGTCGAACTTACTCTCGCTCGGTCCTCGGTACGTTGGGACTTGGAAGAATTTTTGACAGAAAAGTTTTTTCGAGTTATTTCGTTAAAGAGCGTTATGAGATATGACCATTTTCACATAAATCGCAACATAATTCGATTTTACGAATGGATTAAACATTTTTTTTGTTCCAAAAAGGTTTAAAAAAAGTAGTGAACCGACTCGACTCGACCCGTCGAGCTTACTCTCGCTCGGTCCTCGGTACGTTGGGACTTGGAAGAATTTTTGACAGAAATGTTTTTTCGAGTTATTTCGTTAAAGAGCGTTATGAGATATGACCATTTTCACATAAATCGCAACATAATTCGATTTTACGTATGGATTAAACATTTTTTTTGTTCCAAAAAGGTTTAAAAAAAGTAGTGAACCGACTCGACTCGACCCGTCGAACTTACTCTCACTCGGTCCTCGGCAGGTTGGGACTTAGAACAATTTGGGCCGAAAGGTTTTTTCGAGATAATTCTTTAAATAGCGTTATGAGGTATGAATATTTTCACACAAATCGCAATATAAATCGATTTTACGTATGGATTAAACATTTTTTTTGTTCCAAAAAGGTTTAAAAAAAGTAGTGAACCGACTCGACTCGAGCCGTCGAACTTAATCTCGCTCGGTCCTCGGTACGTAGGGACTTCGAAAAACTTCGGCCGAAAGGTTTTTTTCGAGTTATTACGTTAAAAAGCGTTATGAGGTATGAATATTTTCACACAAATCGCAATATAATTCAATTCTACGTCGGGATTAAACGTTTTTTCCGTTCTAATCAACTTAAAAAACAATAGTGGACGGAGACGACTCGACCCGTCGAACTTACCGTAGCTCGGTCCTCGGTACGTTGGGACTTGGAACAATTTCGGCCGAAAGGTTTTTTCGAGTTATTTCGTTAAAGAGCGTTATGAGATATGACCATTTTCACATAAATCGCAACATAATTCGATTTTACTTATGGATTAAACATTTTTTTCGTTCCAAAAAGGTTTAAAAAAAGTAGTGAACGGACTCGACTCGAGCCGTCGAACTTAATCTCGCTCGGTCCTCGGTACGTAGGGACTTCGAAGAACTTCGGCCGAAAGGTTTTTTCGAGTTATTTCGTTAAAAAGCTTTATGAGATATGACCATTTTCACATAAATCGCAACATAATTCGATTTTACGTATGGATTAAACATTTTTTTTGTTCCAAAAAGGTTTAAAAAAAGTAGTGAACCGACTCGACTCGACCCGTCGAACTTACTCTCGCTCGGTCCTCGGCAGGTTGGGACTTAGACCAATTTGGGCCGAAAGGTTTTTTCGAGATAGTTCTTTGAATAGCGTTATGAGGAATGAATATTTTCACACAAATCGCAATATAATTCAATTCTACGTCGGGATTAAACGTTTTTTCCGTTCTAATCAATTTAAAAAAAAATAGTTGACGGAGACGACTCGACCCGTCGAACTTCCTCTCGCTCAATCCTCGGTACGTTGGGACTTAGTAGAATTTTTGACCGAAAAGTTTATTCGAGTAATTTCGTTAAATAGCGTTATGCGGTATGAATATTTTAACATAAATCGCAATATTATTCGATTTTACGTTTGGATTAAATATTTTTTTTGTTCCAAAAAGGTTTAAAAAAAGTAGTGAACCGACTCGACTCGACCCGTCGAACTTAATCTCGCGCGGTCCTCGGTACGTAGGGACTTCGAAAAACTTCGGCCGAAAGGTTTTTTCGAGTTATTACGTTAAAAAGCGTTATGCGGTATGAATATTTTTACATAAATCGCAATATAATTCGATTTTACGTATGGATTAAACATTTTTTTTGTTCCAATAAGGTTTAAAAAAAGTAGTGAACGACTCGAATCGACCCGTCGAACTTAATCTCGCTCGGTCTTCGGTACGTAGGGACTTCGAAAAACTTCGGCCGAAAGGTTTTTTCGAGTTATTACGTTAAAAAGCGTTATGAGGTATGAATATTTTCACACAAATCGCAATATAATTCAATTCTACGTCGGGATTAAACGTTTTTTCCGTTCTAATCAACTTAAAAAAAAATAGTGGACGGAGACGACTCGACCCGTCGAACTTACCGTAGCTCGGTCCTCGGTACGTTGGGACTTGGAACAATTTCGGCCGAAAGGTTTTTTCGAGTTATTTCGTTAAAGAGCGTTATGAGATATGACCATTTTCACATAAATCGCAACATAATTCGATTTTACTTATGGATTAAACATTTTTTTCGTTCCAAAAAGGTTTAAGAAAAGTAGTGAACGGACTCGACTCGAGCCGTCGAACTTAATCTCGCTCGGTCCTCGGTACGTTGGGACTTGGAAGAATTTTTGACAGAAATGTTTTTTCGAGTTATTTCGTTAAAGAGCGTTATGAGATATGACCATTTTCACATAAATCGCAACATAATTCGATTTTACGTATGGATTAAACATTTTCTTTGTTCCAAAAAGGTTTAAAAAAAGTAGTGAACCGACTCGACTCGACCCGTCGAACTTACTCTCACTCGGTCCTCGGCAGGTTGGGACTTAGAACAATTTGGGCCGAAAGGTTTTTTCGAGATAGTTCTTTAAATAGCGTTATGAGGTATGAATATTTTCACACAAATCGCAATATAAATCGATTTTACGTATGGATTAAACATTTTTTTTGTTCCAAAAAGGTTTAAAAAAAGTAGTGAACCGACTCGACTCGAGCCGTCGAACTTAATCTCGCTCGGTCCTCGGTACGTAGGGACTTCGAAAAACTTCGGCCGAAAGGTTTTTTTCGAGTTATTACGTTAAAAAGCGTTATGAGGTATGAATATTTTCACACAAATCGCAATATAATTCAATTCTACGTCGGGATTAAACGTTTTTTCCGTTCTAATCAACTTAAAAAAAAATAGTGGACGGAGACGACTCGACCCGTCGAACTTACCGTAGCTCGGTCCTCGGTACGTTGGGACTTGGAACAATTTCGGCCGAAAGGTTTTTTCGAGTTATTTCGTTAAAGAGCGTTATGAGATATGACCATTTTCACATAAATCGCAACATAATTCGATTTTACTTATGGATTAAACATTTTTTTCGTTCCAAAAAGGTTTAAAAAAAGTAGTGAACGGACTCGACTCGAGCCGTCGAACTTAATCTCGCTCGGTCCTCGGTACGTAGGGACTTCGAAGAACTTCGGCCGAAAGGTTTTTTCGAGTTATTTCGTTAAAAAGCTTTATGAGATATGACCATTTTCACATAAATCGCAACATAATTCGATTTTACGTATGGATTAAACATTTTTTTTGTTCCAAAAAGGTTTAAAAAAAGTAGTGAACCGACTCGACTCGACCCGTCGAACTTAATCTCGCTCGGTCCTCGGTACGTAGGGACTTCGAAAAACTTCGACCGAAAGGTTTTTTCGAGATAGTTCTTTGAATAGCGTTATGAGGAATGAATATTTTCACACAAATCGCAATATAATTCAATTCTACGTCGGGATTAAACGTTTTTTCCGTTCTAATCAATTTAAAAAAAAATAGTTGACGGAGACGACTCGACCCGTCGAACTTCCTCTCGCTCAATCCTCGGTACGTTGGGACTTAGTAGAATTTTTGACCGAAAAGTTTTTTCGAGTAATTTCGTTAAATAGCGTTATGCGGTATGAATATTTTTACATAAATCGCAATATAATTCGATTTTACGTATGGATTAAACATCTTTTTTGTTCCAAAAAGGTTTAAAAAAAGCAGTGAACCGACTCGACTCGACCCGTCGAACTTACTCTCACTCGGTCCTCGGCAGGTTGGGACTTAGAACAATTTGGGCCGAAAGGTTTTTTCGAGATAATTCTTTAAATAGCGTTATGAGGTATGAATATTTTCATACAAATCGCAATATAATTCAATTCTGCGTCGGGATTAAACGTTTTTTCCGTTCTAATCAATTTAAAAAAAAATAGTGGACGAAGACGACTCGATCCGTCGAACTTCCTCTCGCTGGGTCCTCGGTACGTTGGGCCTTGGAACAATTTCGGCCGAAATTTTTTTCGAGATATTTCGTTAAAGAGCGTTATGAGGTATGAATATTTTCACACAAATCGCAATATAATTCAATTCTACGTCGGGATTAAACGTTTTCTCCGTTCTAATAAATTTAAAAAAAAATAGCTGACGGAGACGACTCGACCCGTCGAACTTCCTCTCGCTCGGTCCTCGGTACGTAGGGACTTCGAAAAACTTCGGCCGAAACGTTTTTTCGAGTTACTACGTTAAAAAGCGTTATGAGGTATGAATATTTTCACACAAATCGCAATATAATTCAATTCTACGCCGGGATTAAACGTTTTTTCCGTTCTAATCAATTTAAAAAAAAATAGCTGACGGAGACGACTCGACCCGTCGAACTTACTCTCGCTCGGTCCTCGGTACGTTGGGACTTGGAAGAATTTTTGACAGAAAAGTTTTTTCGAGTTATTTCGTTAAAGAGCGTTATGAGATATGACCATTTTCACATAAATCGCAACATAATTCGATTTTACGAATGGATTAAACATTTTTTTTGTTCCAAAAAGGTTTAAAAAAAGTAGTGAACCGACTCGACTCGACCCGTCGAACTTACTCTCGCTCGGTCCTCGGCAGGTTGGGACTTAGACCAATTTGGGCCGAAAGGTTTTTTCGAGATAGTTCTTTGAATAGCGTTATGAGGAATGAATATTTTCACACAAATCGCAATATAATTCAATTCTACGTCGGGATTAAACGTTTTTTCCGTTCTAATCAATTTAAAAAAAAATAGTTGACGGAGACGACTCGACCCGTCGAACTTCCTCTCGCTCAATCCTCGGTACGTTGGGACTTAGTAGAATTTTTGACCGAAAAGTTTATTCGAGTAATTTCGTTAAATAGCGTTATGCGGTATGAATATTTTAACATAAATCGCAATATTATTCGATTTTACGTTTGGATTAAATATTTTTTTTGTTCCAAAAAGGTTTAAAAAAAGTAGTGAACCGACTCGACTCGACCCGTCGAACTTAATCTCGCGCGGTCCTCGGTACGTAGGGACTTCGAAAAACTTCGGCCGAAAGGTTTTTTCGAGTTATTACGTTAAAAAGCGTTATGCGGTATGAATATTTTTACATAAATCGCAATATAATTCGATTTTACGTATGGATTAAACATTTTTTTTGTTCCAATAAGGTTTAAAAAAAGTAGTGAACGACTCGAATCGACCCGTCGAACTTAATCTCGCTCGGTCTTCGGTACGTAGGGACTTCGAAAAACTTCGGCCGAAAGGTTTTTTCGAGTTATTACGTTAAAAAGCGTTATGAGGTATGAATATTTTCACACAAATCGCAATATAATTCAATTCTACGTCGGGATTAAACGTTTTTTCCGTTCTAATCAACTTAAAAAAAAATAGTGGACGGAGACGACTCGACCCGTCGAACTTACCGTAGCTCGGTCCTCGGTACGTTGGGACTTGGAACAATTTCGGCCGAAAGGTTTTTTCGAGTTATTTCGTTAAAGAGCGTTATGAGATATGACCATTTTCACATAAATCGCAACATAATTCGATTTTACTTATGGATTAAACATTTTTTTCGTTCCAAAAAGGTTTAAGAAAAGTAGTGAACGGACTCGACTCGAGCCGTCGAACTTAATCTCGCTCGGTCCTCGGTACGTTGGGACTTGGAAGAATTTTTGACAGAAATGTTTTTTCGAGTTATTTCGTTAAAGAGCGTTATGAGATATGACCATTTTCACATAAATCGCAACATAATTCGATTTTACGTATGGATTAAACATTTTCTTTGTTCCAAAAAGGTTTAAAAAAAGTAGTGAACCGACTCGACTCGACCCGTCGAACTTACTCTCACTCGGTCCTCGGCAGGTTGGGACTTAGAACAATTTGGGCCGAAAGGTTTTTTCGAGATAGTTCTTTAAATAGCGTTATGAGGTATGAATATTTTCACACAAATCGCAATATAAATCGATTTTACGTATGGATTAAACATTTTTTTTGTTCCAAAAAGGTTTAAAAAAAGTAGTGAACCGACTCGACTCGAGCCGTCGAACTTAATCTCGCTCGGTCCTCGGTACGTAGGGACTTCGAAAAACTTCGGCCGAAAGGTTTTTTTCGAGTTATTACGTTAAAAAGCGTTATGAGGTATGAATATTTTCACACAAATCGCAATATAATTCAATTCTACGTCGGGATTAAACGTTTTTTCCGTTCTAATCAACTTAAAAAAAAATAGTGGACGGAGACGACTCGACCCGTCGAACTTACCGTAGCTCGGTCCTCGGTACGTTGGGACTTGGAACAATTTCGGCCGAAAGGTTTTTTCGAGTTATTTCGTTAAAGAGCGTTATGAGATATGACCATTTTCACATAAATCGCAACATAATTCGATTTTACTTATGGATTAAACATTTTTTTCGTTCCAAAAAGGTTTAAAAAAAGTAGTGAACGGACTCGACTCGAGCCGTCGAACTTAATCTCGCTCGGTCCTCGGTACGTAGGGACTTCGAAGAACTTCGGCCGAAAGGTTTTTTCGAGTTATTTCGTTAAAAAGCTTTATGAGATATGACCATTTTCACATAAATCGCAACATAATTCGATTTTACGTATGGATTAAACATTTTTTTTGTTCCAAAAAGGTTTAAAAAAAGTAGTGAACCGACTCGACTCGACCCGTCGAACTTAATCTCGCTCGGTCCTCGGTACGTAGGGACTTCGAAAAACTTCGACCGAAAGGTTTTTTCGAGATAGTTCTTTGAATAGCGTTATGAGGAATGAATATTTTCACACAAATCGCAATATAATTCAATTCTACGTCGGGATTAAACGTTTTTTCCGTTCTAATCAATTTAAAAAAAAATAGTTGACGGAGACGACTCGACCCGTCGAACTTCCTCTCGCTCAATCCTCGGTACGTTGGGACTTAGTAGAATTTTTGACCGAAAAGTTTTTTCGAGTAATTTCGTTAAATAGCGTTATGCGGTATGAATATTTTTACATAAATCGCAATATAATTCGATTTTACGTATGGATTAAACATCTTTTTTGTTCCAAAAAGGTTTAAAAAAAGCAGTGAACCGACTCGACTCGACCCGTCGAACTTACTCTCACTCGGTCCTCGGCAGGTTGGGACTTAGAACAATTTGGGCCGAAAGGTTTTTTCGAGATAATTCTTTAAATAGCGTTATGAGGTATGAATATTTTCATACAAATCGCAATATAATTCAATTCTGCGTCGGGATTAAACGTTTTTTCCGTTCTAATCAATTTAAAAAAAAATAGTGGACGAAGACGACTCGATCCGTCGAACTTCCTCTCGCTGGGTCCTCGGTACGTTGGGCCTTGGAACAATTTCGGCCGAAATTTTTTTCGAGATATTTCGTTAAAGAGCGTTATGAGGTATGAATATTTTCACACAAATCGCAATATAATTCAATTCTACGTCGGGATTAAACGTTTTCTCCGTTCTAATAAATTTAAAAAAAAATAGCTGACGGAGACGACTCGACCCGTCGAACTTCCTCTCGCTCGGTCCTCGGTACGTAGGGACTTCGAAAAACTTCGGCCGAAACGTTTTTTCGAGTTACTACGTTAAAAAGCGTTATGAGGTATGAATATTTTCACACAAATCGCAATATAATTCAATTCTACGCCGGGATTAAACGTTTTTTCCGTTCTAATCAATTTAAAAAAAAATAGCTGACGGAGACGACTCGACCCGTCGAACTTACTCTCGCTCGGTCCTCGGTACGTTGGGACTTGGAAGAATTTTTGACAGAAAAGTTTTTTCGAGTTATTTCGTTAAAGAGCGTTATGAGATATGACCATTTTCACATAAATCGCAACATAATTCGATTTTACGAATGGATTAAACATTTTTTTTGTTCCAAAAAGGTTTAAAAAAAGTAGTGAACCGACTCGACTCGACCCGTCGAGCTTACTCTCGCTCGGTCCTCGGTACGTTGGGACTTGGAAGAATTTTTGACAGAAATGTTTTTTCGAGTTATTTCGTTAAAGAGCGTTATGAGATATGACCATTTTCACATAAATCGCAACATAATTCGATTTTACGTATGGATTAAACATTTTTTTTGTTCCAAAAAGGTTTAAAAAAAGTAGTGAACCGACTCGACTCGACCCGTCGAACTTACTCTCACTCGGTCCTCGGCAGGTTGGGACTTAGAACAATTTGGGCCGAAAGGTTTTTTCGAGATAATTCTTTAAATAGCGTTATGAGGTATGAATATTTTCACACAAATCGCAATATAAATCGATTTTACGTATGGATTAAACATTTTTTTTGTTCCAAAAAGGTTTAAAAAAAGTAGTGAACCGACTCGACTCGAGCCGTCGAACTTAATCTCGCTCGGTCCTCGGTACGTAGGGACTTCGAAAAACTTCGGCCGAAAGGTTTTTTTCGAGTTATTACGTTAAAAAGCGTTATGAGGTATGAATATTTTCACACAAATCGCAATATAATTCAATTCTACGTCGGGATTAAACGTTTTTTCCGTTCTAATCAACTTAAAAAAAAATAGTGGACGGAGACGACTCGACCCGTCGAACTTACCGTAGCTCGGTCCTCGGTACGTTGGGACTTGGAACAATTTCGGCCGAAAGGTTTTTTCGAGTTATTTCGTTAATGAGCGTTATGAGATATGACCATTTTCACATAAATCGCAACATAATTCGATTTTACTTATGGATTAAACATTTTTTTCGTTCCAAAAAGGTTTAAAAAAAGTAGTGAACGGACTCGACTCGAGCCGTCGAACTTAATCTCGCTCGGTCCTCGGTACGTAGGGACTTCGAAGAACTTCGGCCGAAAGGTTTTTTCGAGTTATTTCGTTAAAAAGCTTTATGAGATATGACCATTTTCACATAAATCGCAACATAATTCGATTTTACGTATGGATTAAACATTTTTTTTGTTCCAAAAAGGTTTAAAAAAAGTAGTGAACCGACTCGACTCGACCCGTCGAACTTACTCTCGCTCGGTCCTCGGCAGGTTGGGACTTAGACCAATTTGGGCCGAAAGGTTTTTTCGAGATAATTCTTTAAATAGCGTTATGAGGTATGAATATTTTCATACAAATCGCAATATAATTCAATTCTGCGTCGGGATTAAACGTTTTTTCCGTTCTAATCAATTTAAAAAAAAATAGTGGACGAAGACGACTCGATCCGTCGAACTTCCTCTCGCTGGGTCCTCGGTACGTTGGGCCTTGGAACAATTTCGGCCGAAATTTTTTTCGAGATATTTCGTTAAAGAGCGTTATGAGGTATGAATATTTTCACACAAATCGCAATATAATTCAATTCTACGTCGGGATTAAACGTTTTCTCCGTTCTAATAAATTTAAAAAAAAATAGCTGACGGAGACGACTCGACCCGTCGAACTTCCTCTCGCTCGGTCCTCGGTACGTAGGGACTTCGAAAAACTTCGGCCGAAACGTTTTTTCGAGTTACTACGTTAAAAAGCGTTATGAGGTATGAATATTTTCACACAAATCGCAATATAATTCAATTCTACGCCGGGATTAAACGTTTTTTCCGTTCTAATCAATTTAAAAAAAAATAGCTGACGGAGACGACTCGACCCGTCGAACTTACTCTCGCTCGGTCCTCGGTACGTTGGGACTTGGAAGAATTTTTGACAGAAAAGTTTTTTCGAGTTATTTCGTTAAAGAGCGTTATGAGATATGACCATTTTCACATAAATCGCAACATAATTCGATTTTACGAATGGATTAAACATTTTTTTTGTTCCAAAAAGGTTTAAAAAAAGTAGTGAACCGACTCGACTCGACCCGTCGAGCTTACTCTCGCTCGGTCCTCGGTACGTTGGGACTTGGAAGAATTTTTGACAGAAATGTTTTTTCGAGTTATTTCGTTAAAGAGCGTTATGAGATATGACCATTTTCACATAAATCGCAACATAATTCGATTTTACGTATGGATTAAACATTTTTTTTGTTCCAAAAAGGTTTAAAAAAAGTAGTGAACCGACTCGACTCGACCCGTCGAACTTACTCTCACTCGGTCCTCGGCAGGTTGGGACTTAGAACAATTTGGGCCGAAAGGTTTTTTCGAGATAATTCTTTAAATAGCGTTATGAGGTATGAATATTTTCACACAAATCGCAATATAAATCGATTTTACGTATGGATTAAACATTTTTTTTGTTCCAAAAAGGTTTAAAAAAAGTAGTGAACCGACTCGACTCGAGCCGTCGAACTTAATCTCGCTCGGTCCTCGGTACGTAGGGACTTCGAAAAACTTCGGCCGAAAGGTTTTTTTCGAGTTATTACGTTAAAAAGCGTTATGAGGTATGAATATTTTCACACAAATCGCAATATAATTCAATTCTACGTCGGGATTAAACGTTTTTTCCGTTCTAATCAACTTAAAAAAAAATAGTGGACGGAGACGACTCGACCCGTCGAACTTACCGTAGCTCGGTCCTCGGTACGTTGGGACTTGGAACAATTTCGGCCGAAAGGTTTTTTCGAGTTATTTCGTTAATGAGCGTTATGAGATATGACCATTTTCACATAAATCGCAACATAATTCGATTTTACTTATGGATTAAACATTTTTTTCGTTCCAAAAAGGTTTAAAAAAAGTAGTGAACGGACTCGACTCGAGCCGTCGAACTTAATCTCGCTCGGTCCTCGGTACGTAGGGACTTCGAAGAACTTCGGCCGAAAGGTTTTTTCGAGTTATTTCGTTAAAAAGCTTTATGAGATATGACCATTTTCACATAAATCGCAACATAATTCGATTTTACGTATGGATTAAACATTTTTTTTGTTCCAAAAAGGTTTAAAAAAAGTAGTGAACCGACTCGACTCGACCCGTCGAACTTACTCTCGCTCGGTCCTCGGCAGGTTGGGACTTAGACCAATTTGGGCCGAAAGGTTTTTTCGAGATAGTTCTTTGAATAGCGTTATGAGGAATGAATATTTTCACACAAATCGCAATATAATTCAATTCTACGTCGGGATTAAACGTTTTTTCCGTTCTAATCAATTTAAAAAAAAATAGTTGACGGAGACGACTCGACCCGTCGAACTTCCTCTCGCTCAATCCTCGGTACGTTGGGACTTAGTAGAATTTTTGACCGAAAAGTTTATTCGAGTAATTTCGTTAAATAGCGTTATGCGGTATGAATATTTTAACATAAATCGCAATATTATTCGATTTTACGTTTGGATTAAATATTTTTTTTGTTCCAAAAAGGTTTAAAAAATGTAGTGAACCGACTCGACTCGACCCGTCGAACTTAATCTCGCGCGGTCCTCGGTACGTAGGGACTTCGAAAAACTTCGGCCGAAAGGTTTTTTCGAGTCATTACGTTAAAAAGCGTTATGCGGTATGAATATTTTTACATAAATCGCAATATAATTCGATTTTACGTATGGATTAAACATTTTTTTTGTTCCAATAAGGTTTAAAAAAAGTAGTGAACGACTCGAATCGACCCGTCGAACTTAATCTCGCTCGGTCTTCGGTACGTAGGGACTTCGAAAAACTTCGGCCGAAAGGTTTTTTCGAGTTATTACGTTAAAAAGCGTTATGAGGTATGAATATTTTCACACAAATCGCAATATAATTCAATTCTACGTCGGGATTAAACGTTTTTTCCGTTCTAATCAACTTAAAAAAAAATAGTGGACGGAGACGACTCGACCCGTCGAACTTACCGTAGCTCGGTCCTCGGTACGTTGGGACTTGGAACAATTTCGGCCGAAAGGTTTTTTCGAGTTATTTCGTTAAAGAGCGTTATGAGATATGACCATTTTCACATAAATCGCAACATAATTCGATTTTACTTATGGATTAAACATTTTTTTCGTTCCAAAAAGGTTTAAAAAAAGTAGTGAACGGACTCGACTCGAGCCGTCGAACTTAATCTCGCTCGGTCCTCGGTACGTTGGGACTTGGAAGAATTTTTGACAGAAATGTTTTTTCGAGTTATTTCGTTAAAGAGCGTTATGAGATATGACCATTTTCACATAAATCGCAACATAATTCGATTTTACGTATGGATTAAACATTTTTTTTGTTCCAAAAAGGTTTAAAAAAAGTAGTGAACCGACTCGACTCGACCCGTCGAACTTACTCTCACTCGGTCCTCGGCAGGTTGGGACTTAGAACAATTTGGGCCGAAAGGTTTTTTCGAGATAGTTCTTTAAATAGCGTTATGAGGTATGAATATTTTCACACAAATCGCAATATAAATCGATTTTACGTATGGATTAAACATTTTTTTTGTTCCAAAAAGGTTTAAAAAAAGTAGTGAACCGACTCGACTCGAGCCGTCGAACTTAATCTCGCTCGGTCCTCGGTACGTAGGGACTTCGAAAAACTTCGGCCGAAAGGTTTTTTTCGAGTTATTACGTTAAAAAGCGTTATGAGGTATGAATATTTTCACACAAATCGCAATATAATTCAATTCTACGTCGGGATTAAACGTTTTTTCCGTTCTAATCAACTTAAAAAAAAATAGTGGACGGAGACGACTCGACCCGTCGAACTTACCGTAGCTCGGTCCTCGGTACGTTGGGACTTGGAACAATTTCGGCCGAAAGGTTTTTTCGAGTTATTTCGTTAAAGAGCGTTATGAGATATGACCATTTTCACATAAATCGCAACATAATTCGATTTTACTTATGGATTAAACATTTTTTTCGTTCCAAAAAGGTTTAAAAAAAGTAGTGAACGGACTCGACTCGAGCCGTCGAACTTAATCTCGCTCGGTCCTCGGTACGTAGGGACTTCGAAGAACTTCGGCCGAAAGGTTTTTTCGAGTTATTTCGTTAAAAAGCTTTATGAGATATGACCATTTTCACATAAATCGCAACATAATTCGATTTTACGTATGGATTAAACATTTTTTTTGTTCCAAAAAGGTTTAAAAAAAGTAGTGAACCGACTCGACTCGACCCGTCGAACTTACTCTCGCTCGGTCCTCGGCAGGTTGGGACTTAGACCAATTTGGGCCGAAAGGTTTTTTCGAGATAGTTCTTTGAATAGCGTTATGAGGAATGAATATTTTCACACAAATCGCAATATAATTCAATTCTACGTCGGGATTAAACGTTTTTTCCGTTCTAATCAATTTAAAAAAAAATAGTTGACGGAGACGACTCGACCCGTCGAACTTCCTCTCGCTCAATCCTCGGTACGTTGGGACTTAGTAGAATTTTTGACCGAAAAGTTTATTCGAGTAATTTCGTTAAATAGCGTTATGCGGTATGAATATTTTAACATAAATCGCAATATTATTCGATTTTACGTTTGGATTAAATATTTTTTTTGTTCCAAAAAGGTTTAAAAAAAGTAGTGAACCAACTCGACTCGACCCGTCGAACTTAATCTCGCGCGGTCCTCGGTACGTAGGGACTTCGAAAAACTTCGGCCGAAAGGTTTTTTCGAGTCATTACGTTAAAAAGCGTTATGCGGTATGAATATTTTTACATAAATCGCAATATAATTCGATTTTACGTATGGATTAAACATTTTTTTTGTTCCAATAAGGTTTAAAAAAAGTAGTGAACGACTCGAATCGACCCGTCGAACTTAATCTCGCTCGGTCTTCGGTACGTAGGGACTTCGAAAAACTTCGGCCGAAAGGTTTTTTCGAGTTATTACGTTAAAAAGCGTTATGAGGTATGAATATTTTCACACAAATCGCAATATAATTCAATTCTACGTCGGGATTAAACGTTTTCTCCGTTCTAATCAATTTAAAAAAAAATAGCTGACGGAGACGACTCGACCCGTCGAACTTAATCTCGCTCGGTCCTCGGTACGCAGGGACTACCAAAAACTTCGGCCGAAAGGTTTTTTCGAGTTATTTCGTTAAAGAGCGTTATGAGATATGACCATTTTCACATAAATCGCAACATAATTCGATTTTACGTATGGATTAAACATTTTTTTTGTTCCAAAAAGGTTTAAAAAAAGTAGTGAACCGACTCGACTCGACCCGTCGAACTTACTCTCACTCGGTCCTCGGCAGGTTGGGACTTAGAACAATTTGGGCCGAAAGGTTTTTTCGAGATAGTTCTTTAAATAGCGTTATGAGGTATGAATATTTTCACACAAATCGCAATATAAATCGATTTTACGTATGGATTAAACATTTTTTTTGTTCCAAAAAGGTTTAAAAAAAGTAGTGAACCGACTCGACTCGAGCCGTCGAACTTAATCTCGCTCGGTCCTCGGTACGTAGGGACTTCGAAAAACTTCGGCCGAAAGGTTTTTTTCGAGTTATTACGTTAAAAAGCGTTATGAGGTATGAATATTTTCACACAAATCGCAATATAATTCAATTCTACGTCGGGATTAAACGTTTTTTCCGTTCTAATCAACTTAAAAAAAAATAGTGGACGGAGACGACTCGACCCGTCGAACTTACCGTAGCTCGGTCCTCGGTACGTTGGGACTTGGAACAATTTCGGCCGAAAGGTTTTTTCGAGTTATTTCGTTAAAGAGCGTTATGAGATATGACCATTTTCACATAAATCGCAACATAATTCGATTTTACTTATGGATTAAACATTTTTTTCGTTCCAAAAAGGTTTAAAAAAAGTAGTGAACGGACTCGACTCGAGCCGTCGAACTTAATCTCGCTCGGTCCTCGGTACGTAGGGACTTCGAAGAACTTCGGCCGAAAGGTTTTTTCGAGTTATTTCGTTAAAAAGCTTTATGAGATATGACCATTTTCACATAAATCGCAACATAATTCGATTTTACGTATGGATTAAACATTTTCTTTGTTCCAAAAAGGTTTAAAAAAAGTAGTGAACCGACTCGACTCGACCCGTCGAACTTACTCTCGCTCGGTCCTCGGCAGGTTGGGACTTAGACCAATTTGGGCCGAAAGGTTTTTTCGAGATAGTTCTTTGAATAGCGTTATGAGGAATGAATATTTTCACACAAATCGCAATATAATTCAATTCTACGTCGGGATTAAACGTTTTTTCCGTTCTAATCAATTTAAAAAAAAATAGTGGAAGAAGACGACTCGATCCGTCGAACTTCCTCTCGCTGGGTCCTCGGTACGTTGGGGCTTGGAACAATTTCGGCCGAAATTTTTTTCGAGATATTTCGTTAAAGAGCGTTATGAGGTATGAATATTTTCACACAAATCGCAATATAATTCAATTCTACGTCGGGATTAAACGTTTTCTCCGTTCTAATCAATTTAAAAAAAAATAGCTGACGGAGACGACTCGACCCGTCGAAGTTAATCTCGCTCGGTCCTCGGTACGTAGGGACTTCGAAAAACTTCGGCCGAAAGGTTTTTTCGAGTTACTACGTTAAAAAGCGTTATGAGGTATGAATATTTTCACACAAATCGCAATATAATTCAATTCTACGTCGGGATTAAACGTTTTTTCCGTTCTAATCAATTTAAAAAAAAATAGCTGACGGAGACGACTCGACCCGTCGAACTTACTCTCGCTCGGTCCTCGGTACGTTGGGACTTGGAACAATTTCGGCCGAAATTTTTTTCGAGATATTTCGTTAAAGAGCGTTATGCGGTATGAATATTTTTACATAAATTGCAATATAATTCGATTTTACGTTTGGATTAAACATTTTTTTTGTTCCAAAAAGGTTTAAAAAAAGTAGTGAACCAACTCGACTCGACCCGTCGGACTTACCCTCGCTCTGTCCTCGGCAGGTTGGGACTTAGAACAATTTGGGCCGAAAGGTTTTTTCGAGATAGTTCTTTGAATAGCGTTATGAGGAATGAATATTTTCGCACAAATCGCAATATAATTCAATTCTACGTCGGGATTAAACGTTTTTTCCGTTCTAATCAATTTAAAAAAAAATAGTTGACGGAGACGACTCGACCCGTCGAACTTCCTCTCGCTCAATCCTCGGTACGTTGGGACTTAGTAGAATTTTTGACCGAAAAGTTTTTTCGAGTAATTTCGTTAAATAGCGTTATGCGGTATGAATATTTTAACATAAATCGCAATATTATTCGATTTTACGTTTGGATTAAATATTTTTTTTGTTCCAAAAAGGTTTAAAAAAAGTAGTGAACCGACTCGACTCGACCCGTCGAACTTAATCTCGCTCGGTCCTCGGTACGTAGGGACTTCGAAAAACTTCGGCCGAAAGGTTTTTTCGTGTTATTACGTTAAAAAGCGTTATGCGGTATGAATATTTTTACATAAATCGCAATATAATTCGATTTTACGTATGGATTAAACATTTTTTTTGTTCCAATAAGGTTTAAAAAAAGTAGTGAACGACTCGACTCGACCCGTCGAACTTAATCTCGGTCGGTCTTCGGTACGTAGGGACTTCGAAAAACTTCGGCCGAAAGGTTTTTTCGAGTTATTACGTTAAAAAGCGTTATGAGGTATGAATATTTTCACACAAATCGCAATATAATTCAATTCTACGTCGGGATTAAACGTTTTTTCCGTTCTAATCAATTTAAAAAAAAATAGCTGACGGAGACGACTCGACCCGTCGAACTTACTCTCGCTCGGCCCTCGGTACGTTGGGACTTGGAAGAATTTTTGACAGAAAAGTTTTTTCGAGTTATTTCGTTAAAGAGCGTTATGAGATATGACCATTTTCACATAAATCGCAACATAATTCGATTTTACGTATGGATTAAACATTTTTTTTGTTCCAAAAAGGTTTAAAAAAAGTAGTGAACCGACTCGACTCGACCCGTCGAACTTAATCTCGCTCGGTCCTCGTTACGTAGGGACTTCGAAAAACTTCGGCCGAAAGGTTTTTTCGAGTTATTACGTTAAAGAGCGTTATGAGGTATGAATATTTTCACACAAATCGCAACATAATTCGATTTTACGTTTGGATTAAATATTTTTTTTGTTCCAAAAAGGTTTAAAAAAAGTAGTGAACCGACTCGACTCGACCCGTCGAACTTAATCTCGCTCGGTCCTCGCTACGTAGGGACTTCGAAAAACTTCGGCCGAAAGGTTTTTTCGAGTTATTACGTTAAAAAGCGTTATGAGGTATGAATATTTTCACACAAATCGCAATATAATTCAATTCTACGTCGGGATTAAACTTCTCTTCCGTTCTAATCAATTAAAAAAAAATAGTGGACGGAGACGACTCGACCCGTCGAACTTAACCTAGCTCGGTACTCGGTGCGTTGGGACTTAGTAGAATTTTTGACCGAAAAGTTTTTTCGAGTAATTTCGTTAAATAGCGTTATGCGGTATGAATATTTTTACATAAATCGCAATATAATTCGATTTTACGTTTGGTTAAACATTTTTTTTGTTCCAAAAAGGTTTAAAAAAAGTAGTGAACCGACTCGACTCGACCCGTCGAACTTACTCTCGCTCGGTCCTCGGTACGTTGGGACTTGGAAGAATTTTTGACAGAAAAGTTTTTTCGAGTTATTTCGTTAAAGAGCGTTATGAGATATGACCATTTTCACACAAATCGCAATATAATTCAATTCTACGTCGGGATTAAACGTTTTTTCCGTTCTAATCAATTTAAAAAAAAATAGTGGACGGAGACGACTCCACCCGTCGAACTTACCCTAGCTCGGTCCTCGGTACGTTGGGACTTGGAACAATTTCGGCCGAAAAGTTTTTTCGAGATATTTCGTTAAATAGCGTTATGCCGTATGAATATTTCTACATAAATTGCAATATAATTCGATTTTACGTATGGATTAATCATTTTTTTTGTTCCAAAAAGGTTTAAAAAAAGTAGTGAACCGACTCGACTCGACCCGTCGAACTTACACTCGCTCGTTCCTCGGCAGGTTGGGACTTAGAACAATTTGGGCCGAAAGGTTTTTTCGAGATAATTCTTTAAATAGCGTTATGAGGTATGAATATTTTCACACAAATCGCAATATAATTCAATTCTACGTTGGGATTAAACGTTTTTTCCGTTCTAATCAATTTAAAAAAAAATAGTGGACGAAGACGACTCGATCCGTCGAACTTACTCTCGCTCGGTCCTCGGTACGTTGGGACTTCGAAAAACTTCGGCCGAAAGGTTGTTTCGAGTTATTTCGTTGGAAAGCGTTATGAGGTATGAATATTTTTAGATAAATCGCAATATAATTCGATTTTACGGATGGATTAAACATTTTTTTTGTTCCAAAAAGGTTTAAAAAAAGTAGTGAATCGACTCGACTCAATCCGTCGAACTTACTCTCGCTCGGTCCTCGGCAGGTTGGGACTTAGAACAATTTGGGCCGAAAGGTTTTTTCGAGATAATTCTTTAAATAGCGTTATGTGGTATGAATATTTTCACACAAATCGCAATATAATTCAATTCTACGTTGGGATTAAACGTTTTTCCGTTCTAATCAATTTAAAAAAAAATAGTGGACGAAGACGACTCGATCCGTCGAACTTACTCTCGCTCGGTCCTCGGTACGTTGGGACTTCGAAAAACTTCGGCCGAAAGGTTGTTTCGAGTTATTTCGTTGGTAAGCGTTATGAGGTATGAATATTTTTAGATAAATCGCAATATAATTCGATTTTACGGATGGATTAAACATTTTTTTTGTTCCAAAAAGGTTTAAAAAAAGTAGTGAACCGACTCGACTCAATCCGTCGAACTTACTCTCGCTCGGTCCTCGGCAGGTTGGGACTTAGAACAATTTGGGCCGAAAGGTTTTTTCGAGATAATTCTTTAAATAGCGTTATGAGGTATGACTATTTTCACACAAATCGCAATATAATTCAATTCTTCGTCGGGATTAAACGTTTTTTCCGTTCCAATCAATTAAAAAAAAATAGTGGACGGAGACGACTCGATCCGTCGAACTTACTCTCGCTCGGTCCTCGGTACGTTGGGCCTTAGTAGAATTTTTGACCGAAAAGTTTTTTCGAGTTATTTCGTTAAATAGCGTTATGCCGTATGAATATTTTTAGATAAATCGCAATATAATTCGATTTTACGTATGGATTAAATATTTTTTTTGTTCCAAAAAGGTTTAAAAAAAGTAGTGAACCGACTCGACTCGACCCGTCGAACTTAATCTCGCTCGGTCCTCGGTACGTAGGGACTTCGAAAAACTTCGGCCGAAAGGTTTTTTCGAGTTATTACGTTAAAAAGCGTTATGAGATATGAATATTTTTACATAAATCGCAATATAATTCGATTTTACGTTTGGATTAAATATTTTTTTGTTCCAAAAAGGTTTAAAAAAAGTAGTGAACCGACTCGACTCGACCCGCCGAACTTACTCTCGCTCGGTCCTCGGCAGGTTGGGACTTCGAAAAACTTCGGCCGAAAGGTTTTTTCGAGTTATTACGTTAAAGAGCGTTATGAGATATGACCATTTTCACATAAATCGCGACATAATTCGATTTTACGTATGGATTAAACATTTTTTTCGTTCCAAAAAGGTTTAAAAAAAGTAGTGAACTGACTCGACTCGACCCGTCGAACTTACTCTCGCTCGGTCCTCGGCAGGTTGGGACTTAGTAGAATTTTTGACCGAAAAGTTTTTTCGAGTAATTTCGTTAAATAGCGTTATGCGGTATGAATATTTTTACATAAATCGCAATATAATTCGATTTTACGTTTGGATTAAATATTTTTTTTGTTCCAAAATGGTTTAAAAAAAGTAGTGAACCGACTCGACTCGACCCGTCGAACTTAATCTCGCTCGGTCCTCGGTACGTAGGGACTTCGAAAAACTTCGGCCGAAAAGTTTTTTCGAGTTATTACGTTAAAAAGCGTTATGAGGTATGAATATTTTTACATAAATCGCAATATAATTCGATTTTACGTTTGGATTAAATATTTTTTTGTTCCAAAAAGGTTTAAAAAAAGTAGTGAACCGACTCGACTCGACCCGCCCAACTTACTCTCGCTCGGTCCTCGGCAGGTTGGGACTTAGAACAATTTGGGCCGAAAGGTTTTTTCGAGATAATTCTTTAAATAGCGTTATGAGGTATGAATATTTTCACACAAATCGCAATATAAATCGATTTTACGTATGGATTAAACATTTTTTTTGTTCCAAAAAGGTTTAAAAAAAGTAGTGAACCGACTCGACTCGACCCGTCGAACTTACTCTCGCTCGGTCCTCGGTACGTTGGGACTTGGAACAATTTCGGCCGAAATTTTTTTCGAGATATTTCGTTAAAGAGCGTTATGCGGTATGAATATTTTTACATAAATTGCAATATAATTCGATTTTACGTTTGGATTAAACATTTTTTTTGTTCCAAAAAGGTTTAAAAAAAGTAGTGAACCCACTCGACTCGACCCGTCGGACTTACCCTCGCTCTGTCCTCGGCAGGTTGGGACTTAGAACAATTTGGGCCGAAAGGTTTTTTCGAGATAGTTCTTTGAATAGCGTTATGAGGAATGAATATTTTCGCACAAATCGCAATATAATTCAATTCTACGTCGGGATTAAACGTTTTTTCCGTTCTAATCAATTTAAAAAAAAATAGTTGACGGAGACGACTCGACCCGTCGAACTTCCTCTCGCTCAATCCTCGGTACGTTGGGACTTAGTAGAATTTTTGACCGAAAAGTTTTTTCGAGTAATTTCGTTAAATAGCGTTATGCGGTATGAATATTTTAACATAAATCGCAATATTATTCGATTTTACGTTTGGATTAAATATTTTTTTTGTTCCAAAAAGGTTTAAAAAAAGTAGTGAACCGACTCGACTCGACCCGTCGAACTTAATCTCGCTCGGTCCTCGGTACGTAGGGACTTCGAAAAACTTCGGCCGAAAGGTTTTTTCGTGTTATTACGTTAAAAAGCGTTATGCGGTATGAATATTTTTACATAAATCGCAATATAATTCGATTTTACGTATGGATTAAACATTTTTTTTGTTCCAATAAGGTTTAAAAAAAGTAGTGAACGACTCGACTCGACCCGTCGAACTTAATCTCGGTCGGTCTTCGGTACGTAGGGACTTCGAAAAACTTCGGCCGAAAGGTTTTTTCGAGTTATTACGTTAAAAAGCGTTATGAGGTATGAATATTTTCACACAAATCGCAATATAATTCAATTCTACGTCGGGATTAAACGTTTTTTCCGTTCTAATCAATTTAAAAAAAAATAGCTGACGGAGACGACTCGACCCGTCGAACTTACTCTCGCTCGGCCCTCGGTACGTTGGGACTTGGAAGAATTTTTGACAGAAAAGTTTTTTCGAGTTATTTCGTTAAAGAGCGTTATGAGATATGACCATTTTCACATAAATCGCAACATAATTCGATTTTACGTATGGATTAAACATTTTTTTTGTTCCAAAAAGGTTTAAAAAAAGTAGTGAACCGACTCGACTCGACCCGCCCAACTTACTCTCGCTCGGTCCTCGGCAGGTTGGGACTTAGAACAATTTGGGCCGAAAGGTTTTTTCGAGATAGTTCTTTGAATAGCGTTATGAGGAATGAATATTTTCGCACAAATCGCAATATAATTCAATTCTACGTCGGGATTAAACGTTTTTTCCGTTCTAATCAATTTAAAAAAAAATAGTTGACGGAGACGACTCGACCCGTCGAACTTCCTCTCGCTCAATCCTCGGTACGTTGGGACTTAGTAGAATTTTTGACCGAAAAGTTTTTTCGAGTAATTTCGTTAAATAGCGTTATGCGGTATGAATATTTTAACATAAATCGCAATATTATTCGATTTTACGTTTGGATTAAATATTTTTTTTGTTCCAAAAAGGTTTAAAAAAAGTAGTGAACCGACTCGACTCGACCCGTCGAACTTAATCTCGCTCGGTCCTCGGTACGTAGGGACTTCGAAAAACTTCGGCCGAAAGGTTTTTTCGTGTTATTACGTTAAAAAGCGTTATGCGGTATGAATATTTTTACATAAATCGCAATATAATTCGATTTTACGTATGGATTAAACATTTTTTTTGTTCCAATAAGGTTTAAAAAAAGTAGTGAACGACTCGACTCGACCCGTCGAACTTAATCTCGGTCGGTCTTCGGTACGTAGGGACTTCGAAAAACTTCGGCCGAAAGGTTTTTTCGAGTTATTACGTTAAAAAGCGTTATGAGGTATGAATATTTTCACACAAATCGCAATATAATTCAATTCTACGTCGGGATTAAACGTTTTTTCCGTTCTAATCAATTTAAAAAAAAATAGCTGACGGAGACGACTCGACCCGTCGAACTTACTCTCGCTCGGCCCTCGGTACGTTGGGACTTGGAAGAATTTTTGACAGAAAAGTTTTTTCGAGTTATTTCGTTAAAGAGCGTTATGAGATATGACCATTTTCACATAAATCGCAACATAATTCGATTTTACGTATGGATTAAACATTTTTTTTGTTCCAAAAAGGTTTAAAAAAAGTAGTGAACCGACTCGACTCGACCCGCCCAACTTACTCTCGCTCGGTCCTCGGCAGGTTGGGACTTAGAACAATTTGGGCCGAAAGGTTTTTTCGAGATAATTCTTTAAATAGCGTTATGAGGTATGAATATTTTCACACAAATCGCAATATAAATCGATTTTACGTATGGATTAAACATTTTTTTTGTTCCAAAAAGGTTTAAAAAAAGTAGTGAACCGACTCGACTCGACCCGTCGAACTTACTCTCGCTCGGTCCTCGGTACGTTGGGACTTGGAACAATTTCGGCCGAAATTTTTTTCGAGATATTTCGTTAAAGAGCGTTATGCGGTATGAATATTTTTACATAAATTGCAATATAATTCGATTTTACGTTTGGATTAAACATTTTTTTTGTTCCAAAAAGGTTTAAAAAAAGTAGTGAACCCACTCGACTCGACCCGTCGGACTTACCCTCGCTCTGTCCTCGGCAGGTTGGGACTTAGAACAATTTGGGCCGAAAGGTTTTTTCGAGATAGTTCTTTGAATAGCGTTATGAGGAATGAATATTTTCGCACAAATCGCAATATAATTCAATTCTACGTCGGGATTAAACGTTTTTTCCGTTCTAATCAATTTAAAAAAAAATAGTTGACGGAGACGACTCGACCCGTCGAACTTCCTCTCGCTCAATCCTCGGTACGTTGGGACTTAGTAGAATTTTTGACCGAAAAGTTTTTTCGAGTAATTTCGTTAAATAGCGTTATGCGGTATGAATATTTTAACATAAATCGCAATATTATTCGATTTTACGTTTGGATTAAATATTTTTTTTGTTCCAAAAAGGTTTAAAAAAAGTAGTGAACCGACTCGACTCGACCCGTCGAACTTAATCTCGCTCGGTCCTCGGTACGTAGGGACTTCGAAAAACTTCGGCCGAAAGGTTTTTTCGTGTTATTACGTTAAAAAGCGTTATGCGGTATGAATATTTTTACATAAATCGCAATATAATTCGATTTTACGTATGGATTAAACATTTTTTTTGTTCCAATAAGGTTTAAAAAAAGTAGTGAACGACTCGACTCGACCCGTCGAACTTAATCTCGGTCGGTCTTCGGTACGTAGGGACTTCGAAAAACTTCGGCCGAAAGGTTTTTTCGAGTTATTACGTTAAAAAGCGTTATGAGGTATGAATATTTTCACACAAATCGCAATATAATTCAATTCTACGTCGGGATTAAACGTTTTTTCCGTTCTAATCAATTTAAAAAAAAATAGCTGACGGAGACGACTCGACCCGTCGAACTTACTCTCGCTCGGCCCTCGGTACGTTGGGACTTGGAAGAATTTTTGACAGAAAAGTTTTTTCGAGTTATTTCGTTAAAGAGCGTTATGAGATATGACCATTTTCACATAAATCGCAACATAATTCGATTTTACGTATGGATTAAACATTTTTTTTGTTCCAAAAAGGTTTAAAAAAAGTAGTGAACCGACTCGACTCGACCCGCCCAACTTACTCTCGCTCGGTCCTCGGCAGGTTGGGACTTAGAACAATTTGGGCCGAAAGGTTTTTTCGAGATAATTCTTTAAATAGCGTTATGAGGTATGAATATTTTCACACAAATCGCAATATAAATCGATTTTACGTATGGATTAAACATTTTTTTTGTTCCAAAAAGGTTTAAAAAAAGTAGTGAACCGACTCGACTCGACCCGTCGAACTTACTCTCGCTCGGTCCTCGGTACGTTGGGACTTGGAAGAATTTTTGACAGAAAAGTTTTTTCGAGTTATTTCGTTAAAGAGCGTTATGAGATATGACCATTTTCACACAAATCGCAATATAATTCAATTCTACGTCGGGATTAAACGTTTTTTCCGTTCTAATCAATTTAAAAAAAAATAGTGGACGGAGACGACTCCACCCGTCGAACTTACCCTAGCTCGGTCCTCGGTACGTTGGGACTTGGAACAATTTCGGCCGAAAAGTTTTTTCGAGATATTTCGTTAAATAGCGTTATGCCGTATGAATATTTCTACATAAATTGCAATATAATTCGATTTTACGTATGGATTAATCATTTTTTTTGTTCCAAAAAGGTTTAAAAAAAGTAGTGAACCGACTCGACTCGACCCGTCGAACTTACACTCGCTCGTTCCTCGGCAGGTTGGGACTTAGAACAATTTGGGCCGAAAGGTTTTTTCGAGATAATTCTTTAAATAGCGTTATGAGGTATGAATATTTTCACACAAATCGCAATATAATTCAATTCTACGTTGGGATTAAACGTTTTTTCCGTTCTAATCAATTTAAAAAAAAATAGTGGACGAAGACGACTCGATCCGTCGAACTTACTCTCGCTCGGTCCTCGGTACGTTGGGACTTCGAAAAACTTCGGCCGAAAGGTTGTTTCGAGTTATTTCGTTGGAAAGCGTTATGAGGTATGAATATTTTTAGATAAATCGCAATATAATTCGATTTTACGGATGGATTAAACATTTTTTTTGTTCCAAAAAGGTTTAAAAAAAGTAGTGAATCGACTCGACTCAATCCGTCGAACTTACTCTCGCTCGGTCCTCGGCAGGTTGGGACTTAGAACAATTTGGGCCGAAAGGTTTTTTCGAGATAATTCTTTAAATAGCGTTATGTGGTATGAATATTTTCACACAAATCGCAATATAATTCAATTCTACGTTGGGATTAAACGTTTTTCCGTTCTAATCAATTTAAAAAAAAATAGTGGACGAAGACGACTCGATCCGTCGAACTTACTCTCGCTCGGTCCTCGGTACGTTGGGACTTCGAAAAACTTCGGCCGAAAGGTTGTTTCGAGTTATTTCGTTGGTAAGCGTTATGAGGTATGAATATTTTTAGATAAATCGCAATATAATTCGATTTTACGGATGGATTAAACATTTTTTTTGTTCCAAAAAGGTTTAAAAAAAGTAGTGAACCGACTCGACTCAATCCGTCGAACTTACTCTCGCTCGGTCCTCGGCAGGTTGGGACTTAGAACAATTTGGGCCGAAAGGTTTTTTCGAGATAATTCTTTAAATAGCGTTATGAGGTATGACTATTTTCACACAAATCGCAATATAATTCAATTCTTCGTCGGGATTAAACGTTTTTTCCGTTCCAATCAATTAAAAAAAAATAGTGGACGGAGACGACTCGATCCGTCGAACTTACTCTCGCTCGGTCCTCGGTACGTTGGGCCTTAGTAGAATTTTTGACCGAAAAGTTTTTTCGAGTTATTTCGTTAAATAGCGTTATGCCGTATGAATATTTTTAGATAAATCGCAATATAATTCGATTTTACGTATGGATTAAATATTTTTTTTGTTCCAAAAAGGTTTAAAAAAAGTAGTGAACCGACTCGACTCGACCCGTCGAACTTAATCTCGCTCGGTCCTCGGTACGTAGGGACTTCGAAAAACTTCGGCCGAAAGGTTTTTTCGAGTTATTACGTTAAAAAGCGTTATGAGATATGAATATTTTTACATAAATCGCAATATAATTCGATTTTACGTTTGGATTAAATATTTTTTTGTTCCCAAAAGGTTTAAAAAAAGTAGTGAACCGACTCGACTCGACCCGCCGAACTTACTCTCGCTCGGTCCTCGGCAGGTTGGGACTTCGAAAAACTTCGGCCGAAAGGTTTTTTCGAGTTATTACGTTAAAGAGCGTTATGAGATATGACCATTTTCACATAAATCGCGACATAATTCGATTTTACGTATGGATTAAACATTTTTTTCGTTCCAAAAAGGTTTAAAAAAAGTAGTGAACTGACTCGACTCGACCCGTCGAACTTACTCTCGCTCGGTCCTCGGCAGGTTGGGACTTAGTAGAATTTTTGACCGAAAAGTTTTTTCGAGTAATTTCGTTAAATAGCGTTATGCGGTATGAATATTTTTACATAAATCGCAATATAATTCGATTTTACGTTTGGATTAAATATTTTTTTTGTTCCAAAATGGTTTAAAAAAAGTAGTGAACCGACTCGACTCGACCCGTCGAACTTAATCTCGCTCGGTCCTCGGTACGTAGGGACTTCGAAAAACTTCGGCCGAAAAGTTTTTTCGAGTTATTACGTTAAAAAGCGTTATGAGGTATGAATATTTTTACATAAATCGCAATATAATTCGATTTTACGTTTGGATTAAATATTTTTTTGTTCCAAAAAGGTTTAAAAAAAGTAGTGAACCGACTCGACTCGACCCGCCCAACTTACTCTCGCTCGGTCCTCGGCAGGTTGGGACTTAGAACAATTTGGGCCGAAAGGTTTTTTCGAGATAATTCTTTAAATAGCGTTATGAGGTATGAATATTTTCACACAAATCGCAATATAAATCGATTTTACGTATGGATTAAACATTTTTTTTGTTCCAAAAAGGTTTAAAAAAAGTAGTGAACCGACTCGACTCGACCCGTCGAACTTACTCTCGCTCGGTCCTCGGTACGTTGGGACTTGGAACAATTTCGGCCGAAATTTTTTTCGAGATATTTCGTTAAAGAGCGTTATGCGGTATGAATATTTTTACATAAATTGCAATATAATTCGATTTTACGTTTGGATTAAACATTTTTTTTGTTCCAAAAAGGTTTAAAAAAAGTAGTGAACCCACTCGACTCGACCCGTCGGACTTACCCTCGCTCTGTCCTCGGCAGGTTGGGACTTAGAACAATTTGGGCCGAAAGGTTTTTTCGAGATAGTTCTTTGAATAGCGTTATGAGGAATGAATATTTTCGCACAAATCGCAATATAATTCAATTCTACGTCGGGATTAAACGTTTTTTCCGTTCTAATCAATTTAAAAAAAAATAGTTGACGGAGACGACTCGACCCGTCGAACTTCCTCTCGCTCAATCCTCGGTACGTTGGGACTTAGTAGAATTTTTGACCGAAAAGTTTTTTCGAGTAATTTCGTTAAATAGCGTTATGCGGTATGAATATTTTAACATAAATCGCAATATTATTCGATTTTACGTTTGGATTAAATATTTTTTTTGTTCCAAAAAGGTTTAAAAAAAGTAGTGAACCGACTCGACTCGACCCGTCGAACTTAATCTCGCTCGGTCCTCGGTACGTAGGGACTTCGAAAAACTTCGGCCGAAAGGTTTTTTCGTGTTATTACGTTAAAAAGCGTTATGCGGTATGAATATTTTTACATAAATCGCAATATAATTCGATTTTACGTATGGATTAAACATTTTTTTTGTTCCAATAAGGTTTAAAAAAAGTAGTGAACGACTCGACTCGACCCGTCGAACTTAATCTCGGTCGGTCTTCGGTACGTAGGGACTTCGAAAAACTTCGGCCGAAAGGTTTTTTCGAGTTATTACGTTAAAAAGCGTTATGAGGTATGAATATTTTCACACAAATCGCAATATAATTCAATTCTACGTCGGGATTAAACGTTTTTTCCGTTCTAATCAATTTAAAAAAAAATAGCTGACGGAGACGACTCGACCCGTCGAACTTACTCTCGCTCGGCCCTCGGTACGTTGGGACTTGGAAGAATTTTTGACAGAAAAGTTTTTTCGAGTTATTTCGTTAAAGAGCGTTATGAGATATGACCATTTTCACATAAATCGCAACATAATTCGATTTTACGTATGGATTAAACATTTTTTTTGTTCCAAAAAGGTTTAAAAAAAGTAGTGAACCGACTCGACTCGACCCGCCCAACTTACTCTCGCTCGGTCCTCGGCAGGTTGGGACTTAGAACAATTTGGGCCGAAAGGTTTTTTCGAGATAATTCTTTAAATAGCGTTATGAGGTATGAATATTTTCACACAAATCGCAATATAAATCGATTTTACGTATGGATTAAACATTTTTTTTGTTCCAAAAAGGTTTAAAAAAAGTAGTGAACCGACTCGACTCGACCCGTCGAACTTACTCTCGCTCGGTCCTCGGTACGTTGGGACTTGGAACAATTTCGGCCGAAATTTTTTTCGAGATATTTCGTTAAAGAGCGTTATGCGGTATGAATATTTTTACATAAATTGCAATATAATTCGATTTTACGTTTGGATTAAACATTTTTTTTGTTCCAAAAAGGTTTAAAAAAAGTAGTGAACCCACTCGACTCGACCCGTCGGACTTACCCTCGCTCTGTCCTCGGCAGGTTGGGACTTAGAACAATTTGGGCCGAAAGGTTTTTTCGAGATAGTTCTTTGAATAGCGTTATGAGGAATGAATATTTTCGCACAAATCGCAATATAATTCAATTCTACGTCGGGATTAAACGTTTTTTCCGTTCTAATCAATTTAAAAAAAAATAGTTGACGGAGACGACTCGACCCGTCGAACTTCCTCTCGCTCAATCCTCGGTACGTTGGGACTTAGTAGAATTTTTGACCGAAAAGTTTTTTCGAGTAATTTCGTTAAATAGCGTTATGCGGTATGAATATTTTAACATAAATCGCAATATTATTCGATTTTACGTTTGGATTAAATATTTTTTTTGTTCCAAAAAGGTTTAAAAAAAGTAGTGAACCGACTCGACTCGACCCGTCGAACTTAATCTCGCTCGGTCCTCGGTACGTAGGGACTTCGAAAAACTTCGGCCGAAAGGTTTTTTCGTGTTATTACGTTAAAAAGCGTTATGCGGTATGAATATTTTTACATAAATCGCAATATAATTCGATTTTACGTATGGATTAAACATTTTTTTTGTTCCAATAAGGTTTAAAAAAAGTAGTGAACGACTCGACTCGACCCGTCGAACTTAATCTCGGTCGGTCTTCGGTACGTAGGGACTTCGAAAAACTTCGGCCGAAAGGTTTTTTCGAGTTATTACGTTAAAAAGCGTTATGAGGTATGAATATTTTCACACAAATCGCAATATAATTCAATTCTACGTCGGGATTAAACGTTTTTTCCGTTCTAATCAATTTAAAAAAAAATAGCTGACGGAGACGACTCGACCCGTCGAACTTACTCTCGCTCGGCCCTCGGTACGTTGGGACTTGGAAGAATTTTTGACAGAAAAGTTTTTTCGAGTTATTTCGTTAAAGAGCGTTATGAGATATGACCATTTTCACATAAATCGCAACATAATTCGATTTTACGTATGGATTAAACATTTTTTTTGTTCCAAAAAGGTTTAAAAAAAGTAGTGAACCGACTCGACTCGACCCGTCGAACTTAATCTCGCTCGGTCCTCGTTACGTAGGGACTTCGAAAAACTTCGGCCGAAAGGTTTTTTCGAGTTATTACGTTAAAGAGCGTTATGAGGTATGAATATTTTCACACAAATCGCAACATAATTCGATTTTACGTTTGGATTAAATATTTTTTTTGTTCCAAAAAGGTTTAAAAAAAGTAGTGAACCGACTCGACTCGACCCGTCGAACTTAATCTCGCTCGGTCCTCGCTACGTAGGGACTTCGAAAAACTTCGGCCGAAAGGTTTTTTCGAGTTATTACGTTAAAAAGCGTTATGAGGTATGAATATTTTCACACAAATCGCAATATAATTCAATTCTACGTCGGGATTAAACTTCTCTTCCGTTCTAATCAATTAAAAAAAAATAGTGGACGGAGACGACTCGACCCGTCGAACTTAACCTAGCTCGGTACTCGGTGCGTTGGGACTTAGTAGAATTTTTGACCGAAAAGTTTTTTCGAGTAATTTCGTTAAATAGCGTTATGCGGTATGAATATTTTTACATAAATCGCAATATAATTCGATTTTACGTTTGGTTAAACATTTTTTTTGTTCCAAAAAGGTTTAAAAAAAGTAGTGAACCGACTCGACTCGACCCGTCGAACTTACTCTCGCTCGGTCCTCGGTACGTTGGGACTTGGAAGAATTTTTGACAGAAAAGTTTTTTCGAGTTATTTCGTTAAAGAGCGTTATGAGATATGACCATTTTCACACAAATCGCAATATAATTCAATTCTACGTCGGGATTAAACGTTTTTTCCGTTCTAATCAATTTAAAAAAAAATAGTGGACGGAGACGACTCCACCCGTCGAACTTACCCTAGCTCGGTCCTCGGTACGTTGGGACTTGGAACAATTTCGGCCGAAAAGTTTTTTCGAGATATTTCGTTAAATAGCGTTATGCCGTATGAATATTTCTACATAAATTGCAATATAATTCGATTTTACGTATGGATTAATCATTTTTTTTGTTCCAAAAAGGTTTAAAAAAAGTAGTGAACCGACTCGACTCGACCCGTCGAACTTACACTCGCTCGTTCCTCGGCAGGTTGGGACTTAGAACAATTTGGGCCGAAAGGTTTTTTCGAGATAATTCTTTAAATAGCGTTATGTGGTATGAATATTTTCACACAAATCGCAATATAATTCAATTCTACGTTGGGATTAAACGTTTTTCCGTTCTAATCAATTTAAAAAAAAATAGTGGACGAAGACGACTCGATCCGTCGAACTTACTCTCGCTCGGTCCTCGGTACGTTGGGACTTCGAAAAACTTCGGCCGAAAGGTTGTTTCGAGTTATTTCGTTGGAAAGCGTTATGAGGTATGAATATTTTTAGATAAATCGCAATATAATTCGATTTTACGGATGGATTAAACATTTTTTTTGTTCCAAAAAGGTTTAAAAAAAGTAGTGAACCGACTCGACTCAATCCGTCGAACTTACTCTCGCTCGGTCCTCGGCAGGTTGGGACTTAGAACAATTTGGGCCGAAAGGTTTTTTCGAGATAATTCTTTAAATAGCGTTATGAGGTATGACTATTTTCACACAAATCGCAATATAATTCAATTCTTCGTCGGGATTAAACGTTTTTTCCGTTCCAATCAATTAAAAAAAAATAGTGGACGGAGACGACTCGATCCGTCGAACTTACTCTCGCTCGGTCCTCGGTACGTTGGGCCTTAGTAGAATTTTTGACCGAAAAGTTTTTTCGAGTTATTTCGTTAAATAGCGTTATGCCGTATGAATATTTTTAGATAAATCGCAATATAATTCGATTTTACGTATGGATTAAATATTTTTTTTGTTCCAAAAAGGTTTAAAAAAAGTAGTGAACCGACTCGACTCGACCCGTCGAACTTAATCTCGCTCGGTCCTCGGTACGTAGGGACTTCGAAAAACTTCGGCCGAAAGGTTTTTTCGAGTTATTACGTTAAAAAGCGTTATGAGATATGAATATTTTTACATAAATCGCAATATAATTCGATTTTACGTTTGGATTAAATATTTTTTTGTTCCAAAAAGGTTTAAAAAAAGTAGTGAACCGACTCGACTCGACCCGCCGAACTTACTCTCGCTCGGTCCTCGGCAGGTTGGGACTTCGAAAAACTTCGGCCGAAAGGTTTTTTCGAGTTATTACGTTAAAGAGCGTTATGAGATATGACCATTTTCACATAAATCGCGACATAATTCGATTTTACGTATGGATTAAACATTTTTTTCGTTCCAAAAAGGTTTAAAAAAAGTAGTGAACTGACTCGACTCGACCCGTCGAACTTACTCTCGCTCGGTCCTCGGCAGGTTGGGACTTAGTAGAATTTTTGACCGAAAAGTTTTTTCGAGTAATTTCGTTAAATAGCGTTATGCGGTATGAATATTTTTACATAAATCGCAATATAATTCGATTTTACGTTTGGATTAAATATTTTTTTTGTTCCAAAATGGTTTAAAAAAAGTAGTGAACCGACTCGACTCGACCCGTCGAACTTAATCTCGCTCGGTCCTCGGTACGTAGGGACTTCGAAAAACTTCGGCCGAAAAGTTTTTTCGAGTTATTACGTTAAAAAGCGTTATGAGGTATGAATATTTTTACATAAATCGCAATATAATTCGATTTTACGTTTGGATTAAATATTTTTTTGTTCCAAAAAGGTTTAAAAAAAGTAGTGAACCGACTCGACTCGACCCGCCCAACTTACTCTCGCTCGGTCCTCGGCAGGTTGGGACTTAGAACAATTTGGGCCGAAAGGTTTTTTCGAGATAATTCTTTAAATAGCGTTATGAGGTATGAATATTTTCACACAAATCGCAATATAAATCGATTTTACGTATGGATTAAACATTTTTTTTGTTCCAAAAAGGTTTAAAAAAAGTAGTGAACCGACTCGACTCGAGCCGTAGAACTTAATCTCGCTCGGTCCTCGGTACGTAGGGACTTCGAAAAACTTCGGCCGAAAGGTTTTTTCGAGTTATTTCGTTAAAAAGCTTTATGAGATATGACCATTTTCACATAAATCGCAACATAATTCGATTTTACGTATGGATTAAACATTTTTTTTGTTCCAAAAAGGTTTAAAAAAAGCAGTGAACCGACTCGACTCGACCCGTCGAACTTACTCTCACTCGGTCCTCGGCAGGTTGGGACTTAGAACAATTTGGGCCGAAAGGTTTTTTCGAGATAATTCTTTAAATAGCGTTATGAGGTATGAATATTTTCATACAAATCGCAATATAATTCAATTCTACGTCGGGATTAAACGTTTTTTCCGTTCTAATCAATTTAAAAAAAAATAGTGGACGAAGACGACTCGATCCGTCGAACTTCCTCTCGCTGGGTCCTCGGTACGTTGGGGCTTGGAACAATTTCGGCCGAAATTTTTTTCGAGATATTTCGTTAAAGAGCGTTATGAGGTATGAATATTTTCACACAAATCGCAATATAATTCAATTCTACGTCGGGATTAAACGTTTTCTCCGTTCTAATCAATTTAAAAAAAAATAGCTGACGGAGACGACTCGACCCGTCGAACTTAATCTCGCTCGGTCCTCGGTACGTAGGGACTTCGAAAAACTTCGGCCGAAAGGTTTTTTCGAGTTACTACGTTAAAAAGCGTTATGAGGTATGAATATTTTCACACAAATCGCAATATAATTCAATTCTACGTCGGGATTAAACGTTTTTTCCGTTCTAATCAATTTAAAAAAAAATAGCTGACGGAGACGACTCGACCCGTCGAACTTACTCTCGCTCGGTCCTCGGTACGTTGGGACTTGGAAGAATTTTTGACAGAAAAGTTTTTTCGAGTTATTTCGTTAAAGAGCGTTATGAGATATGACCATTTTCACATAAATCGCAACATAATTCGATTTTACGAATGGATTAAACATTTTTTTTGTTCCAAAAAGGTTTAAAAAAAGTAGTGAACCGACTCGACTCGACCCGTCGAACTTACTCTCGCTCGGTCCTCGGTACGTTGGGACTTGGAAGAATTTTTGACAGAAAAGTTTTTTCGAGTTATTTCGTTAAAGAGCGTTATGAGATATGACCATTTTCACATAAATCGCAACATAATTCGATTTTACGTATGGATTAAACATTTTTTTTGTTCCAAAAAGGTTTAAAAAAAGTAGTGAACCGACTCGACTCGACCCGTCGAACTTACTCTCACTCGGTCCTCGGCAGGTTGGGACTTAGAACAATTTGGGCCGAAAGGTTTTTTCGAGATAATTCTTTAAATAGCGTTATGAGGTATGAATATTTTCACACAAATCGCAATATAAATCGATTTTACGTATGGATTAAACATTTTTTTTGTTCCAAAAAGGTTTAAAAAAAGTAGTGAACCGACTCGACTCGAGCCGTCGAACTTAATCTCGCTCGGTCCTCGGTACGTAGGGACTTCGAAAAACTTCGGCCGAAAGGTTTTTTCGAGTTATTACGTTAAAAAGCGTTATGAGGTATGAATATTTTCACACAAATCGCAATATAATTCAATTCTACGTCGGGATTAAACGTTTTTTCCGTTCTAATCAACTTAAAAAAAAATAGTGGACGGAGACGACTCGACCCGTCGAACTTACCCTAGCTCGGTCCTCGGTACGTTGGGACTTGGAACAATTTCGGCCGAAAGGTTTTTTCGAGTTATTTCGTTAAAGAGCGTTATGAGATATGACCATTTTCACATAAATCGCAACATAATTCGATTTTACTTATGGATTAAACATTTTTTTCGTTCCAAAAAGGTTTAAAAAAAGTAGTGAACGGACTCGACTCGAGCCGTCGAACTTAATCTCGCTCGGTCCTCGGTACGTAGGGACTTCGAAGAACTTCGGCCGAAAGGTTTTTTCGAGTTATTTCGTTAAAAAGCTTTATGAGATATGACCATTTTCACATAAATCGCAACATAATTCGATTTTACGTATGGATTAAACATTTTTTTGTTCCAAAAAGGTTTAAAAAAAGTAGTGAACCGACTCGACTCGACCCGTCGAACTTACTCTCGCTCGGTCCTCGGCAGGTTGGGACTTAGACCAATTTGGGCCGAAAGGTTTTTTCGAGATAGTTCTTTGAATAGCGTTATGAGGAATGAATATTTTCACACAAATCGCAATATAATTCAATTCTACGTCGGGATTAAACGTTTTTTCCGTTCTAATCAATTTAAAAAAAAATAGTTGACGGAGACGACTCGACCCGTCGAACTTCCTCTCGCTCAATCCTCGGTACGTTGGGACTTTGTAGAATTTTTGACCGAAAAGTTTTTTCGAGTAATTTCGTTAAATAGCGTTATGCGGTATGAATATTTTAACATAAATCGCAATATTATTCGATTTTACGTTTGGATTAAATATTTTTTTTGTTCCAAAAAGGTTTAAAAAAAGTAGTGAACCGACTCGACTCGACCCGTCGAACTTAATCTCGCTCGGTCCTCGGTACGTAGGGACTTCGAAAAACTTCGGCCGAAAGGTTTTTTCGAGTTATTACGTTAAAAAGCGTTATGCGGTATGAATATTTTTACATAAATCGCAATATAATTCGATTTTACGTATGGATTAAACATTTTTTTTGTTTCAAAAAGGTTTAAAAAAAGTAGTGAACGACTCGACTCGACCCGTCGAACTTAATCTCGCTCGGTCTTCGGTACGTAGGGACTTCGAAAAACTTCGGCCGAAAGGTTTTTTCGAGTTATTACGTTAAAAAGCGTTATGAGGTATGAATATTTTCACACAAATCGCAATATAATTCAATTCTACGTCGGGATTAAACGTTTTTTCCGTTCTAATCAACTTAAAAAAAAATAGTGGACGGAGACGACTCGACCCGTCGAACTTACCCTAGCTCGGTCCTCGGTACGTTGGGACTTGGAACAATTTCGGCCGAAAGGTTTTTTCGAGTTATTTCGTTAAAGAGCGTTATGAGATATGACCATTTTCACATAAATCGCAACATAATTCGATTTTACTTATGGATTAAACATTTTTTTCGTTCCAAAAAGGTTTAAAAAAAGTAGTGAACGGACTCGACTCGAGCCGTCGAACTTAATCTCGCTCGGTCCTCGGTACGTAGGGACTTCGAAGAACTTCGGCCGAAAGGTTTTTTCGAGTTATTTCGTTAAAAAGCTTTATGAGATATGACCATTTTCACATAAATCGCAACATAATTCGATTTTACGTATGGATTAAACATTTTTTTTGTTCCAAAAAGGTTTAAAAAAAGTAGTGAACCGACTCGACTCGACCCGTCGAACTTACTCTCGCTCGGTCCTCGGCAGGTTGGGACTTAGAACAATTTGGGCCGAAAGGTTTTTTCGAGATAATTCTTTAAATAGCGTTATGAGGTATGAATATTTTCACACAAATCGCAATATAATTCAATTCTACGTTGGGATTAAACGTTTTTTCCGTTCTAATCAATTTAAAAAAAATAGCTGACGGAGACGACTCGACCCGTCGAACTTACTCTCGCTCGGTCCTCGGTACGTTGGGACTTGGAAGAATTTTTGACAGAAAAGTTTTTTCGAGTTATTTCGTTAAAGAGCGTTATGAGATATGAATATTTTTACATAAATCGCTATATAATTCGATTTTACGTATGGATTAAACATTTTTTTTGTTCCAAAAAGGTTTAAAAAAAGTAGTGAACCGACTCGACTCGACCCGTCGAACTTAGTCTCGCGCGGTCCTCGGTACGTAGGGACTTCGAAAAACTTCGGCCGAAAGGTTTTTTCGAGTTATTACGTTAAAAAGCGTTATGAGGTATGAATATTTTTACATAAATCGCAATATAATTCGATTTTACGTTTGGATTAAACATTTTTTTTGTTCCAAAAAGGTTTAAAAAAAGTAGTGAACCGACTCGACTCGACACGTCGAACTTACTCTCGCTCGGTCCTCGGCAGGTTGGGACTTAGTAGAATTTTTTACCGAAAAGTTTTTTCGAATAATTTCGTTAAATAGCGTTATGCGGTATGAATATTTTTACATAAATCGCAATATAATTCGATTTTACGTATGGATTAGACATTTTTTTTGTTCCAAAAAGGTTTAAAAAAAGTAGTGAACCGACTCGACTCGACCCGTCGAACTTAATCTCGCTCGGTCCTCGGTACGTACGGACTTCGAAAAACTTCGGCCGAAAGGTTTTTTCGAGTTATTACGTTAAAAAGCGTTATGAGGTATGAATATTTTCACACAAATCGCAATATTATTCAATTCTACGTCGGGATTAAACGTTTTTTCCGTTCTAATCAATTTAAAAAAAAATAGCTGACGGAGACGATTCGACCCGTCGAACGTACTCTCGCTCGGTCCTCGGTACGTTGGGACTTCGAAAAACTTCGGCCGAAAGTTTTTTTCGAGTTATTACGTTAAAAAGCGTTATGAGGTATGAATATTTTTACATAAATTGCAATATAATTCAATTCTACGTCGGGATTAAACGTTTTTTCCGTTCTAATCAATTTAAAAAAAAAGAGTGGACGGAGGCGACTCGACCCGTCGAACTTACCCTAGCTCGGTCCTCGGTGCGTTGGGACTTCGAAAAACTTCGGCCGAAAGGTTTTTTCGAGTTATTACGTTAAAAAGCGTTATAGGGTATGAATATTTTAACATAAATCGCAATATAATTCGATTTTACGTTTGGATTAAATATTTTTTTCGTTACAAAAAGGTTTAAAAAAAGTAGTGAATCGACTCGACTCGACCCGTCGAACTTAATCTCGCTCGGTCCTCGGTACGTAGGGACTTCGAAAAACTTCGGCCGAAAGGTTTTTTCGAGTTATTACGTTAAAAAGCGTTATAGGGTATGAATATTTTAACATAAATCGCAATATAATTCGATTTTACGTTTGGATTAAATATTTTTTTCGTTACAAAAAGGTTTAAAAAAAGTAGTGAACCGACTCGACTCGACCCGTCGAACTTAATCTCGCTCGGTCCTCGGTACGTAGGGACTTCGGAAAACTTCGGCCGAAAGGTTTTTTCGAGTTATTACGTTAAAAAGCGTTATGAGGTATGAATATTTTCACACAAATCGCAATATAGATCGATTTTACGTATGGATTAAACATTTTTTTTGTTCCAAAAAGGTTTAAAAAAAGTAGTGAACCGACTCGACTCGACCCGTCGAACTTAATCTCGCGCGGTCCTCGGTACGTAGGGACTTCGAAAAACTTCGGCCGAAAGGTTTTTTCGAGTTATTACGTTAAAAAGCGTTATGAGGTATGAATATTTTTACATAAATCGCAATATAATTCGATTTTACGTTTGGATGAAACATTTTTTTTGTTCCAAAAAGGTTTAAAAAAAGTAGTGAACCGACTCGACTCGACCCGTCGAACTTACTCTCGCTCGGTCCTCGGCAGGTTGGGACTTAGTAGAATTTTTTACCGAAAAGTTTTTTCGAATAATTTCGTTAAATAGCGTTATGCGGTATGAATATTTTTACATAAATCGCAATATAATTCGATTTTACGTATGGATTAGACATTTTTTTTGTTCCAAAAAGGTTTAAAAAAAGTAGTGAACCGACTCGACTCGACACGTCGAACTTAATCTCGCTCGGTCCTCGGTACGTAGGGACTTCGAAAAACTTCGGCCGAAAGGTTTTTTCGAGTTATTACGTTAAAAAGCGTTATGAGGTATGAATATTTTCACACAAATCGCAATATAATTCAATTCTACGTCGGGATTAAACGTTTCTTCCGTTCTAATCAATTTAAAAAAAAATAGTGGACGGAGACGAGTCGACCCGTCGAACTTACTCTCGCTCGGTCCTCGGCAGGTTCGGACTTAGAACAATTTGGGCCGAAAGATTTTTTCGAGATAAATCTTTAAATTGCGTTATGAGGTATGAATATTTTCACACAAATCGCAATATAATTCAATTCTACGTCGGGATTAAACGTTTTTTCCGTTCTAATCAATTTAAAAAAAAAGAGTGGACGGAGACGACTCGACCCGTCGAACTTACCCTAGCTCGGTCCTCGGTGCGTTGGGACTTGGAAAAATTTCGGCCGAAAGGTTTTTTCGAGTCATTTCGTTAAAAAGCGTTATCAGGTATGAATATTTTTACATAAATCGCAATATAATTCGATTTTACGTATGGATTAAACATTTTTTTCGTTCCAAAAAGATTTAAAAAAAGTAGTGAACCGACTCGACTCGACCCGTCGAACTTACTCTCGCTCGATCCTCGGTACGTTGGGACTTAGTAGAATTTTTGACCGAAAAGTTTTTTCGAGTAATTTCGTTAAATAGCGTTATGCGGTATGTATATTTTTACATAAATCGCAATATAATTCGATTTTACGCATGGACTAAACATTTTTTTTGTTCCAAAAAGGTTTAAAAAAAGTAGTGAACCGACTCGACTCGTCCCGTCGAACTTACTCTCACTCGGTCCTCGGTACGTAGGGACTTCGAAAAACTCCGGCCGAAAGGTTTTTTCGAGTTATTACGTTAAAAAGCGTTATGAGGTATGAATATTTTCACACAAATCGCAATATAATTCAATTCTACGTCGGGATTAAACGTTTTTTCCGTTCTAATCAATTTAAAAAAAAATAGCTGACGGAGACGACTCGACCCGTCGAACTTACTCTCGCTCGGTCCTCGGTACGTTGGGACTTGGAAGAATTTTTGACAGAAAAGTTTTTTCGAGTTATTTCGTTAAAGAGCGTTATGCGGTATGAATATTTTTACATAAATTGCAATATAATTCGATTTTACGTTTGGATTAAACATTTTTTTTGTTCCAAAAAGGTTTAAAAAAAGTAGTGAACCAACTCGACGCGACCCGTCGGACTTACACTCGCTCGGTCCTCGGCAGGTTGGGACTTAGAACAATTTGGGCCGAAAGGTTTTTTCGAGATAGTTCTTTGAATAGCGTTATGAGGAATGAATATTTTCACACAAATCGCAATATAATTCAATTCTACGTCGGGATTAAACGTTTTTTCCGTTCTAATCAATTTAAAAAAAAATAGTGGACGGAAACGACTCGACCCGTCGAACTTACCCTAGCTCGGTCCTCGGTACGTTGGGACTTGGAACAATTTCGGCCGAAATTTTTTTCGAGATATTTCGTTAAAGAGCGTTATGAGGTATGACCATTTTCACATAAATCGCAACATAATTCGATTTTACGTATGGATTAAACATTTTTTTTGTTCCAAAAGGGTTTAAAAAAAGTAGTGAACCGACTCGACTCGACCCGTCGAACTTACTCTCGCTCGGTCCTCGGCAGGTTGGGACTCAGTAGAATTTTTGACCGAAAAGTTTTTTCGAGTAATTTCGTTAAGGAGCATTATGCGGTATGAATATTTTTACATAAATCGCAATATAATTCGATTTTACGTATGGATTAAACATTTTTTTCGTTCCAAAAAGGTTTAAAAAAAGTAGTGAACCGACTCGACTCGATCCGTCGAACTTACTCTCGCTCGGTCCTCGGTACGTTGGGACTTAGACCAATTTGGGCCGAAAGGTTTTTTCGAGATAGTTCTTTGAATAGCGTTACGAGGTATGAATATTCTCACACAAATCGCAATATAATTCAATTCTACGTCGGGATTAAACGTTTTTTCCGTTCTAATCAATTTAAAAAAAAATAGTGGACGGAGACGACTCGACCCGTCGAACTTACTCTCGCTCGGTCCTCGGTACGTTGGGACTTGGAACAATTTCGGCCGAAATTTTTTTCGAGATATTTCGTTAAAGAGCGTGATGCGGTATGAATATTTTTACATAAATTGCAATATAATTCGATTTTACGTTTGGATTAAACATTTTTTTTGCTCCAAAAAGGTTTAAAAAAAGTAGTGAACCAACTCGACGCGACCCGTCGGACTTACCCTCGCTCGGTCCTCGGCAGGTTGGGACTTAGAACAATTTGGGCCGAAAGGTTTTTTCGAGATAGTTCTTTGAATAGCGTTATGAGGAATGAATATTTTCACACAAATCGCAATATAATTCAATTCTACGTCGGGATTAAACGTTTTTTCCGTTCTAATCAATTTAAAAAAAAATAGTGGACGGAGACGACTCGACCCGTCGAACTTACCCTAGCTCGGTCCTCGGTACGTTGGGACTTGGAACAATTTCGGCCGAAAGGTTTTTTCGAGTTATTTCGTTAAAAAGAGTTATGAGGTATGAATATTTTTACATAAATCGCAATATAATTCGATTTTACGTATGGATTAAACATTTTTTTCGTTCCAAAAAGGTTTAAAAAAAGTAGTGAACCGACTCGACTCGACCCGTCGTACTTACCCTCGCTCGGTCCTCGGCAGGTTGGGACTTCGAAAAACTTTGGCCGAAAGGTTTTTTCGAGTTATTACGTTAAAAAGCGTTATGAGGTATGAATATTTTCACACAAATCGCAATATAATTCAATTCTACGTCGGGATTAAACGTTTTTTCCGTTCCAATCAATTTAAAAAAAAATAGTTGACGGAGACGACTCGACCCGTCGAACTTACTCTCGCTCGGTCCTCGGTACGTTGGGACTTGGAAGAATTTTTGACAGAAAAGTTTTTTCGAGTTATTACGTTAAAGAGCGTTATGAGGTATGACCATTTTCACATAAATCGCAACATAATTCGATTTTACGTATGGATTAAACATTTTTTTTGTTCCAAAAGGGTTTAAAAAAAGTAGTGAACCGACTCGACTCGACCCGTCGAACTTACTCTCGCTCGGTCCTCGGTACGTTGGGACTTGGAAGAATTTTTGACAGAAAAGTTTTTTCGAGTTATTTCGTTAAAGAGCGTTATGAGATATGACCATTTTCACATAAATCGCAACATAATTCGATTTTACGTATGGATTAAACATTTTTTTTGTTCCAAAAAGGTTTAAAAAAAGTAGTGAACCGACTCGACTCGAACCGTCGAACTTACTCTCGCTCGGTTCTCGGCAGGTTGGGACTTAGACCAATTTGGGCCGAAAGGATTTTTCGAGATAGTTCTTTGAATAGCGTTACGAGGTATGAATATTCTCACACAAATCGCAATATAATTCAATTCTACGTCGGGATTAAACGTTTTTTCCGTTCTAATCAATTTAAAAAAAAATAGTGGACGGAGACGACTCGACCCGTCGAACTTACTCTCGCTCGGTCCTCGGTACGTTGGGACTTGGAACAATTTCGGCCGAAATTTTTTTCGAGATATTTCGTTAAAGAGCGTTATGCGGTATGAATATTTTTACATAAATTGCAATATAATTCGATTTTACGTTTGGATTAAACATTTTTTTTGTTCCAAAAAGGTTTAAAAAAAGTAGTGAACCAACTCGACTCGACCCGTCGGACTTACCCTCGCTCTGTCCTCGGCAGGTTGGGACTTAGAACAATTTGGGCCGAAAGGTTTTTTCGAGGTAGTTCTTTGAATAGCGTTATGAGGAATGAATATTTTCACACAAATCGCAATATAATTCATTTCTACGTCGGGATTAAACGTTTTTTCCGTTCTAATCAATTTAAAAAAAAATAGTTGACGGAGACGACTCGACCCGTCGAACTTCCTCTCGCTCAATCCTCGGTACGTTGGGACTTAGTAGAATTTTTGACCGAAAAGTTTTTTCGAGTAATTTCGTTAAATAGCGTTATGCGGTATGAATATTTTTACATAAATCGCAATATAATTCGATTTTACGTATGGATTAAACATCTTTTTTGTTCCAAAAAGGTTTAAAAAAAGCAGTGAACCGACTCGACTCGACCCGTCGAACTTACTCTCACTCGGTCCTCGGCAGGTTGGGACTTAGAACAATTTGGGCCGAAAGGTTTTTTCGAGATAATTCTTTAAATAGCGTTATGAGGTATGAATATTTTCATACAAATCGCAATATAATTCAATTCTACGTCGGGATTAAACGTTTTCTCCGTTCTAATCAATTTAAAAAAAAATAGCTGACGGAGACGACTCGACCCGTCGAACTTACTCTCGCTCGGTCCTCGGTACGTTGGGACTTGGAAGAATTTTTGACAGAAAAGTTTTTTCGAGTTATTTCGTTAAAGAGCGTTATGAGATATGACCATTTTCACATAAATCGCAACATAATTCGATTTTACGTATGGATTAAACATTTTTTTTGTTCCAAAAAGGTTTAAAAAAAGTAGTGAACCGACTCGACTCGACCCGTCGAACTTACTCTCGCTCGGTCCTCGGCAGGTTGGGACTTAGACCAATTTGGGCCGAAAGGATTTTTCGAGATAGTTCTTTGAATAGCGTTACGAGGTATGAATATTCTCACACAAATCGCAATATAATTCAATTCTACGTCGGGATTAAACGTTTTTTCCGTTCTAATCAATTTAAAAAAAAATAGTGGACGGAGACGACTCGACCCGTCGAACTTACTCTCGCTCGGTCCTCGGTACGTTGGGACTTGGAACAATTTCGGCCGAAATTTTTTTCGAGATATTTCGTTAAAGAGCGTTATGCGGTATGAATATTTTTACATAAATTGCAATATAATTCGATTTTACGTTTGGATTAAACATTTTTTTTGTTCCAAAAAGGTTTAAAAAAAGTAGTGAACCAACTCGACTCGACCCGTCGGACTTACCCTCGCTCTGTCCTCGGCAGGTTGGGACTTAGAACAATTTGGGCCGAAAGGTTTTTTCGAAATAGTTCTTTGAATAGCGTTATGAGGAATGAATATTTTCACACAAATCGCAATATAATTCATTTCTACGTCGGGATTAAACGTTTTTTCCGTTCTAATCAATTTAAAAAAAAATAGTTGACGGAGACGACTCGACCCGTCGAACTTACCCTAGCTCGGTCCTCGGTACGTTGGGACTTGGAACAATTTCGGCCGAAAGGTTTTTTCGAGTTATTTCGTTAAAAAGAGTTATGAGGTATGAATATTTTTACATAAATCGCAATATAATTCGATTTTACGTATGGATTAAACATCTTTTTTCGTTCCAAAAAGGTTTAAAAAAAGTAGTGAACCGACTCGACTCGACCCGTCGTACTTACCCTCGCTCGGTCCTCGGCAGGTTGGGACTTCGAAAAACTTTGGCCGAAAGGTTTTTTCGAGTTATTACGTTAAAAAGCGTTATGAGGTATGAATATTTTCACACAAATCGCAATATAATTCAATTCTACGTCGGGATTAAACGTTTTTTCCGTTCTAATCAATTTAAAAAAAAATAGCTGACGGAGACGACTCGACCCGTCGAACTTACTCTCGCTCGGTCCTCGGTACGTTGGGACTTGGAAGAATTTTTGACAGAAAAGTTTTTTCGAGTTATTACGTTAAAGAGCGTTATGAGGTATGACCATTTTCACATAAATCGCAACATAATTCGATTTTACGTATGGATTAAACATTTTTTTTGTTCCAAAAGGGTTTAAAAAAAGTAGTGAACCGACTCGACTCGACCCGTCGAACTTACTCTCGCTCGGTCCTCGGTACGTTGGGACTTGGAAGAATTTTTGACAGAAAAGTTTTTTCGAGTTATTTCGTTAAAGAGCGTTATGAGATATGACCATTTTCACATAAATCGCAACATAATTCGATTTTACGTATGGATTAAACATTTTTTTTGTTCCAAAAAGGTTTAAAAAAAGTAGTGAACCGACTCGACTCGACCCGTCGAACTTACTCTCGCTCGGTTCTCGGCAGGTTGGGACTTAGACCAATTTGGGCCGAAAGGATTTTTCGAGATAGTTCTTTGAATAGCGTTACGAGGTATGAATATTCTCACACAAATCGCAATATAATTCAATTCTACGTCGGGATTAAACGTTTTTTCCGTTCTAATCAATTTAAAAAAAAATAGTGGACGGAGACGACTCGACCCGTCGAACTTACTCTCGCTCGGTCCTCGTTACGTTGGGACTTGGAACAATTTCGGCCGAAATTTTTTTCGAGATATTTCGTTAAAGAGCGTTATGCGGTATGAATATTTTTACATAAATTGCAATATAATTCGATTTTACGTTTGGATTAAACATTTTTTTTGTTCCAAAAAGGTTTAAAAAAAGTAGTGAACCAACTCGACTCGACCCGTCGGACTTACCCTCGCTCTGTCCTCGGCAGGTTGGGACTTAGAACAATTTGGGCCGAAAGGTTTTTTCGAGGTAGTTCTTTGAATAGCGTTATGAGGAATGAATATTTTCACACAAATCGCAATATAATTCATTTCTACGTCGGGATTAAACGTTTTTTCCGTTCTAATCAATTTAAAAAAAAATAGTTGACGGAGACGACTCGACCCGTCGAACTTCCTCTCGCTCAATCCTCGGTACGTTGGGACTTAGTAGAATTTTTGACCGAAAAGTTTTTTCGAGTAATTTCGTTAAATAGCGTTATGCGGTATGAATATTTTTACATAAATCGCAATATAATTCGATTTTACGTATGGATTAAACATCTTTTTTGTTCCAAAAAGGTTTAAAAAAAGCAGTGAACCGACTCGACTCGACCCGTCGAACTTACTCTCACTCGGTCCTCGGCAGGTTGGGACTTAGAACAATTTGGGCCGAAAGGTTTTTTCGAGATAATTCTTTAAATAGCGTTATGAGGTATGAATATTTTCATACAAATCGCAATATAATTCAATTCTACGTCGGGATTAAACGTTTTCTCCGTTCTAATCAATTTAAAAAAAAATAGCTGACGGAGACGACTCGACCCGTCGAACTTACTCTCGCTCGGTCCTCGGTACGTTGGGACTTGGAAGAATTTTTGACAGAAAAGTTTTTTCGAGTTATTTCGTTAAAGAGCGTTATGAGATATGACCATTTTCACATAAATCGCAACATAATTCGATTTTACGTATGGATTAAACATTTTTTTTGTTCCAAAAAGGTTTAAAAAAAGTAGTGAACCGACTCGACTCGACCCGTCGAACTTACTCTCGCTCGGTCCTCGGCAGGTTGGGACTTAGACCAATTTGGGCCGAAAGGATTTTTCGAGATAGTTCTTTGAATAGCGTTACGAGGTATGAATATTCTCACACAAATCGCAATATAATTCAATTCTACGTCGGGATTAAACGTTTTCTCCGTTCTAATCAATTTAAAAAAAAATAGCTGACGGAGACGACTCGACCCGTCGAACTTACTCTCGCTCGGTCCTCGGTACGTTGGGACTTGGAACAATTTCGGCCGAAATTTTTTTCGAGATATTTCGTTAAAGAGCGTGATGCGGTATGAATATTTTTACATAAATTGCAATATAATTCGATTTTACGTTTGGATTAAACATTTTTTTTGCTCCAAAAAGGTTTAAAAAAAGTAGTGAACCAACTCGACGCGACCCGTCGGACTTACCCTCGCTCGGTCCTCGGCAGGTTGGGACTTAGAACAATTTGGGCCGAAAGGATTTTTCGAGATAGTTCTTTGAATAGCGTTACGAGGTATGAATATTCTCACACAAATCGCAATATAATTCAATTCTACGTCGGGATTAAACGTTTTTTCCGTTCTAATCAATTTAAAAAAAAATAGTGGACGGAGACGACTCGACCCGTCGAACTTCCTCTCGCTCAATCCTCGGTACGTTGGGACTTAGTAGAATTTTTGACCGAAAAGTTTTTTCGAGTAATTTCGTTAAATAGCGTAATGCGGTATGAATATTTTTACATAAATCGCAATATAATTCGATTTTACGTATGGATTAAACATCTTTTTTGTTCCAAAAAGGTTTAAAAAAAGCAGTGAACCGACTCGACTCGACCCGTCGAACTTACTCTCACTCGGTCCTCGGCAGGTTGGGACTTAGAACAATTTGGGCCGAAAGGTTTTTTCGAGATAATTCTTTAAATAGCGTTATGAGGTATGAATATTTTCATACAAATCGCAATATAATTCAATTCTACGTCGGGATTAAACGTTTTCTCCGTTCTAATCAATTTAAAAAAAAATAGCTGACGGAGACGACTCGACCCGTCGAACTTACTCTCGCTCGGTCCTCGGTACGTTGGGACTTGGAACAATTTCGGCCGAAATTTTTTTCGAGATATTTCGTTAAAGAGCGTGATGCGGTATGAATATTTTTACATAAATTGCAATATAATTCGATTTTACGTTTGGATTAAACATTTTTTTTGCTCCAAAAAGGTTTAAAAAAAGTAGTGAACCAACTCGACGCGACCCGTCGGACTTACCCTCGCTCGGTCCTCGGCAGGTTGGGACTTCGAAAAACTTTGGCCGAAAGGTTTTTTCGAGTTATTACGTTAAAAAGCGTTATGAGGTATGAATATTTTCACACAAATCGCAATATAATTCAATTCTACGTCGGGATTAAACGTTTTTTCCGTTCTAATCAATTTAAAAAAAAATAGCTGACGGAGACGACTCGACCCGTCGAACTTACTCTCGCTCGGTCCTCGGTACGTTGGGACTTGGAAGAATTTTTGACAGAAAAGTTTTTTCGAGTTATTACGTTAAAGAGCGTTATGAGGTATGACCATTTTCACATAAATCGCAACATAATTCGATTTTACGTATGGATTAAACATTTTTTTTGTTCCAAAAGGGTTTAAAAAAAGTAGTGAACCGACTCGACTCGACCCGTCGAACTTACTCTCGCTCGGTCCTCGGCAGGTTGGGACTCAGTAGAATTTTTGACCGAAAAGTTTTTTCGAGTAATTTCGTTAAGGAGCGTTATGCGGTATGAATATTTTTACATAAATCGCAATATAATTCGATTTTACGTATGGATTAAACATTTTTTTCGTTCCAAAAAGGTTTAAAAAAAGTAGTGAACCGACTCGACTCGATCCGTCGAACTTACTCTCGCTCGGTCCTCGGTACGTTGGGACTTAGACCAATTTGGGCCGAAAGGTTTTTTCGAGATAGTTCTTTGAATAGCGTTACGAGGTATGAATATTCTCACACAAATCGCAATATAATTCAATTCTACGTCGGGATTAAACGTTTTTTCCGTTCTAATCAATTTAAAAAAAAATAGTGGACGGAGACGACTCGACCCGTCGAACTTACTCTCGCTCGGTCCTCGGTACGTTGGGACTTGGAACAATTTCGGCCGAAATTTTTTTCGAGATATTTCGTTAAAGAGCGTGATGCGGTATGAATATTTTTACATAAATTGCAATATAATTCGATTTTACGTTTGGATTAAACATTTTTTTTGCTCCAAAAAGGTTTAAAAAAAGTAGTGAAACAACTGGACGCGACCCGTCGGACTTACCCTCGCTCGGTCCTCGGCAGGTTGGGACTTAGAACAATTTGGGCCGAAAGGTTTTTTCGAGATAGTTCTTTGAATAGCGTTATGAGGAATGAATATTTTCACACAAATCGCAATATAATTCAATTCTACGTCGGGATTAAACGTTTTTTCCGTTCTAATCAATTTAAAAAAAAATAGTGGACGGAGACGACTCGACCCGTCGAACTTACCCTAGCTCGGTCCTCGGTACGTTGGGACTTGGAACAATTTCGGCCGAAAGGTTTTTTCGAGTTATTTCGTTAAAAAGCGTTATGAGGTATGAATATTTTTACATAAATCGCAATATAATTCGATTTTACGTATGGATTAAACATTTTTTTCGTTCCAAAAAGGTTTAAAAAAAGTAGTGAACCGACTCGACTCGACCCGTCGTACTTACCCTCGCTCGGTCCTCGGCAGGTTGGGACTTCGAAAAACTTTGGCCGAAAGGTTTTTTCGAGTTATTACGTTAAAAAGCGTTATGAGGTATGAATATTTTCACACAAATCGCAATATAATTCAATTCTACGTCGGGATTAAACGTTTTTTCCGTTCTAATCAATTTAAAAAAAAATAGCTGACGGAGACGACTCGACCCGTCGAACTTACTCTCGCTCGGTCCTCGGTACGTTGGGACTTGGAAGAATTTTTGACAGAAAAGTTTTTTCGAGTTATTTCGTTAAAGAGCGTTATGAGATATGACCATTTTCACATAAATCGCAACATAATTCGATTTTACGTATGGATTAAACATTTTTTTTGTTCCAAAAAGGTTTAAAAAAAGTAGTGAACCGACTCGACTCGACCCGTCGAACTTACTCTCGCTCGGTTCTCGGCAGGTTGGGACTTAGACCAATTTGGGCCGAAAGGATTTTTCGAGATAGTTCTTTGAATAGCGTTACGAGGTATGAATATTCTCACACAAATCGCAATATAATTCAATTCTACGTCCGGATTAAACGTTTTTTCCGTTCTAATCAATTTAAAAAAAAATAGTGGACGGAGACGACTCGACCCGTCAAACTTACTCTCGCTCGGTCCTCGGTACGTTGGGACTTGGAACAATTTCGGCCGAAATTTTTTTCGAGATATTTCGTTAAAGAGCGTTATGCGGTATGAATATTTTTACATAAATTGCAATATAATTCGATTTTACGTTTGGATTAAACATTTTTTTTGTTCCAAAAAGGTTTAAAAAAAGTAGTGAACCAACTCGACTCGACCCGTCGGACTTACCCTCGCTCTGTCCTCGGCAGGTTGGGACTTAGAACAATTTGGACCGAAAGGTTTTTTCGAGATAGTTCTTTGAATAGCGTTATGAGGAATGAATATTTTCACACAAATCGCAATATAATTCAATTCTACGTCGGGATTAAACGTTTTTTCCATTCTAATCAATTTAAAAAAAAATAGTGGACGAAGACGACTCGATCCGTCGAACTTACTCTCGCTGGGTCCTCGGTACGTTGGGACTTGGAACAATTTCGGCCGAAATTTTTTTCGAGATATTTCGTTAAAGAGCGTTATGCGGTATGAATATTTTTACATAAATCGCAATATAATTCGATTTTACGTATGGATTAAACATCTTTTTTGTTCCAAAAAGGTTTAAAAAAAGCAGTGAACCGACTCGACTCGACCCGTCGAACTTACTCTCACTCGGTCCTCGGCAGGTTGGGACTTAGAACAATTTGGGCCGAAAGGTTTTTTCGAGATAATTCTTTAAATAGCGTTATGAGGTATGAATATTTTCACACAAATCGCAATATAAATCGATTTTACGTATGGATTAAACATTTTTTTTGTTCCAAAAAGGTTTAAAAAAAGTAGTGAACCGACTCGACTCGAGCCGTCGAACTTAATCTCGCTCGGTCCTCGGTACGTAGGGACTTCGAAAAACTTCGGCCGAAAGGTTTTTTTCGAGTTATTACGTTAAAAAGCGTTATCAGGTATGAATATTTTCACACAAATCGCAATATAATTCAATTCTACGTCGGGATTAAACGTTTTCTCCGTTCTAATCAATTTAAAAAAAAATAGCTGACGGAGACGACTCGACCCGTCGAACTTAATCTCGCTCGGTCCTCGGTACGTAGGGACTTCGAAAAACTTCGGCCGAAAGGTTTTTTCGAGATAATTCTTTAAATAGCGTTATGAGGTATGAATATTTTCTCACAAATCGCAATATAATTCAATTCTACGTCGGGATTAAACGTTTCTTTCGTTCTAATCAATTAAAAAAAAATAGTTGACGGAGACGACTCGACCCGTCGAACTTACCCTAGCTCGGTCCTCGGTACGTTGGGACTTGGAACAATTTCGGCCGAAAAGTTTTTTCGAGATATTTCGTTAAAGAGCGTTATGAGATATGACCATTTTCACATAAATCGCAACATAATTCGATTTTACGTATGGATTAAACATTTTTTTTGTTCCAAAAGGGTTTAAAAAAAGTAGTGAACCGACTCGACTCGACCCGTCGAACTTACTCTCGCTCTGTCCTCGGCAGGTTGGGACTTAGAACAATTTGGGCCGAAAGGTTTTTTCGAGATAGTTCTTTGAATAGCGTTATGAGGAATGAATATTTTCACACAAATCGCAATATAATTCATTTCTACGTCGGGATTAAACGTTTTTTCCGTTCTAATCAATTTAAAAAAAAATAGTTGACGGAGACGACTCGACCCGTCGAACTTCCTCTCGCTCAATCCTCGGTACGTTGGGACTTAGTAGAATTTTTGACCGAAAAGTTTTTTCGAGTAATTTCGTTAAATAGCGTTATGCGGTATGAATATTTTTACATAAATCGCAATATAATTCGATTTTACGTATGGATTAAACATCTTTTTTGTTCCAAAAAGGTTTAAAAAAAGCAGTGAACCGACTCGACTCGACCCGTCGAACTTACTCTCACTCGGTCCTCGGCAGGTTGGGACTTAGAACAATTTGGGCCGAAAGGTTTTTTCGAGATAATTCTTTAAATAGCGTTATGAGGTATGAATATTTTCACACAAATCGCAATATAAATCGATTTTACGTATGGATTAAACATTATTTTTGTTCCAAAAAGGTTTAAAAAAAGTAGTGAACCGACTCGACTCGAGCCGTCGAACTTAATCTCGCTCGGTCCTCGGTACGTAGGGACTTCGAAAAACTTCGGCCGAAAGGTTTTTTTCGAGTTATTACGTTAAAAAGCGTTATCAGGTATGAATATTTTCACACAAATCGCAATATAATTCAATTCTACGTCGGGATTAAACGTTTTCTCCGTTCTAATCAATTTAAAAAAAAATAGCTGACGGAGACGACTCGACCCGTCGAACTTAATCTCGCTCGGTCCTCGGTACGTAGGGACTTCGAAAAACTTCGGCCGAAAGGTTTTTTCGAGATAATTCTTTAAATAGCGTTATGAGGTATGAATATTTTCTCACAAATCGCAATATAATTCAATTCTACGTCGGGATTAAACGTTTCTTTCGTTCTAATCAATTAAAAAAAAATAGTTGACGGAGACGACTCGACCCGTCGAACTTACCCTAGCTCGGTCCTCGGTACGTTGGGACTTGGAACAATTTCGGCCGAAAAGTTTTTTCGAGATATTTCGTTAAAGACCGTTATGCGGTATGAATATTTTTACATAAATCGCAATATAATTCAATTCTACGTCGGGATTAAACGTTTTTTCCGTTCTAATCAATTTAAAAAAAAATAGTGGACGGAGACGACTCGACCCGTCGAACTTACCCTCGCTCGGTACTCGGTGCGTTGGGACTTGGAAAAATTTGGGCCGAAAGGTTTTTTCGAGATAGTTCTTTGAATAGCGTTATGAGGAATGAATATTTTCACACAAATGGCAATATAATTCAATTCTACGTCGGGATTAAACGTTTTTTCCGTTCTAATCAATTTAAAAAAAAATAGTGGACGGAGACGACTCGACCCGTCGAACTTACCCTAGCTCGGTCCTCGGTACGTTGGGACTTGGAACAATTTCGGCCGAAAAGTTTTTTCGAGATATTTCGTTAAAGAGCGTTATGAGATATGACCATTTTCACATAAATCGCAACATAATTCGATTTTACGTATGGATTAAACATTTTTTTTGTTCCAAAAGGGTTTAAAAAAAGTAGTGAACCGACTCGACTCGACCCGTCGAACTTACTCTCGCTCGGTCCTCGGCAGGTTGGGACTCAGTAGAATTTTTGACCGAAAAGTTTTTTCGAGTAATTTCGTTAAAGAGCGTTATGCGGTATGAATATTTTTACATAAATCGCAATATAATTCGATTTTACGTTTGGATTAAATATTTTTTTTGTTCCAAAAAGGTTTAAAAAAAGTAGTGAACCGACTCGACTCGACCCGTCGAACTTACGCTCGCTCGGTCCTCGGCAGGTTCGGACTTAGAACAATTTGGGCCGAAAGGTTTTTTCGAGATAATTCTTTAAATAGCGTTATGAGGCTATGAATATTTTGACACAAATCGCAATATAATTCAATTCTACGTCGGGATTAAACGTTTTTTCCATTCTAATAAATTTAAAAAAAAATAGTGGACGAAGACGACTCGATCCGTCGAACTTACTCTCGCTGGGTCCTCGGTACGTTGGGACTTGGAACAATTTCGGCCGAAATTTTTTTCGAGATATTTCGTTAAAGAGCGTTATGCGGTATGAATATTTTTACATAAATTGCAATATAATTCGATTTTACGTATGGATTAAACATTTTTTTTGTTCCAAAAAGGTTTGAAAAAAGTAGTGAACCGACTCGACTCGACCCGTCGAACTTACTCTCGCTCGATCCTCGGTACGTTGGGACTTAGTAGAATTTTTGACCGAAAAGTTTTTTCGAGTAATTTCGTTAAATAGCGTTATGAGGTATGAATATTTTTACATAAATCGCAATATAATTCGATTTTACGTATGGATTAAACATTTTTTTTGTTCTAATCAATTAAAAAAAAATAGTGGACGGAGACGAGTCGACCCGTCGAACTTACTCTCGCTCGGTCCTCGGCAGGTTCGGACATAGAACAATTTGGGCCGAAAGATTTTTTCGAGATAATTCTTTAAATAGCGTTATGAGGTATGAATATTTTCACACAAATCGCAATATAATTCAATTCTACGTCGGGATAAACGTTTTTTCCGTTCTAATCAATTTAAAAAAAAATAGTGGACGGAGATGACTCGACCCGTCGAACTTACTCTCGCTCGGTCCTCGGCAGGTTCGGACTTAGAACAATTTGGGCCGAAAGGTTTTTTCGAGATAGTTCTTTGAATAGCGTTATGAGGAATGAATATTTTGACACAAATCGCAATATAATTCAATTCTACGTCGGGATTAAACGTTTTTTCCATTCTAATCAATTTAAAAAAAAATAGTGGACGAAGACGACTCGATCCGTCGAACTTACTCTCGCTGGGTCCTCGGTACGTTGGGACTTGGAACAATTTCGGCCGAAATTTTTTTCGAGATATTTCGTTAAAGAGCGTTATGCGGTATGAATATTTTTACATAAATTGCAATATAATTCGATTTTACGTATGGATTAAACATTTTTTTTGTTCCAAAAAGGTTTGAAAAAAGTAGTGAACCGACTCGACTCGACCCGTCGAACTTACTCTCGCTCGATCCTCGGTACGTTGGGACTTAGTAGAATTTTTGACCGAAAAGTTTTTTCGAGTAATTTCGTTAAATAGCGTTATGAGGTATGAATATTTTTACATAAATCGCAATATAATTCGATTTTACGTATGGATTAAACATTTTTTTTGTTCTAATCAATTAAAAAAAAATAGTGGACGGAGACGACTCGACCCGTCGAACTTACTCTCGCTCGGTCCTCAGCAGGTTCGGACTTAGAACAATTTGGGCCGAAAGATTTTTTCGAGATAATTCTTTAAATAGCGTTATGAGGTATGAATATTTTCACACAAATCGCAATATAATTCAATTCTACGTCGGGATAAACGTTTTTTCCGTTCTAATCAATTTAAAAAAAAATAGTGGACGGAGATGACTCGACCCGTCGAACTTACTCTCGCTCGGTCCTCGGCAGGTTCGGACTTAGAATAATTTGGGCCGAAAGGTGTTTTCGAGATAATTCTTTCAATAACGTTATGAGGTATGAATAATTTCACACAAATCGCAATATAATTCAATTCTACGTCGGGATTAATCGTCTCTTCCGTTCTAATCAATTAAAAAAAAATAGTGGACGGAGACGACTCGACCCGTCGAACTTACTCTCGCTCGGTCCTCAGCAGGTTGGGACTTAGTAGAATTTTTGACCGAGAAGTTTTTTCGAGTAATTTCGTTAAATAGCGTTATGCGGTATGAATATTTTTACATAAATCGCAATATAATTCGATTTTACGTATGGATTAAACATTTTTTTTGTTCCAAAAAGGTTTAAAAAAAGTAGTGAAACGACTCGACTCGACCCGTCGAACTTAATCTCGCTCGGTCCTCGGTACGTTGGGACTTAGACCAATTTGGGCCGAAAGGTTTTTTCGAGATAGTTCTTTGAATAGCGTTACGAGGTATGAATATTCTCACACAAATCGCAATATAATTCAATTCTACGTCGGGATTAAACGTTTTTTCCGTTCTAATCAATTTAAAAAAAAATAGTGGACGGAGATGACTCGACCCGCCGAACTTACTCTCGCTCGGTCCTCGGCAGGTTCGGACTTAGAATAATTTGGGCCGAAAGGTGTTTTCGAGATAATTCTTTCAATAACGTTATGAGGTATGAATAATTTCACACAAATCGCAATATAATTCAATTCTACGTCGGGATTAATCGTCTCTTCCGTTCTAATCAATTAAAAAAAAATAGTGGACGGAGACGACTCGACCCGTCGAACTTACTCTCGCTCGGTCCTCGGCAGGTTCGGACTTAGAATAATTTGGGCCGAAAGGTGTTTTCGAGATAATTCTTTCAATAACGTTATGAGGTATGAATAATTTCACACAAATCGCAATATAATTCAATTCTACGTCGGGATTAATCGTCTCTTCCGTTCTAATCAATTAAAAAAAAATAGTGGACGGAGACGACTCGACCCGTCGAACTTACTCTCGCTCGGTCCTCAGCAGGTTGGGACTTAGTAGAATTTTTGACCGAGAAGTTTTTTCGAGTAATTTCGTTAAATAGCGTTATGCGGTATGAATATTTTTACATAAATCGCAATATAATTCGATTTTACGTATGGATTAAACATTTTTTTTGTTCCAAAAAGGTTTAAAAAAAGTAGTGAAACGACTCGACTCGACCCGTCGAACTTAATCTCGCTCGGTCCTCGGTACGTTGGGACTTAGACCAATTTGGGCCGAAAGGTTTTTTCTAGATAGTTCTTTGAATAGCGTTACGAGGTATGAATATTCTCACACAAATCGCAATATAATTCAATTCTACGTCGGGATTAAACGTTTTTTCCGTTCTAATCAATTTAAAAAAAAATAGTGGACGGAGACGACTCGACCCGTCGAACTTACTCTCGCTCGGTCCTCAGCAGGTTGGAACTTAGTAGAATTTTTGACCGAAAAGTTTTTTCGAGTTATTTCGTTAAATAGCGTTATGCCGTATGAATATTTTTAGATAAATCGCAATATAATTCAATTCTACGTCGGGATTAAACGTTTTTTCCGTTCTAATCAATTTAAAAAAAAAATAGTGGACGAAGACGACTCGATCCGTCGAACATACTCTCGCTCAGTCCTCGGTAGGTTGGGACTTAGAACAATTTGGGCCGAAAGGTGTTTTCGAGATAATTCTTTCAATAACGTTATGAGGTATGAATAATTTCACACAAATCGCAATATAATTCAATTCTACGTCGGGATTAATCGTCTCTTCCGTTCTAATCAATTAAAAAAAATTAGTGGACGGAGACGACTCGACCCGTCGAACTTACTCTCGCTCGGTCCTCAGCAGGTTGGGACTTAGAACAATTTGGGCCGAAAGGTGTTTTCGAGATAATTCTTTCAATAACGTTATGAGGTATGAATAATTTCACACAAATCGCAATATAATTCAATTCTACGTCGGGATTAATCGTCTCTTCCGTTCTAATCAATTAAAAAAAATTAGTGGACGGAGACGACTCGACCCGTCGAACTTACTCTCGCTCGGTCCTCAGCAGGTTGGGACTTAGAACAATTTGGGCCGAAAGGTGTTTTCGAGATAATTCTTTCAATAACGTTATGTGGTATGAATAATTTCACACAAATCGCAATATAATTCAATTCTACGTCGGGATTAATCGTCTCTTCCGTTCTAATCAATTAAAAAAAAATAGTGGACGGAGACGACTCGACCCGTCGAACTTACTCTCGCTCGGTCCTCAGCAGGTTGGAACTTAGTAGAATTTTTGACCGAAAAGTTTTTTCGAGCTATTTCGTTAAATAGCGTTATGCGGTATGAATATTTTTTCATAAATCGCAATGTAATTCAATTCTACGTCGGGATAAAACGTTTTTTCCGTTCTAATCAATTTAAAAAAAAATAGTGAACCGACTCGACTCGACCCGTCGAACTTACTCTCGCGCGATCCTCGGTACGTTGAGGCTTAGAACAATTTCGGACGAAAGGTTTTTTCGAGATATTTCGTTAAAGAGCGTTATGCGGTATGAATATTTTTACATAAATCGCAATATAATTCGATTTTACGTTTGGATTAAACATTTTTTTTGTTCCAAAAAGGTTTAAAAAAAGTAGTGAACCGACTCGACTCGTCCCGTCGAACTTACTCTCTCGCGATCCTCGGTACGTTGGGACTTAATAGAATTTTTGACCGAAAAGTTTTTTCGAGTTATTTCGTTAAATAGCGTTATGCGGTATGAATATTTTTACATAAATCGCAATATAATTCAATTCTACGTCGGGATTAAACCTTTTTTTCCGTTCTAATCAATTTAAAAAAAAATAGTGAACCGACTCGACTCGACCCGTCGAACTTACCCTAGCTCGGTCCTCGGTACGTTGGGACTTGGAACAATTTCGGCCGAAAAGTTTTTTCGAGATATTTCGTTAAAGAGCGTTATGAGATATGACCATTTTCACATAAATCGCAACATAATTCGATTTTACGTATGGATTAAACATTTTTTTTGTTCCAAAAGGGTTTAAAAAAAGTAGTGAACCGACTCGACTCGACCCGTCGAACTTACTCTCGCTCGGTCCTCGGCAGGTTGGGACTCAGTAAAATTTTTGACCGAAAAGTTTTTTCGAGTAATTTCGTTAAAGAGCGTTATGCGGTATGAATATTTTTACATAAATCGCAATATAATTCGATTTTACGTATGGATTAAACATTTTTTTCGTTCCAAAAAGGTTTAAAAAAAGTAGTGAACCGACTCGACTCGATCCGTCGAACTTACTCTCGCTCGGTCCTCGGTATTTTGGGACTTAGACCAATTTGGGCCGAAAGGTTTTTTCGAGATAGTTCTTTGAATAGCGTTACGAGGTATGAATATTCTCACACAAATCGCAATATAATTCAATTCTACGTCGGGATTAAACGTTTTTTCCGTTCTAATCAATTTAAAAAAAAATAGTGGACAGAGACGACTCGACCCGTCGAACTTACTCTCGCTCGGTCCTCGGTACGTTGGGACTTGGAACAATTTCGGCCGAAATTTTTTTCGAGATATTTCGTTAAAGAGCGTGATGCGGTATGAATATTTTTACATAAATTGCAATATAATTCGATTTTACGTTTGGATTAAACATTTTTTTTGCTCCAAAAAGGTTTAAAAAAAGTAGTGAACCAACTCGACGAGACCCGTCGGACTTACCCTCGCTCGGTCCTCGGCAGGTTGGGACTTAGAACAATCTGGGCCGAAAGGTTTTTTCGAGATAATTCTTTAAATAGCGTTATGAGGTATGAATATTTTCATACAAATCGCAATATAATTCAATTCTACGTCGGGATTAAACGTTTTTTCCGTTCTAATCAATTTAAAAAAAAATAGTGGACGAAGACGACTCGATCCGTCGAACTTCCTCTCGCTGGGTCCTCGGTACGTTTGGGCTTGGAACAATTTCGGCCGAAATTTTTTTCGAGATATTTCGTTAAAGAGCGTTATGAGGTATGAATATTTTCACACAAATCGCAATATAATTCAATTCTACGTCGGGATTAAACGTTTTCTCCGTTCTAATCAATTTAAAAAAAAATAGTGGACGAAGACGACTCGATCCGTCGAACTTCCTCTCGCTGGGTCCTCGGTACGTTGGGGCTTGGAACAATTTCGGCCGAAAGGTTTTTTCGAGTTATTACGTTAAAAAGCGTTATGAGGTATGAATATTTTCACACACATCGCAATATAATTCAATTCTACGTCGGGATTAAACGTTTTTTCCGTTCTAATCAATTTAAAAAAAAATAGCTGACGGAGACGACTCGACCCGTCGAACTTACTCTCGCTCGGTCCTCGGTACGTTGGGACTTGGAAGAATTTTTGACCGAAAAGTTTTTTCGAGTAATTTCGTTAAATAGCGTTATGAGATATGACCATTTTCACATAAATCGCAACATAATTCGATTTTACGTATGGATTAAACATTTTTTTCGTTCCAAAAAGGTTTAAAAAAAGTAGTGAACCGACTCGACTCGACCCGTCGAACTTAATTTCGCTCGGTCCTCGGTACGTAGGGACTACGAAAAACTTCGGCCGAAAGGTTTTTTCGAGTTATTACGTTAAAGAGCGTTATGAGGTATGAATATTTTAACATAAATCGCAATATAATTCGATTTTACGTTTGGATTAAATATTTTTTTCGTTCCAAAAAGGTTTAAAAAAAGTAGTGAACCGACTCGACTCGATCCGTCGAACTTACTCTCGCTCGGTCCTCGGTACGTTGGGACTTAGACCAATCTGGGCCGAAAGGTTTTTTCGAGATAGTTCTTTGAATAGCGTTACGAGGTATGAATATTCTCACACAAATCGCAATATAATTCAATTCTACGTCGGGATTAAACGTTTTTTCCGTTCTAATCAATTTAAAAAAAAATAGTGGACGGAGACGACTCGACCCGTCGAACTTACTCTCGCTCGGTCCTCGGTACGTTGGGACTTGGAATAATTTCGGCCGAAATTTTTTTCGAGATATTTCGTTAAAGAGCGTCATGCGGTATGAATATTTTTACATAAATTGCAATATAATTCGATTTTACGTTTGGATTAAATATTTTTTTCGTTCCAAAAAGGTTTAAAAAAAGTAGTGAACCGACTCGACTCGATCCGTCGAACTTACTCTCGCTCGGTCCTCGGTACGTTGGGACTTAGACCAATTTGGGCCGAAAGGTTTTTTCGAGATAGTTCTTTGAATAGCGTTACGACGTATGAATATTCTCACACAAATCGCAATATAATTCAATTCTACGTCGGGATTAAACGTTTTATCCGTTCTAATCAATTTAAAAAAAAATAGTGGACGGAGACGACTCGACCCGTCGAACTTACCCTAGCTCGGTCCTCGGTGCGTTGGGACTTGGAACAATTTCGGCCGAAAGGTTTTTTCGAGTTATTTCGTTAAAAAGCGTTATGAGGTATGAATATTATTACATAAATCGCAATATAATTCGATTTTACCTATGGATTAAACATTTTTTTCGTTCCCAAAAGGTTTAAAAAAAGTAGTGAACCGACTCGACTCGACCCGTCGAACTTACTCTCGCTCGGTCCTCGGCAGGTTGGGACTTAGTAGAATTTTTGACCGAAAAGTTTTTTCGAGTTATTACGTTAAAGAGCGTTATGAGGTATGACCATTTTTACATAAATCGCAATATAATTCGATTTTACGTATGGATTAAACATTTTTTTTGTTCTAATCAATTAAAAAAAAATAGTGGACGGAGACGACTCGACCCGTCGAACTTACTCTCGCTCGGTCCTCAGCAGGTTCGGACTTAGAACAATTTGGGCCGAAAGGTTTTTTCGAGATAATTCTTTAAATAGCGTTATGAGGTATGAATATTTTCATACAAATCGCAATAAAATTCAATTCTACGTCGGGATTAAACGTTTTTTCCGTTCTAATCAATTTAAAAAAAAATAGTGGACGAAGACGACTCGATCCGTCGAACTTCCTCTCGCTGGGTCCTCGGTACGTTGGGGCTTGGAACAATTTCGGCCGAAATTTTTTTCGAGTTATTACGTTAAAAAGCGTTATGAGGTATGAATATTTTCACACACATCGCAATATAATTCAATTCTACGTCGGGATTAAACGTTTTTTCCGTTGTAATCAATTTAAAAAAAAATAGCTGACGGAGACGACTCGACCCGTCGAACTTACTCTCGCTCGGTCCTCGGCAGGTTGGGACTTAGAACAATTTGGGCCGAAAGATTTTTTCGAGATAATTCTTTAAATAGCGTTATGAGGTATGAATATTTTCACACAAATCGCAATATAATTCAATTCTACGTCGGGATTAAACGTTTTTTCCGTTCTAATCAATTTAAAAAAAAATAGTGGACGGAGACGACTCGACCCGTCGAACTTACCCTAGCTCGGTCCTCGGTGCGTTGGGACGTGGAACAATTTCGGCCGAAAGGTTTTTTCGAGTTATTTCGTTAAAAAGCGTTATGAGGTATGAATATTATTACATAAATCGCAATATAATTCGATTTTACCTATGGATTAAACATTTTTTTCGTTCCCAAAGGGTTTAAAAAAAGCAGTGAACCGACTCGACTCGACCCGTCGAACTTACTCTCGCTCGGTCCTCGGCAGGTTGGGACTTAGTAGAATTTTTGACCGAAAAGTTTTTTCGAGTTATTACGTTAAAGAGCGTTATGAGGTATGACCATTTTCACATAAATCGCAATATAATTCGATTTTACGTATGGATTAAACATTTTTTTTGTTCCAAAAAGGTTTAAAAAAAGTAGTGAACCGACTCGACTCGACACGTCGAACTTACTCTCGCTCGATCCTCGGTACGTTGGGACTTAGTAGAATTTTTGACCGAAAAGTTTTTTCGAGTAATTTCGTTAAATAGCGTTATGAGATATGACCATTTTCACATAAATCGCAACATAATTCGATTTTACCTATGGATTAAACATTTTTTTTGTTCTAATCAATTAAAAAAAAATAGTGGACGGAGACGACTCGACCCGTCGAACTTACTCTCGCTCGGTCCTCAGCAGGTTCGGACTTAGAACAATTTGGGCCGAAAGATTTTTTCGAGATAATTCTTTAAATAGCGTTATGAGGTATGAATATTTTCACACAAATCGCAATATAATTCAATTCTACGTCGGGATTAAACGTTTTTTCCGTTCTAATCAATTTAAAAAAAGATAGTGGACGGAGACGACTCGACCCGTCGAACTTACCCTAGCTCGGTCCTCGGTGCGTTGGGACGTGGAACAATTTCGGCCGAAAGGTTTTTTCGAGTTATTTCGTTAAAAAGCGTTATGAGGTATGAATATTATTACATAAATCGCAATATAATTCGATTTTACCTATGGATTAAACATTTTTTTCGTTCCCAAAGGGTTTAAAAAAAGCAGTGAACCGACTCGACTCGACCCGTCGAACTTACTCTCGCTCGGTCCTCGGCAGGTTGGGACTTAGTAGAATTTTTGACCGAAAAGTTTTTTCGAGTTATTACGTTAAAGAGCGTTATGAGGTATGACCATTTTCACATAAATCGCAATATAATTCGATTTTACGTATGGATTAAACATTTTTTTTGTTCCAAAAAGGTTTAAAAAAAGTAGTGAACCGACTCGACTCGACACGTCGAACTTACCCTAGCTCGGTCCTCGGTGCGTTGGGACTTGGAACAATTTCGGCCGAAAGTTTTTTTCGAGTTATTTCGTTAAAAAGCGTTATGAGGTATGAATATTATTACATAAATCGCAATATAATTCGATTTTACCTATGGATTAAACATTTTTTTCGTTCCCAAAAGGTTTAAAAAAAGTAGTGAACCGACTCGACTCGACCCGTCGAACTTACTCTCGCTCGGTCCTCGGCAGGTTGGGACTTAGTAGAATTTTTGACCGAAAAGTTTTTTCGAGTTATTACGTTAAAGAGCGTTATGAGGTATGACCATTTTCACATAAATCGCAATATAATTCGATTTTATGTATGGATTAAACATTTTTTTTGTTCTAATCAATTAAAAAAAAATAGTGGACGGAGACGACTCGACCCGTCGAACTTACTCTCGCTCGGTCCTCAGCAGGTTCGGACTTAGAACAATTTGGGCCGAAAGGTTTTTTCGAGATAATTCTTTAAATAGCGTTATGAGGTATGAATATTTTCATACAAATCGCAATAAAATTCAATTCTACGTCGGGATTAAACGTTTTTTCCGTTCTAATCAATTTAAAAAAAAATAGTGGACGAAGACGACTCGATCCGTCGAACTTCCTCTCGCTGGGTCCTCGGTACGTTGGGGCTTGGAACAATTTCGGCCGAAATTTTTTTCGAGTTATTACGTTAAAAAGCGTTATGAGGTATGAATATTTTCACACACATCGCAATATAATTCAATTCTACGTCGGGATTAAACGTTTTTTCCGTTCTAATCAATTTAAAAAAAAATAGCTGACGGAGACGACTCGACCCGTCGAACTTACTCTCGCTCGGTCCTCGGCAGGTTGGGACTTAGAACAATTTGGGCCGAAAGATTTTTTCGAGATAATTCTTTAAATAGCGTTATGAGGTATGAATATTTTCACACAAATCGCAATATAATTCAATTCTACGTCGGGATTAAACGTTTTTTCCGTTCTAATCAATTTAAAAAAAAATAGTGGACGGAGACGACTCGACCCGTCGAACTTACCCTAGCTCGGTCCTCGGTGCGTTGGGACGTGGAACAATTTCGGCCGAAAGGTTTTTTCGAGTTATTTCGTTAAAAAGCGTTATGAGGTATGAATATTATTACATAAATCGCAATATAATTCGATTTTACCTATGGATTAAACATTTTTTTCGTTCCCAAAGGGTTTAAAAAAAGCAGTGAACCGACTCGACTCGACCCGTCGAACTTACTCTCGCTCGGTCCTCGGCAGGTTGGGACTTAGTAGAATTTTTGACCGAAAAGTTTTTTCGAGTTATTACGTTAAAGAGCGTTATGAGGTATGACCATTTTCACATAAATCGCAATATAATTCGATTTTACGTATGGATTAAACATTTTTTTTGTTCCAAAAAGGTTTAAAAAAAGTAGTGAACCGACTCGACTCGACACGTCGAACTTACTCTCGCTCGATCCTCGGTACGTTGGGACTTAGTAGAATTTTTGACCGAAAAGTTTTTTCGAGTAATTTCGTTAAATAGCGTTATGAGATATGACCATTTTCACATAAATCGCAACATAATTCGATTTTACGTATGGATTAAACATTTTTTTTGTTCCAAAAAGGTTTAAAAAAAGTAGTGAACCGACTCGACTCGACCCGTCGAACTTAATCTCGCTCGGTCCTCGGTACGTAGGGACTACGAAAAACTTCGGCCGAAAGGTTTTTTCGAGTTATTACGTTAAAGAGCGTTATGAGGTATGAATATTTTAACATAAATCGCAATATAATTCGATTTTACGTTTGGATTAAATATTTTTTTCGTTCCAAAAAGGTTTAAAAAAAGTAGTGAACCGACTCGACTCGATCCGTCGAACTTACTCTCGCTCGGTCCTCGGTACGTTGGGACTTAGACCAATTTGGGCCGAAAGGTTTTTTCGAGATAGTTCTTTGAATAGCGTTACGAGGTATGAATATTCTCACACAAATCGCAATATAATTCAATTCTACGTCGGGATTAAACGTTTTATCCGTTCTAATCAATTTAAAAAAAAATAGTGGACGGAGACGACTCGACCCGTCGAACTTACCCTAGCTCGGTCCTCGGCAGGTTGGGACTTAGTAGAATTTTTGACCGAAAAGTTTTTTCGAGTTATTACGTTAAAGAGCGTTATGAGGTATGACCATTTTCACATAAATCGCAATATAATTCGATTTTACGTATGGATTAAACATTTTTTTTGTTCCAAAAAGGTTTAAAAAAAGTAGTGAACCGACTCGACTCGACACGTCGAACTTACTCTCGCTCGATCCTCGGTACGTTGGGACTTAGTAGAATTTTTGACCGAAAAGTTTTTTCGAGTAATTTCGTTAAATAGCGTTATGAGATATGACCATTTTCACATAAATCGCAACATAATTCGATTTTACGTATGGATTAAACATTTTTTTTGTTCCAAAAAGGTTTAAAAAAAGTAGTGAACCGACTCGACTCGACCCGTCGAACTTAATCTCGCTCGGTCCTCGGTACGTAGGGACTACGAAAAACTTCGGCCGAAAGGTTTTTTCGAGTTATTACGTTAAAGAGCGTTATGAGGTATGAATATTTTAACATAAATCGCAATATAATTCGATTTTACGTTTGGATTAAATATTTTTTTCGTTCCAAAAAGGTTTAAAAAAAGTAGTGAACCGACTCGACTCGATCCGTCGAACTTACTCTCGCTCGGTCCTCGGTACGTTGGGACTTAGACCAATTTGGGCCGAAAGGTTTTTTCGAGATAGTTCTTTGAATAGCGTTACGAGGTATGAATATTCTCACACAAATCGCAATATAATTCAATTCTACGTCGGGATTAAACGTTTTATCCGTTCTAATCAATTTAAAAAAAAATAGTGGACGGAGACGACTCGACCCGTCGAACTTACCCTAGCTCGGTCCTCGGTGCGTTGGGACTTGGAACAATTTCGGCCGAAAGGTTTTTTCGAGTTATTTCGTTAAAAAGCGTTATGAGGTATGAATATTATTACATAAATCGCAATATAATTCGATTTTACCTATGGATTAAACATTTTTTTCGTTCCCAAAAGGTTTAAAAAAAGTAGTGAACCGACTCGACTCGACCCGTCGAACTTACTCTCGCTCGGTCCTCGGCAGGTTGGGACTTAGTAGAATTTTTGACCGAAAAGTTTTTTCGAGTTATTACGTTAAAGAGCGTTATGAGGTATGACCATTTTCACATAAATCGCAATATAATTCGATTTTACGTATGGATTAAACTTTTTTTTTGTTCCAAAATGTTTAAAAAAAGTAGTGAACCGTCTCGACTCGACCCGTCGAACTTACTCTCGCTCGATCCTCGGTACGTTGGGACTTAGTAGAATTTTTGACCGAAAAGTTTTTTCGAGTAATTTCGTTAAATAGCGTTATGCGGTATGAATATTTTTACATAAATCGCAATATAATTCGATTTTACGTATGGATTAAACATTTTTTTTGTTCTAATCAATTAAAAAAAAATAGTGGACGGAGACGACTCGACCCGTCGAACTTACTCTCGCTCGGTCCTCAGCAGGCTCGGACTTAGAACAATTTGGGCCGAAAGGTTTTTTCGAGATAATTCTTTAAATAGCGTTATGAGGTATGAATATTTTCATACAAATCGCAATAAAATTCAATTCTACGTCGGGATTAAACGTTTTTTCCGTTCTAATCAATTTAAAAAAAAATAGTGGACGAAGACGACTCGATCCGTCGAACTTCCTCTCGTTGGGTCCTCGGTACGTTGGGGCTTGGAACAATTTCGGCCGAAATTTTTTTCGAGTTATTACGTTAAAAAGCGTTATGAGGTATGAATATTTTCACACACATCGCAATATAATTCAATTCTACGTCGGGATTAAACGTTTTTTCCGTTCTAATCAATTTAAAAAAAAAATAGCTGACGGAGACGACTCGACCCGTCGAACTTACTCTCGCTCGGTCCTCGGCAGGTTGGGACTTAGAACAATTTGGGCCGAAAGATTTTTTCGAGATAATTCTTTAAATAGCGTTATGAGGTATGAATATTTTCACACAAATCGCAATATAATTCAATTCTACGTCGGGATTAAACGTTTTTTCCGTTCTAATCAATTTAAAAAAAAATAGTGGACGGAGACGACTCGACCCGTCGAACTTACCCTAGCTCGGTCCTCGGTGCGTTGGGACTTGGAACAATTTCGGCCGAAAGGTTCTTTCGAGTTATTTCGTTAAAAAGTGTTATGAGGTATGAATATTATTACATAAATCGCAATATAATTCGATTTTACCTATGGATTAAACATTTTTTTCGTTCCCAAAAGGTTTAAAAAAAGTAGTGAACCGACTCGACTCGACCCGTCGAACTTACTCTCGCTCGGTCCTCGGCAGGTTGGGACTTAGTAGAATTTTTGACCGAAAAGTTTTTTCGAGTTATTACGTTAAAGAGCGTTATGAGGTATGACCATTTTCACATAAATCGCAATATAATTCGATTTTACGTATGGATTAAACTTTTTTTTTGTTCCAAAATGTTTAAAAAAAGTAGTGAACCGACTCGACTCGACCCGTCGAACTTACTCTCGCTCGATCCTCGGTACGTTGGGACTTAGTAGAATTTTTGACCGAAAAGTTTTTTCGAGTAATTTCGTTAAATAGCGTTATGCGGTATGAATATTTTTACATAAATCGCAATATAATTCGATTTTACGTATGGATTAAACATTTTTTTTGTTCTAATCAATTAAAAAAAAATAGTGGACGGAGACGACTCGACCCGTCGAACTTACTCTCGCTCGGTCCTCAGCAGGTTCGGACTTAGAACAATTTGGGCCGAAAGGTTTTTTCGAGATAATTCTTTAAATAGCGTTATGAGGTATGAATATTTTCATACAAATCGCAATAAAATTCAATTCTACGTCGGGATTAAACGTTTTTTCCGTTCTAATCAATTTAAAAAAAAATAGTGGACGAAGACGACTCGATCCGTCGAACTTCCTCTCGCTGGGTCCTCGGTACGTTGGGGCTTGGAACAATTTGGGCCGAAAGATTTTTTCGAGATAATTCTTTAAATAGCGTTATGAGGTATGAATATTTTCACACAAATCGCAATATAATTCAATTCTACGTCGGGATTAAACGTTTTTTCCGTTCTAATCAATTTAAAAAAAAATAGTGGACGGAGACGACTCGACCCGTCGAACTTACCCTAGCTCGGTCCTCGGTGCGTTGGGACTTGGAACAATTTCGGCCGAAAGGTTTTTTCGAGTTATTTCGTTAAAAAGTGTTATGAGGTATGAATATTATTACATAAATCGCAATATAATTCGATTTTACCTATGGATTAAACATTTTTTTCGTTCCCAAAGGGTTTAAAAAAAGCAGTGAACCGACTCGACTCGACCCGTCGAACTTACTCTCGCTCGGTCCTCGGCAGGTTGGGACTTAGTAGAATTTTTGACCGAAAAGTTTTTTCGAGTTATTACGTTAAAGAGCGTTATGAGGTATGACCATTTTCACATAAATCGCAATATAATTCGATTTTACGTATGGATTAAACATTTTTTTTGTTCCAAAAAGGTTTAAAAAAAGTAGTGAACCGACTCGACTCGACACGTCGAACTTACTCTCGCTCGATCCTCGGTACGTTGGGACTTAGTAGAATTTTTGACCGAAAAGTTTTTTCGAGTAATTTCGTTAAATAGCGTTATGCGGTATGAATATTTTTACATAAATCGCAATATAATTCGATTTTACGTATGGATTAAACATTTTTTTTGTTCTAATCAATTAAAAAAAAATAGTGGACGGAGACGACTCGACCCGTCGAACTTACTCTCGCTCGGTCCTCAGCAGGTTCGGACTTAGAACAATTTAGGCCGAAAGGTTTTTTCGAGATAATTCTTTAAATAGCGTTATGGGGTATGAATATTTTCACACAAATCGCAATATAATTCAATTCTACGTCGGGATTAAACGTTTTTTCCGTTCTAATCAATTTAAAAAAAAATAGTGGACGGAGACGACTCGACCCGTCGAACTTACCCTAGCTCGGTCCTCGGTGCGTTGGGACTTGGAACAATTTCGGCCGAAAGGTTTTTTCGAGTTATTTCGTTAAAAAGTGTTATGAGGTATGAATATTATTACATAAATCGCAATATAATTCGATTTTACCTATGGATTAAACATTTTTTTCGTTCCCAAAGGGTTTAAAAAAAGCAGTGAACCGACTCGACTCGACCCGTCGAACTTACTCTCGCTCGGTCCTCGGCAGGTTGGGACTTAGTAGAATTTTTGACCGAAAAGTTTTTTCGAGTTATTACGTTAAAGAGCGTTATGAGGTATGACCATTTTCACATAAATCGCAATATAATTCGATTTTACGTATGGATTAAACATTTTTTTTGTTCCAAAAAGGTTTAAAAAAAGTAGTGAACCGACTCGACTCGACACGTCGAACTTACTCTCGCTCGATCCTCGGTACGTTGGGACTTAGTAGAATTTTTGACCGAAAAGTTTTTTCGAGTAATTTCGTTAAATAGCGTTATGCGGTATGAATATTTTTACATAAATCGCAATATAATTCGATTTTACGTATGGATTAAACATTTTTTTTGTTCTAATCAATTAAAAAAAAATAGTGGACGGAGACGACTCGACCCGTCGAACTTACTCTCGCTCGGTCCTCAGCAGCTTCGGACTTAGAACAATTTAGGCCGAAAGGTTTTTTCGAGATAATTCTTTAAATAGCGTTATGGGGTATGAATATTTTCACACAAATCGCAATATAATTCAATTCTACGTCGGGATTAAACGTTTTTTCCGTTCTAATCAATTTAAAAAAAAATAGTGGACGAAGACGACTCGATCCGTCGAACTTCCTCTCGCTGGGTCCTCGGTACCTTGGGGCTTGGAACAATTTCGGCCGAAATTTTTTTCGAGATATTTCGTTAAAGAGCGTTATGAGGTATGAATATTTTTACATAAATCGCAATATAATTCGATTTTACGTATGGATTAAACATTTTTTTCGTTCCAAAAAGGTTTAAAAAAAGTAGTGAACCGACTCGACTCGACCCGTCGAACTTACTCTCGCTCAATCGTCGGTACGTTGGGACATAGTAGAATTTTTGACCGAAAAGTTTTTTCGAGTAATTTCGTTAAATAGCGTTATGCGGTATGAATATTTTTACATAAATCGCAATATAATTCGATTTTACGTATGGATTAAACATTTTTTTTGTTCCAAAAAGGTTTAAAAAAAGTAATGAAACGACTCGACTCGACCCGTCGAACTTAATCTCGCTCGGTCCTCGGTACGTTGGGACATAGTAGAATTTTTGACCGAAAAGTTTTTTCGAGTAATTTCGTTAAATAGCGTTATGCGGTATGAATATTTTTACATAAATCGCAATATAATTCGATTTTACGTATGGATTAAACATTTTTTTTGTTCCAAAAAGGTTTAAAAAAAGTAATGAAACGACTCGACTCGACCCGTCGAACTTAATCTCGCTCGGTCCTCGGTACGTTGGGACTTAGACCAATTTGGGCCGAAAGGTTTTTTCGAGATAGTTCTTTGAATAGCGTTACGAGGTATGAATATTCTCACACAAATCGCAATATAATTCAATTCTACGTCGGGATTAAACGTTTTTTCCGTTCTAATCAATTTAAAAAAAAATAGTGGACGGAGACGACTCGACCCGTCGGACTTACCCTCGCTCTGTCCTCGGCAGGTTGGGACTTAGAACAATTTGGGCCGAAAGGTTTTTTCGAGATAGTTCTTTGAATAGCGTTATGAGGAATGAATATTTTCACACAAATCGCAATATAATTCATTTCTACGTCGGGATTAAACGTTTTTTCCGTTCTAATCAATTTAAAAAAAAATAGTTGACGGAGACGACTCGACCCGTCGAACTTCCTCTCGCTCAATCCTCGGTACGTTGGGACTTAGTAGAATTTTTGACCGAAAAGTTTTTTCGAGTAATTTCGTTAAATAGCGTTATGCGGTATGAATATTTTTACATAAATCGCAATATAATTCGATTTTACGTATGGATTAAACATCTTTTTTGTTCCAAAAAGGTTTAAAAAAAGCAGTGAACCGACTCGACTCGACCCGTCGAACTTACTCTCACTCGGTCCTCGGCAGGTTGGGACTTAGAACAATTTGGGCCGAAAGGTTTTTTCGAGGTAATTCTTTAAATAGCGTTATGAGGTATGAATATTTTCATACAAATCGCAATATAATTCAATTCTACGTCGGGATTAAACGTTTTTTCCGTTCTAATCAATTTAAAAAAAAATAGCTGACGGAGACGACTCGACCCGTCGAACTTACTCTCGCTCGGTCCTCGGTACGTTGGGACTTGGAAGAATTTTTGACAGAAAAGTTTTTTCGAGTTATTTCGTTAAAGAGCGTTATGAGATATGACCATTTTCACATAAATCGCAACATAATTCGATTTTACGTATGGATTAAACATTTTTTTTGTTCCAAAAAGGTTTAAAAAAAGTAGTGAACCGACTCGACTCGACCCGTCGAACTTACTCTCGCTCGGTCCTCGGCAGGTTGGGACTTAGACCAATTTGGGCCGAAAGGATTTTTCGAGATAGTTCTTTGAATAGCGTTACGAGGTATGAATATTCTCACACAAATCGCAATATAATTCAATTCTACGTCGGGATTAAACGTTTTTTCCGTTCTAATCAATTTAAAAAAAAATAGTGGACGGAGACGACTCGACCCGTCGAACTTACTCTCGCTCGGTCCTCGGTACGTTGGGACTTGGAACAATTTCGGCCGAAATTTTTTTCGAGATATTTCGTTAAAGAGCGTTATGCGGTATGAATATTTTTACATAAATTGCAATATAATTCGATTTTACGTTTGGATTAAACATTTTTTTTTGTTCCAAAAAGGTTTAAAAAAAGTAGTGAACCAACTCGACTCGACCCGTCGGACTTACCCTCGCTCTGTCCTCGGCAGGTTGGGACTTAGAACAATTTGGGCCGAAAGGTTTTTTCGAGATAGTTCTTTGAATAGCGTTATGAGGAATGAATATTTTCACACAAATCGCAATATAATTCATTTCTACGTCGGGATTAAACGTTTTTCCGTTCTAATCAATTTAAAAAAAAATAGTTGACGGAGACGACTCGACCCGTCGAACTTCCTCTCGCTCAATCCTCGGTACGTTGGGACTTAGTAGAATTTTTGACCGAAAAGTTTTTTCGAGTAATTTCGTTAAATAGCGTTATGCGGTATGAATATTTTTACATAAATCGCAATATAATTCGATTTTACGTATGGATTAAACATCTTTTTTGTTCCAAAAAGGTTTAAAAAAAGCAGTGAACCGACTCGACTCGACCCGTCGAACTTACTCTCACTCGGTCCTCGGCAGGTTGGGACTTAGAACAATTTGGGCCGAAAGGTTTTTTCGAGATAATTCTTTAAATAGCGTTATGAGGTATGAATATTTTCATACAAATCGCAATATAATTCAATTCTACGTCGGGGTTAAACGTTTTCTCCGTTCTAATCAATTTAAAAAAAAATAGCTGACGGAGACGACTCGACCCGTCGAACTTAATCTCGCTCGGTCCTCGGTACGTAGGGACTTCGAAAAACTTCGGCCGAAAGGTTTTTTCGAGATAATTCTTTAAATAGCGTTATGAGGTATGAATATTTTCTCACAAATCGCAATATAATTCAATTCTACGTCGGGATTAAACGTTTCTTTCGTTCTAATCAATTAAAAAAAAATAGTGGACGGAGACGACTCGACCCGTCGAACTTACCCTAGCTCGGTCCTCGGTACGTTGGGACTTGGAACAATTTCGGCCGAAAAGTTTTTTCGAGATATTTCGTTAAAGAGCGTTATGAGATATGACCATTTTCACATAAATCGCAACATAATTCGATTTTACGTATGGATTAAACATTTTTTTTGTTCCAAAAAGGTTTAAAAAAAGTAGTGAACCGACTCGACTCGACCCGTCGAACTTACTCTCGCTCGGTCCTCGGCAGGTTGGGACTTAGACCAATTTGGGCCGAAAGGATTTTTCGAGATAGTTCTTTGAATAGCGTTACGAGGTATGAATATTCTCACACAAATCGCAATATAATTCAATTCTACGTCGGGATTAAACGTTTTTTCCGTTCTAATCAATTTAAAAAAAAATAGTGGACGGAGACGACTCGACCCGTCGAACTTACTCTCGCTCGGTCCTCGGTACGTTGGGACTTGGAACAATTTCGGCCGAAATTTTTTTCGAGATATTTCGTTAAAGAGCGTTATGCGGTATGAATATTTTTACATAAATTGCAATATAATTCGATTTTACGTTTGGATTAAACATTTTTTTTGTTCCAAAAAGGTTTAAAAAAAGTAGTGAACCAACTCGACTCGACCCGTCGGACTTACCCTCGCTCTGTCCTCGGCAGGTTGGGACTACGAAAAACTTCGGCCGAAAGATTTTTTCGAGTTATTACGTTAAAGAGCGTTATGAGGTATGACCATTTTCACATAAATCGCAACATAATTCGATTTTACGTATGGATTAAACATTTTTTTTGTTCCAAAAGGGTTTAAAAAAAGTAGTGAACCGACTCGACTCGACCCGTCGAACTTACTCTCGCTCGGTCCTCGGCAGGTTGGGACTCAGTAGAATTTTTGACCGAAAAGTTTTTTCGAGTAATTTCGTTAAGGAGCGTTATGCGGTATGAATATTTTTACATAAATCGCAATATAATTCGATTTTACGTATGGATTAAACATTTTTTTCGTTCCAAAAAGGTTTAAAAAAAGTAGTGAACCGACTCGACTCGATCCGTCGAACTTATTCTCGCTCGGTCCTCGGTACGTTGGGACTTAGACCAATTTGGGCCGAAAGGTTTTTTCGAGATAGTTCTTTGAATAGCGTTACGAGGTATGAATATTCTCACACAAATCGCAATATAATTCAATTCTACGTCGGGATTAAACGTTTTTTCCGTTCTAATCAATTTAAAAAAAAATAGTGGACGGAGACGACTCGACCCGTCGAACTTACTCTCGCTCGGTCCTCGGTACGTTGGGACTTGGAACAATTTCGGCCGAAATTTTTTTCGAGATATTTCGTTAAAGAGCGTGATGCGGTATGAATATTTTTACATAAATTGCAATATAATTCGATTTTACGTTTGGATTAAACATTTTTTTTGCTCCAAAAAGGTTTAAAAAAAGTAGTGAACCAACTCGACGCGACCCGTCGGACTTACCCTCGCTCGGTCCTCGGCAGGTTGGGACTTAGAACAATTTGGGCCGAAAGGTTTTTTCGAGATAGTTCTTTGAATAGCGTTATGAGGAATGAATATTTTCACACAAATCGCAATATAATTCAATTCTACGTCGGGATTAAACGTTTTTTCCGTTCTAATCAATTTAAAAAAAAATAGTGGACGGAGACGACTCGACCCGTCGAACTTACCCTAGCTGGGTCCTCGGTACGTTGGGACTTGGAACAATTTCGGCCGAAAGGTTTTTTCGAGTTATTTCGTTAAAAAGCGTTATGAGGTATGAATATTTTTACATAAATCGCAATATAATTCGATTTTACGTATGGATTAAACATTTTTTTCGTTCCAAAAAGGTTTAAAAAAAGTAGTGAACCGACTCGACTCGACCCGTCGTACTTACCCTCGCTCGGTCCTCGGCAGGTTGGGACTTCGAAAAACTTTGGCCGAAAGGTTTTTTCGAGTTATTACGTTAAAGAGCGTTATGAGGTATGAATATTTTCACACAAATCGCAATATAATTCAATTCTACGTCGGGATTAAACGTTTTCTCCGTTCTAATCAATTTAAAAAAAAATAGCTGACGGAGACGACTCGACCCGTCGAACTTACTCTCGCTCGGTCCTCGGTACGTTGGGACTTGGAAGAATTTTTGACAGAACAGTTTTTTCGAGTTATTTCGTTAAAAAGCGTTATGAGGTATGAATATTTTTACATAAATCGCAATATAATTCGATTTTACGTTTGGATTAAACATTTCTTTTGCTCCAAAAAGGTTTAAAAAAAGTAGTGAACCGACTCGACTCGTCCCGTCGAACTTACTCTCTCGCGATCCTCGGTACGTTGGGACTTAATAGAATTTTTGACCGAAAAGTTTTTTCGAGTTATTTCGTTAAATAACGTTATGCGGTATGAATATTTTTACACAAATCGCAATATAATTCAATTCTACGTCGGGATTAAACGTTTTTTCCGTTCTAATCAATTTAAAAAAAAATAGTGGACGGAGATGACTCGACCCGTCGAACTTACCCTAGCTCGGTCCTCGGTGCGTTGGGACGTGGAACAATTTCGGCCGAAAGGTTTTTTCGAGTTATTTCGTTAAAAAGCGTTATGAGGTATGAATATTATTACATAAATCGCAATATAATTCGATTTTACGTATGGATTAAACATTTTTTTTGTTCCAAAAAGGTTTAAAAAAAGTAGTGAACCGACTCGACTCGACACGTCGAACTTACTCTCGCTCGATCCTCGGTACGTTGGGACTTAGTAGAATTTTTGACCGAAAAGTTTTTTCGAGTAATTTCGTTAAATAGCGTTATGAGATATGACCATTTTCACATAAATCGCAACATAATTCGATTTTACGTATGGATTAAACATTTTTTTTGTTCCAAAAAGGTTTAAAAAAAGTAGTGAACCGACTCGACTCGACCCGTCGAACTTAATCTCGCTCGGTCCTCGGTACGTAGGGACTACGAAAAACTTCGGCCGAAAGGTTTTTTCGAGTTATTACGTTAAAGAGCGTTATGAGGTATGAATATTTTAACATAAATCGCAATATAATTCGATTTTACGTTTGGATTAAACATTTCTTTTGCTCCAAAAAGGTTTAAAAAAAGTAGTGAACCGACTCGACTCGTCCCGTCGAACTTACTCTCTCGCGATCCTCGGTACGTTGGGACTTAATAGAATTTTTGACCGAAAAGTTTTTTCGAGTTATTTCGTTAAATAACGTTATGCGGTATGAATATTTTTACACAAATCGCAATATAATTCAATTCTACGTCGGGATTAAACGTTTTTTCCGTTCTAATCAATTTAAAAAAAAATAGTGGACGGAGATGACTCGACCCGTCGAACTTACCCTAGCTCGGTCCTCGGTGCGTTGGGACGTGGAACAATTTCGGCCGAAAGGTTTTTTCGAGTTATTTCGTTAAAAAGCGTTATGAGGTATGAATATTATTACATAAATCGCAATATAATTCGATTTTACGTATGGATTAAACATTTTTTTTGTTCCAAAAAGGTTTAAAAAAAGTAGTGAACCGACTCGACTCGACACGTCGAACTTACTCTCGCTCGATCCTCGGTACGTTGGGACTTAGTAGAATTTTTGACCGAAAAGTTTTTTCGAGTAATTTCGTTAAATAGCGTTATGAGATATGACCATTTTCACATAAATCGCAACATAATTCGATTTTACGTATGGATTAAACATTTTTTTTGTTCCAAAAAGGTTTAAAAAAAGTAGTGAACCGACTCGACTCGACCCGTCGAACTTAATCTCGCTCGGTCCTCGGTACGTAGGGACTACGAAAAACTTCGGCCGAAAGGTTTTTTCGAGTTATTACGTTAAAGAGCGTTATGAGGTATGAATATTTTAACATAAATCGCAATATAATTCGATTTTACGTTTGGATTAAATATTTTTTTCGTTCCAAAAAGGTTTAAAAAAAGTAGTGAACCGACTCGACTCGATCCGTCGAACTTACTCTCGCTCGGTCCTCGGTACGTTGGGACTTAGACCAATTTGGGCCGAAAGGTTTTTTCGAGATAGTTCTTTGAATAGCGTTACGAGGTATGAATATTCTCACACAAATCGCAATATAATTCAATTCTACGTCGGGATTAAACGTTTTATCCGTTCTAATCAATTTAAAAAAAAATAGTGGACGGAGACGACTCGACCCGTCGAACTTACCCTAGCTCGGTCCTCGGTGCGTTGGGACTTGGAACAATTCCGGCCGAAAGGTTTTTTCGAGTTATTTCGTTAAAAAGCGTTATGAGGTATGAATATTATTACATAAATCGCAATATAATTCGATTTTACCTATGGATTAAACATTTTTTTCGTTCCCAAAAGGTTTAAAAAAAGTAGTGAACCGACTCGACTCGACCCGTCGAACTTACTCTCGCTCGGTCCTCGGCAGGTTGGGACTTAGTAGAATTTTTGACCGAAAAGTTTTTTCGAGTTATTACGTTAAAGAGCGTTATGAGGTATGACCATTTTCACATAAATCGCAATATAATTCGATTTTACGTATGGATTAAACTTTTTTTTTGTTCCAAAATGTTTAAAAAAAGTAGTGAACCGACTCGACTCGACCCGTCGAACTTACTCTCGCTCGATCCTCGGTACGTTGGGACTTAGTAGAATTTTTGACCGAAAAGTTTTTTCGAGTAATTTCGTTAAATAGCGTTATGCGGTATGAATATTTTTACATAAATCGCAATATAATTCGATTTTACGTATGGATTAAACATTTTTTTTGTTCTAATCAATTAAAAAAAAATAGTGGACGGAGACGACTCGACCCGTCGAACTTACTCTCGCTCGGTCCTCAGCAGGTTCGGACTTAGAACAATTTGGGCCGAAAGGTTTTTTCGAGATAATTCTTTAAATAGCGTTATGAGGTATGAATATTTTCATACAAATCGCAATAAAATTCAATTCTACGTCGGGATTAAACGTTTTTTCCGTTCTAATCAATTTAAAAAAAAATAGTGGACGAAGACGACTCGATCCGTCGAACTTCCTCTCGCTGGGTCCTCGGTACGTTGGGGTTTGGAACAATTTCGGCCGAAATTTTTTTCGAGTTATTACGTTAAAAAGCGTTATGAGGTATGAATATTTTCACACACATCGCAATATAATTCGATTTTACGTATGGATTAAACATTTTTTTCGTTCCAAAAAGGTTTAAAAAAAGTAGTGAACCGACTCGACTCGACCCGTCGAACTTACTCTCGCTCGATCCTCGGTACGTTGGAACTTAGTAGAATTTTTGACCGAAAAGTTTTTTCGAGTTATTTCGTTAAATAGCGTTATGCCGTATGAATATTTTTAGATAAATCGCAATATAATTCGATTTTACGTATGGATTAATCATTTTTTTTGTTCCAAAAAGGTTTAAAAAAAGTAGTGAACCGACTCTACTCGACCCGTCGAACTTACTCTCGCTCAGTCCTCGGCAGGTTGGGACTTAGAACAATTTGGGCCGAAAGGTGTTTTCGAGATAATTCTTTCAATAACGTTATGAGGTATGAATAATTTCACACAAATCGCAATATAATTCAATTCTACGTCGGGATTAATCGTCTCTTCCGTTCTAATCAATTAAAAAAAATTAAGGAGACGACTCGACCCGTCGAACTTACTCTCGCTCGGTCCTCAGCAGGTTGGGACTTAGAACAATTTGGGCCGAAAGGTTTTTTCGAGATAATTCTTTAAATAGCGTTATGAGGTATGAATATTTTCACACAAATCGCAATATAATTCAATTCTACGTCGGGATTAAACGTTTTTTCCGTTCTAATCAATTTAAAAAGAAATAGTGGACGGAGATGACTCGACCCGTCGAACTTACTCTCGCTCGGTCCTCGGCAGGTTCGGACTTAGAACAATTTGGGCCGAAAGGTGTTTTCGAGATAATTCTTTCAATAACGTTATGTGGTATGAATAATTTCACACAAATCGCAATATAATTCAATTCTACGTCGGGATTAATCGTCTCTTCCGTTCTAATCAATTAAAAAAAAATAGTGGACGGAGACGACTCGACCCGTCGAACTTACTCTCGCTCGGTCCTCGGTACGTTGGGACTTAGACCAATTTGGGCCGAAAGGTTTTTTCGAGATAGTTCTTTGAATAGCGTTACGAGGTATGAATATTCTCACACAAATCGCAATATAATTCAATTCTACGTCGGGATTAAACGTTTTATCCGTTCTAATCAATTTAAAAAAAAATAGTGGACGGAGACGACTCGACCCGTCGAACTTACCCTAGCTCGGTCCTCGGTGCGTTGGGACTTGGAACAATTTCGGCCGAAAGGTTTTTTCGAGTTATTTCGTTAAAAAGCGTTATGAGGTATGAATATTATTACATAAATCGCAATATAATTCGATTTTACCTACGGATTAAACATTTTTTTCGTTCCCAAAAGGTTTAAAAAAAGTAGTGAACCGACTCGACTCGACCCGTCGAACTTACTCTCGCTCGGTCCTCGGCAGGTTGGGACTTAGTAGAATTTTTGACCGAAATGTTTTTTCGAGTTATTACGTTAAAGAGCGTTATGAGGTATGACCATTTTCACATAAATCGCAATATAATTCGATTTTACGTATGGATTAAACTTTTTTTTTGTTCCAAAATGTTTAAAAAAAGTAGTGAACCGACTCGACTCGACCCGTCGAACTTACTCTCGCTCGATCCTCGGTACGTTGGGACTTAGTAGAATTTTTGACCGAAAAGTTTTTTCGAGTAATTTCGTTAAATAGCGTTATGCGGTATGAATATTTTTACATAAATCGCAATATAATTCGATTTTACGTATGGATTAAACATTTTTTTTGTTCTAATCAATTAAAAAAAAATAGTGGACGGAGACGACTCGACCCGTCGAACTTAATCTCGCTCGGTCCTCGGTACGTTGGGACTTAGACCAATTTGGGCCGAAAGGTTTTTTCGAGATAGTTCTTTGAATAGCGTTACGAGGTATGAATATTCTCACACAAACCGCAATATAATTCAATTCTACGTCGGGATTAAACGTTTTTTCCGTTCTAATCAATTTAAAAAAAAATAGTGGACGGAGACGACTTGACCCGTCGAACTTACTCTCGCTCGGTCCTCGGTACGTTGGGACTTGGAACAATTTCGGCCGAAATTTTTTTCGAGATATTTCGTTAAAGAGCGTTATGAGGTATGACCATTTTCACATAAATCGCAATATAATTCGATTTTACGTATGGATTAAACATTTTTTTCGTTCCAAAAAGGTTTAAAAAAAGTAGTGAACCGACTCGACTCGACACGTCGAACTTACTCTCGCTCGATCCTCGGTACGTTGGGACTTAGTAGAATTTTTGACCGAAAAGTTTTTTCGAGTAATTTCGTTAAATAGCGTTATGCGGTATGAATATTTTTACATAAATCGCAATATAAATCGATTTTACGTATGGATTAAACATTTTTTTTGTTCTAATCAATTAAAAAAAAATAGTGGACGAAGACGACTCGATCCGTCGAACTTACTCTCGCTCGGTCCTCGGTACGTTGGGACTTCGAAGAATTTTTGACAGAAAAGCTTTTTCGAGTTATTTCGTTAAAAAGCGTTATGAGGAATGAATATTTTTACATAAGTCGCAATATAATTCAATTCTACGTAGGGATTAAACATTTTTTTTGTTCTAATCAATTAAAAAAAAAATAGTGGACGGAGACGACTCGACCCGTCGAACTTACTCTCGCTCGGTCCTCAGCAGGTTCGGACTTAGAACAATTTGGGCCGAAAGGTTTTTTCGAGATAATTCTTTAAATAGCGTTATGAGGTATGAATATTTTCATACAAATCGCAATAAAATTCAATTCTACGTCGGGATTAAACGTTTTTTCCGTTCTAATCAATTTAAAAAAAAATAGTGGACGAAGACGACTCGATCCGTCGAACTTCCTCTCGCTGGGTCCTCGGTACGTTGGGGCTTGGAACAATTTCGGCCGAAATTTTTTTCGAGTTATTACGTTAAAAAGCGTTATGAGGTATGAATATTTTCACACACATCGCAATATAATTCAATTCTACGTCGGGATTAAACGTTTTTTCCGTTCTAATCAATTTAAAAAAAAATAGCTGACGGAGACGACTCGACCCGTCGAACTTACTCTCGCTCGGTCCTCGGCAGGTTGGGACTTAGAACAATTTGGGCCGAAAGATTTTTTCGAGATAATTCTTTAAATAGCGTTATGAGGTATGAATATTTTCACACAAATCGCAATATAATTCAATTCTACGTCGGGATTAAACGTTTTTTCCGTTCTAATCAATTTAAAAAAAAATAGTGGACGGAGACGACTCGACCCGTCGAACTTACCCTAGCTCGGTCCTCGGTGCGTTGGGACTTGGAACAATTTCGGCCGAAAGGTTTTTTCGAGTTATTTCGTTAAAAAGCGTTATGAGGTATGAATATTATTACATAAATCGCAATATAATTCGATTTTACCTATGGATTAAACATTTTTTTCGTTCCCAAAGGGTTTAAAAAAAGTAGTGAACCGACTCGACTCGACCCGTCGAACTTACTCTCGCTCAATCGTCGGTACGTTGGGACATAGTAGAATTTTTGACCGAAAAGTTTTTTCGAGTAATTTCGTTAAATAGCGTTATGCGGTATGAATATTTTTACATAAATCGCAATATAATTCGATTTTACGTATGGATTAAACATTTTTTTTGTTCCAAAAAGGTTTAAAAAAAGTAATGAAACGACTCGACTCGACCCGTCGAACTTAATCTCGCTCGGTCCTCGGTACGTTGGGACTTAGACCAATTTGGGCCGAAAGGTTTTTTCGAGATAGTTCTTTGAATAGCGTTACGAGGTATGAATATTCTCACACAAATCGCAATATAATTCAATTCTACGTCGGGATTAAACGTTTTTTCCGTTCTAATCAATTTAAAAAAAAATAGTGGACGGAGACGACTCGACCCGTCGAACTTACTCTCGCTCGGTCCTCAGCAGGTTGGGACTTAGTAGAATTTTTGACCGAAAAGTTTTTTCGAGTAATTTCGTTAAATAGCGTTATGCGGTATGAATATTTTTACATAAATCGCAATATAATTCGATTTTACGTATGGATTAAACATTTTTTTCGTTCCAAAAAGGTTTAAAAAAAGTAGTGAACCGACTCGACTCGACCCGTCGAACTTACTCGCGCTCGATCCTCGGTACGTTGGAACTTAGTAGAATTTTTGACCGAAAAGTTTTTTCGAGTTATTTCGTTAAATAGCGTTATGCCGTATGAATATTTTTAGATAAATCGCAATATAATTCGATTTTACGTATGGATTAATCATTTTTTTTGTTCCAAAAAGGTTTAAAAAAAGTAGTGAACCGACTCTACTCGACCCGTCGAACTTACTCTCGCTCAGTCCTCGGCAGGTTGGGACTTAGAACAATTTGGGCCGAAAGGTGTTTTCGAGATAATTCTTTCAATAACGTTATGAGGTATGAATAATTTCACACAAATCGCAATATAATTCATTTCTACGTCGGGATTAATCGTCTCTTCCGTTCTAATCAATTAAAAAAAATTAAGGAGACGACTCGACCCGTCGAACTTACTCTCGCTCAGTCCTCGGCAGGTTGGGACTTAGAACAATTTGGGCCGAAAGGTTTTTTCGAGATAATTCTTTAAATAGCGTTATGTGGTATGAATAATTTCACACAAATCGCAATATAATTCAATTCTACGTCGGGATTAATCGTCTCTTCCGTTCTAATCAATTAAAAAAAAATAGTGGACGGAGACGACTCGACCCGTCGAACTTAATCTCGCTCGGTCCTCGGTACGTTGGGACTTAGACCAATTTGGGCCGAAAGGTTTTTTCGAGATAGTTCTTTGAATAGCGTTACGAGGTATGAATATTCTCACACAAACCGCAATATAATTCAATTCTACGTCGGGATTAAACGTTTTTTCCGTTCTAATCAATTTAAAAAAAAATAGTGGACGGAGACGACTTGACCCGTCGAACTTACTCTCGCTCGGTCCTCGGTACGTTGGGACTTGGAACAATTTCGGCCGAAATTTTTTTCGAGATATTTCGTTAAAGAGCGTTATGAGGTATGACCATTTTCACATAAATCGCAATATAATTCGATTTTACGTATGGATTAAACATTTTTTCGTTCCAAAAAGGTTTAAAAAAAGTAGTGAACCGACTCGACTCGACACGTCGAACTTACTCTCGCTCGATCCTCGGTACGTTGGGACTTAGTAGAATTTTTGACCGAAAAGTTTTTTCGAGTAATTTCGTTAAATAGCGTTATGCGGTATGAATATTTTTACATAAATCGCAATATAAATCGATTTTACGTATGGATTAAACATTTTTTTTGTTCTAATCAATTAAAAAAAAATAGTGGACGAAGACGACTCGATCCGTCGAACTTACTCTCGCTCGGTCCTCGGTACGTTGGGACTTCGAAGAATTTTTGACAGAAAAGCTTTTTCGAGTTATTTCGTTAAAAAGCGTTATGAGGAATGAATATTTTTACATAAGTCGCAATATAATTCAATTCTACGTAGGGATTAAACATTTTTTTTGTTCTAATCAATTAAAAAAAAAATAGTGGACGGAGACGACTCGACCCGTCGAACTTACTCTCGCTCGGTCCTCAGCAGGTTCGGACTTAGAACAATTTGGGCCGAAAGGTTTTTTCGAGATAATTCTTTAAATAGCGTTATGAGGTATGAATATTTTCATACAAATCGCAATAAAATTCAATTCTACGTCGGGATTAAACGTTTTTTCCGTTCTAATCAATTTAAAAAAAAATAGTGGACGAAGACGACTCGATCCGTCGAACTTCCTCTCGCTGGGTCCTCGGTACGTTGGGGCTTGGAACAATTTCGGCCGAAATTTTTTTCGAGTTATTACGTTAAAAAGCGTTATGAGGTATGAATATTTTCACACACATCGCAATATAATTCAATTCTACGTCGGGATTAAACGTTTTTTCCGTTCTAATCAATTTAAAAAAAAATAGCTGACGGAGACGACTCGACCCGTCGAACTTACTCTCGCTCGGTCCTCGGCAGGTTGGGACTTAGAACAATTTGGGCCGAAAGATTTTTTCGAGATAATTCTTTAAATAGCGTTATGAGGTATGAATATTTTCACACAAATCGCAATATAATTCAATTCTACGTCGGGATTAAACGTTTTTTCCGTTCTAATCAATTTAAAAAAAAATAGTGGACGGAGACGACTCGACCCGTCGAACTTACCCTAGCTCGGTCCTCGGTACCTTGGGGCTTGGAACAATTTAGGCCGAAAGGTTTTTTCGAGATAATTCTTTAAATAGCGTTATGGGGTATGAATATTTTCACACAAATCGCAATATAATTCGATTTTACGTATGGATTAAACATTTTTTTCGTTCCAAAAAGGTTTAAAAAAAGTAGTGAACCGACTCGACTCGACCCGTCGAACTTACTCTCGCTCAATCGTCGGTACGTTGGGACATAGTAGAATTTTTGACCGAAAAGTTTTTTCGAGTAATTTCGTTAAATAGCGTTATGCGGTATGAATATTTTTACATAAATCGCAATATAATTCGATTTTACGTATGGATTAAACATTTTTTTTGTTCCAAAAAGGTTTAAAAAAAGTAATGAAACGACTCGACTCGACCCGTCGAACTTTATCTCGCTCGGTCCTCGGTACGTTGGGACTTAGACCAATTTGGGCCGAAAGGTTTTTTCGAGATAGTTCTTTGAATAGCGTTACGAGGTATGAATATTCTCACACAAATCGCAATATAATTCAATTCTACGTCGGGATTAAACGTTTTTCCCGTTCTAATCAATTTGAAAAAAAATAGTGGACGGAGACGACTCGACCCGTCGAACTTACTCTCGCTCGGTCCTCAGCAGGTTGGGACTTAGTAGAATTTTTGACCGAAAAGTTTTTTCGAGTAATTTCGTTAAATAGCGTTATGCGGTATGAATATTTTTACATAAATCGCAATATAATTCGATTTTACGTATGGATTAAACATTTTTTTCGTTCCAAAAAGGTTTAAAAAAAGTAGTGAACCGACTCGACTCGACCCGTCGAACTTACTCGCGCTCGATCCTCGGTACGTTGAGACTTAGTAGAATTTTTGACCGAAAAGTTTTTTCGAGTTATTTCGTTAAATAGCGTTATGCCGTATGAATATTTTTAGATAAATCGCAATATAATTCGATTTTACGTATGGATTAATCATTTTTTTTGTTCCAAAAAGGTTTAAAAAAAGTAGTGAACCGACTCGACTCGACACGTCGAACTTACCCTAGCTCGGTCCTCGGTGCGTTGGGACTTGGAACAATTTCGGCCGAAAGTTTTTTTCGAGTTATTTCGTTAAAAAGCGTTATGAGGTATGAATATTATTACATAAATCGCAATATAATTCGATTTTACCTATGGATTAAACATTTTTTTCGTTCCCAAAAGGTTTAAAAAAAGTAGTGAACCGACTCGACTCGACCCGTCGAACTTACTCTCGCTCGGTCCTCAGCAGGTTCGGACTTAGAACAATTTGGGCCGAAAGGTGTTTTCGAGATAATTCTTTCAATAACGTTATGAGGTATGAATAATTTCACACAAATCGCAATATAATTCAATTCTACGTCGGGATTAATCGTCTCTTCCGTTCTAATCAATTAAAAAAAATTAAGGAGACGACTCGACCCGTCGAACTTACTCTCGCTCGGTCCTCAGCAGGTTGGGACTTAGAACAATTTGGGCCGAAAGGTTCTTTCGAGATAATTCTTTAAATAGCGTTATGAGGTATGAATATTTTCACACAAATCGCAATATAATTCAATTCTACGTCGGGATTAAACGTTTTTTCCGTTCTAATCAATTTAAAAAGAAATAGTGGACGGAGATGTCTCGACCCGTCGAACTTACTCTCGCTCGGTCCTCGGCAGGTTCGGACTTAGAACAATTTGGGCCGAAAGGTGTTTTCGAGATAATTCTTTCAATAACGTTATGTGGTATGAATAATTTCACACAAATCGCAATATAATTCAATTCTACGTCGGGATTAATCGTCTCTTCCGTTCTAATCAATTAAAAAAAAATAGTGGACGGAGACGACTCGACCCGTCGAACTTAATCTCGCTCGGTCCTCGGTACGTTGGGACTTAGACCAATTTGGGCCGAAAGGTTTTTTCGAGATAGTTCTTTGAATAGCGTTACGAGGTATGAATATTCTCACACAAATCGCAATATAATTCAATTCTACGTCGGGATTAAACGTTTTTTCCGTTCTAATCAATTTAAAAAAAAATAGTGGACGGAGACGACTCGACCCGTCGAACTTACTCTCGCTCGGTCCTCGGTACGTTGGGACTTGGAACAATTTCGGCCGAAATTTTTTTCGAGATATTTCGTTAAAGAGCATTATGAGGTATGACCATTTTCACATAAATCGCAATATAATTCGATTTTACGTATGGATTAAACATTTTTTTCGTTCCAAAAAGGTTTAAAAAAAGTAGTGAACCGACTCGACTCGACACGTCGAACTTACGCTCGCTCAGTCCTCGGCAGGTTGGGACTTCGAAAAACTTCGGCCGAAAGGTTGTTTCGAGTTATTTCGTTATGAGGTATGAATATTTTCACGCAAATCGCAATATAATTCAATTCTACGTCGGGATTAAACGTTTTTTTTCGTTCTAATCAATTAAAAAAAAATAGAGGACGGAGACGGCTCTATCAGTCGAACTTACTCTCGCTCGGTCCTCGGTATGTTGGGACTTGGAACAATTTCGGCCGAAAGGTTTTTTCGAGTTATTTCGTTAAAAAGCGTTATGCCGTATGAATATTTTTAGATAAATCGCAATATAATTCAATTCTACGTCGGGATTAAACGTTTTTTCCGTTCTAATTAATTTAAAAAAAAAAAATAGTGGACGAAGACGACTCGATCCGTCGAACTTACTCTCGCTCGGTCCTCGGCAGGTTGGGACTTAGAACAATTTGGGCCGAAAGGTTTTATCGAGATAATACTTTAAATAGCGTTATGAGGTATGAATATTTTCACACAAATCGCAATATAATACAAATTTACGTCGGGATTAAACGTTTCTTCCGTTCTAATCAATTTAAAAAAAAATGGTGGACGAAGACGACTCGATCCGTCGAACTTACTCTCGCTCGGCCCTCGGCAGGTTGGGACTTGGAACAATTTGGGCCGAAAGGTTTTTTCGAGATAATACTTTAAATAGCGTTATGAGGTATGAATATTTTCACACAAATCGCAATATAATTCAAATTTACGTCGGGATTAAACGTTTTTTCCGTTCTAATCAATTTAAAAACAAATGGTGGACGAAGACGACTCGATCCGTCGAACTTACTCTCGCTCGGTCCTCGGCAGGTTGGGACTTGGAACAATTTCGGCCGAAAGGTTTTTTCGAGTTATTTCGTTAAAAAACGTTATGCCGTATGAATATTTTTAGATAAATCGCAATATAATTCGATTTTACGTATGGATTAAACATTTTTTTTGTCCCAAAAAGGTTTAAAAAAAGTAGTGAACCGACTCGACTCGACCCGTCGAACTTACTCTCGCTCGGTCCTCGGCAGGTTGGGACTTCGAAAAACTTCGGCCGAAAGGTTTTTTCGAGTTATTTCGTTAAAAAGCGTTATGAGGTATGAATATTTTCACACAAATCGCAATATAATTCAATTCTACGTCGGGATTAAACGTTTTTTCCGTTCTAATCAATTTAAAAAAAAATAGAGGACGGAGACGGCTCTATCAGTCTAACTTACTCTCGCTCGGTCCTCGGCAGGTTCGGACTTCGAAAAACTTCGGCCGAAAGGTTTTTTCGAGTAATTTCGTTAAATAGCGTTATGCGGTATGAATATTTTTACATAAATCGCAATATAATTCGATTTTACGTATGGATTAAACATTTTTTTCGTTCCAAAAAGGTTTAAAAAAAGTAGTGAACCGACTCGACTCGACCCGTCGAACTTACTCTCGCTAGGTCCTCGGCAGGTTGGGACTTCGAAAAACTTCGGCCGAAAGGTTTTTTCGAGTTATTTCGTTAAAAAGCGTTATGAGGGATGAATATTTTCACACAAATCGCAATATAATTCAATTCTACGTCGGGATTAAACGTTTTTTTCCGTTCTAATCAATTTAAAAAAAAATAGAGGACGGAGACGGCTCTATCAGTCGAACTTACTCTCGCTCGGTCCTCGGTATGTTGGGACTTGGAACAATTTCGGCCGAAAGGTTTTTTCGAGTTATTTCGTTAAAAAGCGTTATGCCGTATGAATATTATTAGATAAATCGCAATATAATTCAATTCTACGTCGGGATTAAACGTTTTTTCCGTTCTAATTAATTTAAAAAAAAAATAGTGGACGAAGACGACTCGATCCGTCGAACTTACTCTCGCTCGGTCCTCGGTACGTTGGGACTTCGTAGAATTTTTGACCGAAAAGTTTTTTCGAGTTATTTCGTTAAATAGCGTTATGCCGTATGAATATTTTTAGATAAATCGCAATATAATTCTATTTTACGTATGGATTAAACATTTTTTTTGTTCCAAAAAGGTTTAAAAAATGTAGTGAACCGACTCGACTCGACCCGTCGAACTTACCCTCGCGCGATCCTCGGTACGTTGGGACTTAGTAGAATTTTTGACCGAAAATTTTTTTCGAGTTATTTCGTTAAATAGCGTTATGCGGTATGAATATTTTTACATAAATCGCAATATAATTCAATTCTACGTCGGGATTAATCGTTTTTTCCGTTCTAATCAATTTAAAAAAAAATAGTGAACCGACTCGACTCGACCCGTCGAACTTACTCTCGCGCGATCCTCGGTACGTTGAGGCTTAGAACAATTTCGGTCGAAGGTTTTTTTCGAGATATTTCGTTAAAGAGCGTTATGCGGTATGAATATTTTTACATAAATCGCAATATAATTCGATTTTACGTTTGGATTAAACATTTTTTTTGTTCCAAAAAGGTTTAAAAAAAGTAGTGAACCGACTCGACTCGTCCCGTCGAACTTACTCTCGCTCGGCCCTCGGTACGTAGGGATTTAGTAGAATTTTTGACCGAAAAGTTTTTTCGAGTTATTTCGTCAAATAGCGTTATGAGGTATGAATATTTTTACATAAATCGCAATATAATTCAATTCTACGTCGGGATTAAACCTTTTTTCCGTTCTAATCAATTCAAAAAAAAATAGTGAACCGACTCGACTCGACCCGTCGAACTTACTCTCGCGCGATCCTCGGTACGTTGGGATTTAGTAGAATTTTTGACCGAAAAGTTTTTTCGAGTTATTTCGTTAAATAGCGTTATGCGGTATGAATATTTTTACATAAATCGCAATATAATTCAATTCTACGTCGGGATTAAACCTTTTTTCCGTTCTAATCAATTCAAAAAAAAATAGTGAACCGACTCGACTCGACCCGTCGAACTTACTCTCGCGCGATCCTCGGTACGTTGGGATTTAGTAGAATTTTTGACCGAAAAGTTTTTTCGAGTTATTTCGTCAAATAGCGTTATGAGGTATGACCATTTTCACATAAATCGCAATATAATTCGATTTTACGTATGGATAAAACATTTTTTTTGTTGCAAAAACGTTTAAAAAAAGTAGTGAACCGACTCGACTGGACCCGTCGAACTTACTCTCGCTCGGTCCTCGGCAGGTTGGGCTTAGATCAATGTGGGCCGAAAGGTTTTTTCGAGTTACTTCGTTAAAAAGCGTTATGCCGTATGAATATTTTTACATAAATCGCAATATAATTCAATTCTACGTCGGTAATAAACGTTTTTTCCGTTCTAATCAATTTAAAAAAAAATAGTGGACGGAGACGACGCGACCCGTCGAACTTACCCTAGCTCGGTCCTCGGTACGTTGGGACTTAGTAGAATTTTTGACCGAAAAGTTTTTTCGAGTAATTTCGTTAAATAGCGTTATGCGGTATGAATATTTTTACATAAATTGCAATATAATTCGATTTTACGTTTGGATTAAACATTTTTTTTGTTCCAAAAAGGTTTAAAAAAAGTAGTGAACCGACTCGACTCGTCCCGTCGATCTTACTCTCTCGCGATCCTCGGTACGTTGGGACCTAGTAGAATTTTTGACCGAAAAGTTTTTTCGAGTTATTTCGTTAAATAGCGTTATGCGGTATGAATATTTTTACATAAATCGCAATATAATTCAATTCTACGTCGGGATTAAACGCTTTTTCCGTTCTAATCAAATTAAAAGAAAATAGTGGACGAAGACGACTCGATCCGTCGAACTTACTCTCACTCGGTCCTCGGTACGTTGAGACTTAGAACAATTTCGGTCGAAAGGTTTTTTCGAGTTATTTCGTTAGAAAGCGTTATGAGGTATGAATATTTTTACATAAATCGCAATATAATTCGATTTTACGTATGGATTAAACATTTTTTTGTTCCAAAAAGGTTTAAAAAAAGTAGTGAACCGACTCGACTCGACCCGTCGAACTTACTCTCGCTCGGCCCTCGGTACGTAGGGACTTAGAACAATTTGGGCCGAAAGGTTTTTTCGAGTTACTTCGTTAAAAAGTGTTATGCCGTATGAATATTTTTACATAAATCACAATATAATTCTATTCCACGTCGGGATTAAACGTTTTTTCCGTTCTAATCAATTTAAAAAAAAATAGTGGACGAAGGCGACTCGATCCGTCGAACTTACTCTCGCTCGGTCCTCGGCAGGTTGGGACTTAGTAGAATTTTTGACCGAAAAGTTTTTTCGAGTTATTTCGTTAAATAGCGTTATGCGGTATGAATATTTTTACATAAATCGCAATATAATTCAATTCTACGTCGGGATTAAACCTTTTTTCCGTTCTAATCAATTCAAAAAAAAATAGTGAACCGACTCGACTCGACCCGTCGATCTTACTCTCGCGCGATCCTCGGTACGTTGGGATTTAGTAGAATTTTTGACCGAAAAGTTTTTTCGAGTTATTTCGTCAAATATCGTTATGAGGTATGACCATTTTCACATAAATCGCAATATAATTCGATTTTACGTATGGATAAAACATTTTTTTTGTTGCAAAAACGTTTAAAAAAAGTAGTGAACCGACTCGACTGGACCCGTCGAACTTACTCTCGCTCGGTCCTCGGCAGGTTGGGCTTAGATCAATGTGGGCCGAAAGGTTTTTTCGAGTTACTTCGTTAAAAAGCGTTATGCCGTATGAATATTTTTACATAAATCGCAATATAACTCAATTCTACGTCGGTAATAAACGTTTTTTCCGTTCTAATCAATTTAAAAAAAAATAGTGGACGGAGACGACGCGACCCGTCGAACTTACCCTATCTCGGTCCTCGGTACGTTGGCACTTGGAACAATTTCGGCCGAAAAGTTTTTTCGAGATATTTCGTTAAAGAGCGTTATGCGGTATGAATATTTTTACATAAATTGCAATATAATTCGATTTTACGTTTGGATTAAACATTTTTTTTCTTCCAAAAAGGTTTAAAAAAAGTAGTGAAGCGACTCGACTCGACCCGTCGAACTTACTCTCGCACGGCCCTCGGTACGTAGGGACTTAGGACAATTTGGGCCGAAAGGTTTTTTCGAGTTACTTCGTTAAAAAGCGTTATGCCTTATGAATATTTTTACATAAATCGCAATATAATTCTATTCCACGTCGGGATTAAACGTTTTTTCCGTTCTAATGAATTTAAAAAAAAATAGTGGACGAAGACGACTCGACCCGTCGAACTTACTCTCGCTCGATCCTCGGCACGTTGGGACTTAGTAGAATTTTTGACCGAAAAGTTTTTTCGAGTTATTTCGTTAAATAGCGTTATGCGGTATGAATATTTTTACATAAATCGCAATATAATTCGATTTTACGTCGGGATTAAACGTTTTTTCCGTTCTAATTAATTTAAAAAAAAAATAGTGGACGAAGACGACTCGATCCGTCGAACTTACTCTCGCTCGGTCCTCGGCAGGTTGGGACTTAGAACAATTTGGGCCGAAAGGTTTTATCGAGATAATACTTTAAATAGCGTTATGAGGTATGAATATTTTCACACAAATCGCAATATAATTCAAATTTACGTCGGGATTAAACGTTTTTTCCGTTCTAATCAATTTAAAAAAAAATGGTGGACGAAGACGACTCGATCCGTCGAACTTACTCTCGCTCGGTCCTCGGCAGGTTGGGACTTAGAGCAATTTGGGCCGAAAGGTTTTTTCGAGATAATTCTTTAAATAGCGTTATGAGGTATGAATATTTTCCCACAAATCGCAATATAACTCAATTATACGTGGGGATTAAACGTTTTCTCCGTTCTAATCAATTTAAAAAAAAATAGTGGACGAAGACGACTCGATCCGTCGAACTTACTCTCGCTCGGTCCTCGGTACGTTGGGACTTCGTAGAATTTTTGACCGAAAAGTTTTTTCGAGTTATTTCGTTAAATAGCGTAATGCCGTATGAATATTTTTAGATAAATCGCAATATAATTCTATTTTACGTATGGATTAAACATTTTTTTTGTTCCAAAAAGGTTTAAAAAAAGTAGTGAACCGACTCGACTCGACCCGTCGAACTTACCCTCGCGCGATCCTCGGTACGTTGGGACTTAGTAGAATTTTTGACCGAAAAGTTTTTTCGAGTTATTTCGTTAAATAGCGTTATGCGGTGTGAATATTTTTACATAAATCGCAATATAATTCAATTCTACGTCGGGATTAATCGTTTTTTCCGTTCTAATCAATTTAAAAAAAAATAGTGAAACGACTCGACTCGACCCGTCGAACTTACTCTCGCGCGATCCTCGGTACGTTGAGGCTTAGAACAATTTCGGTCGAAGGTTTTTTTCGAGATATTTCGTTAAAGAGCGTTATGCGGTATGAATATTTTTACATAAATCGCAATATAATTCGATTTTACGTTTGGATTAAACATTTTTTTTGTTCCAAAAAGGTTTAAAAAAAGTAGTGAACCGACTCGACTTGTCCCGTCGAACTTACTCTCTCGCGATCCTCGGTACGTTGGGACTTAATAGTATTTTTGACCGAAAAGTTTTTTCGAGTTATTTCGTTAAATAGCGTTATGCGGTATGAATATTTTTACATAAATCGCAATATAATTCAATTCTACGTCGGGATTAAACCTTTTTTTCCGTTCTAATCAATTTAAAAAAAAATAGTGAACCGACTCGCCTCGACCCGTCGAACTTACTCTCGCGCGATCCTCGGTACGTTGGGACTTAGTAGAATTTTTGACCGAAAAGTTTTTTCGAGTTATTTCGTTAAATAGCGTTATGCGGTATGAATATTTTTACATAAATCGCAATATAATTCTATTCCACGTCGGGACTAAACGTTTTTTCCGTTCTAATCAATTTAAAAAAAAATAGTGGACGAAGGCGACTCGATCCGTCGAACTTACTCTCGCTCGGTCCTCGGCAGGTTGGGACTTAGTAGAATTTTTGACCGAAAAGTTTTTTCGAGTTATTTCGTTAAATAGCGTTATGCGGTATGAATATTTTTACATAAATCGCAATATAATTCAATTCTACGTCGGGATTAAACCTTTTTTCCGTTCTAATCAATTCAAAGAAAATAGTGAACCGACTCGACTCGACCCGTCGAACTTACTCTCGCGCGATCCTCGGTACGTTGGGATTTAGTAGTATGTTTGACCGAAAAGTTTTTTCGAGTTATTTCGTTAAATAGCGTTATGAGGTATGACCATTTTCACATAAATCGCAATATAATTCGATTTTACGTATGGATAAAACATTTTTTTTGTTGCAAAAAAGTTTAAAAAAAGTAGTGAACCGACTCGACTGGACCCGTCGAACTTACTCTCGCTCGGTCCTCGGCAGGTTGGGCTTAGATCAATGTGGGCCGAAAGGTTTTTTCGAGTTACTTCGTTAAAAAGCGTTATGCCGTATGAATATTTTTACATAAATCGCAATATAATTCAATTCTACGTCGGTAATAAACGTTTTTTCCGTTCTAATCAATTTAAAAAAAAATAGTGGACGGAGACGACGCGACCCGTCGAACTTACCCTAGCTCGGTCCTCGGTACGTTGGCACTTGGAACAATTTCGGCCGAAAAGTTTTTTCGAGATATTTCGTTAAAGAGCGTTATGCGGTATGAATATTTTTACATAAATTGCAATATAATTCGATTTTACGTTTGGATTAAACATTTTTTTTGTTCCAAAAAGGTTTAAAAAAAGTAGTGAACCGACTCGACTCGACCCGTCGAACTTACTCTCGCTCGGCCCTCGGTACGTAGGGACTTAGAACAATTTGGGCCGAAAGGTTTTTTCGAGTTACTTCGTTAAAAAGTGTTATGTCGTATGAATATTTTTACATAAATCACAATATAATTCTATTCCACGTCGGGATTAAACGTTTTTTCCGTTCTAATCAATTTAAAAAAAAATAGTGGACGAAGGCGACTCGATCCGTCGAACTTACTCTCGCTCGGTCCTCGGCAGGTTGGTCTTAGATCAATGTGGGCCGAAAGGTTTTTTCGAGTTACTTCGTTAAAAAGCGTTATGCCGTATGAATATTTTTACATAAATCGCAATATAATTCAATTCTACGTCGGTAATAAACGTTTTTTCCGTTCTAATCAATTTAAAAAAAAATAGTGGACGGAGACGACGCGACCCGTCGAACTTACCCTAGCTCGGTCCTCGGAACGTTGGCACTTGGAACAATTTCGGCCGGAAAGTTTTTTCGAGATATTTCGTTAAAGAGCGTTATGCGGTATGAATATTTTTACATAAATTGCAATATAATTCGATTTTACGTTTGCATTAAACATTTTTTTTGTTCCAAAAAGGTTTAAAAAAAGTAGTGAACCGACTCGACTCGACCCGTCGAACTTACTCTCGCTCGGCCCTCGGTACGTAGGGACTTAGAACAATTTGGGCCGAAAGGTTTTTTCGAGTTACTTCGTTAAAAAGCGTTATGCCTTATGAATATTTTTACATAAATCGCAATATAATTCTATTCCACGTCGGGATTAAACGTTTTTTCCGTTCTAATGAATTTAAAAAAAAATAGTGGACGAAGACGACTCGACCCGTCGAACTTACTCTCGCTCGATCCTCGGCACGTTGGGACTTAGTAGAATTTTTGACCGAAAAGTTTTTTCGAGTTATTTCGTAAAATAGCGTTATGCGGTATGAATATTTTTACATAAATCGCAATATAATTCGATTTTACGTATGGATTGAACATTTTTTTTGTCCCAAGAAGGTTTAAAAAAGTAGTGAACCGACTCGACTCGACCCGACGAACTTACTCTCGCTGGGTACTCGGTACGTAGGGACTTCAAAAACTTCGGCCGAAAGGTTTTTTCGAGTTATTTCGTTAGAAAGCGTTATGAGGTATGAATATTTTTACATAAATCGCAATATAATTCAATTCTACGTCGGGATTAAACGTTTTTTCCGTTCTAATCAATTTAAAAAAAAATAGAGGACGGAGACGGCTCTATCAGTCGAACTTACTCTCGCTCGGTCCTCGGTATGTTGGGACTTGGAACAATTTCGGCCGAAAGGTTTTTTCGAGTTATTTCGTTAAAAAGCGTTATGCCGTATGAATATTTTTAGATAAATCGCAATATAATTCAATTCGACGTCGGGATTAAACGTTTTTTCCGTTCTAATTAATTTAAAAAAAAAATAGTGGACGAAGACGACTCGATCCGTCGAACTTACTCTCGCTCGGTCCTCGGCAGGTTGGGACTTAGAACAATTTGGGCCGAAAGGTTTTATCGAGATAATACTTTAAATAGCGTTATGAGGTATGAATATTTTCACACAAATCGCAATATAATTCAAATTTACGTCGGGATTAAACGTTTCTTCCGTTCTAATCAATTTAAAAAAAAATGGTGGACGAAGACGACTCGATCCGTCGAACTTACTCTCGCTCGGCCCTCGGTACGTTGGGACTTCGAAAAACTTCGGCCGAAAGGTTGTTTCGAGTTATTTCGTTAGAAAGCGTTATGAGGTATGAATATTTTCACGCAAATCGCAATATAATTCAATTCTACGTCGGGATTAAACGTTTTTTTTCGTTCTGATCAATTAAAAAAAAATAGTGGACGGAGACGACTCGACCCGTCGAACTTACCCTCGCACGGTCCACGGTACGTTGGGACTTAGTAGAATTTTTGACCGAAAAGTTTTTTTCGAGTTATTTCGTTAAATAGCGTTGTGCCGTATGAATATTTTTAGATAAATCGCAATATAATTCAATTCTACGTCGGGATTAAACGTTTTTTTTCGTTCTAATCAATTAAAAAAAAATAGTGGACGGAGACGACTCGAACCGTCGAACTTACTCTCGCTCGGTCCTCGGCAGGTTCGGCTTAGAACAATTTGGGCCGAAAGGTTTTTTCCAGATAATTCTTATATAGCGTTAAGAGGTATGAATATTAATACATAAATCGCAATATAATTCGATTTTACGTATGGATTAAACATTTTTTTTGTTCCAAAAAGGTTTAAAAAGAGTAGTGAACCGACTCGACTCGACCCGTCGAACTTACGCTCGCTCGGTGCTCGGTACGTTGAGACTTAGAACAATTTCGGTCGAAAGATTTTTTCGAGATATTTCGTTAAAGAGCGTCATGCGGCATGAATATTTTTACATAAATTGCAATATAATTCGATTTTACGTTTGGATTAAACATTTTTTTTGTTCCAAAAAGGTTTAAAAAAAGTAGTGAACCGACTCGACTCGACCCGTCGAACTTACTCTCGCTCGGTCCTCGGCTGGTTGGTACTTCGAAAAACTTCGGCCGAAAGGTTTTTTCGAGTTATTTCGTTAGAAAGCGTTATGAGGTATGAATATTTTTACATAAATCGCAATATAATTCGATTTTACGTATGGATTAAACATTTTTTTTGTTCCAAAAAGGTTTAAAAAAAGTTGTGAACCGACTCGACTGGACCCGGCGAACTTACTCTCGCTCGGTCCTCGGCAGGTTGGGACTTAGAACAATTTGGGCCGAAAGGTTTTTTCGAGTTACTTCGTTAAAAAGCGTTATGCCGTATGAATATTTTTACAGAAATCGCAATATAATTCAATTCTACGTCGGTAATAAACGTTTTTTCCGTTCTAATCAGTTTGAAAAAAAATAGTGGACGGAGACGACGCGACCCGTCGAACTTACCCTAGCTCGGTCCTCGGTACGTTGAAACTTGGAACAATTTCGGCCGAAAAGTTTTTTCGAGATATTTCGTTAAAGAGCGTTATGCGGTATGAATATTTTTACATAAATTGCAATATAATTCGATTTTACGTTTGGATTAAACATTTTTTTTGTTCCAAAAAGGTTTAAAAAAAGTAGTGAACCGACTCGACTCGACCCGTCGAACTTACTCTCGCTCGATCCTCGGTACGTTGGGAATTAGTAGAATTTTTGACCGAAAAGTTTTTTCTAGTTATTTCGTTAAATAGCGTTATGCGGTATGAATATTTTTACATAAATCGCAATATAATTCAATTCTACGTCGGGATTAAACGTTTTTTCCGTTCTAATCAATTTAAAAAAAAATAGTGGACGAAGACGACTCGACCCGTCGAACTTACTCTCGCACGGTCCTCGGTACGTTGGGACTTAGTAGAATTTTTGACCGAAAAGTTTTTTCGAGTTATTTCGTTAAATAGCGTTATGAGGTATGACCATTTTTACATAAATCGCAATATAATTCGATTTTACGTATGGATTAAACATTTTTTTTGTTCCAAAAAGATTTAAAAAAAGTAGTGAACCGACTCGACTCGAACCGTCGAACTTACTCTCGCTCGGTCCTCGGCAGGTTCGGCTTAGAACAATTTGGGCCGAAAGGTTTTTTCGAGATAATTCTTATATAGCGTTAAGAGGTATGAATATTAATACATAAATCGCAATATAATTCGATTTTACGTATGGATTAAACATTTTTTTTGTTCCAAAAAGGTTTAAAAAGAGTAGTGAACCGACTCGACTCGACCCGTCGAACTTACTCTCGCTCGGCCCTCGGTACGTTGAGACTTAGAACAATTTCGGTCGAAAGGTTTTTTCGAGATATTTCGTTAAAGAGCGTCATGCGGCATGCATATTTTTACATAAATTGCAATATAATTCGATTTTACGTTTGGATTAAACATTTTTTTTGTTCCAAAAAGGTTTAAAAAAAGTAGTGAACCGACTCGACTCGACCCGTCGAACTTACTCTCGCTCGGTCCTCGGCTGGTTGGTACTTCGAAAAACTTCGGCCGAAAGGTTTTTTCGAGTAATTTCGTTAAATAGCGTTATGCGGTATGAATATTTTTACATAAATCGCAATATAATTCGATTTTACGTATGGATTAAACATTTTTTTCGTTCCAAAAAGATTTAAAAAAAGTAGTGAACCGACTCGACTCGACCCGTCGAACTTACTCTCGCTCGGTCCTCGGCAGGTTGGGACTTCGAAAAACTTCGGCCGAAAGGTTTTTTCGAGTTATTTCGTTAAAAAGCGTTATGAGGTATGAATATTTTCACACAAATCGCAATACAATTCAATTCTACGTCGGGATTAAACGTTTTTTCCGTTCTAATCAATTTAAAAAAAAATAGAGGACGGAGACGGCTCTATCAGTCGAACTTACTCTCGCTCGGTCCTCGGTATGTTGGGACTTGGAACAATTTCGGCCGAAAGGTTTTTTCGAGTTACTTCGTTAAAAAGCGTTATGCCGTATGAATATTTTTACATAAATCGCAATATAATTCAATTCTACGTCGGTAATAAACGTTTTTTCCGTTCTAATCAATTTAAAAAAAAATAGTGGACGGAGACGACGCGACCCGTCGAACTTACCCTAGCTCGGTCCTCGGTACGTTGGCACTTGGAACAATTTCGGCCGAAAAGTTTTTTCGAGATATTTCGTTAAAGAGCGTTATGCGGTATGAATATTTTTACATAAATTGCAATATAATTCGATTTTACGTTTGGATTAAACATTTTTTTTGTTCCAAAAAGGTTTAAAAAAAGTAGTGAACCGACTCGACTCGACCCGTCGAACTTACTCTCGCTCGGTCCTCGGCAGGTTGGGACTTAGAACAATTTGGGCCGAAAGGTTTTTTCGATATAATTCCTTAACTAGCGTTAAGAGGTATGAATATTTTCACACAAATCACCATATAATTCAATTCTGCGTCGGGATTAAACGTTTTTTCCGTTCTAATCAATTTAAAAAAAAATAGTGAACCGACTCGACTCGACCCGTCGAACTTACTCTCGCTCGATCCTCGGTACGTTGGGAATTAGTAGAATTTTTGACCGAAAAGTTTTTTCTAGTTATTTCGTTAAATAGCGTTATGCGGTATGAATATTTTTACATAAATCGCAATATAATTCAATTCTACGTCGGGATTAAACGTTTTTTCCGTTCTAATCAATTTAAAAAAAAATAGTGGACGAAGACGACTCGACCCGTCGAACTTACTCTCGCACGGTCCTCGGTACGTTGGGACTTAGTAGAATTTTTGACCGAAAAGTTTTTTCGAGTTATTTCGTTAAATAGCGTTATGAGGTATGACCATTTTTACATAAATCGCAATATAATTCGATTTTACGTATGGATTAAACATTTTTTTTGTTCCAAAAAGATTTAAAAAAAGTAGTGAACCGACTCGACTCGAACCGTCGAACTTACTCTCGCTCGGTCCGTTGAATATTTTTGCATAAATCGCAATATAATTCAATTCTACGTCGGGATTAAACCTTTTTTTCCGTTCTAATCAATTTAAAAAAAAATAGTGAACCGACTCGCCTCGACCCGTCGAACTTACTCTCGCGCGATCCTCGGTACGTTGGGACTTAGTAGAATTTTTGACCGAAAAGTTTTTTCGAGTTATTTCGTTAAATAGCGTTATGCGGTATGAATATTTTTACATAAATCGCAATATAATTCTATTCCACGTCGGGACTAAACGTTTTTTCCGTTCTAATCAATTTAAAAAAAAATAGTGGACGAAGGCGACTCGATCCGTCGAACTTACTCTCGCTCGGTCCTCGGCAGGTTGGGACTTAGTAGAATTTTTGACCGAAAAGTTTTTTCGAGTTATTTCGTTAAATAGCGTTATGCGGTATGAATATTTTTACATAAATCGCAATATAATTCAATTCTACGTCGGGATTAAACCTTTTTTCCGTTCTAATCAATTCAAAGAAAATAGTGAACCGACTCGACTCGACCCGTCGAACTTACTCTCGCGCGATCCTCGGTACGTTGGGATTTAGTAGTATGTTTGAGCGAAAAGTTTTTTCGAGTTATTTCGTTAAATAGCGTTATGAGGTATGACCATTTTCACATAAATCGCAATATAATTCGATTTTACGTATGGATAAAACATTTTTTTTGTTGCAAAAAAGTTTAAAAAAAGTAGTGAACCGACTCGACTGGACCCGTCGAACTTACTCTCGCTCGGTCCTCGGCAGGTTGGGCTTAGATCAATGTGGGCCGAAAGGTTTTTTCGAGTTACTTCGTTAAAAAGCGTTATGCCGTATGAATATTTTTACATAAATCGCAATATAATTCAATTCTACGTCGGTAATAAACGTTTTTTCCGTTCTAATCAATTTAAAAAAAAATAGTGGACGGAGACGACGCGACCCGTCGAACTTACCCTAGCTCGGTCCTCGGTACGTTGGCACTTGGAACAATTTCGGCCGAAAAGTTTTTTCGAGATATTTCGTTAAAGAGCGTTATGCGGTATGAATATTTTTACATAAATTGCAATATAATTCGATTTTACGTTTGGATTAAACATTTTTTTTGTTCCAAAAAGGTTTAAAAAAAGTAGTGAACCGACTCGACTCGACCCGTCGAACTTACTCTCGCTCGGCCCTCGGTACGTAGGGACTTAGAACAATTTGGGCCGAAAGGTTTTTTCGAGTTACTTCGTTAAAAAGTGTTATGCCGTATGAATATTTTTACATAAATCACAATATAATTCTATTCCACGTCGGGATTAAACGTTTTTTCCGTTCTAATCAATTTAAAAAAAAATAGTGGACGAAGGCGACTCGATCCGTCGAACTTACTCTCGCTCGGTCCTCGGCAGGTTGGTCTTAGATCAATGTGGGCCGAAAGGTTTTTTCGAGTTACTTCGTTAAAAAGCGTTATGCCGTATGAATATTTTTACATAAATCGCAATATAATTCAATTCTACGTCGGTAATAAACGTTTTTTCCGTTCTAATCAATTTAAAAAAAAATAGTGGACGGAGACGACGCGACCCGTCGAACTTACCCTAGCTCGGTCCTCGGTACGTTGGCACTTGGAACAATTTCGGCCGGAAAGTTTTTTCGAGATATTTCGTTAAAGAGCGTTATGCGGTATGAATATTTTTACATAAATTGCAATATAATTCGATTTTACGTTTGCATTAAACATTTTTTTTGTTCCAAAAACGTTTAAAAAAAGTAGTGAACCGACTCGACTCGACCCGTCGAACTTACTCTCGCTCGGCCCTCGGTACGTAGGGACTTAGAACAATTTGGGCCGAAAGGTTTTTTCGAGTTACTTCGTTAAAAAGCGTTATGCCTTATGAATATTTTTACATAAATCGCAATATAATTCTATTCCACGTCGGGATTAAACGTTTTTTCCGTTCTAATGAATTTAAAAAAAAATAGTGGACGAAGACGACTCGACCCGTCGAACTTACTCTCGCTCGATCCTCGGCACGTTGGGACTTAGTAGAATTTTTGACCGAAAAGTTTTTTCGAGTTATTTCGTAAAATAGCGTTATGCGGTATGAATATTTTTACATAAATCGCAATATAATTCGATTTTACGTATGGATTGAACATTTTTTTTGTCCCAAAAAGGTTTAAAAAAGTAGTGAACCGACTCGACTCGACCCGACGAACTTACTCTCGCTGGGTACTCGGTACGTAGGGACTTCAAAAACTTCGGCCGAAAGGTTTTTTCGAGTTATTTCGTTAGAAAGCGTTATGAGGTATGAATATTTTTACATAAATCGCAATATAATTCAATTCTACGTCGGGATTAAACGTTTTTTCCGTTCTAATCAATTTAAAAAAAAATAGAGGACGGAGACGGCTCTATCAGTCGAACTTACTCTCGCTCGGTCCTCGGTATGTTGGGACTTGGAACAATTTCGGCCGAAAGGTTTTTTCGAGTTATTTCGTTAAAAAGCGTTATGCCGTATGAATATTTTTAGATAAATCGCAATATAATTCAATTCGACGTCGGGATTAAACGTTTTTTCCGTTCTAATTAATTTAAAAAAAAAATAGTGGACGAAGACGACTCGATCCGTCGAACTTACTCTCGCTCGGTCCTCGGCAGGTTGGGACTTAGAACAATTTGGGCCGAAAGGTTTTATCGAGATAATACTTTAAATAGCGTTATGAGGTATGAATATTTTCACACAAATCGCAATATAATTCAAATTTACGTCGGGATTAAACGTTTCTTCCGTTCTAATCAATTTAAAAAAAAATGGTGGACGAAGACGACTCGATCCGTCGAACTTACTCTCGCTCGGCCCTCGGTACGTTGGGACTTCGAAAAACTTCGGCCGAAAGGTTGTTTCGAGTTATTTCGTTAGAAAGCGTTATGAGGTATGAATATTTTCACGCAAATCGCAATATAATTCAATTCTACGTCGGGATTAAACGTTTTTTTTCGTTCTAATCAATTAAAAAAAAATAGTGGACGGAGACGACTCGACCCGTCGAACTTACCCTCGCACGGTCCACGGTACGTTGGGACTTAGTAGAATTTTTGACCGAAAAGTTTTTTTCGAGTTATTTCGTTAAATAGCGTTATGCCGTATGAATATTTTTAGATAAATCGCAATATAATTCAATTCTACGTCGGGATTAAACGTTTTTTTTCGTTCTAATCAATTAAAAAAAAATAGTGGACGGAGACGACTCGAACCGTCGAACTTACTCTCGCTCGGTCCTCGGCAGGTTCGGCTTAGAACAATTTGGGCCGAAAGGTTTTTTCGAGATAATTCTTATATAGCGTTAAGAGGTATGAATATTAATACATAAATCGCAATATAATTCGATTTTACGTATGGATTAAACATTTTTTTTGTTCCAAAAAGGTTTAAAAAGAGTAGTGAACCGACTCGACTCGACCCGTCGAACTTACGCTCGCTCGGTGCTCGGTACGTTGAGACTTAGAACAATTTCGGTCGAAAGATTTTTTCGAGATATTTCGTTAAAGAGCGTCATGCGGCATGAATATTTTTACATAAATTGCAATATAATTCGATTTTACGTTTGGATTAAACATTTTTTTTGTTCCAAAAAGGTTTAAAAAAAGTAGTGAACCGACTCGACTCGACCCGTCGAACTTACTCTCGCTCGGTCCACGGCTGGTTGGTACTTCGAAAAACTTCGGCCGAAAGGTTTTTTCGAGTTATTTCGTTAGAAAGCGTTATGAGGTATGAATATTTTTACATAAATCGCAATATAATTCGATTTTACGTATGGATTAAACATTTTTTTTGTTCCAAAAAGGTTTAAAAAAAGTTGTGAACCGACTCGACTGGACCCGGCGAACTTACTCTCGCTCGGTCCTCGGCAGGTTGGGACTTAGAACAATTTGGGCCGAAAGGTTTTTTCGAGTTACTTCGTTAAAAAGCGTTATGCCGTATGAATATTTTTACAGAAATCGCAATATAATTCAATTCTACGTCGGTAATAAACGTTTTTTCCGTTCTAATCAGTTTAAAAAAAAATAGTGGACGGAGACGACGCGACCCGTCGAACTTACCCTAGCTCGGTCCTCGGTACGTTGGCACTTGGAACAATTTCGGCCGAAAAGTTTTTTCGAGATATTTCGTTAAAGAGCGTTATGCGGTATGAATATTTTTACATAAATTGCAATATAATTCGATTTTACGTTTGGATTAAACATTTTTTTTGTTCCAAAAAGGTTTAAAAAAAGTAGTGAACCGACTCGACTCGACCCGTCGAACTTACTCTCGCTCGGTCCTCGGCAGGTTGGGACTTAGAACAATTTGGGCCGAAAGGTTTTTTCGATATAATTCCTTAACTAGCGTTAAGAGGTATGAATATTTTCACACAAATCACCATATAATTCAATTCTGCGTCGGGATTAAACGTTTTTTCCGTTCTAATCAATTTAAAAAAAAATAGTGAACCGACTCGACTCGACCCGTCGAACTTACTCTCGCTCGATCCTCGGTACGTTGGGAATTAGTAGAATTTTTGACCGAAAAGTTTTTTCTAGTTATTTCGTTAAATAGCGTTATGCGGTATGAATATTTTTACATAAATCGCAATATAATTCAATTCTACGTCGGGATTAAACGTTTTTTCCGTTCTAATCAATTTAAAAAAAAATAGTGGACGAAGACGACTCGACCCGTCGAACTTACTCTCGCACGGTCCTCGGTACGTTGGGACTTAGTAGAATTTTTGACCGAAAAGTTTTTTCGAGTTATTTCGTTAAATAGCGTTATGAGGTATGACCATTTTTACATAAATCGCAATATAATTCGATTTTACGTATGGATTAAACATTTTTTTTGTTCCAAAAAGATTTAAAAAAAGTAGTGAACCGACTCGACTCGAACCGTCGAACTTACTCTCGCTCGGTCCTCGGCAGGTTCGGCTTAGAACAATTTGGGCCGAAAGGTTTTTTCGAGATAATTCTTATATAGCGTTAAGAGGTATGAATATTAATACATAAATCGCAATATAATTCGATTTTACGTATGGATTAAACATTTTTTTTGTTCCAAAAAGGTTTAAAAAGAGTAGTGAACCGACTCGACTCGACCCGTCGAACTTACTCTCGCTCGGTGCTCGGTACGTTGAGACTTAGAACAATTTCGGTCGAAAGGTTTTTTCGAGATATTTCGTTAAAGAGCGTCATGCGGCATGCATATTTTTACATAAATTGCAATATAATTCGATTTTACGTTTGGATTAAACATTTTTTTTGTTCCAAAAAGGTTTAAAAAAAGTAGTGAACCGACTCGACTCGACCCGTCGAACTTACTCTCGCTCGGTCCTCGGCTGGTTGGGCTTAGATCAATGTGGGCCGAAAGGTTTTTTCGAGTTACTTCGTTAAAAAGCGTTATGCCGTATGAATATTTTTACATAAATCGCAATATAATTCAATTCTACGTCGGTAATAAACGTTTTTTCCGTTCTAATCAATTTAAAAAAAAATAGTGGACGGAGACGACGCGACCCGTCGAACTTACCCTATCTCGGTCCTCGGTAGGTTGGCACTTGGAACAATTTCGGCCGAAAAGTTTTTTCGAGATATTTCGTTAAAGAGCGTTATGCGGTATGAATATTTTTACATAAATTGCAATATAATTCGATTTTACGTTTGGATTAAACATTTTTTTTGTTCCAAAAAGGTTTAAAAAAAGTAGCGAAGCGACTCGACTCGACCCGTCGAACTTACTCTCGCACGGCCCTCGGTACGTAGGGACTTAGAACAATTTGGGCCGAAAGGTTTTTTCGAGTTACTTCGTTAAAAAGCGTTATGCCTTATGAATATTTTTACATAAATCGCAATATAATTCTATTCCACGTCGGGATTAAACGTTTTTTCCGTTCTAATTAATTTAAAAAAAAAATAGTGGACGAAGACGACTCGATCCGTCGAACTTACTCTCGCTCGGTCCTCGGCAGGTTGGGACTTAGAACAATTTGGGCCGAAAGGTTTTATCGAGATAATACTTTAAATAGCGTTATGAGGTATGAATATTTTCACACAAATCGCAATATAATTCAAATTTACGTCGGGATTAAACGTTTTTCCGTTCTAATCAATTTAAAAAAAAATGGTGGACGAAGACGACTCGATCCGTCGAACTTACTCTCGCTCGGTCCTCGGCAGGTTGGGACTTAGAGCAATTTGGGCCGAAAGGTTTTTTCGAGATAATTCTTTAAATAGCGTTATGAGGTATGAATATTTTCCCACAAATCGCAATATAACTCAATTATACGTGGGGATTAAACGTTTTCTCCGTTCTAATCAATTTAAAAAAAAATAGTGGACGAAGACGACTCGATCCGTCGAACTTACTCTCGCTCGGTCCTCGGTACGTTGGGACTTCGTAGAATTTTTGACCGAAAAGTTTTTTCGAGTTATTTCGTTAAATAGCGTAATGCCGTATGAATATTTTTAGATAAATCGCAATATAATTCTATTTTACGTATGGATTAAACATTTTTTTTGTTCCAAAAAGGTTTAAAAAAAGTAGTGAACCGACTCGACTCGGCCCGTCGAACTTACCCTCGCGCGATCCTCGGTACGTTGGGACTTAGTAGAATTTTTGACCGAAAAGTTTTTTCGAGTTATTTCGTTAAATAGCGTTATGCGGTATGAATATTTTTACATAAATCGCAATATAATTCAATTCTACGTCGGGATTAATCGTTTTTTCCGTTCTAATCAATTTAAAAAAAAATAGTGAACCGACCCGACTCGACCCGTCGAACTTACTCTCGCGCGATCCTCGGTACGTTGAGGCTTAGAACAATTTCGGTCGAAGGTTTTTTTCGAGATATTTCGTTAAAGAGCGTTATGCGGTATGAATATTTTTACATAAATCGCAATATAATTCGATTTTACGTTTGGATTAAACATTTTTTTGTTCCAAAAAGGTTTAAAAAAAGTAGTGAACCGACTCGACTTGTCCCGTCGAACTTACTCTCTCGCGATCCTCGGTACGTTGGGACTTAATAGTATTTTTGACCGAAAAGTTTTTTCGAGTTATTTCGTTAAATAGCGTTATGCGGTATGAATATTTTTACATAAATCGCAATATAATTCAATTCTACGTCGGGATTAAACCTTTTTTTCCGTTCTAATCAATTTAAAAAAAAATAGTGAACCGACTCGCCTCGACCCGTCGAACTTACTCTCGCGCGATCCTCGGTACGTTGGGACTTAGTAGAATTTTTGACCGAAAAGTTTTTTCGAGTTATTTCGTTAAATAGCGTTATGCGGTATGAATATTTTTACATAAATCGCAATATAATTCTATTCCACGTCGGGACTAAACGTTTTTTCCGTTCTAATCAATTTAAAAAAAAATAGTGGACGAAGGCGACTCGATCCGTCGAACTTACTCTCGCTCGGTCCTCGGCAGGTTGGGACTTAGTAGAATTTTTGACCGAAAAGTTTTTTCGAGTTATTTCGTTAAATAGCGTTATGCGGTATGAATATTTTTACATAAATCGCAATATAATTCAATTCTACGTCGGGATTAAACCTTTTTTCCGTTCTAATCAATTCAAAGAAAATAGTGAACCGACTCGACTCGACCCGTCGAACTTACTCTCGCGCGATCCTCGGTACGTTGGGATTTAGTAGTATGTTTGAGCGAAAAGTTTTTTCGAGTTATTTCGTTAAATAGCGTTATGAGGTATGACCATTTTCACATAAATCGCAATATAATTCGATGTTACGTTTGCATTAAACATTTTTTTTGTTCCAAAAACGTTTAAAAAAAGTAGTGAACCGACTCGACTCGACCCGTCGAACTTACTCTCGCTCGGCCCTCGGTACGTAGGGACTTAGAACAATTTGGGCCGAAAGGTTTTTTCGAGTTACTTCGTTAAAAAGCGTTATGCCTTATGAATATTTTTACATAAATCGCAATATAATTCTATTCCACGTCGGGATTAAACGTTTTTTCCGTTCTAATGAATTTAAAAAAAAATAGTGGACGAAGACGACTCGACCCGTCGAACTTACTCTCGCTCGATCCTCGGCACGTTGGGACTTAGTAGAATTTTTGACCGAAAAGTTTTTTCGAGTTATTTCGTAAAATAGCGTTATGCGGTATGAATATTTTTACATAAATCGCAATATAATTCGATTTTACGTATGGATTGAACATTTTTTTTGTCCCAAAAAGGTTTAAAAAAGTAGTGAACCGACTCGACTCGACCCGACGAACTTACTCTCGCTGGGTACTCGGTACGTAGGGACTTCAAAAACTTCGGCCGAAAGGTTTTTTCGAGTTATTTCGTTAGAAAGCGTTATGAGGTATGAATATTTTTACATAAATCGCAATATAATTCAATTCTACGTCGGGATTAAACGTTTTTTCCGTTCTAATCAATTTAAAAAAAAATAGAGGACGGAGACGGCTCTATCAGTCGAACTTACTCTCGCTCGGTCCTCGGTATGTTGGGACTTGGAACAATTTCGGCCGAAAGGTTTTTTCGAGTTATTTCGTTAAAAAGCGTTATGCCGTATGAATATTTTTAGATAAATCGCAATATAATTCAATTCGACGTCGGGATTAAACGTTTTTTCCGTTCTAATTAATTTAAAAAAAAAATAGTGGACGAAGACGACTCGATCCGTCGAACTTACTCTCGCTCGGTCCTCGGCAGGTTGGGACTTAGAACAATTTGGGCCGAAAGGTTTTATCGAGATAATACTTTAAATAGCGTTATGAGGTATGAATATTTTCACACAAATCGCAATATAATTCAAATTTACGTCGGGATTAAACGTTTCTTCCGTTCTAATCAATTTAAAAAAAAATGGTGGACGAAGACGACTCGATCCGTCGAACTTACTCTCGCTCGGCCCTCGGTACGTTGGGACTTCGAAAAACTTCGGCCGAAAGGTTGTTTCGAGTTATTTCGTTAGAAAGCGTTATGAGGTATGAATATTTTCACGCAAATCGCAATATAATTCAATTCTACGTCGGGATTAAACGTTTTTTTTCGTTCTAATCAATTAAAAAAAAATAGTGGACGGAGACGACTCGACCCGTCGAACTTACCCTCGCACGGTCCACGGTACGTTGGGACTTAGTAGAATTTTTGACCGAAAAGTTTTTTTCGAGTTATTTCGTTAAATAGCGTTATGCCGTATGAATATTTTTAGATAAATCGCAATATAATTCAATTCTACGTCGGGATTAAACGTTTTTTTTCGTTCTAATCAATTAAAAAAAAATAGTGGACGGAGACGACTCGAACCGTCGAACTTACTCTCGCTCGGTCCTCGGCAGGTTCGGCTTAGAACAATTTGGGCCGAAAGGTTTTTTCGAGATAATTCTTATATAGCGTTAAGAGGTATGAATATTAATACATAAATCGCAATATAATTCGATTTTACGTATGGATTAAACATTTTTTTTGTTCCAAAAAGGTTTAAAAAGAGTAGTGAACCGACTCGACTCGACCCGTCGAACTTACGCTCGCTCGGTGCTCGGTACGTTGAGACTTAGAACAATTTCGGTCGAAAGATTTTTTCGAGATATTTCGTTAAAGAGCGTCATGCGGCATGAATATTTTTACATAAATTGCAATATAATTCGATTTTACGTTTGGATTAAACATTTTTTTTGTTCCAAAAAGGTTTAAAAAAAGTAGTGAACCGACTCGACTCGACCCGTCGAACTTACTCTCGCTCGGTCCTCGGCTGGTTGGTACTTCGAAAAACTTCGGCCGAAAGGTTTTTTCGAGTTATTTCGTTAGAAAGCGTTATGAGGTATGAATATTTTTACATAAATCGCAATATAATTCGATTTTACGTATGGATTAAACATTTTTTTTGTTCCAAAAAGGTTTAAAAAAAGTTGTGAACCGACTCGACTGGACCCGGCGAACTTACTCTCGCTCGGTCCTCGGCAGGTTGGGACTTAGAACAATTTGGGCCGAAAGGTTTTTTCGAGTTACTTCGTTAAAAAGCGTTATGCCGTATGAATATTTTTACAGAAATCGCAATATAATTCAATTCTACGTCGGTAATAAACGTTTTTTCCGTTCTAATCAGTTTAAAAAAAAATAGTGGACGGAGACGACGCGACCCGTCGAACTTACCCTAGCTCGGTCCTCGGTACGTTGGCACTTGGAACAATTTCGGCCGAAAAGTTTTTTCGAGATATTTCGTTAAAGAGCGTTATGCGGTATGAATATTTTTACATAAATTGCAATATAATTCGATTTTACGTTTGGATTAAACATTTTTTTTGTTCCAAAAAGGTTTAAAAAAAGTAGTGAACCGACTCGACTCGACCCGTCGAACTTACTCTCGCTCGGTCCTCGGCAGGTTGGGACTTAGAACAATTTGGGCCGAAAGGTTTTTTCGATATAATTCCTTAACTAGCGTTAAGAGGTATGAATATTTTCACACAAATCACCATATAATTCAATTCTGCGTCGGGATTAAACGTTTTTTCCGTTCTAATCAATTTAAAAAAAAATAGTGAACCGACTCGACTCGACCCGTCGAACTTACTCTCGCTCGATCCTCGGTACGTTGGGAATTAGTAGAATTTTTGACCGAAAAGTTTTTTCTAGTTATTTCGTTAAATAGCGTTATGCGGTATGAATATTTTTACATAAATCGCAATATAATTCAATTCTACGTCGGGATTAAACGTTTTTTCCGTTCTAATCAATTTAAAAAAAAATAGTGGACGAAGACGACTCGACCCGTCGAACTTACTCTCGCACGGTCCTCGGTACGTTGGGACTTAGTAGAATTTTTGACCGAAAAGTTTTTTCGAGTTATTTCGTTAAATAGCGTTATGAGGTATGACCATTTTTACATAAATCGCAATATAATTCGATTTTACGTATGGATTAAACATTTTTTTTGTTCCAAAAAGATTTAAAAAAAGTAGTGAACCGACTCGACTCGAACCGTCGAACTTACTCTCGCTCGGTCCTCGGCAGGTTCGGCTTAGAACAATTTGGGCCGAAAGGTTTTTTCGAGATAATTCTTATATAGCGTTAAGAGGTATGAATATTAATACATAAATCGCAATATAATTCGATTTTACGTATGGATTAAACATTTTTTTTGTTCCAAAAAGGTTTAAAAAGAGTAGTGAACCGACTCGACTCGACCCGTCGAACTTACTCTCGCTCGGTGCTCGGTACGTTGAGACTTAGAACAATTTCGGTCGAAAGGTTTTTTCGAGATATTTCGTTAAAGAGCGTCATGCGGCATGCATATTTTTACATAAATTGCAATATAATTCGATTTTACGTTTGGATTAAACATTTTTTTTGTTCCAAAAAGGTTTAAAAAAAGTAGTGAACCGACTCGACTCGACCCGTCGAACTTACTCTCGCTCGGTCCTCGGCTGGTTGGGCTTAGATCAATGTGGGCCGAAAGGTTTTTTCGAGTTACTTCGTTAAAAAGCGTTATGCCGTATGAATATTTTTACATAAATCGCAATATAATTCAATTCTACGTCGGTAATAAACGTTTTTTCCGTTCTAATCAATTTAAAAAAAAATAGTGGACGGAGACGACGCGACCCGTCGAACTTACCCTATCTCGGTCCTCGGTACGTTGGCACTTGGAACAATTTCGGCCGAAAAGTTTTTTCGAGATATTTCGTTAAAGAGCGTTATGCGGTATGAATATTTTTACATAAATTGCAATATAATTCGATTTTACGTTTGGATTAAACATTTTTTTTGTTCCAAAAAGGTTTAAAAAAAGTAGCGAAGCGACTCGACTCGACCCGTCGAACTTACTCTCGCACGGCCCTCGGTACGTAGGGACTTAGAACAATTTGGGCCGAAAGGTTTTTTCGAGTTACTTCGTTAAAAAGCGTTATGCCTTATGAATATTTTTACATAAATCGCAATATAATTCTATTCCACGTCGGGATTAAACGTTTTTTCCGTTCTAATTAATTTAAAAAAAAAATAGTGGACGAAGACGACTCGATCCGTCGAACTTACTCTCGCTCGGTCCTCGGCAGGTTGGGACTTAGAACAATTTGGGCCGAAAGGTTTTATCGAGATAATACTTTAAATAGCGTTATGAGGTATGAATATTTTCACACAAATCGCAATATAATTCAAATTTACGTCGGGATTAAACGTTGTTCCGTTCTAATCAATTTAAAAAAAAATGGTGGACGAAGACGACTCGATCCGTCGAACTTACTCTCGCTCGGTCCTCGGCAGGTTGGGACTTAGAGCAATTTGGGCCGAAAGGTTTTTTCGAGATAATTCTTTAAATAGCGTTATGAGGTATGAATATTTTCCCACAAATCGCAATATAACTCAATTATACGTGGGGATTAAACGTTTTCTCCGTTCTAATCAATTTAAAAAAAAATAGTGGACGAAGACGACTCGATCCGTCGAACTTACTCTCGCTCGGTCCTCGGTACGTTGGGACTTCGTAGAATTTTTGACCGAAAAGTTTTTTCGAGTTATTTCGTTAAATAGCGTAATGCCGTATGAATATTTTTAGATAAATCGCAATATAATTCTATTTTACGTATGGATTAAACATTTTTTTTGTTCCAAAAAGGTTTAAAAAAAGTAGTGAACCGACTCGACTCGGCCCGTCGAACTTACCCTCGCGCGATCCTCGGTACGTTGGGACTTAGTAGAATTTTTGACCGAAAAGTTTTTTCGAGTTATTTCGTTAAATAGCGTTATGCGGTATGAATATTTTTACATAAATCGCAATATAATTCAATTCTACGTCGGGATTAATCGTTTTTTCCGTTCTAATCAATTTAAAAAAAAATAGTGAACCGACCCGACTCGACCCGTCGAACTTACTCTCGCGCGATCCTCGGTACGTTGAGGCTTAGAACAATTTCGGTCGAAGGTTTTTTTCGAGATATTTCGTTAAAGAGCGTTATGCGGTATGAATATTTTTACATAAATCGCAATATAATTCGATTTTACGTTTGGATTAAACATTTTTTTTGTTCCAAAAAGGTTTAAAAAAAGTAGTGAACCGACTCGACTTGTCCCGTCGAACTTACTCTCTCGCGATCCTCGGTACGTTGGGACTTAATAGTATTTTTGACCGAAAAGTTTTTTCGAGTTATTTCGTTAAATAGCGTTATGCGGTGTGAATATTTTTACATAAATCGCAATATAATTCAATTCTACGTCGGGATTAAACCTTTTTTTCCGTTCTAATCAATTTAAAAAAAAATAGTGAACCGACTCGCCTCGACCCGTCGAACTTACTCTCGCGCGATCCTCGGTACGTTGGGACTTAGTAGAATTTTTGACCGAAAAGTTTTTTCGAGTTATTTCGTTAAATAGCGTTATGCGGTATGAATATTTTTACATAAATCGCAATATAATTCTATTCCACGTCGGGACTAAACGTTTTTTCCGTTCTAATCAATTTAAAAAAAAATAGTGGACGAAGGCGACTCGATCCGTCGAACTTACTCTCGCTCGGTCCTCGGCAGGTTGGGACTTAGTAGAATTTTTGACCGAAAAGTTTTTTCGAGTTATTTCGTTAAATAGCGTTATGCGGTATGAATATTTTTACATAAATCGCAATATAATTCAATTCTACGTCGGGATTAAACCTTTTTTCCGTTCTAATCAATTCAAAGAAAATAGTGAACCGACTCGACTCGACCCGTCGAACTTACTCTCGCGCGATCCTCGGTACGTTGGGATTTAGTAGTATGTTTGAGCGAAAAGTTTTTTCGAGTTATTTCGTTAAATAGCGTTATGAGGTATGACCATTTTCACATAAATCGCAATATAATTCGATTTTACGTATGGATAAAACATTTTTTTTGTTGCAAAAAAGTTTAAAAAAAGTAGTGAACCGACTCGACTGGACCCGTCGAACTTACTCTCGCTCGGTCCTCGGCAGGTTGGGCTTAGATCAATGTGGGCCGAAAGGTTTTTTCGAGTTACTTCGTTAAAAAGCGTTATGCCGTATGAATATTTTTACATAAATCGCAATATAATTCAATTCTACGTCGGTAATAAACGTTTTTTCCGTTCTAATCAATTTAAAAAAAAATAGTGGACGGAGACGACGCGACCCGTCGAACTTACCCTAGCTCGGTCCTCGGTACGTTGGCACTTGGAACAATTTCGGCCGAAAAGTTTTTTCGAGATATTTCGTTAAAGAGCGTTATGCGGTATGAATATTTTTACATAAATTGCAATATAATTCGATTTTACGTTTGGATTAAACATTTTTTTTGTTCCAAAAAGGTTTAAAAAAAGTAGTGAACCGACTCGACTCGACCCGTCGAACTTACTCTCGCTCGGCCCTCGGTACGTAGGGACTTAGAACAATTTGGGCCGAAAGGTTTTTTCGAGTTACTTCGTTAAAAAGTGTTATGCCGTATGAATATTTTTACATAAATCACAATATAATTCTATTCCACGTCGGGATTAAACGTTTTTTCCGTTCTAATCAATTTAAAAAAAAATAGTGGACGAAGGCGACTCGATCCGTCGAACTTACTCTCGCTCGGTCCTCGGCAGGTTGGTCTTAGATCAATGTGGGCCGAAAGGTTTTTTCGAGTTACTTCGTTAAAAAGCGTTATGCCGTATGAATATTTTTACATAAATCGCAATATAATTCAATTCTACGTCGGTAATAAACGTTTTTTCCGTTCTAATCAATTTAAAAAAAAATAGTGGACGGAGACGACGCGACCCGTCGAACTTACCCTAGCTCGGTCCTCGGTACGTTGGCACTTGGAACAATTTCGGCCGGAAAGTTTTTTCGAGATATTTCGTTAAAGAGCGTTATGCGGTATGAATATTTTTACATAAATTGCAATATAATTCGATGTTACGTTTGCATTAAACATTTTTTTTGTTCCAAAAACGTTTAAAAAAAGTAGTGAACCGACTCGACTCGACCCGTCGAACTTACTCTCGCTCGGCCCTCGGTACGTAGGGACTTAGAACAATTTGGGCCGAAAGGTTTTTTCGAGTTACTTCGTTAAAAAGCGTTATGCCTTATGAATATTTTTACATAAATCGCAATATAATTCTATTCCACGTCGGGATTAAACGTTTTTTCCGTTCTAATGAATTTAAAAAAAAATAGTGGACGAAGACGACTCGACCCGTCGAACTTACTCTCGCTCGATCCTCGGCACGTTGGGACTTAGTAGAATTTTTGACCGAAAAGTTTTTTCGAGTTATTTCGTAAAATAGCGTTATGCGGTATGAATATTTTTACATAAATCGCAATATAATTCGATTTTACGTATGTATTGAACATTTTTTTTGTCCCAAAAAGGTTTAAAAAAGTAGTGAACCGACTCGACTCGACCCGACGAACTTACTCTCGCTGGGTACTCGGTACGTAGGGACTTCAAAAACTTCGGCCGAAAGGTTTTTTCGAGTTATTTCGTTAGAAAGCGTTATGAGGTATGAATATTTTTACATAAATCGCAATATAATTCAATTCTACGTCGGGATTAAACGTTTTTTCCGTTCTAATCAATTTAAAAAAAAATAGAGGACGGAGACGGCTCTATCAGTCGAACTTACTCTCGCTCGGTCCTCGGTATGTTGGGACTTGGAACAATTTCGGCCGAAAGGTTTTTTCGAGTTATTTCGTTAAAAAGCGTTATGCCGTATGAATATTTTTACATAAATCGCAATATAATTCAATTCGACGTCGGGATTAAACGTTTTTTCCGTTCTAATTAATTTAAAAAAAAAATAGTGGACGAAGACGACTCGATCCGTCGAACTTACTCTCGCTCGGTCCTCGGCAGGTTGGGACTTAGAACAATTTGGGCCGAAAGGTTTTATCGAGATAATACTTTAAATAGCGTTATGAGGTATGAATATTTTCACACAAATCGCAATATAATTCAAATTTACGTCGGGATTAAACGTTTCTTCCGTTCTAATCAATTTAAAAAAAAATGGTGGACGAAGACGACTCGATCCGTCGAACTTACTCTCGCTCGGCCCTCGGTACGTTGGGACTTCGAAAAACTTCGGCCGAAAGGTTGTTTCGAGTTATTTCGTTAGAAAGCGTTATGAGGTATGAATATTTTCACGCAAATCGCAATATAATTCAATTCTACGTCGGGATTAAACGTTTTTTTTCGTTCTAATCAATTAAAAAAAAATAGTGGACGGAGACGACTCGACCCGTCGAACTTACCCTCGCACGGTCCACGGTACGTTGGGACTTAGTAGAATTTTTGACCGAAAAGTTTTTTTCGAGTTATTTCGTTAAATAGCGTTATGCCGTATGAATATTTTTAGATAAATCGCAATATAATTCAATTCTACGTCGGGATTAAACGTTTTTTTTCGTTCTAATCAATTAAAAAAAAATAGTGGACGGAGACGACTCGAACCGTCGAACTTACTCTCGCTCGGTCCTCGGCAGGTTCGGCTTAGAACAATTTGGGCCGAAAGGTTTTTTCGAGATAATTCTTATATAGCGTTAAGAGGTATGAATATTAATACATAAATCGCAATATAATTCGATTTTACGTATGGATTAAACATTTTTTTTGTTCCAAAAAGGTTTAAAAAGAGTAGTGAACCGACTCGACTCGACCCGTCGAACTTACGCTCGCTCGGTGCTCGGTACGTTGAGACTTAGAACAATTTCGGTCGAAAGATTTTTTCGAGATATTTCGTTAAAGAGCGTCATGCGGCATGAATATTTTTACATAAATTGCAATATAATTCGATTTTACGTTTGGATTAAACATTTTTTTTGTTCCAAAAAGGTTTAAAAAAAGTAGTGAACCGACTCGACTCGACCCGTCGAACTTACTCTCGCTCGGTCCTCGGCTGGTTGGTACTTCGAAAAACTTCGGCCGAAAGGTTTTTTCGAGTTATTTCGTTAGAAAGCGTTATGAGGTATGAATATTTTTACATAAATCGCAATATAATTCGATTTTACGTATGGATTAAACATTTTTTTTGTTCCAAAAAGGTTTAAAAAAAGTTGTGAACCGACTCGACTGGACCCGGCGAACTTACTCTCGCTCGGTCCTCGGCAGGTTGGGACTTAGAACAATTTGGGCCGAAAGGTTTTTTCGAGTTACTTCGTTAAAAAGCGTTATGCCGTATGAATATTTTTACAGAAATCGCAATATAATTCAATTCTACGTCGGTAATAAACGTTTTTTCCGTTCTAATCAGTTTAAAAAAAAATAGTGGACGGAGACGACTCGACCCGTCGAACTTACCCTAGCTCGGTCCTCGGTACGTTGGCACTTGGAACAATTTCGGCCGAAAAGTTTTTTCGAGATATTTCGTTAAAGAGCGTTATGCGGTATGAATATTTTTACATAAATTGCAATATAATTCGATTTTACGTTTGGATTAAACATTTTTTTTGTTCCAAAAAGGTTTAAAAAAAGTAGTGAACCGACTCGACTCGACCCGTCGAACTTACTCTCGCTCGGTCCTCGGCAGGTTGGGACTTAGAACAATTTGGGCCGAAAGGTTTTTTCGATATAATTCCTTAACTAGCGTTAAGAGGTATGAATATTTTCACACAAATCACCATATAATTCAATTCTGCGTCGGGATTAAACGTTTTTTCCGTTCTAATCAATTTAAAAAAAAATAGTGAACCGACTCGACTCGACCCGTCGAACTTACTCTCGCTCGATCCTCGGTACGTTGGGAATTAGTAGAATTTTTGACCGAAAAGTTTTTTCTAGTTATTTCGTTAAATAGCGTTATGCGGTATGAATATTTTTACATAAATCGCAATATAATTCAATTCTACGTCGGGATTAAACGCTTTTTCCGTTCTAATCAATTTAAAAAAAAATAGTGGACGAAGACGACTCGACCCGTCGAACTTACTCTCGCACGGTCCTCGGTACGTTGGGACTTAGTAGAATTTTTGACCGAAAAGTTTTTTCGAGTTATTTCGTAAAATAGCGTTATGCGGTATGAATATTTTTACATAAATCGCAATATAATTCGATTTTACGTATGTATTGAACATTTTTTTTGTCCCAAAAAGGTTTAAAAAAGTAGTGAACCGACTCGACTCGACCCGACGAACTTACTCTCGCTGGGTACTCGGTACGTAGGGACTTCAAAAACTTCGGCCGAAAGGTTTTTTCGAGTTATTTCGTTAGAAAGCGTTATGAGGTATGAATATTTTTACATAAATCGCAATATAATTCAATTCTACGTCGGGATTAAACGTTTTTTCCGTTCTAATCAATTTAAAAAAAAATAGAGGACGGAGACGGCTCTATCAGTCGAACTTACTCTCGCTCGGTCCTCGGTATGTTGGGACTTGGAACAATTTCGGCCGAAAGGTTTTTTCGAGTTATTTCGTTAAAAAGCGTTATGCCGTATGAATATTTTTAGATAAATCGCAATATAATTCAATTCGACGTCGGGATTAAACGTTTTTTCCGTTCTAATTAATTTAAAAAAAAAATAGTGGACGAAGACGACTCGATCCGTCGAACTTACTCTCGCTCGGTCCTCGGCAGGTTGGGACTTAGAACAATTTGGGCCGAAAGGTTTTATCGAGATAATACTTTAAATAGCGTTATGAGGTATGAATATTTTCACACAAATCGCAATATAATTCAAATTTACGTCGGGATTAAACGTTTCTTCCGTTCTAATCAATTTAAAAAAAAATGGTGGACGAAGACGACTCGATCCGTCGAACTTACTCTCGCTCGGCCCTCGGTACGTTGGGACTTCGAAAAACTTCGGCCGAAAGGTTGTTTCGAGTTATTTCGTTAGAAAGCGTTATGAGGTATGAATATTTTCACGCAAATCGCAATATAATTCAATTCTACGTCGGGATTAAACGTTTTTTTTCGTTCTAATCAATTAAAAAAAAATAGTGGACGGAGACGACTCGACCCGTCGAACTTACCCTCGCACGGTCCACGGTACGTTGGGACTTAGTAGAATTTTTGACCGAAAAGTTTTTTTCGAGTTATTTCGTTAAATAGCGTTATGCCGTATGAATATTTTTAGATAAATCGCAATATAATTCAATTCTACGTCGGGATTAAACGTTTTTTTTCGTTCTAATCAATTAAAAAAAAATAGTGGACGGAGACGACTCGAACCGTCGAACTTACTCTCGCTCGGTCCTCGGCAGGTTCGGCTTAGAACAATTTGGGCCGAAAGGTTTTTTCGAGATAATTCTTATATAGCGTTAAGAGGTATGAATATTAATACATAAATCGCAATATAATTCGATTTTACGTATGGATTAAACATTTTTTTTGTTCCAAAAAGGTTTAAAAAGAGTAGTGAACCGACTCGACTCGACCCGTCGAACTTACGCTCGCTCGGTGCTCGGTACGTTGAGACTTAGAACAATTTCGGTCGAAAGATTTTTTCGAGATATTTCGTTAAAGAGCGTCATGCGGCATGAATATTTTTACATAAATTGCAATATAATTCGATTTTACGTTTGGATTAAACATTTTTTTTGTTCCAAAAAGGTTTAAAAAAAGTAGTGAACCGACTCGACTCGACCCGTCGAACTTACTCTCGCTCGGTCCTCGGCTGGTTGGTACTTCGAAAAACTTCGGCCGAAAGGTTTTTTCGAGTTATTTCGTTAGAAAGCGTTATGAGGTATGAATATTTTTACATAAATCGCAATATAATTCGATTTTACGTATGGATTAAACATTTTTTTTGTTCCAAAAAGGTTTAAAAAAAGTTGTGAACCGACTCGACTGGACCCGGCGAACTTACTCTCGCTCGGTCCTCGGCAGGTTGGGACTTAGAACAATTTGGGCCGAAAGGTTTTTTCGAGTTACTTCGTTAAAAAGCGTTATGCCGTATGAATATTTTTACAGAAATCGCAATATAATTCAATTCTACGTCGGTAATAAACGTTTTTTCCGTTCTAATCAGTTTAAAAAAAAATAGTGGACGGAGACGACTCGACCCGTCGAACTTACCCTAGCTCGGTCCTCGGTACGTTGGCACTTGGAACAATTTCGGCCGAAAAGTTTTTTCGAGATATTTCGTTAAAGAGCGTTATGCGGTATGAATATTTTTACATAAATTGCAATATAATTCGATTTTACGTTTGGATTAAACATTTTTTTTGTTCCAAAAAGGTTTAAAAAAAGTAGTGAACCGACTCGACTCGACCCGTCGAACTTACTCTCGCTCGGTCCTCGGCAGGTTGGGACTTAGAACAATTTGGGCCGAAAGGTTTTTTCGATATAATTCCTTAACTAGCGTTAAGAGGTATGAATATTTTCACACAAATCACCATATAATTCAATTCTGCGTCAGGATTAAACGTTTTTTCCGTTCTAATCAATTTAAAAAAAAATAGTGAACCGACTCGACTCGACCCGTCGAACTTACTCTCGCTCGATCCTCGGTACGTTGGGAATTAGTAGAATTTTTGACCGAAAAGTTTTTTCTAGTTATTTCGTTAAATAGCGTTATGCGGTATGAATATTTTTACATAAATCGCAATATAATTCAATTCTACGTCGGGATTAAACGCTTTTTCCGTTCTAATCAATTTAAAAAAAAATAGTGGACGAAGACGACTCGACCCGTCGAACTTACTCTCGCACGGTCCTCGGTACGTTGGGACTTAGTAGAATTTTTGACCGAAAAGTTTTTTCGAGTTATTTCGTTAAATAGCGTTATGAGGTATGACCATTTTTACATAAATCGCAATATAATTCGATTTTACGTATGGATTAAACATTTTTTTTGTTCCAAAAAGATTTAAAAAAAGTAGTGAACCGACTCGACTCGAACCGTCGAACTTACTCTCGCTCGGTCCTCGGCAGGTTCGGCTTAGAACAATTTGGGCCGAAAGGTTTTTTCGAGATAATTCTTATATAGCGTTAAGAGGTATGAATATTAATACATAAATCGCAATATAATTCGATTTTACGTATGGATTAAACATTTTTTTTGTTCCAAAAAGGTTTAAAAAGAGTAGTGAAACGACTCGACTCGACCCGTCGAACTTACTCTCGCTCGGTGCTCGGTACGTTGAGACTTAGAACAATTTCGGTCGAAAGGTTTTTTCGAGATATTTCGTTAAAGAGCGTCATGCGGCATGCATATTTTTACATAAATTGCAATATAATTCGATTTTACGTTTGGATTAAACATTTTTTTTGTTCCAAAAAGGTTTAAAAAAAGTAGTGAACCGACTCGACTCGACCCGTCGAACTTACTCTCGCTCGGTCCTCGGCTGGTTGGTACTTCGAAAAACTTCGGCCGAAAGGTTTTTTCAAGTTATTTCGTTAGAAAGCGTTATGAGGTATGAATATTTTTACATAAATCGCAATATAATTCGATTTTACGTATGGATTAAACATTTTTTTTGTTCCAAAAAGGTTTAAAAAAAGTTGTGAACCGACTCGACTGGACCCGGCGAACTTACTCTCGCTCGGTCCTCGGCAGGTTGGGCTTAGAGCAATTTAGGCCGAAAGGTTTTTTCGAGATAATTCTTTAAATAGCGTTAAGAGGTATGAATATTTTCACACAAATCGCAATATAATTCAATTCTACGTCGGGATTAAACGTTTTTTCCGTTCTAATCAATTAAAAAAAAAATAGAGGACGGAGACAACTCTATCAGTCGAACTTACTCTCGCTCGGTCCTCGGTACGTTGGGACTTAGAACAATTTGGGCCGAAAGGTTTTCTCGAGTTACTTCTTTAAAAAGCGTTATGCCGTATGAATATTTTTACATAAATCACAATATAATTCAATTCTACGTCGGGATTAAACGTTTTTTCCGTTCTAATCAATTTAAAAAAAAATAGTGAACCGACTCTACTCGACCCGTCGAACTTACTCTCGCTCGATCCTCGGTACGTTGGGAATTAGTAGAATTTTTGACCGAAAAGTTTTTTCTAGTTATTTCGTTAAATAGCGTTATGCGGTATGAATATTTTTACATAAATCGCAATATAATTCAATTCTACGTCGGGATTAAACGTTTTTTCCGTTCTAATCAATTTAAAAAAAAAATAGAGGACGGAGACGACTCGACTCGTCGAACTTACTCTCGCTCGGTGCTCGGTACGTTGAGACTTCGAACAATTTCGGTCGAAATGTTTTTTCGAGATATTTCGTTAAAGAGCGTTATGCAGTATGAATATTTTTACATAAATCGCAATATAATTCGATTTTACGTTTGGATTAAACATTTTTTTTGTTCCAAAAAGGTTTAAAAAAAGTACTGAACCGACTCGACTCGTCCCGTCGAACTTACTCTCTCGCGATCCTCGGTACGTTGGGACTTAGTAGAATTTTTGACCGAAAAGTTTTTTCGAGTTATTTCGTTAAATAGCGTTATGAGGTGTGACAATTTTTACATAAATCGCAATATAATTCGATTTTACGTATGGATAAAACATTTTTTTTGTTGCAAAAACGTTTAAAAAAAGTAGTGAACCGCCTCGACTGGACCCGTCGAACTTACTCTCGCTCGGTCCTCGGCAGGTTGGGCTTAGATCAATTTGGGCCGAAAGGTTTTTTCGAGATAATTCTTTAAATAGCGTTAAGAGGTATGAATAGTTTCACACAAGTCGCACTATAATTCAATTCTACGTCGGGATTAAACGTTTTTTCCGTTCTAATCAATTTAAAAAAAAATAGTGGACGAAGACGACTCGACCCGTCGAACTTACTCTCGCTCGGTCCTCGGCAGGTTGGGACTTAGTAGAATTTTTGACCGAAAAGTTTTTTCGAGTAATTTCGTTAAATAGCGTTATGCGGTATGAATATTAATACATAAATTGCAATATAATTCGATTTTACGTTTGGATTAAACATTTTTTTTGTTCCAAAAAGGTTTAAAAAAAGTAGTGAACCGACTCGACTCGACCCGTCGAACTTACTCTCGCTCGGTCCTCGGCAGGTTGGGACTTAGTAGAATTTTTGACCGAAAAGTTTTTTCGAGTAATTTCGTTAAATAGCGTTATGCGGTATGAATATTAATACATAAATTGCAATATAATTCGATTTTACGTTTGGATTAAACATTTTTTTTGTTCCAAAAAGGTTTAAAAAAAGTAGTGAACCGACTCGACTCGACCCGTCGAACTTACTCTCGCTCGGTCCTCGGCAGGTTCGGCTTAGAACAATTTGGGCCGAATGGTTTTTTCGAGATAATTCTTATATAGCGTTAAGAGGTATGAATATTAATACATAAATCGCAATATAATTCGATTTTACGTATGGATTAAACATTTTTTTTGTTCCAAAAAGGTTTAAAAAGAGTAGTGAACCGACTCGACTCGACCCGTCGAACTTACGCTCGCTCGGTGCTCGGTACGTTGAGACTTAGAACAATTTCGGTCGAAAGATTTTTTCGAGATATTTCGTTAAAGAGCGTCATGCGGCATGAATATTTTTACATAAATTGCAATATAATTCGATTTTACGTTTGGATTAAACATTTTTTTTGTTCCAAAAAGGTTTAAAAAAAGTAGTGAACCGACTCGACTCGACCCGTCGAACTTACTCTCGCTCGGTCCTCGGCTGGTTGGTACTTCGAAAAACTTCGGCCGAAAGGTTTTTTCGAGTTATTTCGTTAGAAAGCGTTATGAGGTATGAATATTTTTACATAAATCGCAATATAATTCGATTTTACGTATGGATTAAACATTTTTTTTGTTCCAAAAAGGTTTAAAAAAAGTTGTGAACCGACTCGACTGGACCCGGCGAACTTACTCTCGCTCGGTCCTCGGCAGGTTGGGACTTAGAACAATTTGGGCCGAAAGGTTTTTTCGAGTTACTTCGTTAAAAAGCGTTATGCCGTATGAATATTTTTACAGAAATCGCAATATAATTCAATTCTACGTCGGTAATAAACGTTTTTTCCGTTCTAATCAGTTTAAAAAAAAATAGTGGACGGAGACGACGCGACCCGTCGAACTTACCCTAGCTCGGTCCTCGGTACGTTGGCACTTGGAACAATTTCGGCCGAAAAGTTTTTTCGAGATATTTCGTTAAAGAGCGTTATGCGGTATGAATATTTTTACATAAATTGCAATATAATTCGATTTTACGTTTAGATTAAACATTTTTTTTGTTCCAAAAAGGTTTAAAAAAAGTAGTGAACCGACTCGACTCGACCCGTCGAACTTACTCTCGCTCGGTCCTCGGCAGGTTGGGACTTAGAACAATTTGGGCCGAAAGGTTTTTTCGATATAATTCCTTAACTAGCGTTAAGAGCTATGAATATTTTCACACAAATCACAATATAATTCAATTCTACGTCGGGATTAAACGTTTTTTCCGTTCTAATCAATTTAAAAAAAAATAGTGAACCGACTCTACTCGACCCGTCGAACTTACTCTCGCTCGATCCTCGGTACGTTGGGAATTAGTAGAATTTTTGACCGAAAAGTTTTTTCTAGTTATTTCGTTAAATAGCGTTATGCGGTATGAATATTTTTACATAAATCGCAATATAATTCAATTCTACGTCGGGATTAAACGTTTTTTCCGTTCTAATCAATTTAAAAAAAAAAATAGAGGACGGAGACGACTCGACTCGTCGAACTTACTCTCGCTCGGTGCTCGGTACGTTGAGACTTCGAACAATTTCGGTCGAAATGTTTTTTCGAGATATTTCGTTAAAGAGCGTTATGCAGTATGAATATTTTTACATAAATCGCAATATAATTCGATTTTACGTTTGGATTAAACATTTTTTTTGTTCCAAAAAGGTTTAAAAAAAGTACTGAACCGACTCGACTCGTCCCGTCGAACTTACTCTCTCGCGATCCTCGGTACGTTGGGACTTACTAGAATTTTTGACCGAAAAGTTTTTTCGAGTTATTTCGTTAAATAGCGTTATGAGGTGTGACAATTTTTACATAAATCGCAATATAATTCGATTTTACGTTTGGATTAAACATTTTTTTTGTTCCAAAAAGGTTTAAAAAAAGTAGTGAACCGCCTCGACTGGACCCGTCGAACTTACTCTCGCTCGGTCCTCGGCAGGTTGGGCTTAGATCAATTTGGGCCGAAAGGTTTTTTCGAGATAATTCTTTAAATAGCGTTAAGAGGTATGAATAGTTTCACACAAGTCGCACTATAATTCAATTCTACGTCGGGATTAAACGTTTTTTCCGTTCTAATCAATTTAAAAAAAAATAGTGGACGAAGACGACTCGACCCGTCGAACTTACTCTCGCTCGGTCCTCGGCAGGTTGGGACTTAGTAGAATTTTTGACCGAAAAGTTTTTTCGAGTAATTTCGTTAAATAGCGTTATGCGGTATGAATATTAATACATAAATTGCAATATAATTCGATTTTACGTTTGGATTAAACATTTTTTTTGTTCCAAAAAGGTTTAAAAAAAGTAGTGAGCCGACTCGACTCGACCCGTCGAACTTACTCTCGCTCGGTCCTCGGCTGGTTGGTACTTCGAAAAACTTCGGCCGAAAGGTATTTTCGAGTTATTTCGTTAGAAAGCGTTATGAGGTATGAATATTTTTACATAAATCGCAATATAATTCGATTTTACGTATGGATTAAACATTTTTTTTTGTTCCAAAAAGGTTTAAAAAAAGTTGTGAACCGACTCGACTGGACCCGGCGAACTTACTCTCGCTCGGTCCTCGGCATGTTGGGCTTAGAACAATTTGGGCCGAAAGGTTTTTTCGAGTTACTTCGTTAAAAAGCGTTATGCCGTATGAATATTTTTACAGAAATCGCAATATAATTCAATTCTACGTCGGTAATAAACGTTTTTTCCGTTCTAATCAGTTTAAAAAAAAATAGTGGACGGAGACGACGCGACCCGTCGAACTTACCCTAGCTCGGTCCTCGGTACGTTGGCACTTGGAACAATTTCGGCCGAAAAGTTTTTTCGAGATATTTCGTTAAAGAGCGTTATGCGGTATGAATATTTTTACATAAATTGCAATATAATTCGATTTTACGTTTAGATTAAACATTTTTTTTGTTCCAAAAAGGTTTAAAAAAAGTAGTGAACCGACTCGACTCGACCCGTCGAACTTACTCTCGCTCGGTCCTCGGCAGGTTGGGACTTAGAACAATTTGGGCCGAAAGGTTTTTTCGATATAATTCCTTAACTAGCGTTAAGAGCTATGAATATTTTCACACAAATCACAATATAATTCAATTCTACGTCGGGATTAAACGTTTTTTCCGTTCTAATCAATTTAAAAAAAAATAGTGAACCGACTCTACTCGACCCGTCGAACTTACTCTCGCTCGATCCTCGGTACGTTGGGAATTAGTAGAATTTTTGACCGAAAAGTTTTTTCTAGTTATTTCGTTAAATAGCGTTATGCGGTATGAATATTTTTACATAAATCGCAATATAATTCAATTCTACGTCGGGATTAAACGTTTTTTCCGTTCTAATCAATTTAAAAAAAAAAATAGAGGACGGAGACGACTCGACTCGTCGAACTTACTCTCGCTCGGTGCTCGGTACGTTGAGACTTCGAACAATTTCGGTCGAAATGTTTTTTCGAGATATTTCGTTAAAGAGCGTTATGCAGTATGAATATTTTTACATAAATCGCAATATAATTCGATTTTACGTTTGGATTAAACATTTTTTTTGTTCCAAAAAGGTTTAAAAAAAGTACTGAACCGACTCGACTCGTCCCGTCGAACTTACTCTCTCGCGATCCTCGGTACGTTGGGACTTACTAGAATTTTTGACCGAAAAGTTTTTTCGAGTAATTTCGTTAAATAGCGTTATGCGGTATGAATATTAATACATAAATTGCAATATAATTCGATTTTACGTTTGGATTAAACATTTTTTTTGTTCCAAAAAGGTTTAAAAAAAGTAGTGAACCGACTCGACTCGACCCGTCGAACTTACTCTCGCTCGGTCCTCGGCAGGTTCGGCTTAGAACAATTTGGGCCGAATGGTTTTTTCGAGATAATTCTTATATAGCGTTAAGAGGTATGAATATTAATACATAAATCGCAATATAATTCGATTTTACGTATGGATTAAACATTTTTTTTGTTCCAAAAAGGTTTAAAAAGAGTAGTGAACCGACTCGACTCGACCCGTCGAACTTACGCTCGCTCGGTGCTCGGTACGTTGAGACTTAGAACAATTTCGGTCGAAAGATTTTTTCGAGATATTTCGTTAAAGAGCGTCATGCGGCATGAATATTTTTACATAAATTGCAATATAATTCGATTTTACGTTTGGATTAAACATTTTTTTTGTTCCAAAAAGGTTTAAAAAAAGTAGTGAACCGACTCGACTCGACCCGTCGAACTTACTCTCGCTCGGTCCTCGGCTGGTTGGTACTTCGAAAAACTTCGGCCGAAAGGTTTTTTCGAGTTATTTCGTTAGAAAGCGTTATGAGGTATGAATATTTTTACATAAATCGCAATATAATTCGATTTTACGTATGGATTAAACATTTTTTTTGTTCCAAAAAGGTTTAAAAAAAGTTGTGAACCGACTCGACTGGACCCGGCGAACTTACTCTCGCTCGGTCCTCGGCAGGTTGGGACTTAGAACAATTTGGGCCGAAAGGTTTTTTCGAGTTACTTCGTTAAAAAGCGTTATGCCGTATGAATATTTTTACAGAAATCGCAATATAATTCAATTCTACGTCGGTAATAAACGTTTTTTCCGTTCTAATCAGTTTAAAAAAAAATAGTGGACGGAGACGACGCGACCCGTCGAACTTACCCTAGCTCGGTCCTCGGTACGTTGGCACTTGGAACAATTTCGGCCGAAAAGTTTTTTCGAGATATTTCGTTAAAGAGCGTTATGCGGTATGAATATTTTTACATAAATTGCAATATAATTCGATTTTACGTTTAGATTAAACATTTTTTTTGTTCCAAAAAGGTTTAAAAAAAGTAGTGAACCGACTCGACTCGACCCGTCGAACTTACTCTCGCTCGGTCCTCGGCAGGTTGGGACTTAGAACAATTTGGGCCGAAAGGTTTTTTCGATATAATTCCTTAACTAGCGTTAAGAGCTATGAATATTTTCACACAAATCACAATATAATTCAATTCTACGTCGGGATTAAACGTTTTTTCCGTTCTAATCAATTTAAAAAAAAATAGTGAACCGACTCTACTCGACCCGTCGAACTTACTCTCGCTCGATCCTCGGTACGTTGGGAATTAGTAGAATTTTTGACCGAAAAGTTTTTTCTAGTTATTTCGTTAAATAGCGTTATGCGGTATGAATATTTTTACATAAATCGCAATATAATTCAATTCTACGTCGGGATTAAACGTTTTTTCCGTTCTAATCAATTTAAAAAAAAAAATAGAGGACGGAGACGACTCGACTCGTCGAACTTACTCTCGCTCGGTGCTCGGTACGTTGAGACTTCGAACAATTTCGGTCGAAATGTTTTTTCGAGATATTTCGTTAAAGAGCGTTATGCAGTATGAATATTTTTACATAAATCGCAATATAATTCGATTTTACGTTTGGATTAAACATTTTTTTTGTTCCAAAAAGGTTTAAAAAAAGTACTGAACCGACTCGACTCGTCCCGTCGAACTTACTCTCTCGCGATCCTCGGTACGTTGGGACTTACTAGAATTTTTGACCGAAAAGTTTTTTCGAGTTATTTCGTTAAATAGCGTTATGAGGTGTGACAATTTTTACATAAATCGCAATATAATTCGATTTTACGTTTGGATTAAACATTTTTTTTGTTCCAAAAAGGTTTAAAAAAAGTAGTGAACCGCCTCGACTGGACCCGTCGAACTTACTCTCGCTCGGTCCTCGGCAGGTTGGGCTTAGATCAATTTGGGCCGAAAGGTTTTTTCGAGATAATTCTTTAAATAGCGTTAAGAGGTATGAATAGTTTCACACAAGTCGCACTATAATTCAATTCTACGTCGGGATTAAACGTTTTTTCCGTTCTAATCAATTTAAAAAAAAATAGTGGACGAAGACGACTCGACCCGTCGAACTTACTCTCGCTCGGTCCTCGGCAGGTTGGGACTTAGTAGAATTTTTGACCGAAAAGTTTTTTCGAGTAATTTCGTTAAATAGCGTTATGCGGTATGAATATTAATACATAAATTGCAATATAATTCGATTTTACGTTTGGATTAAACATTTTTTTTGTTCCAAAAAGGTTTAAAAAAAGTAGTGAGCCGACTCGACTCGACCCGTCGAACTTACTCTCGCTCGGTCCTCGGCTGGTTGGTACTTCGAAAAACTTCGGCCGAAAGGTATTTTCGAGTTATTTCGTTAGAAAGCGTTATGAGGTATGAATATTTTTACATAAATCGCAATATAATTCGATTTTACGTATGGATTAAACATTTTTTTTTGTTCCAAAAAGGTTTAAAAAAAGTTGTGAACCGACTCGACTGGACCCGGCGAACTTACTCTCGCTCGGTCCTCGGCATGTTGGGCTTAGAACAATTTGGGCCGAAAGGTTTTTTCGAGTTACTTCGTTAAAAAGCGTTATGCCGTATGAATATTTTTACAGAAATCGCAATATAATTCAATTCTACGTCGGTAATAAACGTTTTTTCCGTTCTAATCAGTTTAAAAAAAAATAGTGGACGGAGACGACGCGACCCGTCGAACTTACCCTAGCTCGGTCCTCGGTACGTTGGCACTTGGAACAATTTCGGCCGAAAAGTTTTTTCGAGATATTTCGTTAAAGAGCGTTATGCGGTATGAATATTTTTACATAAATTGCAATATAATTCGATTTTACGTTTAGATTAAACATTTTTTTTGTTCCAAAAAGGTTTAAAAAAAGTAGTGAACCGACTCGACTCGACCCGTCGAACTTACTCTCGCTCGGTCCTCGGCAGGTTGGGACTTAGAACAATTTGGGCCGAAAGGTTTTTTCGATATAATTCCTTAACTAGCGTTAAGAGCTATGAATATTTTCACACAAATCACAATATAATTCAATTCTACGTCGGGATTAAACGTTTTTTCCGTTCTAATCAATTTAAAAAAAAATAGTGAACCGACTCTACTCGACCCGTCGAACTTACTCTCGCTCGATCCTCGGTACGTTGGGAATTAGTAGAATTTTTGACCGAAAAGTTTTTTCTAGTTATTTCGTTAAATAGCGTTATGCGGTATGAATATTTTTACATAAATCGCAATATAATTCAATTCTACGTCGGGATTAAACGTTTTTTCCGTTCTAATCAATTTAAAAAAAAAAATAGAGGACGGAGACGACTCGACTCGTCGAACTTACTCTCGCTCGGTGCTCGGTACGTTGAGACTTCGAACAATTTCGGTCGAAATGTTTTTTTGAGATATTTCGTTAAAGAGCGTTATGCAGTATGAATATTTTTACATAAATCGCAATATAATTCGATTTTACGTTTGGATTAAACATTTTTTTTGTTCCAAAAAGGTTTAAAAAAAGTACTGAACCGACTCGACTCGTCCCGTCGAACTTACTCTCTCGCGATCCTCGGTACGTTGGGACTTACTAGAATTTTTGACCGAAAAGTTTTTTCGAGTTATTTCGTTAAATAGCGTTATGAGGTGTGACAATTTTTACATAAATCGCAATATAATTCGATTTTACGTTTGGATTAAACATTTTTTTTGTTCCAAAAAGGTTTAAAAAAAGTAGTGAACCGCCTCGACTGGACCCGTCGAACTTACTCTCGCTCGGTCCTCGGCAGGTTGGGCTTAGATCAATTTGGGCCGAAAGGTTTTTTCGAGATAATTCTTTAAATAGCGTTAAGAGGTATGAATAGTTTCACACAAGTCGCACTATAATTCAATTCTACGTCGGGATTAAACGTTTTTTCCGTTCTAATCAATTTAAAAAAAAATAGTGGACGAAGACGACTCGACCCGTCGAACTTACTCTCGCTCGGTCCTCGGCAGGTTGGGACTTAGTAGAATTTTTGACCGAAAAGTTTTTTCGAGTAATTTCGTTAAATAGCGTTATGCGGTATGAATATTAATACATAAATTGCAATATAATTCGATTTTACGTTTGGATTAAACATTTTTTTTGTTCCAAAAAGGTTTAAAAAAAGTAGTGAGCCGACTCGACTCGACCCGTCGAACTTACTCTCGCTCGGTCCTCGGCTGGTTGGTACTTCGAAAAACTTCGGCCGAAAGGTATTTTCGAGTTATTTCGTTAGAAAGCGTTATGAGGTATGAATATTTTTACATAAATCGCAATATAATTCGATTTTACGTATGGATTAAACATTTTTTTTTGTTCCAAAAAGGTTTAAAAAAAGTTGTGAACCGACTCGACTGGACCCGGCGAACTTACTCTCGCTCGGTCCTCGGCATGTTGGGCTTAGAACAATTTGGGCCGAAAGGTTTTTTCGAGATAATTCTTATATAGCGTTAAGAGGTATGAATATTTTCACACAAATCGCAATATAATTCAATTCTACGTCGGGATTAATCGTTTTTTCCGTTCTAATCAATTTAAAAAAAAATAGAGGACGGAGACAACTCTATCAGTCGAACTTACTCCCGCTCGGTTCTCGGTACGTTGGGACTTAGAACAATTTGGGCAGAAAGGTTTTTTCGAGTTACTTCGTTAAAAAGCGTTATGCCGTATGAATATTTTTACATAAATCGCAATATAATTCGATTTTACGTATGGATTAAACATTTTTTTTGATCCAAAAAGGTTTAAAAAAAGTAGTGAACCGACTCGACTCGACCCGTCGAACTTACTCTCGCTGGGTACTCGGTACGTAGGGACTTCAAAAACTTCGGCCGAAAGATTTTTTCGAGTTATTTCGTTAGAAAGCGTTATGAGGTATGAATATTTTTAAATAAATCGCAATATAATTCGATTTTACGTATGGATTAAACATTTTTTTTGTTCCAAAAAGGTTTAAAAAAAGTAGTGAACCGACTCGACTCGACCCGTCGAATTTACTCTCGCTCGGTCCTCGGCAGGTTGGGACTTAGAACAATTTCGGCCGAAAGGTTTTTTCGAGATAATTCTTTAAATAGCGTTATGAGGTATGAATATTTTCACACAAATCGCAATATAATTCAATTCCACGTCGGGATTAAACGTTTTTTCCGCTGTAATCAATTTAAAAAAAAATAGTGGACGAAGACGACTCGACCCGTCGAACTTACTCTCGCTCGATCCTCGGTACGTTGGGACTTAGAACAATTTCGGCCGAAAGGTTTTTTCGAGTTATTTCGTTAAAAAGCGTTATGAGCTATGAATATTTTTACATAAATCGCAATATAATTCAATTCTACGTCGGGATTAAACGTTTTTTCCGTTCTAATCAATTTAAAAGAAAATAGAGGACGCAGACGACTCGACTCATCGAACTTACTCTCTCTCGGTGCTCGGTACGTTGAGACTTAGAACAATTTCGGCCGAAAGGTTTTTTCGAGTTATTTCGTTAAAAAGCGTTATGCCGTATGAATATTTTTAGATAAATCGCAATATAATTCAATTCTACGTCGGGATTAAACGTTTTTTCCGTTCTAATTAATTTAAAAAAAAAATAGTGGACGAAGACGACTCGATCCGTCGAACTTACTCTCGCTCGGTCCTCGGCAGGTTGGGACTTAGAACAATTTGGGCCGAAAGGTTTTATCGAGATAATACTTTAAATAGCGTTATGAGGTATGAATATTTTCACACAAATCGCAATATAATTCAAATTTACGTCGGGATTAAACGTTTTTTCCGTTCTAATCAATTTAAAAAAAAATGGTGGACGAAGACGACTCGATCCGTCGAACTTACTCTCGCTCGGCCCTCGGTACGTTGGGACTTCGAAAAACTTCGGCCGAAAGGTTGTTTCGAGGTATTTCGTTAGAAAGCGTTATGAGGTATGAATATTTTCACGCAAATCGCAATATAATTCAATTCTACGTCGGGATTAAACGTTTTTTTTTCGTTCTAATCAATTAAAAAAAAATAGTGGACGGAGACGACTCGACCCGTCGAACTTACCCTCGCACGGTCCACGGTACGTTGGGACTTAGTAGAATTTTTGACCGAAAAGTTTTTTCGAGTTATTTCGTTAAATAGCGTTATGCCGTATGAATATTTTTAGATAAATCGCAATATAATTCTATTTTACGTATGGATTAAACATTTTTTTTGTTCCAAAAAGGTTTAAAAAAAGTAGTGAAACGACTCGACTCGACCCGTCGAACTTACCCTCGCGCGATCCTCGGTACGTTGGGACTTAGTAGAATTTTTGACCGAAAAGTTTTTTCGAGTTATTTCGTTAAATAGCGTTATGCGGTATGAATATTTTTACATAAATCGCAATATAATTCAATTCTACGTCGGGATTAAACCTTTTTTTCCGTTCTAATCAATTTAAAAAAAAATAGTGAACCGACTCGACTCGATCCGTCGAACTTACTCTCGCTCGGTCCTCGGTACGTTGGGACTTCGTAGAATTTTTGACCGAAAAGTTTTTTCGAGATAATTCTTTAAATAGCGTTATGAGGTATGAATATTTTCCCACAAATCGCAATATAATTCAATTCTACGTGGGGATTAAACGTTTTTTCCGTTCTAATCAATTTAAAAAAAAATAGTGGACGAAGACGACTCGATCCGTCGAACTTACTCTCGCTCGGTCCTCGGTACGTTGGGACTTCGTAGAATTTTTGACCGAAAAGTTTTTTCGAGTTATTTCGTTAAATAGCGTTATGCCGTATGAATATTTTTAGATAAATCGCAATATAATTCTATTTTACGTATGGATTAAACATTTTTTTTGTTCCAAAAAGGTTTAAAAAAAGTAGTGAACCGACTCGACTCGACCCGTCGAACTTACCCTCGCGCGATCCTCGGTACGTTGGGACTTAGTAGAATTTTTGACCGAAAAGTTTTTTCGAGTTATTTCGTTAAATAGCGTTATGCGGTATGAATATTTTTACATAAATCGCAATATAATGCAATTCTACGTCAGGATTAATCGTTTTTCCGTTCTAATCAATTTAAAAAAAAATAGTGAACCGACTCGACTCGACCCGTCGAACTTACTCTCGCGCGATCCTCGGTACGTTGAGGCTTAGAACAATTTCGGTCGAAAGGTTTTTTCGAGATATTTCGTTAAAGAGCGTTATGCGGTATGAATATTTTTACATAAATCGCAATATAATTCGATTTTACGTTTGGATTAAACATTTTTTTTGTTCCAAAAAGGTTTAAAAAAAGTAGTGAGCCGACTCAACTCGTCCCGTCGAACTTACTCTCTCGCGATCCTCGGTACGTTGGGACTTAATAGAATTTTTGACCAAAAAGTTTTTTCGAGTTATTTCGTTAAATAGCGTTATGCGGTATGAATATTTTTACATAAATCGCAATATAATTCAATTCTACGTCGGGATTAAACGCTTTTTCCGTTCTAATCAATTTAAAAAAAAATAGTGGACGAAGACGACTCGATCCGTCGAACTTACTCTCACTCGGTCCTCGGTACGTTGAGACTTAGAACAATTTCGGTCGAAAGGTTTTTTCGAGTTATTTCGTTAGAAAGCGTTATGAGGTATGAATATTTTTACATAAATCGCAATATAATTCGATTTTACGCATGGATTAAACATTTTTTTTGTTCCAAAAAGGTTTAAAAAAAGTAGTGAACCGACTCGACTCGTCCCGTCGAACTTACTCTCTCGCGATCCTCGGTACGTTGGGATTTAATAGAATTTTTGACCGAAAAGTTTTTTCGAGTTATTTCGTTACATAGCGTTATGAGGTATGACAATTTTTACATAAATCGCAATATAATTCGATTTTACTTATGGATAAAACATTTTTTTGTTGCAAAAACGTTTAAAAAAAGTAGTGAACCGACTCGACTGGACCCGTCGAACTTACTCTCGCTCGGTCCTCGGCAGGTTGGGCTTAGATCAATTTGGGCCGAAAGGTTTTTTCGAGATAATTCTTTAAATAGCGTTAAGAGGTATGAATAGTTTCACACAAGTCGCACTATAATTCAATACTACGTCGGGATTAAACGTTTTTTCCGTTCTAATCAATTTAAAAAAAAATAGTGGACGAAGACGACTCGACCCGTCGAACTTGCTCTCGCACGGTCCTCGGTACGTTTGGACTTAGTAGAATTTTTGACCGAAAAGTTTTTTCGAGTTATTTCGTTAAATAGCGTTATGAGGTATGACCATTTTTACATAAATCGCAATATAATTCGATTTTACGTATGGATTAAACATTTTTTTTGTTCCAAAAAGATTTAAAAAAAGTAGTGAACCGACTCGACTCGAACAGTCGAACTTACTCCCGCTCTGTCCTCGGCAGGTTGGGCTTAGAACAATTTGGGCCGAAAGGTTATTTCGAGATAATTCTTATATAGCGTTAAGAGGTATGAATATTAATACATAAATCGCAATATAATTCGATTTTACGTTTAGATTAAACATTTTTTTTGTTCCAAAAAGGTTTAAAAAAAGTAGTGAACCGACTCGACTCGACCCGTCGAACTTACTCTCGCTCGGCCCTCGGTACGTAGGGACTTAGAACAATTTCGGTCGAAAGGTTTTTTCGAGTTATTTCGTTAGAAAGCGTTATGAGGTATGAATATTTTTACATAAATCGCAATATAATTCGATTTTACGTATGGATTAAACATTTTTTTTGTTCCAAAAAGGTTTAAAAAAAGTTGTGAACCGACTCGACTGGACCCGGCGAACTTACTCTCGCTCTGTCCTCGGCAGGTTGGGCTTAGAACAATTTGGGCCGAAAGGTTATTTCGAGATAATTCTTATATAGCGTTAAGAGGTGTGAATATTAATACATAAATCGCAATATAATTCTATTTTACGTTTAGATTAAACATTTTTTTTGTTCCAAAAAGGTTTAAAAAAAGTAGTGAACCGACTCGACTCGACCCGTCGAACTTACTCTCGCTCGGCCCTCGGTACGTAGGGACTTAGAACAATTTCGGTCGAAAGGTTTTTTCGAGTTATTTCGTTAGAAAGCGTTATGAGGTATGAATATTTTTACATAAATCGCAATATAATTCGATTTTACGTATGGATTAAACATTTTTTTTGTTCCAAAAAGGTTTAAAAGAAGTTGTGAACCGACTCGACTGGACCCGGCGAACTTACTCTCGCTCTGTCCTCGGCAGGTTGGGCTTAGAACAATTTGGGCCGAAAGGTTTTTTCGAGATAATTCTTTAAATAGCGTTAAGAGGTATGAATATTTTCACACAAATCGCAATATAATTCAATTCTACGTCGGGATTAAACGTTTTTTCCGTTCTAATCAATTTAAAAAAAAAATAGAGGACGGAGACAACTCTATCAGTCGAACTTACTCTCGCTCGGTCCTCGGCAGGTTGGGCTTAGATCAATTTGGGCCGAAAGGTTTTTTCGAGATAATTCTTTAAATAGCGTTAAGAGGTATGAATAGTTTCACACAAGTCGCCATATAATTCAATTCTACGTCGGGATTAAACCTTTTTTTCCGTTCTAATCAATTCAAAAAAAAAATAGTGAACCGACTCGACTCGACCCGTCGAACTTACTCTCGCGCGATCCTCGGTACGTTGGGACTTAGTAGAATTTTTGACCGAAAAGTTTTTTCGAGTAATTTCGTTAAATAGCGTTATGGGGTATGAATATTTTTACATAAATCGCAATATAAATCAATTCTACGTCGGGATTAAACGTTTTTTCCGTTCTAATCAATTTAAAAAAAAATAGAGGACGGAGACGTCTCGACTCGTCGAACTTACTCTCGCTCGGTCCTCGGCTGGTTGGTACTTCGAAAAACTTCGGCCGAAAGGTTTTTTCGAGTTATTTCGTTAGAAAGCGTTATGAGGTATGAATATTTTTACATAAATCGCAATATAATTCGATTTTACGTATGGATTAAACATTTTTTTTGTTCCAAAAAGGTTTAAAAAAAGTTGTGAACCGACTCGACTTGATCCGTCGAACTTACTCTCGCTCGGTCCTCGGTATGTTGGGACTTGGAACAATTTCGGCCGAAAGGTTTTTTCGAGTTATTTCGATAAAAAGCGTTATGCCGTATGAATATTTTAAGATAAATCGCAATATAATTCGATTTTACGTATGGATTAAACACTTTTTTTGTTCCAAAAAGGTTTAAAAAAAGTAGTGAACCGACTCGACTCGACCCGTCGAACTTACTCTCGCTCGGTCCTCGGCAGGTTGGGACTTCGAAAAACTTCGGCCGAAAGGTTTTTTCGAGTTATTTCGTTAAAGAGCGTTATGAGGTATGAATATTTTCACACAAATCGCAATATAATTCAATTCTACGTCGGGATTAAACGTTTTTTCCGTTCTAATCAATTTAAAAAAAAATAGAGGACGGAGACGGCTCTATCAGTCGAACTTACTCTCGCTCGGTCCTCGGTATGTTGGGACTTGGAACAATTTCGGCCGAAAGGTTTTTTCGAGTTATTTCGATAAAAAGCGTTATGCCGTATGAATATTTTAAGATAAATCGCAATATAATTCGATTTTACGTATGGATTAAACACTTTTTTTGTTCCAAAAAGGTTTAAAAAAAGTAGTGAACCGACTCGACTCGACCCGTCGAACTTACTCTCGCTCGGTCCTCGGCAGGTTGGGACTTAGAACAATTTGGGTCGAAAGGTTTTTTCGAGATATTTCTTTCAAATAGCGTTATGAGGTATGAATATCTTCAGACAAATCGCAATATAATTCAATTCTACGTCGGGATTAAACGTTCTTTCCGTTCCAATCAATTCAAAAAAAAATAGTGGACGGAGACGACTCGACCTGTCGAACTTACCCTAGCTCGGTCCACGGTACGTTGGCACTTAGAACAATTTCGGCCGAAAAGTTTTTTCGAGATATTTCGTTAAAGTGCGTTATGCGGTATGAATATTTTTACATAAATTGCAATATAATTCGATTTTACGTTTAGATTAAACATTTTTTTGTTCCAAAAAGGTTTAAAAAAAGTAGTGATCCGACTCGACTCGACCCGTCGAACTTACTCTCGCTGGGTACTCGGTACGTAGGGACTTCGAAAAACTTCGGCCGAAAGGTTTTTTCGAGTTACTTCGTTAGAAAGCGTTATGCCGTATGAATATTTTTACATAAATTGCAATATAATTCGATTTTACGTTTGGATTAAACATTTTTTTGTTCCAAAAAGGTTTAAAAAAAGTAGTGAACCGACTCGACTCGACCCGTCGAACTTACTCTCGCACGGTCCTCGGTAGGTTGTGACTTAGAACAATTTGGGCCGAAAGGTTTTTTCGAGATATTTCTTTAAATAGCGTTATGAGGTATGAATATTTTCTCACAAATCGCAATATAATTCAATTCTACGTCGGGATTAAACGTTTCTTTCGTTCTAATCAATTAAAAAAAAAATAGTGGATGGAGACGACTCGACCCGTCGAACTTACTCTCGCTCAGTCCTCTTTACGTAGGGCATAGAAGAATTTTTCACCGAAAAGTTTTTTCGAGTTAGTTTGTTAAATAGCATTAGGAGGTATGAATATTTTTACATAAATCGCAATATGATTCAATTCTACGTCGGGATTAAACGTTTTTTTCATTCTAATCAATAAAAAAAAAAATAGTGGACGGAGACGACTCGACCCGTCGAACTTACCCTAGCTCGGTCCACGGTACGTTGGCACTTGGAACAATTTCGGCCGAAAAGTTTTTTCGAGATATTTCGTTAAAGTGCGTTATGCGGTATGAATATTTTTACATAAATCGCAATATAATTCGATTTTACGTATGGATTAAACATTTTTTTTGTTCTAATCAATTTAAAAAAAAATAGTGGACGGAGACGACTCGACCCGTCGAACTTACTCTCGCTCGGTGCTCGGTACGTTGAGACTTAGAACATTTTGGGCCGAAAGGTTTTTTCGAGTTATTTCGTTAAAAAGCGTTATGAGGTATGAATATTTTTACATAAATCGCAATATAATTCAATTCTACGTCGGGATTAAACGTTTTTTCCGTTCTAATCAATTTAATAAAAAATGGAGGACGGAGACGACTCTATCAGTCGAACTTACTCTCGCTCGGTCCTCGGTACGTTGGGACTTAGAACAATTTGGTCCGAAAGGTTTTTTCGAGTTACTTCGTTAAAAAGCGTTATGCCGTATGAATATTTTTACATAAATTGCAATATAATTCGATTTTACGTTTGGATTAAACATTTTTTTGTTCCAAAAAGGTTTAAAAAAAGTAGTGAACCGACTCGACTCGTCCCGTCGAACTTACTCTCTCGCGATCCTCGGTACGTTGGGACTTAATAGAATTTTTGACCGAAAAGTTTTTTCGAGTTATTTCGTTAAAGTGCGTTATGCGGTATGAATATTTTTACCCAAATCGCAATATAATTCGATTTTACGTATGGATTAAACATTTTTTTTGTTCCAAAAAGGTTTAAAAAAAGTAGTGAACCGACTCGACTCGACACGTCGAATTTACTCTCGCTCGGTCCTCGGCAGGTTGGGACTTGGAACAATTTCGGTCGAAAGGTTTTTTCGAGTTATTTCGTTAAAAAGCGTTATGAGGTATGAATATTTTTACATAAATCGCAATATAATTCGATTTTACGTATGGATTAAACATTTTTTTTGTTCCAAAAAGGTTTAAAAAAAGTAGTGAACCGACTCGACTCGACCCGTCGAACTTACTCTCGCTCAGTCCTCTTTACGTAGGGCATAGAAGAATTTTTCACCGAAAAGTTTTTTCGAGTTAGTTTGTTAAATAGCATTAGGAGGTATGAATATTTTTACATAAATCGCAATATGATTCAATTCTACGTCGGGATTAAACGTTTTTTTCATTCTAATCAATAAAAAAAAAAATAGTGGACGGAGACGACTCGACCCGTCGAACTTACCCTAGCTCGGTCCACGGTACGTTGGCACTTGGAACAATTTCGGCCGAAAAGTTTTTTCGAGATATTTCGTTAAAGTGCGTTATGCGGTATGAATATTTTTACATAAATCGCAATATAATTCGATTTTACGTATGGATTAAACATTTTTTTTGTTCCAAAAAGGTTTAAAAAAAGTAGTGAACCGACTCGACTCGACACGTCGAATTTACTCTCGCTCGGTCCTCGGCAGGTTGGGACTTGGAACAATTTCGGTCGAAAGGTTTTTTCGAGTTATTTCGTTAAAAAGCGTTATGAGGTATGAATATTTTTACATAAATCGCAATATAATTCGATTTTACGTATGGATTAAACATTTTTTTTGTTCCAAAAAGGTTTAAAAAAAGTAGTGAACCGACTCGACTCGACCCGTCGAACTTACTCTCGCTCGGTCCTCGGCATGTTGGGACTTAGAACAATTTGGGCCGAAAGGTTTTTTCGATATAATTCCTTAACTAGCGTTAAGAGGTATGAATATTTTCACACAAATCGCAATATAATTCAATTCTACGTCGGGATTAAACGTTTTTTCCGTTCTAATCAATTTAAAAAAAAATAGTGAACCGACTCGACTCGACCCGTCGAACTTACTCTCGCTCGATCCTCGGTACGTTGGGAATTAGTAGAATTTTTGACCGAAAAGTTTTTTCTAGTTATTTCGTTAAAGAGCGTTATGAGGTATGACCATTTTTACATAAATCGCAATATAATTCGATTTTACGTATGGATTATACATTTTTTTTGTTCCAAAAAGGTTGAAAAAAAGTAGTGAACCGACTCGACTCGACCTGTCGAACTTACTCTCGCTCGGTCCTCGACAGGTTGGGACTTAGTAGAATTTTTGACCGAAAAGTTTTTTCGAGCTATTTCGTTAAATAGCGTTATGCGGTATGAATATATTTACATAAATCGCAATATAATTCGATTTTACGTATGGATTAAACATTTTTTTTGTTCCAAAAAGGTTTAAAGAAAGTAGTGAGCCGACTCGACTCGACCCGTCAAACATACGCTCGCTCGGCCCTCGGTACGTTTGGACTTGGAAAAATTTCGGCCGAAAGGTTTTTACGAGATAGTTCTTTGAATAGCGTTATGTGGTATGAATATTTTCACACAAATCGCAATATAATTCAATTCTACGTCGGGATTAAACGTTTTTTTTGTTCCAATCAATTTAAAAAAAAATAGTGGACGGAGACTTCTCGACTCGTCGAACTTTCTCTCGCTCGGTGCTCGGTACGTTGAGACTTAGAACAATTTCGGTCGAAAGGTTTTTTTCGAGTTATTTCGTTAAAAAGCGTTATGAGGTATGAATATTTTTACATAAAACGCAATATAATTCAATTCTACGTCGGGATTAAACGTTTTTTCCGTTCTAATCAATTTAAAAAAAAAAATAGAGGACGGAGACGACTCTATCGGTCGAACTTACTCTCGCTCGGTCCTCAGTACGTTGGGACTTGGAACAATTTCGGCCGAAAGGTTTTTTCGTGTTATTTCGTTAAAAAGCGTTATAAGGTATGAATATTTTCACACAAATCGCAATATAATTCAATTCTACGTCGAGATTAAACGTTTTTTTCGTTCTCATCAATTAAAAAAAAATAGTGGACGGTGACGACTCGACCCGTCGAACTTACTCTCGCTCGGTCCTCGGTACGTTGGGACTTATAACAGTTTATAGGTTATTTCATAAGTGCTACGGTATTGAGGTTTTCCGAGTAACTCCACGGTGGGCCCGGTGTCCTTTCATCTCCGACATATATATATGTCGGGTTGGGGTTAGGGGCGTTTAATGAGTCTTCGCCGGTGTTGTTCATTGTTGTTGCACAAACGTTTATTACATTGATATAGTTGGTACAAGATTGCCAAGCGGCCGCTGTAACTAGACGCTATTGACAATGATTCTAGGTTTGATATGGCGAATCCGCGATCCACGGGATAACGAATATACTTTGCTTCAAAGTCGGACTTACTACTCGTGATACAAGGATCGCTTGATTAGCTCTTTGCTAAGACGTAGATTATTCACCGATCGTACAAACATACTTAGCGTGTGGCTATTGAGACTGCCAGAAAGGGAATGACTTTCCGTCACGACGACGCTGCAGAGAAAAGCTATTATGGGATGTGCCTAAGGGCACGAGATCATCGGATTCGTCAAAGAAAGCCTTCGCACGGAGGGTGAGGAAAATACACGTTGCTGTTAATTGGTTATTTTCTATGTTGTTTAGGAAAGGATGCTAGCCGCCCTTGAGAGAGAGTTCCTAGAAGGATGCGTCGTACGTGAGCAAAACAGATCTCCCATATCTTCCCGCAATAGGTGACAAATTTACGGGCTGACAGAATAAAGACTGTTTGTCAATCTGAAGGACTTTAGTTAACTAAGTCCTAAGATTTGTAGCGGTTCCTCAGGCTATCTGAACATAAACTGTGAATGATGCATCGGCACCTGGCGGTCATCTTACCCAAAGAATGGGGTCTGTGTGTGGCGAGCCGCGGGGCCGTTGGAATGTCTTATTGTCAAGTGTCGGCACTGCCAGTCCTTTAAAGGAAAGCTATGTATCTTCATATCTCCGTTAGGTGGAACGTTCATCTCGTGACCGTGGCTACGCTCGGCGACCGGTTGTCGCCTTGAGCCTGAACTCATTGTCTCAAGTTTCGAATGACTGTGTCTGGGTTATTTCGTACATGCTACAGTATCGAGGCTTTTCCAAATAATTCCAACGGTTGGCCCGGTGTCCTTTCATCTCCGACATATATATATAGAGTTCTCCTTCTATTCGAATTTTTCTTTTTTTTTCTTTTTTTTTCTCTTTGAGGCGATTCTCGGAGAGATAAAAAAATAAGACCCTCTCTCGCGCGTTGCGCTCCTATCTATCGTACGTTGCTTTTCTCGAAGAGAGCCGGACACAACACGAACATTAGTACAGAGTTTTTCTTTCCTTTTTCAAAGGGAGAAGACTCTGTCGCCTAGTGGCGTGACGTTGAAGCGACCTCAGATCAGGCGAGATCACCCGCTGAATTTAAGCATATTATTAAGCGGAGGGAAAGAAACTAACAAGGATTTCCTTAGTAGCGGCGAGCGAACAGGAATTAGCCCAGCGACGCCCTGGAGGACTAACGTGGAGAAAGGTTTCGTGTGAACAGCCGTTGCACACGAGTCAGTCGATCCTAAGCCCTAATAGAAATCCTATGTAGATGAGGTGTCCTAAGGTCATACAAAAAGCAACATGCAAACAAACAAACAAATATAAAAGTTGAGCGAAAGACAAACACCCATCGGGCGAAAGGGAATCCGGTTCCTATTCCGGAACCTGGCAGCGGAACCACATACCATTCGGGCCCTCGTAAGAGCGTTCGTCGGGGTAACCCAAAATGACCTGGAGACGCTGTCGCGATATCCGGGAAGAGTTTTCTTTTCTGTATAAGCGTTCGAGTTCCCTGGAAACCTCTAGCAGGGAAATAGGGTTTGGAACGCGAAGAGCACCGCAGTTGCGGCGGTGTCCGGATCTTTCCCTCGGACCTTGAAAATCCAGGAGAGGGCCACGTGGAGGTGTCGTGCCGGTTCGTACCCATATCCGCGGCAGGTCTCCAAGGTAAAGAGCCTCTAGTCGATAGATTAATGTAGGTAAGGGAGGTCGGCAAATTGGATCCGTAACTTCGGAATAAGGATTGGCTCCTCAGAGGAGCGGGGCGTGTCGGGCTTGGTCGGGAAGCGGGTTTGGCTGACGTGCCGGGCCTGGGCGAGCTGAACGGGCGGGTGGCGCCGGTCTCCCCTTCGGGGGCACGATCGGTGGTCGCGCGTCCCGGGATCCGAGCTCGGTCCCGTGCCTTGGCCTCCCGCGGATCTTCCTTGCTGCGAGGCCTCCGTCGTCGACGACGGTGCGCTGTGTCGCACCGTCGCTCGGCGGTAGTTCTCTTAGGCCGCCATTCAATGCTCAGCTCAGAACTAGCACGGACTAGGGGAATCCGACTGTCTAATTAAAACAAAGCATTGCGATGGGCCCCGAGGGTGTTGACGTAATGTGATTTGACCGTCGTGAGACAGGTTAGTTTTACCCTACTGATGACTAGTCGTTGCGATAGTAATCCTGCTCAGTATGAGAGGAACCGCAGGTTTGGACATTTGGTTCACGCACTCGGTCGAGCGGCCGGTGGTGCGAAACTACCATCCGTGGGATTATGCCTGAACGCCTCTAAGGCCGTATCCTTTCTAGCCAAAGGAGGCAACGATATCTCTAGGTGTCTCGTGTGGGTCAAAAGGCTCAAAACAATGTGAAACGATTTACTAGGTGACCGGCCCTTCGCGACCGGTCATCGCACGAGCCCCAGTTTGCCGTACGGGCGCCTTCGGACTCGTCGTCGGGATCTCGCCGATCGCACGACCGCGGCGCTCTAACGGTCGGTCATGGGTACTCCAAGTTCGACGTCGAGACTCGGAATCGTCTGTAGACGACTTAGGTACCTGGCGGGGTGTTGTACTCGGTAGAGCAGTTACCACGCTGCGATCTGTTGAGACTCAGCCCTACGCTTGGGGATTCGTCTTGTCGGTTAGACGAGACCCCACTAAACGCTAAGTATAGAAGACTTGGAAAGAGCACGTATCTCTTCGTTACGTACCACGCACACACGCCAATCGCCGAGTACGGCCGTCGATGCGCACGACGAACGTACGCGGCGCGGCGCGACGTGGTGCGATACACGGTGCGTACGGAGGAGAGAAGAACACAGAGAGAGAGCGAAAAGGAATGGTTGTTCGCTACGTACGTTCGTCATCCACGAGGTTGTAATAGGTGAAATTCGAGCAGCTATATTGTTATGTCGCGTGAGATGGTCAGCGCGACATCCCTTATGGTCAGGCCGCCTAGGCCTACCCATCGTCACAGTGACCCGTATTAGGCCCAAGGAACCCCCATAAACCGCATCTGTTAACCATTAAGCTACGGTCATATAGACATCGCCGGTTTATGAGGGGTCCCAAATATCCGTTGATTTATTGCACATCCTCGCTAATTACGAAGAAAGCAGATGTGTCCTACGAAACTGCTGGGTTTTCCCCAAGAACAAGGACACCCATGAGCCAAATCTGCAGGAGACTTTCTCCTCGTATTGTGTTCATTAACATTGGCCATAACCAATGGGCATTGCGGATCGTTACCCTCACTATTCTACCCAAAAGAGTAAACAGCGAATCCGCGTCCTTAGTTCAGAAGGACACACCCTCACCGAGTTTTCCTCAGTAAGAGCAGTAGAGCAGACAGTCAGTCTAAAAGAAAATTTCTCAACTAACTCAACTACTAAAAAAAAAATTGTATTGTATAAATTGAGAGAAAAAAAATAAAGAACTCGATCTCCTGTTCACAATAAAGCCAAGTTTCTTGTTTTTTTTTTATTTTTACATGATAAGGTGATGGTCGTGCGTAGCGATTTTTTTTTCCTTTAAAAACGAACAGCGATACGCGCGTGTTAGGGACTTAGTCTCTGGCGTGTGTACGCTCGACAAAGATATTTTTCGCTACGTACGGTCAACTATGGTCGTGCGTAGCGATTTTTTTTTTGCTTTAAAGTCGAAAAGTAATACGCCGCTGGACTGGTATACGCGATATTATAAAGGTTCGCCCTGGGCCGTGACGCTCCTTGCGCTCGCTCACTCGCCTCACGCTTGTTCTTTTCGATTGTTCGTCGTTTTCCTTCGCCCTCGACCGTCAACTCACTCTCGATCGAAGAAACCAGACGAAGATTCGAAAAAAATATCAGGTACACGTACAAAGTGGCGTTTGCGAGAGTAGCTCGCTCGCTCCACTCGCTCGAAGAAAGACTAGCCCAACCCAAAACCGATGCCGCGCGTTTCTCCAATATCGACGGAGATCGAGGAACGAACGCGAAAGAGAGATATGAATATTATTTTCAAAATAAAAATTAAGTAAATTAAATTTATCAACTTAAAGTAGATGTTTGTTAGATGTTAAGTTTTAAATAAAATTAGAGGGGAGACTGAATCTAGAAATTTAAGTTTTAAATTTTATAATTTTAATATAGTAATAAAATAATTTCATAATATGAGAACTTAATTTTGTAATAGTAAAAATATTATTTTCAAAATAAAAATTAAATAAATTAAAATTTATCAACTTAAAGTAGATGTTTGTTACATGTTAGGTTTTAAATAAAATGAGAGGGGAGATTGAATGTAAAAATTTAAGTTTTAAATTTAATAATATTAATATAGTAATAAAACAATTTCATAATATGAGAATATTAATTTGTAATAGTAGAAATATTATTTTCAAAATAAAAAATTAAATAAATTGAAATTTATCAACTTAAAGTAGATGTTTGTGAGATGTTAAGGTTTAAATAAAATTAGAGGGGAGATTGAATCTAAAAATTCAAATTTGTATTAAAGTAAACAATAAGAAGCATCGATAGTTATCGAACAAAGAATTATTGAAAAAGGTTCATTATAATGTTTGTTTTTATAAAATTTAAGTTTTAATTGTAATAATTTTAATATAGTAATAAAATAATTTCATAATATGAGAATGTTAAATTGGAATAGTAGAAATATTATTTTCAAAATAAAAATTAAATAAATTAAAATATATCAACTTAAAGTAGATGTTTGTTAGATGTTACGTTTTAAATAAAATTAGAGGGGAGATTGAATTTAAAAATTGAAAATTATATTAAAGTAAACAATTAGAAGCATCGACAGATAACGAACAAAGAATTATTGAAAAACGTTCATTATAATGTTTGTTCTTATAAAAATTAAGTTTTAAATTTATTAATTTTAATATAGTAAAAAAATTATTTCATAATATGAGAATTTTAATTTGTAATAGTGAAATATTATTTTCAAAATAAAAATTAAATAAATTAAAATTTATCAACTTAAAGTAGATGTTTGTTAGATGTTAAGTTTTAAATAAAATTAGAGGGGAGATTGAATCTAGAAATTTAAGTTTTAAATTTAATAATTTTAATATAGTAATAAAATAATTTCATAATATGAGAATATTAATTTGTAATAGTAGCAATATTATTTTCAAAATGAAAATTAAGTAAATTAAAATTTATCAACTTAAAGTAGATGTATGTCAGATGTTAAGTTTTAAATAAAATTAGAGGGAGATTGAGTCTAAAAATTGAAATTTGTATTAAAGTAATCAATTAGAAGCATCGATAGATATCGAACAAAGAATTATTGAAAAAGGTTCATTATAATGTTTGTTTTTTTAAATTTAAGTTTTGAATTTAATAATTTTAATATAGCAATAAAATAATTTCATAATATGAGAACTTTAATTTGTAATAGTAGAAATATTATTTTAAAAATATAGTTAAATATATTAAAATTTATCAACTTAAAGTAGATGATTGTTAGATGTTACTTTTTAAATAAAATTAGAGGGGAGACTGAATCAAAAAATTGAAATTTATATTAAAGTAATCAATTAGAAGTATCGATAGTTAACGAACAAAGAATTATTGAAAAAGGTTCATTATAATGTTTCTTTTTATAAAATTTAGTTTTAATTTTAATAATTTTAATATAGTAATAAAATCATTTCATAATAAGAGAATTTTAATTTGTAATAGTGAAATATTATTTTCAAAATAAAAATTAAATAAATTAAGTTTTATCAACTTAAAGTAGATGTTTGTTAGATGTTAAGTTTTAAATAAAATTAGAGGGGCGAATGAATCTAAAAATTGAAATTTATATTAAAGTAATCAATTAGAAGAATCGATAGTTATCGAACAAAGAATTATTGAAAAAGGTTCATTATAATGATTGTTTATATAAAATTTAAGTTTTAAATTCAGTAATTTTAATATAGTAATAAAATAATTTCATAATATGGGAATTTTAATTTGCAATAGTAGAAATATTATTTTCAAAATAAAAATGAATAAATTAAAATTTATCAACTTAAAGTAGATGTTTGTCAGATGTTAAGTTTTAAATAAAATTAGATGGGAGATTGAATCTAGAAATTTAAGTTTTAAATTTAATAATTTTAATATAGTAATAAAATAATTTCATCGTATGAGAATATTAATTTGTAATAGTAGCAATATTATTTTCAAAGTAAAAATTAAGTAAATTAAAATTTATCAACTTAAAGTAGATGTATGTCAGATGTTAAGTTTTAAATAAAATTAGAGGGAGATTGAGTCTAAAAATTGAAATTTGTATTAAAGTAATCAATTAGAAGCATGGATAGTTATCGAACAAAGAATTATTGAAAAAGGTTCATTATAATGATTGTTTCTATAAAATTTAAGTTTTAAATTTAATAATTTTAATATAGTAATAAAATAATTTCATAATATGAGAATATTAATTTGTAATAGTAGAAATATTATTTTCAAAATAGAAATTAAATAAATTGAAATTTATCAACTTAAAGTAGATGTTCGTGAGATGTTAAGGTTTAAATAAAATTAGAGGGGAGATTTAATCTAAAAATTGAAATTTGTATTAAAGTAATCAATTAGAAGCATGGATAGTTATCGAACAAAGAATTATTGAAAAAGGTTCATTCTAATGATTGTTTATATAAAATTTAAGTTTTAAATTCAGTAATTTTAATATAGTAATAAAATCATTTCATAATAAGAGAATTTTAATTTGTAATAGTGAAATATTATTTTCAAAATAAAAATTAAATAAATTAAGTTTTATCAACTTAAAGTAGATGTTTGTTAGATGTTAAGTTTTAAATAAAATTAGAGGGGCGAATGAATCTAAAAATTGAAATTTATATTAAAGTAATCAATTAGAAGCATCGATAGTTATCGAACAAAGAATTATTGAAAAAGGTTCATTATAATGATTGTTTATATAAAATTTAAGTTTTAAATTCAGTAATTTTAATATAGTAATAAAATAATTTCATAATATGGGAATTTTAATTTGCAATAGTAGAAATATTATTTTCAAAATAAAAATGAATAAATTAAAATTTATCAACTTAAAGTAGATGTTTGTCAGATGTTAAGTTTTAAATAAAATTAGATGGGAGATTGAATCTAGAAATTTAAGTTTTAAATTTAATAATTTTAATATAGTAATAAAATAATTTCATAATATGAGAATATTAATTTGTAATAGTAGCAATATTATTTTCAAAATAAAAATTAAGTAAATTAAAATTTATCAACTTAAAGTAGATGTATGTCAGATGTTAAGTTTTAAATAAAATTAGAGGGAGATTGAGTCTAAAAATTGAAATTTGTATTAAAGTAATCAATTAGAAGCATGGATAGTTATCGAACAAAGAATTATTGAAAAAGGTTCATTATAATGATTGTTTCTATAAAATTTAAGTGTTAAATTTAATAATTTTAATATAGTAATAAAATAATTTCATAATATGAGAATATTAATTTGTAATAGTAGAAATATTATTTTCAAAATAGAAATTAAATAAATTGAAATTTATCAACTTAAAGTAGATGTTCGTGAGATGTTAAGGTTTAAATAAAATTAGAGGGGAGATTTAATCTAAAAATTGAAATTTGTATTAAAGTAATCAATTAGAAGCATGGATAGTTATCGAACAAAGAATTATTGAAAAAGGTTCATTCTAATGATTGTTTATATAAAATTTAAGTTTTAAATTCAGTAATTTTAATATAGTAATAAAATAATTTCATAATATGAGAATTTTAATTTGTAGTAGTACAAATATTATTTTCGAAATAAAAATTAAATAAATTAAAATTTATCAACTTAAAGTAGATGTTTGTTAGATGTTAAGTTTTAAATAAAATTAGAGGGGCGAATGAATCTAAAAATTGAAATTTATATTAAAGTAATCAATTAGAAGCATCGATAGTTATCGAACAAAGAATTATTGAAAAAGGTTCATTATAATGATTGTTTCTATAAAATTTAAGTTTTAAATTCAGTAATTATAATATAGTAATAAAATAATTTCATAATATGAGAAAATTAATTTGTAATAGTAGCAATATTATTTTCAAAATAAAAATTAAATAAATTGAAATTTATCAACTTAAAGTAGATGTTTGTTAGATGTTAAGTTTTAAATAAAATTAGAGGGGAGATTAAATCTAGAAATTTAAGTTTTAAATTTAATAATTTTAATATAGTAATAAAATAATTTCATAATAAGAGAACTTAATATTGTAATAGTAGAAATATTATTTTCAAAATAAAAATTAAGTAAATTAAAATTTATCAACTTAAAGTAGATGTATGTCAGATGTTAAGTTTTAAATAAAATTAGAGGGAGATTGAGTCTAAAAATTGAAATTTGTAATAAAGTAATCAATTAGAAGCATGGATAGTTATCGAACAAAGAATTATTGAAGAAGGTTCATTATAATGATTGTTTCTATAAAATTTAAGTTTTAAATTCAGTAATTTCAATATAGTAATAAAATAATTTCTTAATATGGGAATTTTAATTTGCAATAGTAGTAATATTATTTTCAAAATAAAAATGAATAAATTAAAATTTATCAACTTAAAGTAGATGTTTGTCAGATGTTAAGTTTTAAATAAAATTAGATGGGAGATTGAATCTAGAAATTTAAGTTTCAAATTTAATAATTTTAATATAGTAATAAAATAATTTCATAATATGAGAATATTAATTTGTAATAGTAGCAATATTATTTTCAAAATAAAAATTAAGTAAATTAAAATTTATCAACTTAAAGTAGATGTATGTCAGATGTTAAGTTTTAAATAAAATTAGAGGGAGATTGTGTCTAAAAATTGAAATTTGTATTAAAGTAATCAATTAGAAGCATGGATAGTTATCGAACAAAGAATTATTGAAAAAGGTTCATTACAATGTTTGATCTTATAAAAATTAAGTTTTAAATTTAATAATTTTAATATAGAAATAAAATAATTTCATAATATGAGAATTTTAATTTGTAGTAGCACAAATATTATTTTCAAAATAAAAATTAAATAAATTAAAATTTACCAACTTATAATAGATGTTTGTTAGATGTTGTGTTTTAAATAAAATTAGGGGGGAGATTGAATCTAAAAATTGAAATTTATGTTAAAGTAAATAATTAGAAGCATCGATAGTTATCGAACAAAGAATTATTCAAAAAGGTTCATTATAATGTTTGTTTTTATAAAATTTAAGTTTTAAATTTAATAATTGTAATATAGTAATAAAATAATTTTATAATATGAGAATTTTAATTTGTAGTAGTACAAATATTATTTTCGAAATAAAAATTAAATAAATTAAAATTTCCCAACTTAAAGTAGATTTTTGTTACATGTTAAGTTTTAAATAAAATTACAGGGGAGATTGAGTCTGAAAATTGAAATTTATATTAAAGTAAACAATTAGAAGCATCGATAGATATCGAACAAAGAATTATTGAAAAAGGTTCATTATAATGTTTGTTTTTTTAAATTTAAGTTTTGAATTTAATAATTTTAATATAGCAATAAAATAATTTCATAATATGAGAATTTTAATTTGTAATAGTAGAAATATTATTTTAAAAATAAAGTTAAATATATTAAAATTTATCAACTTAAAGTAGATGTTTGTTAGATGTTACGTTTTAAATAAAATTAGAGGGGAGACTGAATCTAAAAATTGAAATTTATATTAAAGTAATCAATTAGAAATATCGATAGTTATCGAACAAAGAATTATTGAAAAAGGTTCATTATAATGTTTCTTTTTATAAAATTTAGTTTTAATTTTAATGATTTTAATATAGTAATAAAATCATTTCATAATAAGAGAATTTTAATTTGTAATAGTGAAATATTATTTTCAAAATAAAAATTAAATAAATTAAGTTTTATCAACTTAAAGTAGATGTTTGTTAGATGTTAAGTTTTAAATAAAATTAGAGGGGCGAATGAATCTAAAAATTGAAATTTATATTAAAGTAATCAATTAGAAGCATCGATAGTTATCGAACAAAGAATTATTGAAAAAGGTACATTATAATGATTGTTTCTATAAAATTTAAGTTATAAATTCAGTAATTATAATATAGTAATAAAATAATTTCATAATATGAGAAAATTAATTTGTAATAGTAGCAATATTATTTTCAAAATAAAAATTAAATAAATTGAAATTTATCAACTTAAAGTAGATGTTTGTTAGATGTTAAGTTTTAAATAAAATTAGAGGGGAGATTAAATCTAGAAATTTAAGTTTTAAATTTAATAATTTTAATATAGTAATAAAATAATTTCATAATAAGAGAACTTAATATTGTAATAGTAGAAATATTATTTTCAAAATAAAAATTAAGTAAATTAAAATTTATCAACTTAAAGTAGATGTATGTCAGATGTTAAGTTTTAAATAAAATTAGAGGGAGATTGAGTCTAAATATTGAAATTTGTAATAAAGTAATCAATTAGAAGCATGGATAGTTATCGAACAAAGAATTATTGAAGAAGGTTCATTATAATGATTGTTTCTATAAAATTTAAGTTTTAAATTCAGTAATTTCAATATAGTAATAAAATAATTTCATAATATGGGAATTTTAATTTGCAATAGTAGTAATATTATTTTCAAAATAAAAATGAATAAATTAAAATTTATCAACTTAAAGTAGATGTTTGTCAGATGTTAAGTTTTAAATAAAATTAGATGGGAGATTGAATCTAGAAATTTAAGTTTCAAATTTAATAATTTTAATATAGTAATAAAATAATTTCATAATATGAGAATATTAATTTGTAATAGTAGCAATATTATTTTCAAAATAAAAATTAAGTAAATTAAAATTTATCAACTTAAAGTAGATGTATGTCAGATGTTAAGTTTTAAATAAAATTAGAGGGAGATTGAGTCTAAAAATTGAAATTTGTATTAAAGTAATCAATTAGAAGCATGGATAGTTATCGAACAAAGAATTATTGAAAAAGGTTCATTACAATGTTTGATCTTATAAAAATTAAGTTTTAAATTTAATAATTTTAATATAGAAATAAAATAATTTCATAATATGAGAATTTTAATTTGTAGTAGCACAAATATTATTTTCAAAATAAAAATTAAATAAATTAAAATTTACCAACTTATAATAGATGTTTGTTAGATGTTGTGTTTTAAATAAAATTAGGGGGGAGATTGAATCTAAAAATTGAAATTTATGTTAAAGTAAGTAATTAGACGCATCCATAGTTATCGAACAAAGAATTATTCAAAAAGGTTCATTATAATGTTTGTTTTTATAAAATTTAAGTTTTAAATTTAATAATTGTAATATAGTAATAAAATAATTTCATAATATGAGAATTTTAATTTGTAGTAGTACAAATATTATTTTCGAAATAAAAATTAAATAAATTAAAATTTCCCAACTTAAAGTAGATTTTTGTTACATGTTAAGTTTTAAATAAAATTACAGGGGAGATTGAGTCTGAAAATTGAAATTTATATTAAAGTAAACAATTAGAAGCATCGATAGATATCGAACAAAGAATTATTGAAAAAGGTTCATTATAATGTTTGTTTTTTTAAATTTAAGTTTTGAATTTAATAATTTTAATATAGCAATAAAATAATTTCATAATATGAGAATTTTAATTTGTAATAGTAGAAATATTATTTTAAAAATAAAGTTAAATATATTAAAATTTATCAACTTAAAGTAGATGTTTGTTAGATGTTACGTTTTAAATAAAATTAGAGGGGAGACTGAATCTAAAAATTGAAATTTATATTAAAGTAATCAATTAGAAGTATCGATAGTTATCGAACAAAGAATTATTGAAAAGGTTCATTATAATGTTTCTTTTTATAAAATTTAGTTTTAATTTTAATAATTTTAATATAGTAATAAAATCATTTCATAATAAGAGAATTTTAATTTGTAATAGTGAAATATTATTTTCAAAATAAAAATTAAATAAATTAAGTTTTATCAACTTAAAGTAGATGTTTGTTAGATGTTAAGTTTTAAATAAAATTAGAGGGGCGAATGAATCTAAAAATTGAAATTTATATTAAAGTAATCAATTAGAAGCATCGATAGTTATCGAACAAAGAATTATTGAAAAAGGTTCATTATAATGATTGTTTCTATAAAATTTAAGTTTTAAATTCAGTAATTATAATATAGTAATAAAATAATTTCATAATATGAGAAAATTAATTTGTAATAGTAGCAATATTATTTTCAAAATAAAAATTAAATAAATTGAAATTTATCAACTTAAAGTAGATGTTTGTTAGATGTTAAGTTTTAAATAAAATTAGAGGGGAGATTAAATCTAGAAATTTAAGTTTTAAATTTAATAATTTTAATATAGTAATAAAATAATTTCATAATAAGAGAACTTAATATTGTAATAGTAGAAATATTATTTTCAAAATAAAAATTAAGTAAATTAAAATTTATCAACTTAAAGTAGATGTATGTCAGATGTTAAGTTTTAAATAAAATTAGAGGGAGATTGAGTCTAAATATTGAAATTTGTAATAAAGTAATCAATTAGAAGCATGGATAGTTATCGAACAAAGAATTATTGAAGAAGGTTCATTATAATGATTGTTTCTATAAAATTTAAGTTTTAAATTCAGTAATTTCAATATAGTAATAAAATAATTTCATAATATGGGAATTTTAATTTGCAATAGTAGTAATATTATTTTCAAAATAAAAATGAATAAATTAAAATTTATCAACTTAAAGTAGATGTTTGTCAGATGTTAAGTTTTAAATAAAATTAGATGGGAGATTGAATCTAGAAATTTAAGTTTCAAATTTAATAATTTTAATATAGTAATAAAATAATTTCATAATATGAGAATATTAATTTGTAATAGTAGCAATATTATTTTCAAAATAAAAATTAAGTAAATTAAAATTTATCAACTTAAAGTAGATGTATGTCAGATGTTAAGTTTTAAATAAAATTAGAGGGAGATTGAGTCTAAAAATTGAAATTTGTATTAAAGTAATCAATTAGAAGCATGGATAGTTATCGAACAAAGAATTATTGAAAAAGGTTCATTACAATGTTTGATCTTATAAAAATTAAGTTTTAAATTTAATAATTTTAATATAGAAATAAAATAATTTCATAATATGAGAATTTTAATTTGTAGTAGCACAAATATTATTTTCAAAATAAAAATTAAATAAATTAAAATTTACCAACTTATAATAGATGTTTGTTAGATGTTGTGTTTTAAATAAAATTAGGGGGGAGATTGAATCTAAAAATTGAAATTTATGTTAAAGTAAGTAATTAGACGCATCCATAGTTATCGAACAAAGAATTATTCAAAAAGGTTCATTATAATGTTTGTTTTTATAAAATTTAAGTTTTAAATTTAATAATTGTAATATAGTAATAAAATAATTTCATAATATGAGAATTTTAATTTGTAGTAGTACAAATATTATTTTCGAAATAAAAATTAAATAAATTAAAATTTCCCAACTTAAAGTAGATTTTTGTTACATGTTAAGTTTTAAATAAAATTACAGGGGAGATTGAGTCTGAAAATTGAAATTTATATTAAAGTAAACAATTAGAAGCATCGATAGATATCGAACAAAGAATTATTGAAAAAGGTTCATTATAATGTTTGTTTTTTTAAATTTAAGTTTTGAATTTAATAATTTTAATATAGCAATAAAATAATTTCATAATATGAGAATTTTAATTTGTAATAGTAGAAATATTATTTTAAAAATAAAGTTAAATATATTAAAATTTATCAACTTAAAGTAGATGTTTGTTAGATGTTACGTTTTAAATAAAATTAGAGGGGAGACTGAATCTAAAAATTGAAATTTATATTAAAGTAATCAATTAGAAGTATCGATAGTTATCGAACAAAGAATTATTGAAAAGGTTCATTATAATGTTTCTTTTTATAAAATTTAGTTTTAATTTTAATAATTTTAATATAGTAATAAAATCATTTCATAATAAGAGAATTTTAATTTGTAATAGTGAAATATTATTTTCAAAATAAAAATTAAATAAATTAAGTTTTATCAACTTAAAGTAGATGTTTGTTAGATGTTAAGTTTTAAATAAAATTAGAGGGGCGAATGAATCTAAAAATTGAAATTTATATTAAAGTAATCAATTAGAAGCATCGATAGTTATCGAACAAAGAATTATTGAAAAAGGTTCATTATAATGATTGTTTCTATAAAATTTAAGTTTTAAATTCAGTAATTATAATATAGTAATAAAATAATTTCATAATATGAGAAAATTAATTTGTAATAGTAGCAATATTATTTTCAAAATAAAAATTAAATAAATTGAAATTTATCAACTTAAAGTAGATGTTTGTTAGATGTTAAGTTTTAAATAAAATTAGAGGGGAGATTAAATCTAGAAATTTAAGTTTTAAATTTAATAATTTTAATATAGTAATAAAATAATTTCATAATAAGAGAACTTAATATTGTAATAGTAGAAATATTATTTTCAAAATAAAAATTAAGTAAATTAAAATTTATCAACTTAAAGTAGATGTATGTCAGATGTTAAGTTTTAAATAAAATTAGAGGGAGATTGAGTCTAAAAATTGAAATTTGTAATAAAGTAATCAATTAGAAGCATGGATAGTTATCGAACAAAGAATTATTGAAGAAGGTTCATTATAATGATTGTTTCTATAAAATTTAAGTTTTAAATTCAGTAATTTCAATATAGTAATAAAATAATTTCATAATATGGGAATTTTAATTTCCAATAGTAGTAATATTATTTTCAAAATAAAAATGAATAAATTAAAATTTATCAACTTAAAGTAGATGTTTGTCAGATGTTAAGTTTTAAATAAAATTAGATGGGAGATTGAATCTAGAAATTTAAGTTTTAAATTTAATAATTTTAATATAGTAATAAAATAATTTCATAATATGAGAATATTAATTTGTAATAGTAGCAATATTATTTTCAAAATAAAAATTAAGTAAATTAAAATTTATCAACTTAAAGTAGATGTATGTCAGATGTTAAGTTTTAAATAAAATTAGAGGGAGATTGAGTCTAAAAATTGAAATTTGTATTAAAGTAATCAATTAGAAGCATGGATAGTTATCGAACAAAGAATTATTGAAAAAGGTTCATTATAATGATTGTTTCTATAAAATTTAAGTTTTAAATTTAATAATTTTAATATAGTAATAAAATAATTTCATAATATGAGAATAATAATTTGTAATAGTAGAAATATTATTTTCAAAATAGAAATTAAATAAATTGAAATTTATCAACTTAAAGTAGATGTTTGTTAGATGTTAAGTTTTAAATAAAATCAGAGGGGAGATTGAATGTAGAAATTTAAGTTTTAAATTTTATAATTTTAATATAGTAATAAAATAATTTCATAATATGAGAACTTAATTTTGTTGTAGTAAAAATATTATTTTCAAAATAAAAATTAAATAAATTAAAATTTATCAACTTAAAGTAGATGTTTGTGAGATGTTAAGTTTTAAATAAAATTAGAGGGGAGATTTAATCTAAAAATTGAAATTTGTATTAAAGTAATCAATTAGAAGCATGGATAGTTATCGAACAAAGAATTATTGAAAAAGGTTCATTCTAATGATTGTTTATATAAAATTTAAGTTTTAAATTCAGTAATTTTAATATAGTAATAAAATAATTTCATAATATGAGAATATTAATTTGTAATAGTAGAAATATTATTTTCAAAATAAAAATTAAATAAATTAAAATTTATCAACTTAAAGTAGATGTTTGTTAGATGTTAAGTTTTAAATAAAATTAGAGGGGAGATTGAATTTAAAAATTGAATTTTATATTAAAGTAAACAATTAGAAGCATCGACATTTATCGGACAAAGAATTATTGAAAAAGGTTCATTATAATGATTGTTTCTATAAAATTTAAGTTTTAAATTTAATAATTTTAATATAGTAATAAAACAATTTCATAATATGAGAATATTAATTTGTAATAGTAGAAATATTATTTTCAAAATAAAAAATTAAATAAATTGAAATTTATCAACTTAAAGTAGATGTTTGTGAGATGTTAAGGTTTAAATAAAATTAGAGGGGAGATTGAATCTAAAAATTCAAATTTGTGTTAAAGTAAACAATAAGAAGCATCGATAGTTATCGAACAAAGAATTATTGAAAAAGGTTCATTATAATGTTTGTTTTTATAAAATTTAAGTTTTAATTGTAATAATTTTAATATAGTAACAAAATAATTTCATAATATGAGAATGTTAAATTGGAATAGTAGAAATATTATTTTCAAAATAAAAATTAAATAAATTAAAATATATCAACTTAAAGTAGATGTTTGTTAGATGTTACGTTTTAAATAAAATTAGAGGGGAGATTGAATTTAAAAATTGAAATTTATATTACAGTAAACAATTACAAGAATCGATAGTTATCGAACAAAGAATTATTGAAAAAGGTTCATTATAATGTTTGTTTTTATAAAATTCAAGTTCTAAATTTAATAATTTTAATATAGTAATAAAATAATTTCATAATATGAGAATTTTAAATTGTAATAGTAGAAATATTATTTTCAAAATAAAAATTAAATAAATTAAAATTTATCAACTTAAAGTAGATATTTGTTAGATGTTAAGTTTTAAATAAAATCAGAGGGGCGATTGAATCTAAAAATTGAATTTTATATTAAAGTAAACAATTAGAAGCATCGACAGTTATCGAACAAAGAATTTATGAAAAAGGTTCATTACAATGTTTGATCTTATAAAAATTAAGTTTTAAATTTAATAATTTTAATATAGAAATAAAATAATTTCATAATATGAGAATTTTAATTTGTAGTAGCACAAATATTATTTTCAAAATAAAAATTAAATAAATTAAAATTTATCAACTTAAAGTAGATGTTTGTTAGATGTTAAGTTTTAAATAAAATTAGAGGGGATATTGAATCTAAAAATTGAATTTTATATTAAAGTAAACAATTAGAAGCATCGACATTTATCGAACAAAGAATTATTGAAAAAGGTTCATTATAATGTTTGATCTTATAAAAATTAAGTTTTAAATTTAATAATTTTAATATAGAAATAAAATAATTTCATAATATGAGAATTTTAATTTGTAGTAGCACAAATATTATTTTCAAAATAAAAATTAAATAAATTAAAATTTACCAACTTATAATAGATGTTTGTTAGATGTTGTGTTTTAAATAAAATTAGGGGGGAGATTGAATCTAAAAATTGAAATTTATGTTAAAGTAAATAATTAGAAGCATCGATAGTTATCGAACAAAGAATTATTCAAAAAGGTTCATTATAATGTTTGTTTTTATAAAATTTAAGTTTTAAATTTAATAATTGTAATATAGTAATAAAATAATTTCATAATATGAGAATTTTAATTTGTAGTAGTACAAATATTATTTTCGAAATAAAAATTAAATAAATTAAAATTTCCCAACTTAAAGTAGATTTTTGTTACATGTTAAGTTTTAAATAAAATTACAGGGGAGATTGAGTCTGAAAATTGAAATTTATATTAAAGTAAACAATTAGAAGCATCGATAGATATCGAACAAAGAATTATTGAAAAAGGTTCATTATAATGTTTGTTTTTTTAAATTTAAGTTTTGAATTTAATAATTTTAATATAGCAATAAAATAATTTCATAATATGAGAATTTTAATTTGTAATAGTAGAAATATTATTTTAAAAATAAAGTTAAATATATTAAAATTATCAACTTAAAGTAGATGTTTGTTAGATGTTACGTTTTAAATAAAATTAGAGGGGAGACTGAATCTAAAAATTGAAATTTATATTAAAGTAATCAATTACAAGTATCGATAGTTATCGAACAAAGAATTATTGAAAAAGGTTCATTATAATGTTTCTTTTTATAAAATTTAGTTTTAATTTTAATAATTTTAATATCGTAATAAAATCATTTCATAATAAGAGAATTTTAATTTGTAATAGTGAAATATTATTTTCAAAATAAAAATTAAATAAATTAAGTTTTATCAACTTAAAGTAGATGTTTGTTAGATGTTAAGTTTTAAATAAAATTAGAGGGGCGAATGAATATAAAAATTGAAATTTATATTAAAGTAATCAATTAGAAGCATCGATAGTTATCGAACAAAGAATTATTGAAATAGGTTCATTATAATGATTGTTTCTATAAAATTTAAGTTTTAAATTCAGTAATTATAATATAGTAATAAAATAATTTCATAATATGAGAAAATTAATTTGTAATAGTAGCAATATTATTTTCAAAATAAAAATTAAATAAATTGAAATTTATCAACTTAAAGTAGATGTTTGTTAGATGTTAAGTTTCAAATAAAATTAGAGGGGAGATTAAATCTAGAAATTTAAGTTTTAAATTTAATAATTTTAATATAGTAATAAAATAATTTCATAATAAGAGAACTTAATATTGTAATAGTAGAAATATTATTTTCAAAATAAAAATTAAGTAAATTAAAATTTATCAACTTAAAGTAGATGGATGTCAGATGTTAAGTTTTAAATAAAATTAGAGGGAGATTGAGTCTAAAAAGTGAAATTTGTAATAAAGTAATCAATTAGAAGCATGGATAGTTATCGAACAAAGAATTATTGAAGAAGGTTCATTATAATGATTGTTTCTATAAAATTTAAGTTTTAAATTCAGTAATTTTAATATAGTAATAAAATAATTTCATAATATGGGAATTTTAATTTGCAATAGTAGTAATATTATTTTCAAAATAAAAATGAATAAATTAAAATTTATCAACTTAAAGTAGATGTTTGTCAGATGTTAAGTTTTAAATAAAATTAGATGGGAGATTGAATCTAGAAATTTATGTTTTAAATTTAATAATTTTAATATAGTAATAAAATAATTTCATAATATGAGAATATTAATTTGTAATAGTAGCAATATTATTTTCAAAATAAAAATTAAATAAATTAAAATTTATCAACCTAAAGTAGATGTATGTCAGATGTTAAGTTTTAAATAAAATTAGAGGGAGATTGAGTCTAAAAATTGAAATTTGTATTAAAGTAATCAATTAGAAGCATGGATAGTTATCGAACAAAGAATTATTGAAAAAGGATCATTACAATGTTTGATCTTATAAAAATTAAGTTTTAAATTTAATAATTTTAATATAGAAATAAAATAATTTCATAATATGAGAATTTTAATTTGTAGTAGCACAAATATTATTTTCAAAATAAAAATTAAATAAATTAAAATTTACCAACTTATAATAGATGTTTGTTAGATGTTGTGTTTTAAATAAAATTAGGGGGGAGATTGAATCTAAAAATTGAAATTTATGTTAAAGTAAATAATTAGAAGCATCGATAGTTATCGAACAAAGAATTATTCAAAAAGGTTCATTATAATGTTTGTTTTTATAAAATTTAAGTTTTACATTTAATAATTGTAATATAGTAATAAAATAATTTCATAATATGAGAATTTTAATTTGTAGTAGTACAAATATTATTTTCGAAATAAAAATTAAATAAATTAAAATTTCCCAACTTAAAGTAGATTTTTGTTACATGTTAAGTTTTAAATAAAATTACAGGGGAGATTGAGTCTGAAAATTGAAATTTATATTAAAGTAAACAATTAGAAGCATCGATAGATATCGAACAAAGAATTATTGAAAAAGGTTCATTATAATGTTTGTTTTTTTAAATTTAAGTTTTGAATTTAATAATTTTAATATAGCAATAAAATAATTTCATAATATGAGAATTTTAATTTGTAATAGTAGAAATATTATTTTAAAAATAAAGTTAAATATATTAAAATTATCAACTTAAAGTAGATGTTTGTTAGATGTTACGTTTTAAATAAAATTAGAGGGGAGACTGAATCTAAAAATTGAAATTTATATTAAAGTAATCAATTAGAAATATCGATAGTTATCGAACAAAGAATTATTGAAAAAGGTTCATTATAATGTTTCTTTTTATAAAATTTAGTTTTAATTTTAATGATTTTAATATAGTAATAAAATCATTTCATAATAAGAGAATTTTAATTTGTAATAGTGAAATATTATTTTCAAAATAAAAATTAAATAAATTAAGTTTTATCAACTTAAAGTAGATGTTTGTTAGATGTTAAGTTTTAAATAAAATTAGAGGGGCGAATGAATATAAAAATTGAAATTTATATTAAAGTAATCAATTAGAAGCATCGATAGTTATCGAACAAAGAATTATTGAAAAAGGTTCATTATAATGATTGTTTCTATAAAATTTAAGTTTTAAATTCAGTAATTATAATATAGTAATAAAATAATTTCATAATATGAGAAAATTAATTTGTAATAGTAGCAATATTATTTTCAAAATAAAAATTAAATAAATTGAAATTTATCAACTTAAAGTAGATGTTTGTTAGATGTTAAGTTTCAAATAAAATTAGAGGGGAGATTAAATCTAGAAATTTAAGTTTTAAATTTAATAATTTTAATATAGTAATAAAATAATTTCATAATAAGAGAACTTAATATTGTAATAGTAGAAATATTATTTTCAAAATAAAAATTAAGTAAATTAAAATTTATCAACTTAAAGTAGATGTATGTCAGATGTTAAGTTTTAAATAAAATTAGAGGGAGATTGAGTCTAAAAAGTGAAATTTGTAATAAGGTAATCAATTAGAAGCATGGATAGTTATCGAACAAAGAATTATTGAAGAAGGTTCATTATAATGATTGTTTCTATAAAATTTAAGTTTTAAATTCAGTAATTTTAATATAGTAATAAAATAATTTCATAATATGAGAAAATTAATTTGTAATAGTAGCAATATTATTTTCAAAATAAAAATTAAATAAATTGAAATTTATCAACTTAAAGTAGATGTTTGTTAGATGTTAAGTTTTAAATAAAATTAGAGGGGAGATTAAATCTAGAAATTTAAGTTTTAAATTTAATAATTTTAATATAGTAATAAAATAATTTCATAATAAGAGAACTTAATATTGTAATAGTAGAAATATTATTTTCAAAATAAAAATTAAGTAAATTAAAATTTATCAACCTAAAGTAGATGTATGTCAGATGTTAAGTTTTAAATAAAATTAGAGGGAGATTGAGTCTAAAAATTGAAATTTGTATTAAAGTAATCAATTAGAAGCATGGATAGTTATCGAACAAAGAATTATTGAAGAAGGTTCATTATAATGATTGTTTCTATAAAATTTAAGTTTTAAATTCAGTAATTTTAATATAGTAATAAAATAATTTCATAATATGGGAATTTTAATTTCCAATAGTAGTAATATTATTTTCAAAATAAAAATGAATAAATTAAAATTTATCAACTTAAAGTAGATGTTTGTCAGATGTTAAGTTTTAAATAAAATTAGATGGGAGATTGAATCTAGAAATTTAAGTTTTAAATTTAATAATTTTAATATAGTAATAAAATAATTTCATAATATGGGAATATTAATTTGTAATAGTAGCAATATTATTTTCAAAATAAAAATTAAGTAAATTAAAATTTATCAACTTAAAGTAGATGTATGTCAGATGTTAAGTTTTAAATAAAATTAGAGGGAGATTGAGTCTAAAAATTGAAATTTGTATTAAAGTAATCAATTAGAAGCATGGATAGTTATCGAACAAAGAATTATTGAAAAAGGTTCATTATAATGATTGTTTCTATAAAATTTAAGTTTTAAATTTAATAATTTTAATATAGTAATAAAATAATTTCATAATATGAGAATAATAATTTGTAATAGTAGAAATATTATTTTCAAAATAGAAATTAAATAAATTGAAATTTATATACTTAAAGTAGATGTTTGTTAGATGTTAAGTTTTAAATAAAATCAGAGGGGAGATTGAATGTAGAAATATAAGTTTTAAATTTTATAATTTTAATATAGTAATAAAATAATTTCATAATATGAGAACTTAATTTTGTTGTAGTAAAAATATTATTTTCAAAATAAAAATTAAATAAATTAAAATTTATCAACTTAAAGTAGATGTTTGTGAGATGTTAAGTTTTAAATAAAATTAGAGGGGAGATTTATTCTAAAAATTGAAATTTGTATTAAAGTAATCAATTAGAAGCATGGATAGTTATCGAACAAAGAATTATTGAAAAAGGTTCATTCTAATGATTGTTTATATAAAATTTAAGTTTTAAATTCAGTAATTTTAATATAGTAATAAAATAATTTCATAATATGAGAATATTAATTTGTAATAGTAGAAATATTATTTTCAAAATAAAAATTAAATAAATTAAAATTTATCAACTTAAAGTAGATGTTTGTTAGATGTTAAGTTTTAAATAAAATTAGAGGGGAGATTGAATTTAAAAATTGAATTTTATATTAAAGTAAACAATTAGAAGCATCGACATTTATCGAACAAATAATTATTGAAAAAGGTTCATTATAATGATTGTTTCTATAAAATTTAAGTTTTAAATTTAATAATTTTAATATAGTAATAAAACAATTTCATAATATGAGAATATTAATTTGTAATAGTAGAAATATTATTTTCAAAATAAAAAATTAAATAAATTGAAATTTATCAACTTAAAGTAGATGTTTGTGAGATGTTAAGGTTTAAATAAAATTAGAGGGGAGATTGAATCTAAAAATTCAAATTTGTATTAAAGTAAACAATAAGAAGCATCGATAGTTATCGAACAAAGAATTATTGAAAAAGGTTCATTATAATGTTTGTTTTTATAAAATTTAAGTTTTAATTGTAATAATTTTAATATAGTAACAAAATAATTTCATAATATGAGAATGTTAAATTGGAATAGTAGAAATATTATTTTCAAAATAAAAATTAAATAAATTAAAATATATCAACTTAAAGTAGATGTTTGTTAGATGTTACGTTTTAAATAAAATTAGAGGGGAGATATGAATTTAAAAATTGAAATTTATATTACAGTAAACAATTACAAGAATCGATAGTTATCGAACAAAGAATTATTGAAAAAGGTTCATTATAATGTTTGTTTTTATAAAATTCAAGTTCTAAATTTAATAATATTAATATAGTAATAAAATAATTTCATAATATGAGAATTTTAAATTGTAATAGTAGAAATATTATTTTCAAAATAAAAATTAAATAAATTAAAATTTATCAACTTAAAGTAGATATTTGTTAGATGTTAAGTTTTAAATAAAATCAGAGGGGCGATTGAATCTAAAAATTGAATTTTATATTAAAGTAAACAATTAGAAGCATCGACATTTATCGAACAAAGAATTTATGAAAAAGGTTCATTACAATGTTTGATCTTATAAAAATTAAGTTTTAAATTTAATAATTTTAATATAGAAATAAAATAATTTCATAATATGAGAATTTTAATTTGTAGTAGCACAAATATTATTTTCAAAATAAAAATTAAATAAATTAAAATTTATCAACTTAAAGTAGATGTTTGTTAGATGTTAAGTTTTAAATAAAATTAGAGGGGAGATTGAATCTAAAAATTGAATTTTATATTAAAGTAAACAATTAGAAGCATCGACATTTATCGAACAAAGAATTATTGAAAAAGGTTCATTATAATGTTTGATCTTATAAAAATTAAGTTTTAAATTTAATAATTTTAATATAGAAATAAAATAATTTCATAATATGAGAATTTTAATTTGTAGTAGCACAAATATTATTTTCAAAATAAAAATTAAATAAATTAAAATTTACCAACTCAAAGTAGATGTTTGTGAGATGTTAAGGTTTAAATAAAATTAGAGGGGAGATTGAATCTAAAAATTCAAATTTGTATTAAAGTAAACAATAAGAAGCATCGACATTTATCGAACAAAGAATTATTGAAAAAGGTTCATTATAATGTTTGATCTTATAAAAATTAAGTTTTAAATTTAATAATTTTAATATAGAAATAAAATAATTTCATAATATGAGAATTTTAATTTGTAGTAGGACAAATATTATTTTCAAAATAAAAATTAAATAAATTAAAATTTACCAACTCAAAGTAGATGTTTGTGAGATGTTAAGGTTTAAATAAAATTAGAGGGGAGATTGAATCTAAAAATTCAAATTTGTATTAAAGTAAACAATAAGAAGCATCGATAGTTATCGAACAAAGAATTATTGAAAAAGGTTCATTATAATGTTTGATCTTATAAAAATTAAGTTTTAAATTTAATAATTTTAATATAGAAATAAAATAATTTCATAATATGAGAATTTTAATTTGTAGTAGCACAAATATTATTTTCAAAATAAAAATTAAATAAATTAAAATTTATCAACTTAAAGTAGATGTTTGTTAGATGTTAAGTTTTAAATAATATTAGAGGGGAGATTGAATCTAAAAATTGAATTTTATATTAAAGTAAACAATTAGAAGCATCGATAGATATCGAACAAAGAATTATTGAAAAAGGTTCATAATAATGTTTGTTTTTTTAAATTTAAGTTTTGAATTTAATAATTTTAATATAGCAATAAAATAATTTCATAATATGAGAATTTTAATTTGTAATAGTAGAAATATTATTTTAAAAATAAAGTTAAATATATTAAAATTTATCAACTCAAAGTAGATGTTTGTTAGATGTTACGTTTTAAATAAAATTAGAGGGGCGAATGAATCTAAAAATTGAAATTTATATTAAAGTAATCAATTAGAAGCATCGATAGTTATCGAACAAAGAATTATTGAAAAAGGTTCATTATAATGATTGTTTCTATAAAATTTAAGTTTTAAATTCAGTAATTTTAATATAGTAATAAAATAATTTCATAATATGAGAAAATTAATTTGTAATAGTAGCAATATTATTTTCAAAATAAAAATTAAATAAATTGAAATTTATCAACTTAAAGTAGATGTTTGTTAGATGTTAAGTTTCAAATAAAATTAGAGGGGAGATTAAATCTAGAAATTTAAGTTTTAAATTTAATAATTTTAATATAGTAATAAAATAATTTCATAATAAGAGAACTTAATATTGTAATAGTAGAAATATTATTTTCAAAATAAAAATTAAGTAAATTAAAATTTATCAACTTAAAGTAGATGTATGTCAGATGTTAAGTTTTAAATAAAATTAGAGGGAGATTGAGTCTAAAAAGTGAAATTTGTAATAAAGTAATCAATTAGAAGCATGGATAGTTATCGAACAAAGAATTATTGAAGAAGGTTCATTATAATGATTGTTTCTATAAAATTTAAGTTTTAAATTCAGTAATTTTAATATAGTAATAAAATAATTTCATAATATGGGAATTTTAATTTGCAATAGTAGTAATATTATTTTCAAAATAAAAATGAATAAATTAAAATTTATCAACTTAAAGTAGATGTTTGTCAGATGTTAAGTTTTAAATAAAATTAGATGGGAGATTGAATCTAGAAATTTATGTTTTAAATTTAATAATTTTAATATAGTAATAAAATAATTTCATAATATGAGAATATTAATTTGTAATAGTAGCAATATTATTTTCAAAATAAAAATTAAATAAATTAAAATTTATCAACTTAAAGTAGATGTATGTCAGATGTTAAGTTTTAAATAAAATTAGAGGGAGATTGAGTCTAAAAATTGAAATTTGTATTAAAGTAATCAATTAGAAGCATGGATAGTTATCGAACAAAGAATTATTGAAAAAGGTTCATTACAATGTTTGATCTTATAAAAATTAAGTTTTAAATTTAATAATTTTAATATAGAAATAAAATAATTTCATAATATGAGAATTTTAATTTGTAGTAGCACAAATATTATTTTCAAAATAAAAATTAAATAAATTAAAATTTACCAACTTATAATAGATGTTTGTTAGATGTTGTGTTTTAAATAAAATTAGGGGGGAGATTGAATCTAAAAATTGAAATTTATGTTAAAGTAAATAATTAGAAGCATCGATAGTTATCGAACAAAGAATTATTCAAAAAGGTTCATTATAATGTTTGTTTTTATAAAATTTAAGTTTTAAATTTAATAATTGTAATATAGTAATAAAATAATTTCATAATATGAGAATTTTAATTTGTAGTAGTACAAATATTATTTTCGAAATAAAAATTAAATAAATTAAAATTTCCCAACTTAAAGTAGATTTTTGTTACATGTTAAGTTTTAAATAAAATTACAGGGGAGGTTGAGTCTGAAAATTGAAATTTATATTAAAGTAAACAATTAGAAGCATCGATAGATATCGAACAAAGAATTATTGAAAAAGGTTCATAATAATGTTTGTTTTTTTAAATTTAAGTTTTGAATTTAATAATTTTAATATAGCAATAAAATAATTTCATAATATGAGAATTTTAATTTGTAATAGTAGAAATATTATTTTAAAAATAAAGTTAAATATATTAAAATTTATCAACTCAAAGTAGATGTTTGTTAGATGTTACGTTTTAAATAAAATTAGAGGGGCGAATGAATCTAAAAATTGAAATTTATATTAAAGTAATCAATTAGAAGCATCGATAGTTATCGAACAACGAATTATTGAAAAAGGTTCATTATAATGATTGTTTCTATAAAATTTAAGTTTTAAATTCAGTAATTTTAATATAGTAATAAAATAATTTCATAATATGAGAAAATTAATTTGTAATAGTAGCAATATTATTTTCAAAATAAAAATTAAATAAATTGAAATTTATCAACTTAAAGTAGATGTTTGTTTGATGTTAAGTTTTAAATAAAATTAGAGGGGAGATTAAATTTAGAAATTTAAGTTTTAAATTTAATAATTTTAATATAGTAATAAAATAATTTCATAATAAGAGAACTTAATATTGTAATAGTAGAAATATTATTTTCAAAATAAAAATTAAATAAATTGAAATTTATCAACTTAAAGTAGATGTTTGTTAGATGTTAAGTTTTAAATAAAATTAGAGGGGAGATTAAATCTAGAAATTTAAGTTTTAAATTTAATAATTTTAATATAGTAATAAAATAATTTCATAATATGAGAATAATAATTTGTAATAGTAGAAATATTATTTTCAAAATAGAAATTAAATAAATTGAAATTTATCAACTTAAAGTAGATGTTTGTTAGATGTTAAGTTTTAAATAAAATCAGAGGGGAGATTGAATGTAGAAATTTAAGTTTTAAATTTTATAATTTTAATATAGTAATAAAATAATTTCATAATATGAGAACTTAATTTTGTTGTAGTAAAAATATTATTTTCAAAATAAAAATTAAATAAATTAAAATTTATCAACTTAAAGTAGATGTTTGTGAGATGTTAAGTTTTAAATAAAATTAGAGGGGAGATTTAATCTAAAAATTGAAATTTGTATTAAAGTAATCAATTAGAAGCATGGATAGTTATCGAACAAAGAATTATTGAAAAAGGTTCATTCTAATGATTGTTTATATAAAATTTAAGTTTTAAATTCAGTAATTTTAATATAGTAATAAAATAATTTCATAATATGAGAATATTAATTTGTAATAGTAGAAATATTATTTTCAAAATAAAAATTAAATAAATTAAAATTTATCAACTTAAAGTAGATGTTTGTTAGATGTTAAGTTTTAAATAAAATTAGAGGGGAGATTGAATTTAAAAATTGAATTTTATATTAAAGTAAACAATTAGAAGCATCGACATTTATCGAACAAATAATTATTGAAAAAGGTTCATTATAATGATTGTTTCTATAAAATTTAAGTTTTAAATTTAATAATTTTAATATAGTAATAAAACAATTTCATAATATGAGAATATTAATTTGTAATAGTAGAAATATTATTTTCAAAATAAAAAATTAAATAAATTGAAATTTATCAACTTAAAGTAGATGTTTGTGAGATGTTAAGGTTTAAATAAAATTAGAGGGGAGATTGAATCTAAAAATTCAAATTTGTATTAAAGTAAACAATAAGAAGCATCGATAGTTATCGATCAAAGAATTATTGAAAAAGGTTCATTATAATGTTTGTTTTTATAAAATTTAAGTTTTAATTGTAATAATTTTAATATAGTAACAAAATAATTTCATAATATGAGAATTTTAAATTGTAATAGTAGAAATATTATTTTCAAAATAAAAATTAAATAAATTAAAATTTATCAACTTAAAGTAGATATTTGTTAGATGTTAAGTTTTAAATAAAATCAGAGGGGCGATTGAATCTAAAAATTGAATTTTATATTAAAGTAAACAATTAGAAGCATCGACATTTATCGAACAAAGAATTTATGAAAAAGGTTCATTACAATGTTTGATCTTATAAAAATTAAGTTTTAAATTTAATAATTTTAATATAGAAATAAAATAATTTCATAATATGAGAATTTTAATTTGTAGTAGCACAAATATTATTTTCAAAATAAAAATTAAATAAATTAAAATTTATCAACTTAAAGTAGATGTTTGTTAGATGTTAAGTTTTAAATAAAATTAGAGGGGAGATTGAATCTAAAAATTGAATTTTATATTGAAGTAAACAATTAGAAGCATCGACATTTATTGAACAAAGAATTATTGAAAAAGGTTCAATATAATGTTTGATCTTATAAAAATTAAGTTTTAAATTTAATAATTTTAATATAGAAATAAAATAATTTCATAATATGAGAATTTTAATTTGTAGTAGCACAAATATTATTTTCAAAATAAAAATTAAATAAATTAAAATTTACCAACTCAAAGTAGATGTTTGTGAGATGTTAAGGTTTAAATAAAATTAGAGGGGAGATTGAATCTAAAAATTCAAATTTGTATTAAAGTAAACAATAAGAAGCATCGATAGTTATCGAACAAAGAATTATTGAAAAAGGTTCATTATAATGTTTGATCTTATAAAAATTAAGTTTTAAATTTAATAATTTTAATATAGAAATAAAATAATTTCATAATATGAGAATTTTAATTTGTAGTAGCACAAATATTATTTTCAAAATAAAAATTAAATAAATTAAAATTTATCAACTTAAAGTAGATGTTTGTTAGATGTTAAGTTTTAAATAAAATTAGAGGGGAGATTGAATCTAAAAATTGAATTTTATATTAAAGTAAACAATTAGAAGCAAAAATTAAATAAATTAAAATTTATCAACTTAAAGTAGATGTTTGTTAGATGTTAAGTTTTAAATAAAATTAGAGGGGAGATTGAATTTAAAAATTGAATTTTATATTAAAGTAAACAATTAGAAGCATCGACATTTATCGAACAAAGAATTATTGAAAAAGGTTCATTATAATGATTGTTTCTATAAAATTTAAGTTTTAAATTTAATAATTTTAATATAGTAATAAAACAATTTCATAATATGAGAATATTAATTTGTAATAGTAGAAATATTATTTTCAAAATAAAAAATTAAATAAATTGAAATTTATCAACTTAAAGTAGATGTTTGTGAGATGTTAAGGTTTAAATAAAATTAGAGGGGAGATTGAATCTAAAAATTCAAATTTGTATTAAAGTAAACAATAAGAAGCATCGATAGTTATCGATCAAAGAATTATTGAAAAAGGTTCATTATAATGTTTGTTTTTATAAAATTTAAGTTTTAATTGTAATAATTTTAATATAGTAACAAAATAATTTCATAATATGAGAATGTTAAATTGGAATAGTAGAAATATTATTTTCAAAATAAAAATTAAATAAATTAAAATATATCAACTTAAAGTAGATGTTTGTTAGATGTTACGTTTTAAATAAAATTAGAGGGGAGATTGAATTTAAAAATTGAAATTTATATTACAGTAAACAATTACAAGAATCGATAGTTATCGAACAAAGAATTATTGAAAAAGGTTCATTATAATGTTTGTTTTTATAAAATTCAAGTTCTAAATTTAGTAATTTTAATATAGTAATAAAATAATTTCATAATATGAGAATTTTAAATTGTAATAGTAGAAATATTATTTTCAAAATAAAAATTAAATAAATTAAAATTTTTCAACTTAAAGTAGATATTTGTTAGATGTTAAGTTTTAAATAAAATCAGAGGGGCGATTGAATCTAAAAATTGAATTTTATATTAAAGTAAAGAATTAGAAGCATCGACATTTATCGAACAAAGAATTATTGAAAAAGGTTCATTATAATGTTTCTTTTTATAAAATTTAGTTTTAATTTTAATGATTTTAATATAGTAATAAAATCATTTCATAATAAGAGAATTTTAATTTGTAATAGTGAAATATTATTTTCAAAATAAAAATTAAATAAATTAAGTTTTATCAACTTAAAGTAGATGTTTGTTAGATGTTAAGTTTTAAATAAAATTAGAGGGGCGAATGAATCTAAAAATTGAAATTTATATTAAAGTAATCAATTAGAAGCATCGATAGTTATCGAACAAAGAATTATTGAAAAAGGTTCATTATAATGATGGTTTCTATAAAATTTAAGTTTTAAATTCAGTAATTTTAATATAGTAATAAAATAATTTCATAATATGAGAAAATTAATTTGTAATAGTAGCAATATTATTTTCAAAATAAAAATTAAACAAATTGAAATTTATCAACTTAAAGTAGATGTTTGTTAGATGTTCAGTTTTAAATAAAATTAGAGGGGAGATTAAATCTAGAAATTTAAGTTTTAGATTTAATAATTTTAATATAGTAATAAAATAATTTCATAATAAGAGAACTTAATATTGTAATAGTAGAAATATTATTTTCAAAATAAAAATTGAGTAAATTAAAATTTATCAACCTAAAGTAGATGTATGTCAGATGTTAAGTTTTAAATAAAATTAGAGGGAGATTGAGTCTAAAAATTGAAATTTGTATTAAAGTAATCAATTAGAAGCATGGATAGTTATCGAACAAAGAATTATTGAAGAAGGTTCATTATAATGATTGTTTCTATAAAATTTAAGTTTTAAATTCAGTAATTTTAATATAGTAATAAAATAATTTCATAATATGGGAATTTTAATTTCCAATAGTAGTAATATTATTTTCAAAATAAAAATGAATAAATTAAAATTTATCAACTTAAAGTAGATGTTTGTCAGATGTTAAGTTTTAAATAAAATTAGATGGGAGATTGAATCTAGAAATTTATGTTTTAAATTTAATAATTTTAATATAGTAATAAAATAATTTCATAATATGAGAATATTAATTTGTAATAGTAGCAATATTATTTTCAAAATAAAAATTAAGTAAATTAAAATTTATCAACTTAAAGTAGATGTATGTCAGATGTTAAGTTTTAAATAAAATTAGAGGGAGATTGAGTCTAAAAATTGAAATTTGTATTAAAGTAATCAATTAGAAGCATGGATAGTTATCGAACAAAGAATTATTGAAAAAGGTTCATTATAATGATTGTTTCTATAAAATTTAAGTTTTAAATTTAATAATTTTAATATAGTAATAAAATAATTTCATAATATGAGAATAATAATTTGTAATAGTAGAAATATTATTTTCAAAATAGAAATTAAATAAATTGAAATTTATCAACTTAAAGTAGATGTTTGTTAGATGTTAAGTTTTAAATAAAATCAGAGGGGAGATTGAATGTAGAAATTTAAGTTTTAAATTTAATAATTTTAATATAGTAATAAAACAATTTCATAATATGAGAATATTAATTTGTAATAGTAGAAATATTATTTTCAAAATAAAAATTAAATAAATGAAAATTTATCAACTTAAAGTAGATGTTTGTGAGATGTTAAGGTTTAAATAAAATTAGAGGGGAGATTGAATCTAAAAATTCAAATTTGTATTAAAGTAAACAATAAGAAGCATCGATAGTTATCGATCAAAGAATTATTGAAAAAGGTTCATTATAATGTTTGTTTTTATAAAATTTAAGTTTTAATTGTAATAATTTTAATATAGTAACAAAATAATTTCATAATATGAGAATGTTAAATTGGAATAGTAGAAATATTATTTTCAAAATAAAAATTAAATAAATTAAAATATATCAACTTAAAGTAGATGTTTGTTAGATGTTACGTTTTAAATAAAATTAGAGGGGAGATTGAATTTAAAAATTGAAATTTATATTACCGTAAACAATTACAAGAATCGATAGTTATCGAACAAAGAATTATTGAAAAAGGTTCATTATAATGTTTGTTTTTATAAAATTCAAGTTCTATATTTAATAATTTTAATATAGTAATAAAATAATTTCATAATATGAGAATTTTAAATTGTAATAGTAGAAATATTATTTTCAAAATAAAAATTAAATAAATTAAAATTTATCAACTTAAAGTAGATATTTGTTAGATGTTAAGTTTTAAATAAAATCAGAGGGGCGATTGAATCTAAAAATTGAATTTTATATTAAAGTAAACAATTAGAAGCATCGACATTTATCGAACAAAGAATTTATGAAAAAGGTTCATTACAATGTTTGATCTTATAAAAATTAAGTTTTAAATTTAATAATTTTAATATAGAAATAAAGTAATTTCATAATATGAGAATTTTAATTTGTAGTAGCACAAATATTATTTTCAAAATAAAAATTAAATAAATTAAAATTTATCAACTTAAAGTAGATGTTTGTTAGATGTTAAGTTTTAAATAAAATTAGAGGGGAGATTGAATCTAAAAATTGAATTTTATGTTAAAGTAAATAATTAGAAGCATCGATAGTTATCGAACAAAGAATTATTCAAAAAGGTTCATTATAATGTTTGTTTTTATAAAATTTAAGTTTTAAATTTAATAATTGTAATATAGTAATAAAATAATTTCATAATATGAGAATTTTAATTTGTAGTAGTACAAATATTATTTTCGAAATAAAAATTAAATAAATTAAAATTTATCAACTTAAAGTAGATGTTTGTTAGATGTTAAGTTTTAAATAAAATTAGAGGGGAGATTGAGTCTGAAAATTGAAATTTATATTAAAGTAAACAATTAGAAGCATCGATAGATATCGAACAAAGAATTATTGAAAAAGGTTCATTATAATGTTTGTTTTTTTAAATTTAAGTTTTGAATTTAATAATTTTAATATAGCAATAAAATAATTTCATAATATGAGAATTTTAATTTGTAATAGTAGAAATATTATTTTCAAAATAAAAAATTGAATAAATTAAAATTTCCCAACTTAAAGTAGATTTTTGTTACATGTTAAGTTTTAAATAAAATTACAGGGGAGATTGAGTCTGAAAATTGAAATTTATATTAAAGTAAACAATTAGAAGCATCGATAGATATCGAACAAAGAATTATTGAAAAAGGTTCATTATAATGTTTGATTTTTTAAATTTAAGTTTTGAATTTAATAATTTTAATATAGCAATATAATAATTTCATAATATGAGAATTTTAATTTGTAATAGTAGAAATATTATTTTAAAAATAAAGTTAAATATATTAAAATTTATCAACTTAAAGTAGATGTTTGTTAGATGTTACGTTTTAAATAAAATTAGAGGGGAGATTGAGTCTGAAAATTGAAATTTATATTAAAGTAAACAATTAGAAGCATCGATAGATATCGAACAAAGAATTATTGAAAAAGGTTCATTATAATGATTGTTTCTATAAAATTTAAGTTTTAAATTTAATAATTTTAATATAGTAATAAAATAATTTCATAATATGAGAATATTAATTTGTAATAGTAGAAATATTATTTTCAAAATAAAAATTAAATAAATTAAGTTTTATCAACTTAAAGTAGATGTTTGTTAGATGTTAAGTTTTAAATAAAATTAGAGGGGAGATTGAATCTAGAAATTTATGTTTTAAATTTAATAATTTTAATATAGTAATAAAATAATTTCATAATAAGAGAACTTAATATTGTAATAGTAGAAATATTATTTTCAAAATAAAAATTAAGTAAAGTAAAATTTATCAACTTAAAGTAGATGTATGTCAGATGTTAAGTTTTAAATCAAATTAGAGGGGAGATTTAATCTGAAAATTGAAATTTGTATTAAAGTAATCAATTAGAAGCATGGATAGTTATCGAACAAAGAATTATTGAAAAAGGTTCATTCTAATGATTGTTTATATAAAATTTAAGTTTTAAATTCAGTAATTTTAATATAGTAATAAAATAATTTCATAATATGAGAATATTAATTTGTAATAGTAGAAATATTATTTTCAAAATAAAAATTAAATAAATTAAAATTTATCAACTTAAAGTAGATGTTTGTTAGATGTTAAGTTTTAAATAAAATTAGAGGGGAGATTGAATTTAAAAATTGAATTTTATATTAAAGTAAACAATTACAAGAATCGATAGTTATCGAACAAAGAATTATTGAAAAAGGTTCATTATAATGTTTGTTTTTATAAAATTCAAGTTCTAAATTTAATAATTTTAATATAGTAATAAAATAATTTCATAATATGAGAATTTTAAATTGTAATAGTAGAAATATTATTTTCAAAATAAAAATTAAATAAATTAAAATTTATCAACTTAAAGTAGATATTTGTTAGATGTTAAGTTTTAAATAAAATCAGAGGGGCGATTGAATCTAAAAATTGAATTTTATATTAAAGTAAACAATTAGAAGCATCGACATTTATCGAACAAAGAATTTATGAAAAAGGTTCATTACAATGTTTGATCTTATAAAAATTAAGTTTTAAATTTAATAATTTTAATATAGAAATAAAGTAATTTCATAATATGAGAATTTTAATTTGTAGTAGCACAAATATTATTTTCAAAATAAAAATTAAATAAATTAAAATTTATCAACTTAAAGTAGATGTTTGTTAGATGTTAAGTTTTAAATAAAATTAGAGGGGAGATTGAATCTAAAAATTGAATTTTATATTGAAGTAAACAATTAGAAGCATCGACATTTATCGAACAAAGAATTATTGAAAAAGGTTCATTATAATGTTTGATTTTTTAAATTTAAGTTTTGAATTTAATAATTTTAATATAGCAATAAAATAATTTCATAATATGAGAATTTTAATTTGTAATAGTAGAAATATTATTTTAAAAATAAAGTTAAATATATTAAAATTTATCAACTTAAAGTAGATGTTTGTTAGATGTTACGTTTTAAATAAAATTAGAGGGGAGATTGAGTCTGAAAATTGAAATTTATATTAAAGTAAACAATTAGAAGCATCGATAGATATCGAACAAAGAATTATTGAAAAAGGTTCATTATAATGATTGTTTCTATAAAATTTAAGTTTTAAATTTAATAATTTTAATATAGTAATAAAATAATTTCATAATATGAGAATATTAATTTGTAATAGTAGAAATATTATTTTCAAAATAAAAATTAAATAAATTAAGTTTTATCAACTTAAAGTAGATGTTTGTTAGATGTTAAGTTTTAAATAAAATTAGAGGGGAGATTGAATCTAGAAATTTATGTTTTAAATTTAATAATTTTAATATAGTAATAAAATAATTTCATAATAAGAGAACTTAATATTGTAATAGTAGAAATATTATTTTCAAAATAAAAATTAAGTAAATTAAAATTTATCAACTTAAAGTAGATGTATGTCAGATGTTAAGTTTTAAATCAAATTAGAGGGGAGATTTAATCTGAAAATTGAAATTTGTATTAAAGTAATCAATTAGAAGCATGGATAGTTATCGAACAAAGAATTATTGAAAAAGGTTCATTCTAATGATTGTTTATATAAAATTTAAGTTTTAAATTCAGTAATTTTAATATAGTAATAAAATAATTTCATAATATGAGAATTTTAATTTGTAGTAGCACAAATATTATTTTCAAAATAAAAATTAAATAAATTAAAATTTACCAACTTATAATAGATGTTTGTTAGATGTTGTGTTTTAAATAAAATTAGGGGGGAGATTGAATCTAAAAATTGAAATTTATGTTAAAGTAAATAATTAGAAGCATCGATAGTTATCGAACAAAGAATTATTCAAAAACGTTCATTATAATGTTTGTTTTTATAAAATTTAAGTTTTAAATTTAATAATTGTAATATAGTAATAAAATAATTTCATAATATGAGAATTTTAATTTGTAATAGAAGAAATATTATTTTTAAAATAATAATGAATAAATTAAAATTTATCAACTTAAAGTAGATGTTTGTTAGATGTTAAGTTTTAAATAAAATTAGAGGGCAGATTGAATCTAAAAATTGAATTTTATATTAAAGTAAACAATTAGAAGCATCGACATTTATCGAACAAAGAATTATTGAAAAAGGTTCATTATAATGTTTGATCGTATAAAAATTAAGTTTTAAATTTAATAATTTTAATATAGAAATAAAATAATTTCATAATATGAGAATTTTAATTTGTAGTAGCACAATTATTATTTTCAAAATAAAAATTAAATAAATTAAAATTTACCAACTTATAATAGATGTTTGTTAGATGTTGTGTTTTAAATAAAATTAGGGGGGAGATTGAATCTAAAAATTGAATTTTATATTAAAGTAAACAATTAGAAGCATCGACATTTATCGAACAAAGAATTATTAAAAAAGGTTCATTATAATGTTTGATCTTATAAAAATTAAGTTTTAAATTTAATAATTTTAATATAGAAATAAAATAATTTCATAATATGAGAATTTTAATTTGTAGTAGCACAAATATTATTTTCAAAATAAAAATTAAATAAATTAAAATTTACCAACTTATAATAGATGTTTGTTAGATGTTGTGTTTTAAATAAAATTAGGGGGGAGATTGAATCTAAAAATTGAAATTTATGTTAAAGTAAATAATTAGAAGCATCGATAGTTATCGAACAAAGAATTATTCAAAAAGGTTCATTATAATGTTTGTTTTTATAAAATTTAAGTTTTAAATTTAATAATTGTAATATAGTAATAAAATAATTTCATAATATGAGAATTTTAATTTGTAGTAGTACAAATATTATTTTCGAAATAAAAATTAAATAAATTAATATTTCCCAACTTAAAGTATATTTTTGTTACATGTTAAGTTTTAAATAAAATTACAGGGGAGATTGAGTCTAAAAATTGAAATTTATATTAAAGTAATCAATTAGAAGTATCGATAGTTATCGAACAAAGAATTATTGAAAAAGGTTCATTATAATGTTTCTTTTTATAAAATTAAGTTTTAATTTTAATAATTTTAATATAGTAATAAAATCATTTCATAATAAGAGAATTTTAATTTGTAACAGTGAAATATTATTTTCAAAATAAAAATTAAATAAATTAAGTTTTATCAACTTAATGTAGATGTTTGTTAGATGTTAAGTTTTAAATAAAATTAGAGGGGCGAATGAATCTAAAAATTGAAATTTATATTAAAGTAATCAATTAGAAGCATCGATAGTTATCGAACAAAGAATTATTGAAAAAGGTTCATTATAATGTTTGTTTTTATAAAATTTAAGTTTTAAATCTAATAATTTTAACATAGTAATAAAATAATTTCATAATATGAGTATTTTAATTGGTAATAGTAGAAATATTATTTTCAAAATAAGAATTAAATAAATTGAAATTTATCAACTTAAAGTAGATGTTTGTTCGATGTAAAATTTTAAATAAAATTATAGGGGAGATTGAATCTAAAAATTTAAGTTTTAAATTTAATAGTATTAATATAGTAATAAAACAATTTCATAATATGAGAATATTAATTTATAATAGTAGAAATAAGATTTTCAAAATAAAAATTAAATAAATTAAAATTTATCAACTTAAAGTAGATGTTTGTTAGATGTTAAGTTTTAAATAAAATTAGAGGGGAGATTGAATCTAAAAATTTAATATTTAAATTCAATAATTTTAATATAGTAATAAAATAATTTCATAATATGAGAATATTAATTTGTAATAGTAGAAATATTATTTTCAAAATAAAAATTACATAAATTGAAATTTATCAACTTAAAGTAGATGTTTGTTAGATGTTAAATTCTAAATAAAATTAGAGGGGAGATTGAATCTAAAAATTTAAGATTTAATTTCAATAATTTTAATATAGTAATAAAATAATTTCATAATATGAGAATATTAATTTGTAATAGTAGAAATATTATTTTCAAAATAAAAATTAAATAAATTGAAATTTATCAACTTAAAGTATATGCTTGTTAGATGTTAAGTTTTAAATAATATTAGAGGGGCGAATGAATCTAAAAATTGAAATATATATTAAAGTAATCAATTGGAAGCATCGATAGATATCGAACAAAGAATTATTGAAAAAGGTTCAGTATAATGATTGTTTTTATAAAATTTAAGTTTTAAATTGAATAATTTTAATATAGTAATAAAATAATTTCGTAACATGAGAATATTAATTTGTAATAGTAGAAATATTATTTTCAAAACAAAAATTAAATAAACTGAAATTTATCAACTTAAAGTAGTTGTTTGTGAGACGTTAAGTTTTAAATCAAATTAGAGGGGAGATTGAAACTAAAAATTTATGTTTTAAATCTAATAATTTTAACATAGTAATAAAATAATTTCATAATATGAGATTTTTAATTTGTAATAGTAGAAATATTATTTTCAAAATAAAAATTAAATAAATTGAAATTAATCAACTTAAGGTAGATACTTGTTAGACGGTAAATTTTAAATAAAATGACAGGGGAGATTGAATCTAAAAATTGAAATTTATATTAAAGAAATCAATTAGAAGCATCTATAGTTATCGAACAAAGAGTTATTGAAAAAGGTTCATTATAATGACTGTTTATATAAAATTTAAGTTTTAAATTTAATAATTTTAATATAGTAATAAAATAATTTCATAATATGAGTATTTTAATTGGTAATAGTAGAAATATTATTTTCAAAATAAAAATTAAATAAGTTGAAATTTATCAACTTAAAGTAGATGTTTGTTCGATGTAAAATTTTAAAAAAAAATTAGAGGGGTGATTGAATCTGAAAATATATGTGTTAAATTTAATAATTTTAATATAGTAATAAAATAATTTCATAATATGTGAATATTAATTTGTAATAGTAGAAATATTATTTTCAAAATAAAAATTAAATAAATTGTAATTTATCAACTTAAAGTAGATGTTTGTTAGATGTTAAGTTTTAAATAAAATTAGAGGGGCGAATGAATCTAAAAATTGAAATTTATATTAAAGTAAACAATTAGAAGCATCGATAGATATCGAACACAGAATGATTGAAAAAGGATCATTATAATGTTTGTTTTTATAAAATTTAATAATTTTAATATAGTAATGAAATAATTTCATAAAATGAGAATTTTAATTTGTAATAGTAGAAATATTATTTTCAAAATAAAAATTAAATAAATTGAAATTTATCAACTTAAAGCAGATGTTTGTTACATGTTAGGTTTTAAATAAAATGAGGGGGGAGATTGAATCTAAAAATTTAAGTTTTAAATTTAATAATATTAATATAGTAATAAAACAATTCCATAATATGAGAATATTAATTTGTAATAGTAGAAATATTATTTTCAAAATAAAAAATTAAATAAATTGAAATTTATCAACTTAAAGTAGATGTTTGTTAGATGGAAAATTTTAAATAAAATGACAGGGGAGATTGAATCTAAAAATTGAAATTTATATTAAAGAAATCAATTAGAAGCATCGATAGTTATCGAACAAAGAGTTATTGAAAAAGGTTCATTATAATGACTGTTTATATAAAATTTAAGTTTTAAATTTAATAATTTTAATATAGTAATAAAATAATTTCATAATATGAGTATTTTAATTGGTAATAGTAGAAATATTATTTTCAAAATAAAAATTAAATAAGTTGAAATTTATCAACTTAAAGTAGATGTTTGTTCGATGTAAAATTTTAAATAAAATTAGAGGGGTGATTGAATCTAAAAATATATGTGTTAAATTTAATAATTTTAATATAGTAATAAAATAATTTCATAATATGTGAATATTAATTTGTAATAGTAGAAATATTATTTTCAAAATAAAAATTAAATAAATTGTAATTTATCAACTTAAAGTAGATGTTTGTTAGATGTTAAGTTTTAAATATAATTAGAGGGGCGAATGAATCTAAAAATTGAAATTTATATTAAAGTAAACAATTAGAAGCATCGATAGATATCGAACACAGAATGATTGAAAAAGGATCATTATAATGTTTGTTTTTATAAAATTTATTTTTAAATCAAATAATTTTAACATAGTAATAAAATAATTTCATAATATGAGTATTTTAATTGGTAATAGTAGACATATTATTTTCCAAATAAAAATTAAATAAATTGAAATTAATCAACTTAAGGTAGATGTTTGTTAGACGGTAAATTTTAAATAAAATGAGAGGGGAGATTGAATCTAAAAATTGAAATTTATATTAAAGTAATTAATTAGAAGCATCGACAGTTATCGAACAAAGAATTATTGAAAAAGGTTCATTATTATGTTTGTTTTTATAAAATTTAAGTTTTAAATTCAGTAATTTTAATATAGTAATAAAATAATTTCATAATATGAGAATATTAATTAGTAATAGTGGAAATATTACTTTCAAAATAAAAATTAAATAAATTGAAATTTATCAACTTAAAGTAGATGTTTGTGAGATGTTAAGTTTTAAATCAAATTAGAGGGGAGATTGAATCTAGAAATTTAAGTTTTAAATTTAATAATTTTAATATAGTAATAAAATAATTTCATAATAAGAGAACTTAATATTGTAATAGTAGAAATATTATTTTCAAAATAAAAATTAAGTAAATTAAAATTTATCAACTTAAAGTAGATGTATGTCAGATGTTAAGTTTTAAATAAAATTAGAGGGAGATTGAGTCTAAAAATTGAAATTTGTATTAAAGTAATCAATTAGAAGCATGGATAGTTATCGAACAAAGAATTATTGAAAAAGGTTCATTATAATGATTGTTTCTATAAAATTTAAGTTTTAAATTTAATAATTTTAATATAGTAATAAAATAATTTCATAATATGAGAATATTAATTTGTAATAGTAGAAATATTATTTTAAAAATAAAGTTAAATATATTGAAATTTATCAACTTAAAGTAGATGTTTGTTAGATGTTAAGTTTTAAATAAAATTAGAGGGGAGATTGAATCTAGAAATTTAAGTTTTAAATTTTATAATTTTAATATAGTAATAAAATAATTTCATAATATGAGAACTTAATTTTGTAGTAGTAAAAATATTATTTTCAAAATAAAAATTAAATAAATTAAAATTTATCAACTTAAAGTAGATGTTTGTGAGATGTTAAGTTTTAAATAAAATTAGAGGGGAGATTTAATCTAAAAATTGAAATTTGTATTAAAGTAATCAATTAGAAGCATGGATAGTTATCGAACAAAGAATTATTGAAAAAGGTTCATTATAATGATTGTTTATATAAAATTTAAGTTTTAAATTCAGTAATTTTAATATAGTAATAAAATAATTTCATAATATGAGAATATTAATTTGTAATAGTAGAAATATTATTTTCAAAATAGAAATTAAATAAATTAAAATTTATCAACTTAAAGTAGATGTTTGTTAGATGTTAAGTTTTAAATAAAATTAGAGGGGAGATTTAATCTAAAAATTGAAATTTGTATTAAAGTAATCAATTAGAAGCATCGATAGTTATCGAACAAAGAATTATTGAAAAAGGTTCATTATAATGATTGTTTATATAAAATTTAATTTTTAAATTTAATAATTTTAATATAGTAATAAAATAATTTCATAATATGAGAATTTTAATTTGTAGTAGCACAAATATTATTTTCAAAATAAAAATTAAATAAATTAAAATTTACCAACTTATAATAGATGTTTGTTAGATGTTGTGTTTTAAATAAAATTAGGGGGGAGATTGAATCTAAAAATTGAAATTTATGTTAAAGTAAATAATTAGAAGCATCGATAGTTATCGAACAAAGAATAATTCAAAAAGGTTCATTATAATGTTTGTTTTTTTAAATTTAAGTTTTGAATTTAATAATTTTAATATAGCAATAAAATAATTTCATAATATGAGAATTTTAATTTGTAATAGTAGAAATATTATTTTAAAAATAAAGTTAAATATATTAAAATTTATCAACTTAAAGTAGATGTTTGTTAGATGTTACGTTTTAAATAAAATTAGAGGGGAGACTGAATCTAAAAATTGAAATTTATATTAAAGTAATCAATTAGAAGTATCGGTAGTTATCGAACAAAGAATTATTGAAAAAGGGTTCATTATAATGTTTCTTTTTATAAAATTTAGTTTTAATTTTAATAATTTTAATATAGTAATAAAATCATTTCATAATAAGAGAATTTTAATTTGTAATAGTGAAATATTATTTTCAAAATAAAAATTAAATAAATTAAGTTTTATCAACTTAAAGTAGATGTTTGTTAGATGTTAAGTTTTAAATAAAATTAGAGGGGCGAATGAATCTAAAAATTGAAATTTGTATTAAAGTAATCAATTAGAAGCATGGATAGATATCGAACAAGGAATTATTGAAAAAGGTTCATTATAATGATTGTTTATATAAAATTTAAGTTTTAAATTCAGTAATTTTAATATAGTAATAAAATAATTTCATAATATGAGATTTTTAATTTGTAACAGTAGAAATATTATTTTCAAAATAAAAATTAAATAAATTGAGATTTATCAACTGAAAGTAGATGTTTGTTAGATGTTAAGTTTTAAATAATATTAGAGGGGCGAATGAATCTAAAAAATTGAAATTTATATTAAAGTAATCAATTGGAAGCATCGATAGTTATCGAACAAAGAATTATTGAAAAAGGTTCATTATAATGATTGTTTATATAAAATTTAAGTTTTAAATTTAATAATATTAATATAGTAATAAAATAATTTCATAATATGAGAATTTTAATTTGTTATAGTAGAAATATTACTTTCAAAATAAAAATTAAATAAATTAAAATTTATCAACTTAAAGTAGATGTTTGTTAGATGGTAAATTTTAAATCAAATTAGAGGGGCGATTGAATCTAAAAATTGAAATTTATATTAAAGTAATCAATTAGAAGCATCGATAGTTATCGAACACAGAATGATTGAAAAAGGATCATTATAATGTTTGTTTTTATAAAATTTAAGTTTTTAATCAAATAATTTTAACATAGTAATAAAATAATTTAATAATTTGAGAATATTAAGCTGTAGTAGTAGAAATATTATTTTCAAAATAAAAATTAAATAAATTGAAATTTATCAACTTAAAGTAGATATTTGTTAGATGTTAAGTTTTAAATAATATTAGAGGGGCGAATGAATCTAAAAATTGAAATTTATATTAAAGTAATCAATTAGAAGCATCGATAGTTATCGAACAAAGAATTATTGAAAAAGGTTCATTATAATGATTGCTTATATAATATTTAATTTTTAAATTTAATAATTTTAATATAGTAATAAAGTAATTTCATAATATGAGAATTTTAATTTGTAGTAGCACAAATATTATTTTCAAAATAAAAATTAAATAAATTAAAATTTACCAACTTATAATAGATGTTTGTTAGATGTTGTGTTTTAAATAAAATTAGGGGGGAGATTGAATCTAAAAATTGAAATTTATGTTAAAGTAAATAATTAGAAGCATCGATAGTTATCGAACAAAGAATTATTCAAAAAGGTTCATTATAATGTTTGTTTTTATAAAATTTAAGTTTTAAATTTAATAATTGTAATATAGTAATAAAATAATTTCATAATATGAGAATTTTAATTTGTAGTAGTACAAATATTATTTTCGAAATAAAAATTAAATAAATTAAAATTTCCCAACTTAAAGTAGATTTTTGTTACATGTTAAGTTTTAAATAAAATTACAGGGGAGATTGAGTCTGAAAATTGAAATTTATATTAAAGTAAACAATTAGAAGCATCGATAGATATCGAACAAAGAATTATTGAAAAAGGTTCATAATAATGTTTGTTTTTTTAAATTTAAGTTTTGAATTTAATAATTTTAATATAGCAATAAAATAATTTCATAATATGAGAATTTTAATTTGTAATAGTAGAAATATTATTTTCAAAATAAAAATTAAATAAATTGAAATTTATCAACTTAAAGTAGATGTTTGTTAGATGTTAAGTTTTAAATAAAATTAGAGGGGAGATTGAATCTAGAAATTTAAGTTTTAAATTTAATAATTTTAATATAGTAATAAAATAATTTCATAATAAGAGAACTTAATATTGTAATAGTAGAAATATTATTTTCAAAATAAAAATTAAGTAAATTAAAATTTATCAACTTAAAGTAGATGTATGTCAGATGTTAAGTTTTAAATAAAATTAGAGGGAGATTGAGTCTAAAAATTGAAATTTGTATTAAAGTAATCAATTAGAAGCATGGATAGTTATCGAACAAAGAATTATTGAAAAAGGTTCATTATAATGATTGTTTCTATAAAATTTAAGTTTTAAATTTAATAATTTTAATATAGTAATAAAATAATTTCATAATATGAGAATATTAATTTGTAATAGTAGAAATACTATTTTCAAAATAGAAATTAAATAAATTGAAATTTATCAACTTAAAGTAGATGTTTGTTAGATGTTAAGTTTTAAATAAAATTAGAGGGGAGATTGAATCTAGAAATTTAAGTTTTAAATTTTATAATTTTAATATAGTAATAAAATAATTTCATAATATGAGAACTTAATTTTGTAGTAGTAAAAATATTATTTTCAAAATAAAAATTAAATAAATTAAAATTTATCAACTTAAAGTAGATGTTTGTTAGATGTTAAGTTTTAAATAAAATTAGAGGGGAGATTTAATCTAAAAATTGAAATTTGTATTAAAGTAATCAATTAGAAGCATGGATAGTTATCGAACAAAGAATTATTGAAAAAGGTTCATTATAATGATTGTTTATATAAAATTTAAGTTTTAAATTCAGTAATTTTAATATAGTAATAAAATAATTTCATAATATGAGAATATTAATTTGTAATAGTAGAAATATTATTTTCAAAATAGAAATTAAATAAATTAAAATTTATCAACTTAAAGTAGATGTTTGTTAGATGTTAAGTTTTAAATAAAATTAGAGGGGAGATTGAATCTAAAAATTGGATTTTATATTGAAGTAAACAATTAGAAGCATCGATAGTTATCGAACAAAGAATTATTGAAAAAGGTTCATTACAATGATTGCTTATATAAAATTTAATTTTTAAATTTAATAATTTTAATATAGTAATAAAATAATTTCATAATATGAGAATTTTAATTTGTAGTAGCACAAATATTATTTTCAAAATAAAAATTAAATAAATTAAAATTTACCAACTTATAATAGATGTTTGTTAGATGTTGTGTTTTAAATAAAATTAGGGGGGCGAATGAATCTAAAAATTGAAATTTATATTAAAGTAATCAATTAGAAGCATCGATAGTTATCGAACAAAGAATTATTGAAAAAGGTTCATTATAATGATTGTTTCTATAAAATTTAAGTTTTAAATTCAGTAATTTTAATATAGTAATAAAATAATTTCATAATATGAGAAAATTAATTTGTAATAGTAGCAATATTATTTTCAAAATAAAAATTAAATAAATTGAAATTTATCAACTTAAAGTAGATGTTTGTTAGATGTTAAGTTTTAAATAAAATTAGAGGGGAGATTGAATCTAGAAATTTAAGTTTTAAATTTAATAATTTTAATATAGTAATAATATAATTTCATAATAAGAGAACTTAATATTGTAATAGTAGAAATATTATTTTCAAAATAAAAATTAAGTAAATTAAAATTTATCAACTTAAAGTAGATGTATGTCAGATGTTAAGTTTTAAATAAAATTAGAGGGAGATTGAGTCTAAAAATTGAAATTTGTATTAAAGTAATCAATTAGAAGCATGGATAGTTATCGAACAAAGAATTATTGAAAAAGGTTCATTATAATGATTGTTTCTATAAAATTTAAGTTTTAAATTTAATAATTTTAATATAGTAATAAAATAATTTCATAATATGAGAATATTAATTTGTAATAGTAGAAATATTATTTTCAAAATAGAAATTAAATAAATTGAAATTTATCAACTTAAAGTAGATGTTTGTTAGATGTTAAGTTTTAAATAAAATTAGAGGGGAAATTGAATCTAGAAATTTAAGTTTTACATTTTATAATTTTAATATTGTAATAAAATAATTTCATAATATGAGAACTTAATTTTGTAGTAGTAAAAATATTATTTTCAAAATAAAAATTAAATAAATTAAAATTTATCAACTTAAAGTAGATGTTTGTGAGATGTTAAGTTTTAAATAAAATTAGAGGGGAGATTTAATCTAAAAATTGAAATTTTTATTAAAGTAATCAATTAGAAGCATGGATAGATATCGAACAAGGAATTATTGAAAAAGGTTCATTATAATGATTGTTTATATAAAATTTAAGTTTTAAATTCAGTAATTTTAATATAGTAATAAAATAATTTCATAATATGAGAATATTAATTTGCAATAGTAGAAATATTATTTTCAAAATAGAAATTAAATAAATAAAAATTTATCAACTTAAAGTAGATGTTTGTTAGATGTTAAGTTTTAAATAAAATTAGAGGGGAGATTGAATCTAAAAATTGAATTTTATATTAAAGTAAACAATTAGAAGCATCGACATTTATCGAACAAAGAATTATTGAAAAAGGTTCATTATAATGTTTGATCTTATAAAAATTAAGTTTTAAATTTAATAATTTTAATATAGAAATAAAATAATTTCATAATATGAGAATTTTAATTTGTAGTAGCACAAATATTATTTTCAAAATAAAAATTAAATAAATTAAAATTTACCAACTTATAATAGATGTTTGTTAGATGTTGTGTTTTAAATAAAATTAGGGGGGAGATTGAATCTAAAAATAGAAATTTATGTTAAAGTAAATAATTAGAAGCATCGATAGTTATCGAACAAAGAATTATTCAAAAAGGTTCATTATAATGTTTGTTTTTATAAAATTTAAGTTTTAAATTTAATAATTGTAATATAGTAATAAAATAATTTCATAATATGAGAATTTTAATTTGTAGTAGTACAAATATTATTTTCGAAATAAAAATTAAATAAATTAAAATTTCCCAACTTAAAGTAGATTTTTGTTACATGTTAAGTTTTAAATAAAATTACAGGGGAGATTGAGTCTGAAAATTGAAATTTATATTAAAGTAAACAATTAGAAGCATCGATAGATATCGAACAAAGAATTATTGAAAAAGGTTCATTATAATGTTTGTTTTTTTAAATTTAAGTTTTGAATTTAATAATTTTAATATAGCAATAAAATAATTTCATAATATGAGAATTTTAATTTGTAATAGTAGAAATATTATTTTAAAAATAAAGTTAAATATATTAAAATTATCAACTTAAAGTAGATGTTTGTTAGATGTTACGTTTTAAATAAAATTAGAGGGGAGACTGAATCTAAAAATTGAAATTTATATTAAAGTAATCAATTAGAAGTATCGATAGTTATCGAACAAAGAATTATTGAAAAAGGTTCATTATAATGTTTCTTTTTATAAAATTTAGTTTTAATTTTAATAATTTTAATATCGTAATAAAATCATTTCATAATAAGAGAATTTTAATTTGTAATAGTGAAATATTATTTTCAAAATAAAAATTAAATAAATTAAGTTTTATCAACTTAAAGTAGATGTTTGTTAGATGTTAAGTTTTAAATAAAATTAGAGGGGCGAATGAATATAAAAATTGAAATTTATATTAAAGTAATCAATTAGAAGCATCGATAGTTATCGAACAAAGAATTATTGAAATAGGTTCATTATAATGATTGTTTCTATAAAATTTAAGTTTTAAATTCAGTAATTATAATATAGTAATAAAATAATTTCATAATATGAGAAAATTAATTTGTAATAGTAGCAATATTATTTTCAAAATAAAAATTAAATAAATTGAAATTTATCAACTTAAAGTAGATGTTTGTTAGATGTTAAGTTTCAAATAAAATTAGAGGGGAGATTAAATCTAGAAATTTAAGTTTTAAATTTAATAATTTTAATATAGTAATAAAATAATTTCATAATAAGAGAACTTAATATTGTAATAGTAGAAATATTATTTTCAAAATAAAAATTAAGTAAATTAAAATTTATCAACTTAAAGTAGATGTATGTCAGATGTTAAGTTTTAAATAAAATTAGAGGGAGATTGAGTCTAAAAAGTGAAATTTGTAATAAAGTAATCAATTAGAAGCATGGATAGTTATCGAACAAAGAATTATTGAAGAAGGTTCATTATAATGATTGTTTCAATAAAATTTAAGTTTTAAATTCAGTAATTTTAATATAGTAATAAAATAATTTCATAATATGGGAATTTTAATTTGCAATAGTAGTAATATTATTTTCAAAATAAAAATGAATAAATTAAAATTTATCAACTTAAAGTAGATGTTTGTCAGATGTTAAGTTTTAAATAAAATTAGATGGGAGATTGAATCTAGAAATTTAAGTTTTAAATTTAATAATTTTAATATAGTAATAAAATAATTTCATAATATGAGAATATTAATTTGTAATAGTAGCAATATTATTTTCAAAATAAAAATTAAATAAATTAAAATTTATCAACTTAAAGTAGATGTATGTCAGATGTTAAGTTTTAAATAAAATTAGAGGGAGATTGAGTCTAAAAATTGAAATTTGTATTAAAGTAATCAATTAGAAGCATGGATAGTTATCGAACAAAGAATTATTGAAAAAGGTTCATTACAATGTTTGATCTTATAAAAATTAAGTTTTAAATTTAATAATTTTAATATAGAAATAAAATAATTTCATAATATGAGAATTTTAATTTGTAGTAGCACAAATATTATTTTCAAAATAAAAATTAAATAAATTAAAATTTACCAACTTATAATAGATGTTTGTTAGATGTTGTGTTTTAAATAAAATTAGGGGGGAGATTGAATCTAAAAATTGAAATTTATGTTAAAGTAAATAATTAGAAGCATCGATAGTTATCGAACAAAGAATTATTCAAAAAGGTTCATTATAATGTTTGTTTTTATAAAATTTAAGTTTTAAATTTAATAATTGTAATATAGTAATAAAATAATTTCATAATATGAGAATTTTAATTTGTAGTAGTACAAATATTATTTTCGAAATAAAAATTAAATAAATTAAAATTTCCCAACTTAAAGTAGATTTTTGTTACATGTTAAGTTTTAAATAAAATTACAGGGGAGATTGAGTCTGAAAATTGAAATTTATATTAAAGTAAACAATTAGAAGCATCGATAGATATCGAACAAAGAATTATTGAAAAAGGTTCATAATAATGTTTGTTTTTTTAAATTTAAGTTTTGAATTTAATAATTTTAATATAGCAATAAAATAATTTCATAATATGAGAATTTTAATTTGTAATAGTAGAAATATTATTTTAAAAATAAAGTTAAATATATTAAAATTTATCAACTCAAAGTAGATGTTTGTTAGATGTTACGTTTTAAATAAAATTAGAGGGGCGAATGAATCTAAAAATTGAAATTTATATTAAAGTAATCAATTAGAAGCATCGATAGTTATCGAACAAAGAATTATTGAAAAAGGTTCATTATAATGATTGTTTCTATAAAATTTAAGTTTTAAATTCAGTAATTTTAATATAGTAATAAAATAATTTCATAATATGAGAAAATTAATTTGTAATAGTAGCAATATTATTTTCAAAATAAAAATTAAATAAATTGAAATTTATCAACTTAAAGTAGATGTTTGTTAGATGTTAAGTTTTAAATAAAATTAGAGGGGAGATTAAATCTAGAAATTTAAGTTTTAAATTTAATAATTTTAATATAGTAATAAAATAATTTCATAATAAGAGAACTTAATATTGTAATAGTAGAAATATTATTTTCAAAATAAAAATTAAGTAAATTAAAATTTATCAACCTAAAGTAGATGTATGTCAGATATTAAGTTTTAAATAAAATTAGAGGGAGATTGAGTCTAAAAATTGAAATTTGTATTAAAGTAATCAATTAGAAGCATGGATAGTTATCGAACAAAGAATTATTGAAGAAGGTTCATTATAATGATTGTTTCTATAAAATTTAAGTTTTAAATTCAGTAATTTTAATATAGTAATAAAATAATTTCATAATATGGGAATTTTAATTTCCAATAGTAGTAATATTATTTTCAAAATAAAAATGAATAAATTAAAATTTATCAACTTAAAGTAGATGTTTGTTAGATGTTACGTTTTAAATAAAATTAAAGTGGAGATTGAATCTAAAAATTCAAATTTATATTAAAGTAGTCAATTGGAAGCATCGATAGTTATCGAACAAAGAATTATTGAAAAAGGTTCATTATAATGATTGTTTATATAAAATTTAAGTTTTAAATTTAATAATATTAATATAGTAATAAAATGATTTCATAATATGAGAATTTTAATTTGTAATAGTAGAAATATTACTTTCAAAATAAAAATTAAATAAATTAAAATTTATCAACTTAAAGTAGATGTTTGTTAGATGGTTAATTTTAAATCAAATTAGAGGGGCGATTGAATCAAAAAATTGAAATTTATATTAAAGTAATCAATTAGAAGCATCGATAGTTATCGAACACAGAATGATTGAAAAAGGTTCATTATAATGTTTGTTTTTATAAAATTTAAGTTTTTAATCAAATAATTTTAACATAGTAATAAAATAATTTCATAATATGAGAAAATTAATTTGTAATAGTAGCAATATTATTTTCAAAATAAAAATTAAATAAACTGAAATTTATCAACTTAAAGTAGTTGTTTGTTAGACGTTAAGTTTTAAATAAAATTAGAGGGGAGATTGAATCTTATAATTTATGTTTTAAATTGAATAATTTTAATATAGTAATAAAATAATTTAATACGAGAATTTTAATTTGTAATAGTAGAAATATTATTTTCAAAATAAAAATTAAATAAATTGAAATTTATCAACTTAAAGTAGATGTTTGTTTCATGTTAAGTTTTAAATCAAATTAGAGGGGAGATTGAATCTAAAAATTGAAATTTATATTAAAGAAATCAATTAGAAGCATCGATAGTTATCGAACAAAGAATTATTGAAAAAGGTTCATTATAATGACTGTTTATATAAAATATAAGTTTTAAATTCAGTAATTTTAATATAGTAATAAAATAATTTCATAATATGAGAATTTTAATTTGTAGTAGCACAAATATTATTTTCAAAATAAAAATTAAATAAATTAAAATTTACCAACTTATAATAGATGTTTGTTAGATGTTGTGTTTTAAATAAAATTAGGGGGGAGATTGAATCTAAAAATTGAAATTTATGTTAAAGTAAATAATTAGAAGCATCGATAGTTATCGAACAAAGAATTATTCAAAAAGGTTCATTATAATGTTTGTTTTTTTAAATTTAAGTTTTGAATTTAATAATTTTAATATAGCAATAAAATAATTTCATAATATGAGAATTTAAATTTGTAATAGTAGAAATATTATTTTAAAAATAAAGTTAAATATATTAAAATTTATCAACTTAAAGTAGATGTTTGTTAGATGTTACGTTTTAAATAAAATTAGAGGGGAGACTGAATCTAAAAATTGAAATTTATGTTAAAGTAATCAATTAGAAGTATCGATAGTTATCGAACAAAGAATTATTGAAAAAGGTTCATTATAATGTTTCTTTTTATAAAATTTAGTTTTAATTTTAATAATTTTAATATAGTAATAAAATCATTTCATAATAAGAGAATTTTAATTTGTAATAGTGAAATATTATTTTCAAAATAAAAATTAAATAAATTAAGTTTTATCAACTTAAAGTAGGTGTTTGTTAGATGTTAAGTTTTAAATAAAATTAGAGGGGCGAATGAATCTAAAAATTGAAATTTATATTAAAGTAATCAATTAGAAGCATCGATAGTTATCGAACAAAGAATTATTGCAAAAGGTTCATTACAATGATTGTTTATATAAAATTTAAGTTTTAAATTTAATAATTTTAATATAGTAATAAAATAATTCCATAATATCAGAATATTAATTTGTAATAGTAGAAATATTATTTTCAAAATAAAAATTAAATAAACTGAAATTTATCAACTTAAAGTAGATGTTTGTTAGATGTTAAGTTTTAAATAAAATTAGAGGGGAGATTAAATCTAGAAATTTAAGTTTTAAATTTAATAATTTTAATATAGTAATAAAATAATTTCATAATAAGAGAACTTAATATTGTAATAGTAGAAATATTATTTTCAAAATAAAAATTAAGTAAATTAAAATTTATCAACCTAAAGTAGATGTATGTCAGATATTAGGTTTTAAATAAAATTAGAGGGAGATTGAGTCTAAAAATTGAAATTTGTATTAAAGTAATCAATTAGAAGCATGGATAGTTATCGAACAAAGAATTATTGAAGAAGGTTCATTATAATGATTGTTTCTATAAAATTTAAGTTTTAAATTCAGTAATTTTAATATAGTAATAAAATAATTTCATAATATGGGAATTTTAATTTCCAATAGTAGTAATATTATTTTCAAAATAAAAATGAATAAATTAAAATTTATCAACTTAAAGTAGATGTTTGTTAGATGTTACGTTTTAAATAAAATTAAAGTGGAGATTGAATCTAAAAATTCAAATTTATATTAAAGTAAACAATTAGAAGCATCGATAGATATCGAACAAGGAATTATTGAAAAAGGTTCATTATAATGTTTGTTTTTATAAAATTTAAGTTTTAAATTTAATAATTTTAATATAGTAATAAAAAAATTTCATAATATGAGAATATTAATTTGTAATAGTAGAAATATTATTTTCAAAATAAAAATTAAATAAATTGAACTTTAACAACTTAAAGTAGATGTTTGTTACATGTTAGGTTTTAAATAAAATGAGAGGGGAGATTGAATGTAAAAATTTAAGTTTTAAATTTAATAATATTAATATAGTAATAAAACAATTTCATAATATGAGAATATTAATTTGTAATAGTAGAAATATTATTTTCAATATAAAAAATTAAATAAATTGAAATTTATCAACTTAAAGTAGATGTTTGTGCGATGTTAAGGTTTAAATAAAATTAGAGGGGAGATTGAATCTAAAAATTCAAATTTGTATAAAAGTAATCAATTAGAAGCATGGATAGTTATCGAACAAAGAATTATTGAAAAAGGTTCATTATAATGATTGTTTCTATAAAATTTAAGTTTTAAATTTAATAATTTTAATATAGTAATAAAATAATTTCATAATATGAGAATAATAATTTGTAATAGTAGAAATATTATTTTCAAAAGAAAAAATAAAGAAATTAAAATTTATCAACTTAAAGTAGATGTTTGTTAGATGTTAAGGTTTAAATAAAATAAGAGGGGCGATTGAATCTAAAAATTCAAATTTGTATTAAAGTAAACAATAAGAAGCATCGATAGTTATCGAACAAAGAATTATTGAAAAAGGTTCATTATAATGTTTGTTTTTATAAAATTTAGTTTTAATTTTAATCATTTTAATATAGTAATAAAATAATTTCATAATATGAGAATTTTAAATTGTAATAGTAGTAATATTATTTTCAAAATAAAAAATTAAATAAATTGTAATTTATCAACTTAAAGTAGATGTTTGTTAGATGTTAAGTTTTAAATAAAGTTAGAGGGGCGAATGAATCTAAAAATTGAAATTTATATTAAAGTAAACAATTAGAAGCATCGATAGATATCGAACACAGAATGATTGAAAAAGGATCATTATAATGTTTGTTTTTATAAAATTTATTTTTAAATCAAATAACTTTAACATAGTAATAAAATAATTTCATAATATGAGTATTTTAATTGGTAATAGTAGAAATATTATTTTCAAAATAAAAATTAAATAAATTGAAATTTATCAACTTAAAGTAGATGTTTGTTCGATGTAAAATTTTAAATAAAATTATAGGGGAGATTGAATCTAAAAATTTAAGTTTTAAATTTAATAATATTAATATAGTAATAAAACAATTTCATAATATGAGAATATTAATTTGTAATAGTAGAAATATTATTTTCAAAATAAAAAATTAAATAAATTGAAATTTATCAACTTAAAGTAGATGTTTGTTACATGTTAGGTTTTAAATAAAATGAGAGGGGAGATTGAATCTAAAAATATATGTTTTAAATTTAATAATATTAATATAGTAATAAAACAATTTCATGATATGAGAATATTAATTTGTAATAGTAGAAATATTATTTTCAAAATAAAAATTAAATAAATTGAAATTTATCAACTTAAAGTAGATGTTTGTTAGATGTTAAGTTTTAAATCAAATTAGAGGGGAAATTGAATGTAAAAATTGAAATTTATATTAAAGTAATCAATTAGAAGCATCGATAGTTAGCAAACAAAGAATTATTGAAAAGGGTTCATTATAATGTTAGTTTTTATAAAATTTAAGTTTTAAATTTAATAATTTTAATATAGAAATAAAATAATTTCATAATATGAGAACATTGATTTGTAATAGTAGAAATATTATTTTCAAAATAAAAATTAAATAAATTGAAATTTATCAACTTAGAGTATATGCTTGTTAGATGTTAAGTTTTAAATAATATTAGAGGGGCGAATGAATCTAAAAATTGAAATTTATATTAAAGTAATCAATTAGAAGCATCAATAGTTATCGAACAAAGAGTTATTGAAAAAGGTTCATTATAATGTGTGCTTTTATAAACCTTAAGTTTTAAATTTAATAATTTTAATAGAGTAATAAAATAATTTCATAACATGAGAATATTAATTTGAAATAGTAGAAATATTATTTTCAAAATAAAAATTAGATAAATTGAAATTTATCAACTTAAAGTAGATGTTTGTTAGAGGGTAAATTTTAAATAAAATGAGAGGGGAGATTGAAACTAAAAATTGAAATTTATATTAAAGTAATCAATTAGAAGCATCGATAGTTATCGAACAAGGAATTGTTGAAAAAGGTTCATTATAATGATTGTTTATATAAAATTTAAGTTTTAAATTTAATAATTTTAATATAGTAATAAAATAATTTCATAATATGAGAATATTAATTTGTAATAGTAGAAATATTATTTTCAAAATAAAAAATCAATAAATTGAAATTTATCAACTTAAAGTAGATGTTTGTGAGATGTTAAGTTTTAAATCAAATTAGTGGGGAGATTGAAACTAAAAATTTATGTTTTAAATCTAATTATTTTAACATAGTAATAAAATAATTTCATAATATGAGATTTTTAATTTGTAATAGTAGAAATATTATTTTCAAAATAAAAATTAAATAAATTGAAATTAATCAACTTAAGGTAGATGTTTGTTAGACGGTAAATTTTAAATAAAATGAGAGGGGAGATTGAATCTAAAAATTGAAATTTATATTAAAGAAATCAATTAGAAGCATCGATAGTTATCGAACAAAGAATTATTGAAAAAGGTTCATTATAATGACTGTTTATATAAAATATAAGTTTTAAATTCAGTAATTTTAATATAGTAATAAAATAATTTCATAATATGAGATTTTTAATTTGTAACAGTAGAAATATTATTTTCAAAATAAAAATTAAATAAATCGAAATTTATTAACTGAAAGTAGATGTTTCTTAGATGTTAAGTTTTAAATAATATTAGAGGGGCGAATGAATCTAAAAAATTGAAATTTATATTAAAGTAGTCAATTGGAAGCATCGATAGTTATCGAACAAAGAATTATTGAAAAAGGTTCATTATAATGATTGTTTATATAAAATTTAAGTTTTAAATTTAATAATTTTAATATAGTAATAAAATAATTTCATAATAAGAGAACTTAATATTGTAATAGTAGAAATATTATTTTCAAAATAAAAATTAAGTAAATTAAAATTTATCAACCTAAAGTAGATGTATGTCAGATATTAAGTTTTAAATAAAATTAGAGGGAGATTGAGTCTAAAAATTGAAATTTGTATTAAAGTAATCAATTAGAAGCATGGATAGTTATCGAACAAAGAATTATTGAAGAAGGTTCATTATAATGATTGTTTCTATAAAATTTAAGTTTTAAATTCAGTAATTTTAATATAGTAATAAAATAATTTCATAATATGGGAATTTTAATTTCCAATAGTAGTAATATTATTTTCAAAATAAAAATGAATAAATTAAAATTTATCAACTTAAAGTAGATGTTTGTTAGATGGTTAATTTTAAATCAAATTAGAGGGGCGATTGAATCAAAAAATTGAAATTTATATTAAAGTAATCAATTAGAAGCATCGATAGTTATCGAACACAGAATGATTGAAAAAGGTTCATTATAATGTTTGTTTTTATAAAATTTAAGTTTTTAATCAAATAATTTTAACATAGTAATAAAATAATTTCATAATATGAGAAAATTAATTTGTAATAGTAGCAATATTATTTTCAAAATAAAAATTAAATAAACTGAAATTTATCAACTTAAAGTAGTTGTTTGTTAGACGTTAAGTTTTAAATAAAATTAGAGGGGAGATTGAATCTTATAATTTATGTTTTAAATTGAATAATTTTAATATAGTAATAAAATAATTTAATACGAGAATTTTAATTTGTAATAGTAGAAATATTATTTTCAAAATAAAAATTAAATAAATTGAAATTTATCAACTTAAAGTAGATGTTTGTTTCATGTTAAGTTTTAAATCAAATTAGAGGGGAGATTGAATCTAAAAATTGAAATTTATATTAAAGAAATCAATTAGAAGCATCGATAGTTATCGAACAAAGAATTATTGAAAAAGGTTCATTATAATGACTGTTTATATAAAATATAAGTTTTAAATTCAGTAATTTTAATACAGTAATAAAATAATTTCATAATATGAGAATTTTAATTTGTAGTAGCACAAATATTATTTTCAAAATAAAAATTAAATAAATTAAAATTTACCAACTTATAATAGATGTTTGTTAGATGTTGTGTTTTAAATAAAATTAGGGGGGAGATTGAATCTAAAAATTGAAATTTATGTTAAAGTAAATAATTAGAAGCATCGATAGTTATCGAACAAAGAATTATTCAAAAAGGTTCATTATAATGTTTGTTTTTTTAAATTTAAGTTTTGAATTTAATAATTTTAATATAGCAATAAAATAATTTCATAATATGAGAATTTAAATTTGTAATAGTAGAAATATTATTTTAAAAATAAAGTTAAATATATTAAAATTTATCAACTTAAAGTAGATGTTTGTTAGATGTTACGTTTTAAATAAAATTAGAGGGGAGACTGAATCTAAAAATTGAAATTTATGTTAAAGTAATCAATTAGAAGTATCGATAGTTATCGAACAAAGAATTATTGAAAAAGGTTCATTATAATGTTTCTTTTTATAAAATTTAGTTTTAATTTTAATAATTTTAATATAGTAATAAAATCATTTCATAATAAGAGAATTTTAATTTGTAATAGTGAAATATTATTTTCAAAATAAAAATTAAATAAATTAAGTTTTATCAACTTAAAGTAGGTGTTTGTTAGATGTTAAGTTTTAAATAAAATTAGAGGGGCGAATGAATCTAAAAATTGAAATTTATATTAAAGTAATCAATTAGAAGCATCGATAGTTATCGAACAAAGAATTATTGCAAAAGGTTCATTACAATGATTGTTTATATAAAATTTAAGTTTTAAATTTAATAATTTTAATATAGTAATAAAATAATTCCATAATATCAGAATATTAATTTGTAATAGTAGAAATATTATTTTCAAAATAAAAATTAAATAAACTGAAATTTATCAACTTAAAGTAGATGTTCGTTAGATGTTAAGTTTTAAATAATATTAGAGGGGCGAATGAATCTAAAAAATTGAAATTTATATTAAAGTAATCAATTGGAAGCATCGATAGTTATCGAACAAAGAATTATTGAAAAAGGTTCATTATAATGATTGTTTATATAAAATTTAAGTTTTAAATTTAATAATATTAATATAGTAATAAAATAATTTCATAATATGAGAATTTTAATTTGTAATAGTAGAAATATTACTTTCAAAATAAAAATTAAATAAACTGAAATTTATCAACTTAAAGTAGTTGTTTGTTAGACGTTAAGTTTAAAATAAAATTAGAGGGGAGATTGAATCTAATAATTTATGTTTTAAATTGAATAATTTTAATATAGTAATGAAATAATTTAATACGAGAATTTTAATTTGTAATAGTAGAAATATTATTTTCAAAATAAAAATTAAATAAATTGAAATTTATCAACTTAAAGTAGATGTTTGTTTGATGTTAAGTTTTAAATCAAATTAGAGGGGAGATTGAATCTAAAAATTGAAATTTATATTAAAGAAATCAATTAGAAGCATCGATAGTTATCGAACAAAGAATTATTGAAAAAGGTTCATTATAATGACTGTTTATATAAAATATAAGTTTTAAATTCAGTAATTTTAATATAGTAATAAAATAATTTCATAATATGAGATTTTTAATTTGTAACAGTAGAAATATTATTTTCAAAATAAAAATTAAATAATTTGAAATTTATTAACTGAAAGTAGATGTTCGTTAGATGTTAAGTTTTAAATAATATTAGAGGGGCGAATGAATCTAAAAAATTGAAATTTATATTAAAGTAATCAATTGGAAGCATCGATAGTTATCGAACAAAGAATTATTGAAAAAGGTTCATTATAATGATTGTTTATATAAAATTTAAGTTTTAAATTTAATAATATTAATATGGTAATAAAATAATTTCATAATATGAGAATTTTAATTTGTAATAGTAGAAATATTACTTTCAAAATAAAAATTAAATAAATTAAAATTTATCAACTTAAAGTAGATGTTTGTTAGATGGTAAATTTTAAATCAAATTAGAGGGGCGATTGAATCTAAAAATTGAAATTTATATTAAAGTAATCAATTAGAAGCATCGATAGTTATCGAACACAGAATGATTGAAAAAGGATCATTATAATGTTTGTTTTTGTAAAATTTAAGTTTTTAATCAAATAATTTTAACATAGTAATAAAATAATTTAATAATATGAGAATATTAAGCTGTAGTAGTAGAAATATTATTTTCAAAATAAAAATTAAATAAATTGAAATTTATCAACTTAAAGTAGATGTTTGTTAGATGTTAAGTTTTAAATAAAATTAGACGGGCGAATGAATCTAAAATTTTATGTTGTAAATCTAATAATTTTAACATAGTAATAAAATAATTTCATAATATGAGATTTTTAATTTGTAATAGTAGAAATATTATTATCAAAATAAAAATTAAATAAATTTAAATTTATCAACTGAAAGTAGATGTTTGTGAGATGTTAAGGTTTAAATAAAATTAGAGGGGAGATTGAATCTAAAAATTCAAATTTGTATTAAAGTAAACAATAAGAAGCATCGATAGTTATCGAACAAAGAATTATTGAAAAAGGTTCATTATAATGTTTGTTTTTATAAAATTTAAGTTTTTAATCAAATAATTTTAACATAGTAATAAAATAATTTCATAATATGAGATTTTTAATTTGTAATAGTAGAAATATTATTTTCAAAATAAAAATTAAATAAATTCAAATTTATCAACTGAAAGTAGATGTTTGTTAGATGTTAATTTTAAATAATATTAGAGGGGCGAATGAATCTAAAAATTGAAATTTATATTAAAGTAATCAATTGGAAGCATCGATAGTTATCGAACAAAGAATTATTGAAAAAGGTTCATTATATTGTTTGTTTATATAAAATTTAAGTTTTAAATTGAATAATTTTAATATAGTAATAAAATAATTTCGTAACATGAGAATATTGATTTGTAATAGTAGAAATATTATTTTCAAAATAAAAATTAAATAAACTGAAATTTATCAACTTAAAGTAGTTGTTTGTTACATGTTAAGTTTTAAATAAAATTAGAGGGGAGATTGAATCTAATAATTTAAGTTTTAAATTTAATAATATTAATATAGTAATAAAATAATTTCATAATATGAGAATTTTAATTTGTAATAGTAGAAATATTACTTTCAAAATAAAAATTAAATAAACTGAAATTTATCAACTTAAAGTAGTTGTTTGTTAGACGTTAAGTTTTAAATAAAATTAGAGGGGAGATTGAATCTAATAATTTATGTTTTAAATTGAATAATTTTAATATAGTAATGAAACAATTTAATACGAGAATTTTAATTTGTAATAGTAGAAATATTATTTTCAAAATAAAAATTAAATAAATTGAAATTTATCAACTTAAAGTAGATGTTTGTTTGATGTTAAGTTTTAAATCAAATTAGAGGGGAGATTGAATCTAAAAATTGAAATTTATATTAAAGAAATCAATTAGAAGCATCGATAGTTATCGAACAAAGAATTATTGAAAAAGGTTCATTATAATGACTGTTTATATAAAATATAAGTTTTAAATTCAGTAATTTTAATATAGTAATAAAATAATTTCATAATATGAGATTTTTAATTTGTAACAGTAGAAATATTATTTTCAAAATAAAAATTAAATAAATTGAAATTTATTAACTGAAAGTAGATGTTCGTTAGATGTTAAGTTTTAAATAATATTAGAGGGGCGAATGAATCTAAAAAATTGAAATTTATATTAAAATAATCAATTGGAAGCATCGATAGTTATCGAACAAAGAATTATTGAAAAAGGTTCATTATAATGATTGTTTATATAAAATTTAAGTTTTAAATTTAATAATATTAATATAGTAATAAAATAATTTCATAATATGAGAATTTTAATTTGTAATAGTAGAAATATTACTTTCAAATTAAAAATTAAATAAACTGAAATTTATCAACTTAAAGTAGTTGTTTGTTAGATGTTAAGTTTTAAATAAAATTAGAGGGGCGATTGAATCTAAAAATTTAAGTTTTAAATTTAATAATATTAATATAGTAATAAAATAATTTCATAATATGAGAATATTAATTTGTAATAGTAGCAATATTATTTTCAAAATAAAAATTAAATAAATTGAAATTTATCAACTTAAAGTAGATGTTTGTTAGATGATACGTTTTAAATAAAATTAGAGGGGAGATTGAATCTAAAAATTGAAATTTATATTAAAGAAATCAATTAGAAGCATCGATAGTTATCGAACAAAGAATTATTGAAAAAGGTTCATTATAATGACTGTTTATATAAAATATAAGTTTTAAATTCAGTAATTTTAATATAGTAATAAAATAATTTCATAATATGAGATTTTTAATTTGTAACAGTAGAAATATTATTTTCAAAATAAAAATTAAATAAATTGAAATTTATTAACTGAAAGTAGATGTTTGTTAGATGTTAAGTTTTAAATAATATTAGAGGGGCGAATGAATCTAAAAAATTGAAATTTATATTAAAGTAATCAATTGGAAGCATCGATAGTTATCGAACAAAGAATTATTGAAAAAGGTTCATTATAATGATTGTTTATATAAAATTTAAGTTTTTAATCAAATAATTTTAACATAGTAATAAAATAATTTCGTAATATGAGAATTTTAATTTTTAATAGTAGAAATATTATTTTTAAAATAAAAATGAATAAATTAAAATTTATCAACTTAAAGTAGATGTTTGTTATATGTTAAGTTTTAAATAAAATTACAGGGGAGATTGAATCTAAAAGTTGAAATTTATATTAAAGTAAACAATTAGAAGCAGCGATAGTTATCGAACAAAGAATTATTGAAAAAGGTTCATTATAATGTTTGTTTTTATAAAATTTAAGTTTTAATTGTAATAATTTTAATATAGTAATAAAATAATTTCATAATATGAGAATGTTAAATTGGAATAGTAGAAATATTATTTTCAAAATAAAAATTAAATAAATTAAAATATATCAACTTAAAGTAGATGTTTGTTAGATGTTACGTTTTAAATAAAATTAGAGGGGAGATTGAATTTAAAAATTGAAATTTATATTACAGTAAACAATTACAAGAATCGATAGTTATCGAACAAAGAATTATTGAAAAAGGTTCATTATAATGTTTGTTTTTATAAAATTTAAGTTTTAATTTTAATAATTTTAATATAGTAATAAAATAATTTCATAATATGAGAATTTTAATTTGTAATAGTAGAAATATTATTTTCAAAATAAAAATTAAATAAATAAAAATTTATCATCTTAAAGTAGATGTTTGTTAGATGTTAAGTTTTAAATAAAATGAGAGGGGAGATTGAATCTAAAAATATATGTTTTAAATTTAATAATTTTAATATAGTAATAAAATAATTTCATAATATGAGAATATTAATTTGTAATAGTAGAATTATTATTTTCAAAATAAAAATTAAATAAATTGTAATTTATCAACTTAAAGTAGATGTTTGTTAGATGTTAAGTTTTAAATAAAATTAGAGGGGCGAATGAATCTAAAAATTGAAATTTATATTAAAGTAAACAATTAGAAGCATCGATAGATATCGAACACAGAATGATTGAAAAAGGATCATTAAAAAGTTTGTTTTTATAAAATTTATTTTTAAATATAATAATTTTAACATAGTAATAAAATAATTTCATAATGTGAGAATATTAATTTGTAATAGTAGAAATATTATTTTCAAAATAAAAATTAAATAAATTAAAATTTATCATCTTAAAGTAGATGTTTGTTAGATGATAAGTTTTAAATAAAATTAGATTGGAGATTGAATCTAAAAATTCAAATTTATATTAAATTAATAAATTAGAAGCATCGATAGTTATCGAACAAAGAATTATTGAAAAAGTTTCATTATAATGATTTTTTATATAAAATTTAATAATTTTAATATAGTAATGAAATAATTTCATAAAATGAGAATTTTAATTTGTAATAGTAGAAATATTATTTTCAAAATAAAAATTAAATAAATTGAAATTTATCAACTTAAAGTAGATGTTTGTTACATGTTAGGTTTTAAATAAAATGAGAGGGGAGATTGAATCTAAAAATTGAAATTTATATTAAAGTAATCAATTAGAAGCATCGATAGTTATCGAACAAAGAGTTATTGTAAGAGGTTCATTATAATGTGTGCTTTTATAAACCTTAAGTTTTAAATTTAACAAGTTTGATATAGTAATAAAATAATTCCATAATATGAGAATGTAAATTTCTATTAGTAGAAATATTATTTTCAAAATAGAAATTAAATAAATTGAAACTTATCAACTTAAAGTTGATGTTTGTTACATGTTAGGTTTTAAATAAAATGAGAGGGGAGATTGAATCTAAAAATTTAAGTTTTAAATTTAATAATATTAATATAGTAATAAAATAATTTCATAATATGAGAATATTAATTTGTAATAGTAGAAATATTATTTTCAAAATAAAAATTAAATAAATTGAAATTTATCAACTTAAAGTAGATGTTTGTTACATGTTAGGTTTTAAATAAAATGAGAGGGGAGATTGAATCTAAAAATTTAAGTTTTAAATTTAATAATATTAATATAGTAATAAAACAATTTCATAATATGAGAATATTAATTTGTAATAGTAGAAATATTATTTTCAAAATAAAAAATTAAATAAATTGAAATTTATCAACTTAAAGTAGATGTTTGTTAGATGGAATATTTTAAATAAAATGACAGGGGAGATTGAATCTAAAAATTGAAATTCATATTAAAGAAATCAATTAGAAGCATCGATAGTTATCGAACAACGAGTTATTGAAAAAGGTTCATTATAATGACTGTTTATATAAAATTTAAGTTTTAAATTTAATAATTTTAATATAGTAATAAAATAATTTCATAATACGAGAATATTAATTTGTAATAGTAGAAATATTATTTTCAAAATAAAAATTAAATAAATTGTAATTTATCAACTTAAAGTAGATGTTTGTTAGATGTTAAGTTTTAAAAAAAATTGGAGGGGCGAATGAATCTAAAAATTGAAATTTATATTAAAGTAAACAATTAGAAGCATCGATAGTTATCGAACAAAGAATTATTGAAAAAGGTTCATTATAATGTTTGTTTTTATAAAATTTAATAATTTTAATATAGTAATGAAATAATTTCATAAAATGAGAATTTTAATTTGTAATAGTAGAAATATTATTTTCAAAATAAAAATTAAATAAATTGAAATTTATCAACTTAAAGTAGATGTTTGTTACATGTTAGGTTTTAAATAAAATGAGAGGGGAGATTGAATCTAAAAATTGAAATTTATATTAAAGTAATCAATTAGAAGCATCGATAGTTATCGAACAAAGAGTTATTGTAAGAGGTTCATTATAATGTGTGCTTTTATAAACCTTAAGTTTTAAATTTAACAAGTTTGATATAGTAATAAAATAATTCCATAATATGAGAATGTAAATTTCTATTAGCAGAAATATTATTTTCAAAATAGAAATTAAATAAATTGAAACTTATCAACTTAAAGTTGATGTTTGTTACATGTTAGGTTTTAAATAAAATGAGAGGGGAGATTGAATCTAAAAATTTAAGTTTTAAATTTAATAATATTAATATAGTAATAAAATAATTTCATAATATGAGAATATTAATTTGTAATAGTAGAAATATTATTTTCAAAATAAAAATTAAATAAATTGAAATTTATCAACTTAAAGTAGATGTTTGTTACATGTTAGGTTTTAAATAAAATGAGAGGGGAGATTGAATCTAAAAATTTAAGTTTTAAATTTAATAATATTAATATAGTAATAAAACAATTTCATAATATGAGAATATTAATTTGTAATAGTAGAAATATTATTTTCAAAATAAAAATTAAATAAATTGTAATTTATCAACTTAAAGTAGATGTTTGTTAGATGTTAATTTTTAAATAAAATTAGAGGGGCGAATGAATCTAAAAATTGAAATTTATATTAAAGTAAACAATTAGAAGCATCGATAGATATCGAACACAGAATGATTGAAAAAGGATCATTATAATGTTTGTTTTTATAAAATTTAAGTTTTAAATCTAATAATTTTAACATAGTAATAAAATAATTTCATAATATGAGTATTTTAATTGGTAATAGTAGAAATATTATTTTCAAAATAAAAATTAAATAAATTGAAATTTATCAACATAAAGTAGATGTTTGTTCGATGTAAAATTTTAAATAAAATTATAGGGGAGACTGAATCTAAAAATTAAGTTTTAAATTTAATAATATTAATATAGTAATAAAACAATTTCATAATATGAGAATATTAATTTGTAATAGTAGAAATATTATTTTCAAAATAAAAATTAAATAAATTGAAATTAATCAACTTAAAGTAGATGTTTGTTCGATGTAAAATTTTAAATAAAATTATAGGGGAGATTGAATCTAAAAATTTAAGTTTTAAATTTAATAATTTTAATATAGTAATAAAATAATTTCATAATATGAGAATATTAATTTGTAATAGTAGAAATATTATTTTCAAAATAAAAATTAAATAAATTGAAATTTATCAACTTAAAGTAGATGTTTGTTACATGTTAGGTTTTAAATAAAATGAGAGGGGAGATTGAATCTAAAAATTTAAGTTTTAAATTTAATAATATTAATATAGTAATAAAACAATTTCATAATATGAGAATATTAATTTGTAATAGTAGAAATATTATTTTCAAAATAAAAATTAAATAAATTGTAATTTATCAACTTAAAGTAGATGTTTGTTAGATGTTAAGTTTTAAAAAAAATTGGAGGGGCGAATGAATCTAAAAATTGAAATTTATATTAAAGTAAACAATTAGAAGCATCGATAGTTATCGAACAAAGAATTATTGAAAAAGGTTCATTATAATGTTTGTTTTTATAAAATTTAATAAGTTTAATATAGTAATGAAATAATTTCATAAAATGAGAATTTTAATTTGTAATAGTAGAAATGTTATTTTCAAAATAAAAATTAAATAAATTAAAATTTACCAACTTAAAGTAGATTTTTGTCAGATGTTAAGTTTTAAATAAAATTAGAGGGGAGATTGAATCTAAAAATTGAAATTTATATTAAAGTAAACAATTAGAAGCATCGATAGTTATCGAACAAAGAATTATTGAAAAAGGTTCATTATAATGTTTGTTTTTATAAAATTTAAGTTTTAATTTTAATAATTACAATATAGTAATAAAATAATTTCATAATATGAGAATTTTAATTTGTAATAGTAGAAATATTATTTTCAAAATAAAAATTAAATAAATTAAAATTTATCATCTTAAAGTAGATGTTTGTTAGATGATAAATTTTAAATAAAATTAGAGGGGAGATTGAATCTAAAAATTCAAATTTATATTAAATTAATAAATTAGAAGCATCGATAGTTATCGAACAAAGAATTATTGAAAAAGTTTCATTATAATGATTTTTTATATAAAATTTAAGTTTTAAATTTAATAATTTTAATATAGTAATAAAATAATTTCATAATATGAGAATTTTAATTTGTAATAGTAGAAATATTATTTTCAAAATAAAAATTAAATAAATTGATATTTAGCAACTTAAAGTAGATGTTTGTTAGATGTTAAGTTTTAAATAAAATTAGAGGGGAGATTGAATCTAAAAATTGAAATTTATATTAAAGTAAACAATTAGAAGCATCGATAGTTATCGAACAAAGAATTATTGAAAAAGGTTCATTATAATGTTTGTTTTTATAAAATTTAAGTTTTAATTTTAATAATTATAATATAGTAATAAAATGATTTCATAATATGAGAATTTTAATTTGTAATAGTAGAAATATTATTTTCAAAATAAAAATTAAATAAATTGAAATTTATCAACTTAAAGTAGATGTTTGTTACATGTTAGGTTTTAAATAAAATGAGAGGGGAGATTGAATCTAAAAATTTAAGTTTTAAATTTAATAATATTAATATAGTAATAAAACAATTTCATAATATGAGAATATTAATTTGTAATAGTAGAAATATTATTTTCAAAATAAAAATTAAATAAATTGTAATTTATCAACTTAAAGTAGATGTTTGTTAGATGTTAATTTTTAAATAAAATTAGAGGGGCGAATGAATCTAAAAATTGAAATTTATATTAAAGTAAACAATTAGAAGCATCGATAGATATCGAACACAGAATGATTGAAAAAGGATCATTATAATGTTTGTTTTTATAAAATTTAAGTTTTAAATTTAATAATTTTAATATAGTAATAAAATAATTTCATAATATGAGAATATTAATTTGTAATAGTAGAAATATTATTTTCAAAATAAAAATTAAATAAATTGAAATTTATCAACTTAAAGTAGATGTTTGTTACATGTTAGGTTTTAAATAAAATGAGAGGGGAGATTGAATCTAAAAATTTAAGTTTTAAATTTAATAATATTAATATAGTAATAAAACAATTTCATAATATGAGAATATTAATTTGTAATAGTAGAAATATTATTTTCAAAATAAAAATTAAATAAATTGTAATTTATCAACTTAAAGTAGATGTTTGTTAGATGTTAAGTTTTAAAAAAAATTGGAGGGGCGAATGAATCTAAAAATTGAAATTTATATTAAAGTAAACAATTAGAAGCATCGATAGTTATCGAACAAAGAATTATTGAAAAAGGTTCATTATAATGTTTGTTTTTATAAAATTTAATAAGTTTAATATAGTAATGAAATAATTTCATAAAATGAGAATTTTAATTTGTAATAGTAGAAATGTTATTTTCAAAATAAAAATTAAATAAATTAAAATTTACCAACTTAAAGTAGATTTTTGTCAGATGTTAAGTTTTAAATAAAATTAGAGGGGAGATTGAATCTAAAAATTGAAATTTATATTAAAGTAAACAATTAGAAGCATCGATAGTTATCGAACAAAGAATTATTGAAAAAGGTTCATTATAATGTTTGTTTTTATAAAATTTAAGTTTTAATTTTAATAATTACAATATAGTAATAAAATAATTTCATAATATGAGAATTTTAATTTGTAATAGTAGAAATATTATTTTCAAAATAAAAATTAAATAAATTAAAATTTATCATCTTAAAGTAGATGTTTGTTAGATGATAAATTTTAAATAAAATTAGAGGGGAGATTGAATCTAAAAATTCAAATTTATATTAAATTAATAAATTAGAAGCATCGATAGTTATCGAACAAAGAATTATTGAAAAAGTTTCATTATAATGATTTTTTATATAAAATTTAAGTTTTAAATTTAATAATTTTAATATAGTAATAAAATAATTTCATAATATGAGAATTTTAATTTGTAATAGTAGAAATATTATTTTCAAAATAAAAATTAAATAAATTGATATTTAGCAACTTAAAGTAGATGTTTGTTAGATGTTAAGTTTTAAATAAAATTAGAGGGGAGATTGAATCTAAAAATTGAAATTTATATTAAAGTAAACAATTAGAAGCATCGATAGTTATCGAACAAAGAATTATTGAAAAAGGTTCATTATAATGTTTGTTTTTATAAAATTTCAGTTTTAATTTTAATAATTATAATATAGTAATAAAATGATTTCATAATATGAGAATTTTAATTTGTAATAGTAGAAATATTATTTTCAAAATAAAAATTAAATAAATTGAAATTTATCAACTTAAAGTAGATGTTTGTTACATGTTAGGTTTTAAATAAAATGAGAGGGGAGATTGAATCTAAAAATTTAAGTTTTAAATTTAATAATATTAATATAGTAATAAAACAATTTCATAATATGAGAATATTAATTTGTAATAGTAGAAATATTATTTTCAAAATAAAAATTAAATAAATTGTAATTTATCAACTTAAAGTAGATGTTTGTTAGATGTTAATTTTTAAATAAAATTAGAGGGGCGAATGAATCTAAAAATTGAAATTTATATTAAAGTAAACAATTAGAAGCATCGATAGATATCGAACACAGAATGATTGAAAAAGGATCATTATAATGTTTGTTTTTATAAAATTTAAGTTTTAAATCTAATAATTTTAACATAGTAATAAAATAATTTCATAATATGAGTATTTTAATTGGTAATAGTAGAAATATTATTTTCAAAATAAAAATTAAATAAATTGAAATTTATCAACATAAAGTAGATGTTTGTTCGATGTAAAATTTTAAATAAAATTATAGGGGAGACTGAATCTAAAAATTAAGTTTTAAATTTAATAATATTAATATAGTAATAAAACAATTTCATAATATGAGAATATTAATTTGTAATAGTAGAAATATTATTTTCAAAATAAAAATTAAATAAATTGAAATTAATCAACTTAAAGTAGATGTTTGTTCGATGTAAAATTTTAAATAAAATTATAGGGGAGATTGAATCTAAAAATTTAAGTTTTAAATTTAATAATTTTAATATAGTAATAAAATAATTTCATAATATGAGAATATTAATTTGTAATAGTAGAAATATTATTTTCAAAATAAAAATTAAATAAATTGAAATTTATCAACTTAAAGTAGATGTTTGTTACATGTTAGGTTTTAAATAAAATGAGAGGGGAGATTGAATCTAAAAATTTAAGTTTTAAATTTAATAATATTAATATAGTAATAAAACAATTTCATAATATGAGAATATTAATTTGTAATAGTAGAAATATTATTTTCAAAATAAAAATTAAATAAATTGTAATTTATCAACTTAAAGTAGATGTTTGTTAGATGTTAATTTTTAAATAAAATTAGAGGGGCGAATGAATCTAAAAATTGAAATTTATATTAAAGTAAACAATTAGAAGCATCGATAGATATCGAACACAGAATGATTGAAAAAGGATCATTATAATGTTTGTTTTTATAAAATTTAAGTTTTAAATCTAATAATTTTAACATAGTAATAAAATAATTTCATAATATGAGTATTTTAATTGGTAATAGTAGAAATATTATTTTCAAAATAAAAATTAAATAAATTGAAATTTATCAACATAAAGTAGATGTTTGTTCGATGTAAAATTTTAAATAAAATTATAGGGGAGACTGAATCTAAAAATTAAGTTTTAAATTTAATAATATTAATATAGTAATAAAACAATTTCATAATATGAGAATATTAATTTGTAATAGTAGAAATATTATTTTCAAAATAAAAATTAAATAAATTGAAATTAATCAACTTAAAGTAGATGTTTGTTCGATGTAAAATTTTAAATAAAATTATAGGGGAGATTGAATCTAAAAATTTAAGTTTTAAATTTAATAATTTTAATATAGTAATAAAATAATTTCATAATATGAGAATATTAATTTGTAATAGTAGAAATATTATTTTCAAAATAAAAATTAAATAAATTGAAATTTATCAACTTAAAGTAGATGTTTGTTACATGTTAGGTTTTAAATAAAATGAGAGGGGAGATTGAATCTAAAAATTTAAGTTTTAAATTTAATAATATTAATATAGTAATAAAACAATTTCATAATATGAGAATATTAATTTGTAATAGTAGAAATATTATTTTCAAAATAAAAATTAAATAAATTGTAATTTATCAACTTAAAGTAGATGTTTGTTAGATGTTAAGTTTTAAAAAAAATTGGAGGGGCGAATGAATCTAAAAATTGAAATTTATATTAAAGTAAACAATTAGAAGCATCGATAGTTATCGAACAAAGAATTATTGAAAAAGGTTCATTATAATGTTTGTTTTTATAAAATTTAATAAGTTTAATATAGTAATGAAATAATTTCATAAAATGAGAATTTTAATTTGTAATAGTAGAAATGTTATTTTCAAAATAAAAATTAAATAAATTAAAATTTACCAACTTAAAGTAGATTTTTGTCAGATGTTAAGTTTTAAATAAAATTAGAGGGGAGATTGAATCTAAAAATTGAAATTTATATTAAAGTAAACAATTAGAAGCATCGATAGTTATCGAACAAAGAATTATTGAAAAAGGTTCATTATAATGTTTGTTTTTATAAAATTTAAGTTTTAATTTTAATAATTACAATATAGTAATAAAATAATTTCATAATATGAGAATTTTAATTTGTAATAGTAGAAATATTATTTTCAAAATAAAAATTAAATAAATTAAAATTTATCATCTTAAAGTAGATGTTTGTTAGATGATAAGTTTTAAATAAAATTAGAGGGGAGATTGAATCTAAAAATTCAAATTTATATTAAATTAATAAATTAGAAGCATCGATAGTTATCGAACAAAGAATTATTGAAAAAGTTTCATTATAATGATTTTTTATATAAAATTTAAGTTTTAAATTTAATAATTTTAATATAGTAATAAAATAATTTCATAATATGAGAATTTTAATTTGTAATAGTAGAAATATTATTTTCAAAATAAAAATTAAATAAATTGATATTTAGCAACTTAAAGTAGATGTTTGTTAGATGTTAAGTTTTAAATAAAATTAGAGGGGAGATTGAATCTAAAAATTGAAATTTATATTAAAGTAAACAATTAGAAGCATCGATAGTTATCGAACAAAGAATTATTGAAAAAGGTTCATTATAATGTTTGTTTTTATAAAATTTAAGTTTTAATTTTAATAATTATAATATAGTAATAAAATGATTTCATAATATGAGAATTTTAATTTGTAATAGTAGAAATATTATTTTCAAAATAAAAATTAAATAAATTGAAATTTATCAACTTAAAGTAGATGTTTGTTACATGTTAGGTTTTAAATAAAATGAGAGGGGAGATTGAATCTAAAAATTTAAGTTTTAAATTTAATAATATTAATATAGTAATAAAACAATTTCATAATATGAGAATATTAATTTGTAATAGTAGAAATATTATTTTCAAAATAAAAATTAAATAAATTGTAATTTATCAACTTAAAGTAGATGTTTGTTAGATGTTAATTTTTAAATAAAATTAGAGGGGCGAATGAATCTAAAAATTGAAATTTATATTAAAGTAAACAATTAGAAGCATCGATAGATATCGAACACAGAATGATTGAAAAAGGATCATTATAATGTTTGTTTTTATAAAATTTAAGTTTTAAATCTAATAATTTTAACATAGTAATAAAATAATTTCATAATATGAGTATTTTAATTGGTAATAGTAGAAATATTATTTTCAAAATAAAAATTAAATAAATTGAAATTTATCAACATAAAGTAGATGTTTGTTCGATGTAAAATTTTAAATAAAATTATAGGGGAGACTGAATCTAAAAATTAAGTTTTAAATTTAATAATATTAATATAGTAATAAAACAATTTCATAATATGAGAATATTAATTTGTAATAGTAGAAATATTATTTTCAAAATAAAAATTAAATAAATTGAAATTAATCAACTTAAAGTAGATGTTTGTTCGATGTAAAATTTTAAATAAAATTATAGGGGAGATTGAATCTAAAAATTTAAGTTTTAAATTTAATAATTTTAATATAGTAATAAAATAATTTCATAATATGAGAATATTAATTTGTAATAGTAGAAATATTATTTTCAAAATAAAAATTAAATAAATTGAAATTTATCAACTTAAAGTAGATGTTTGTTACATGTTAGGTTTTAAATAAAATGAGAGGGGAGATTGAATCTAAAAATTTAAGTTTTAAATTTAATAATATTAATATAGTAATAAAACAATTTCATAATATGAGAATATTAATTTGTAATAGTAGAAATATTATTTTCAAAATAAAAATTAAATAAATTGTAATTTATCAACTTAAAGTAGATGTTTGTTAGATGTTAATTTTTAAATAAAATTAGAGGGGCGAATGAATCTAAAAATTGAAATTTATATTAAAGTAAACAATTAGAAGCATCGATAGATATCGAACACAGAATGATTGAAAAAGGATCATTATAATGTTTGTTTTTATAAAATTTAAGTTTTAAATCTAATAATTTTAACATAGTAATAAAATAATTTCATAATATGAGTATTTTAATTGGTAATAGTAGAAATATTATTTTCAAAATAAAAATTAAATAAATTGAAATTTATCAACATAAAGTAGATGTTTGTTCGATGTAAAATTTTAAATAAAATTATAGGGGAGACTGAATCTAAAAATTAAGTTTTAAATTTAATAATATTAATATAGTAATAAAACAATTTCATAATATGAGAATATTAATTTGTAATAGTAGAAATATTATTTTCAAAATAAAAATTAAATAAATTGAAATTAATCAACTTAAAGTAGATGTTTGTTCGATGTAAAATTTTAAATAAAATTATAGGGGAGATTGAATCTAAAAATTTAAGTTTTAAATTTAATAATTTTAATATAGTAATAAAATAATTTCATAATATGAGAATATTAATTTGTAATAGTAGAAATATTATTTTCAAAATAAAAATTAAATAAATTGAAATTTATCAACTTAAAGTAGATGTTTGTTACATGTTAGGTTTTAAATAAAATGAGAGGGGAGATTGAATCTAAAAATTTAAGTTTTAAATTTAATAATATTAATATAGTAATAAAACAATTTCATAATATGAGAATATTAATTTGTAATAGTAGAAATATTATTTTCAAAATAAAAATTAAATAAATTGTAATTTATCAACTTAAAGTAGATGTTTGTTAGATGTTAAGTTTTAAAAAAAATTGGAGGGGCGAATGAATCTAAAAATTGAAATTTATATTAAAGTAAACAATTAGAAGCATCGATAGTTATCGAACAAAGAATTATTGAAAAAGGTTCATTATAATGTTTGTTTTTATAAAATTTAATAAGTTTAATATAGTAATGAAATAATTTCATAAAATGAGAATTTTAATTTGTAATAGTAGAAATATTATTTTCAAAATAAAAATTAAATAAATTGAAATTTATCAACTTAAAGTAGATGTTTGTTACATGTTAGGTTTTAAATAAAATGAGAGGGGAGATTGAATCTAAAAATTTAAGTTTTAAATTTAATAATATTAATATAGTAATAAAACAATTTCATAATATGAGAACATTAATTTGTAATAGTAGAAATATTATTTTCAAAATAAAAATTAAATAAATTGTAATTTATCAACTTAAAGTAGATGTTTGTTAGATGTTAATTTTTAAATAAAATTAGAGGGGCGAATGAATCTAAAAATTGAAATTTATATTAAAGTAAACAATTAGAAGCATCGATAGTTATCGAACAAAGAATTATTGAAAAAGGTTCATTATAATGTTTGTTTTTATAAAATTAAGTTTTATTTTTAATCATTTTAATATAGTAATAAAATAATTTCATAATATGGGAATTTTAATTTGTAATAGTAGAAATGTTATTTTCAAAATAAAAATTAAATAAATTAAAATTTACCAACTTAAAGTAGATTTTTGTCAGATGTTAAGTTTTAAATAAAATTAGAGGGGAGATTGAATCTAAAAATTGAAATTTATATTAAAGTAAACAATTAGAAGCATCGATAGTTATCGAACAAAGAATTATTGAAAAAGGTTCATTATAATGTTTGTTTTTATAAAATTTAAGTTTTAATTTTAATAATTACAATATAGTAATAAAATAATTTCATAATATGAGAATTTTAATTTGTAATAGTAGAAATATTATTTTCAAAATAAAAATTAAATAAATTAAAATTTATCATCTTAAAGTAGATGTTTGTTAGATGATAAGTTTTAAATAAAATTAGAGGGGAGATTGAATCTAAAAATTCAAATTTATATTAAATTAATAAATTAGAAGCATCGATAGTTATCGAACAAAGAATTATTGAAAAAGTTTCATTATAATGATTTTTTATATAAAATTTAAGTTTTAAATTTAATAATTTTAATATAGTAATAAAATAATTTCATAATATGAGAATTTTAATTTGTAATAGTAGAAATATTATTTTCAAAATAAAAATTAAATAAATTGATATTTAGCAACTTAAAGTAGATGTTTGTTAGATGTTAAGTTTTAAATAAAATTAGAGGGGAGATTGAATCTAAAAATTTAAGTTTTAAATTTCATAATTTTAATATAGTGATAAAATAATTTCATAATATGAGAATTTTAATTTGCAATAGTAGAAATATTATTTTCAGAATAAATTAAATAAAATAAAATTGATCAACTTAAAGTAGTTGTTTGTTAGATGTTAAGTTTTAAATAAAATTAGAGGGGAGATTGAATCTAGAAATTGAAATTTATATTAAAGTAAACAATTGGAAGCATCGATAGTCATCGAGCAAAGAATTATTGAAAAAGGTTCATTATAATGACTGTTTATATAAAATTTAAATTCTAAATTCAGTAATTTTAATATAGTAATAAAATAATTTCATAATATGAGAATATTAATTTGCAATAGAAGAAATATTATTTTCAAAATAAAAATTAAATAAATTGAAATTTATCAACTTACAGTAGATGTTTGCTACATGTTAAGTTGTAAATAAAATTGGAGGGGAAATTGAATCTAAAGGTTGAACTGTATATTAAAGTAAACAATTAGAAGCATCGATAGTTATCGAACAAGGAATTATTGAAAAAGGTTCATTATAATGATTGTTTCTATAAAATTTAAGTTTTAAATTCAGTAATTTTAATATAGTAATAAAATAATTTCATAATATGAGAATATTAATTTGTAATAGTAGCAATATTATTTTCAAAATAAAAATTAAATAAATTGAAATTTATCAACTTAAAGTAGATGTTTGTTAGATGATACGTTTTAAATAAAATTAGAGGGGAGATTGAATCTAAAAATTGAAATTTATATTAAAGTAAACAATTAGAAGCATCGATAGATATCGAACAAAGAATTATTGAAAAAGGTTCACTATAATGTTTGTTTTATAAAAATTAAGTTTTAAATTTAATAATTTTAATATAGTAATAAAATAATTTCATAATATGAGAATGTTAAATTGGAATAGTAGAAATATTATTTTCAAAATAAAAATTAAATAAATTAAAATATATCAACTTAAAGTAGATGTTTGTTAGATGTTACGTTTTAAATAAAATTAGAGGGGAGATTGAATTTAAAAATTGAAATTTATATTACAGTAAACAATTACAAGAATCGATAGTTATCGAACAAAGAATTATTGAAAAAGGTTCATTATAATGTTTGTTTTTATAAAATTATGTTTTAATTGTAATAATTTTAATATAGTAATAAAATAATTTCATAATATGGGAATTTTAATTTGTAATAGTAGAAATGTAATTTTCAAAATAAAAATTAAATAAATTAAAATTTACCAACTTAAAGTAGATTTTTGTCAGATGTTAAGTTTTAAATAAAATTAGAGGGGAGATTGAATCAAAAAATTGAAATTTATATTAAAGTAAACAATTAGAAGCATCGATAGTTATCGAACAAAGAATTATTGAAAAAGGTTCATTATAATGTTTGTTTTTATAAAATTTAAGTTTTAATTTTAATAATTTTAATATAGTAATAAAATAATTTCATAATATGAGAATTTTAATTTGTAATAGTAGAAATATTATTTTCAAAATAAAAATTAAATAAATTAAAATTTATCATCTTAAAGTACATGTTTGTTAGATGTTAAGTTTTAAATAAAATGAGAGGGGAGATTGAATCTAAAAATATATGTTTTAAATTTAATAATTTTAATATAGTAATAAAATAATTTCATAATATGAGAATATTAATTTGTAATAGTAGAAATATTATTTTCAAAATAAAAATTAAATAAATTGTAATTTATCAACTTAAAGTAGATGTTTGTTAGATGTTAAGTTTTAAATAAAATTAGAGGGGCGAATGAATCTAAAAATTGAAATTTATATTAAAGTAAACAATTAGAAGCATCGATAGATATCGAACACAGAATGATTGAAAAAGGATCATTATAATGTTTGTTTTTATAAAATTTATTTTTAAATCTAATAATTTTAACATAGTAATAAAATAATTTCATAATATGAGAATATTAATTTGTAATAGTAGAAATATTATTTTCAAAATAAAAATTAAATAAATTGTAATTTATCAACTTAAAGTAGATGTTTGTTAGATGTTAAGTTTTAAAAAAAATTAGAGGGGCGAATGAATCTAAAAATTGAAATTTATATTAAAGTAAACAATTAGAAGCATCGATAGTTATCGAACAAAGAATTATTGAAAAAGGTTCATTATAATGTTTGTTTTTATAAAATTTAATAATTTTAATATAGTAATGAAATAATTTCATAAAATGAGAATTTTAATTTGTAATAGTAGAAATATTATTTTCAAAATAAAAATTAAATAAATTGAAATTTATCAACTTAAAGTAGATGTTTGTTACATGTTAGGTTTTAAATAAAATGAGAGGGGAGATTGAATCTAAAAATTTAAGTTTTAAATTTAATAATTTTAATATAGTAATAAAATAATTTCATAATATGAGAATATTAATTTGTAATAGTAGAAATATTATTTTCAAAATAAAAATTAAATAAATTGAAATTTATCAACTTAAAGTAGATGTTTGTTACATGTTAGGTTTTAAATAAAATGAGAGGGGAGATTGAATCTAAAAATTTAAGTTTTAAATTTAATAATATTAATATAGTAATAAAACAATTTCATAATATGAGAATATTAATTTGTAATAGTAGAAATATTATTTTCAAAATAAAAATTAAATAAATTGTAATTTATCAACTTAAAGTAGATGTTTGTTAGATGTTAAGCTTTAAAAAAAATTGGAGGGGCGAATGAATCTAAAAATTGAAATTTATATTAAAGTAAACAATTAGAAGCATCGATAGTTATCGAACAAAGAATTATTGAAAAAGGTTCATTATAATGTTTGTTTTTATAAAATTAAGTTTTAATTTTAATCATTTTAATATAGTAATAAAATAATTTCATAATATGAGTATTTTAATTGGTAATAGTAGAAATATTATTTTCAAAATAAAAATTAAATAAATTGAAATTTATCAACTTAAAGTAGATGTTTGTTCGATGTAAAATTTTAAATAAAATTATAGGGGAGACTGAATCTAAAAATTAAGTTTTAAATTTAATAATATTAATATAGTAATAAAACAATTTCATAATATGAGAATATTAATTTGTAATAGTAGAAATATTATTTTCAAAATAAAAATTAAATAAATTGAAATTAATCAACTTAAAGTAGATGTTTGTTCGATGTAAAATTTTAAATAAAATTATAGGGGAGATTGAATCTAAAAATTTAAGTTTTAAATTTAATAATTTTAATATAGTAATAAAATAATTTCATAATATGAGAATATTAATTTGTAATAGTAGAAATATTATTTTCAAAATAAAAATTAAATAAATTGCAATTTATCAACTTTTGTTTGTTATATGTTAAGTTTTAAATAAGATTAGAGGGGAGATCGAATCTAAAAATTGAAATTTATATTAAAGAAATCAATTAGAAGCATCGATAGTTATCGAACAAAGAATTATTGAAAAAGGTTCATTATAATGATTGTTTATATAAAATTTAAGTTTTAAATTCAGTAATTTTAATACGGTAATAAAATAATTTCATAATATGAGATTTTTAATTTGTAACAGTAGAAATATTACTTTCAAAATAAAAATTAAATAAATTGAAATTTATCAACTTAAAGTAGATGTTTGTTAGATGTTAAGTTTTAAATCAAATTAGAGGGGCGATTGAATCTAAAAATTGAAATTTATATTAAAGTAATCAATTAGAAGCATCGATAGTTATCGAACAAAGAATTATTGAAAAAGGTTCATTATAATGATTGCTTATATAAAATTTAATTTTTAAATTTAATAATTTTAATATAGTAATAAAATAATTTCATAATATGAGAATATTAATTTGTAATAGTAGAAATATTATTTTCAAAATAAAAATTAAATAAATTGAAATTTATCAACTTTTGTTTGTTATATGTTAAGTTTTAAATAAGATTAGAGGGGAGATCGAATCTAAAAATTGAAATTTATATTAAAGAAATCAATTAGAAGCATCGATAGTTATCGAACAAAGAATTATTGAAAAAGGTTCATTATAATGACTGTTTATATAAAATATAAGTTTTAAATTCAGTAATTTTAATATAGTAATAAAATAATTTCATAATATGAGATTTTTAATTTGTAACAGTAGAAATATTATTTTCAAAATAAAAATTAAATAAATTGAAATTTATCAACTGAAAGTAGATGTTTGTTAGATGTTAAGTTTTAAATAATATTAGAGGGGCGAATGAATCTAAAAAATTGAAATTTATATTAAAGTAATCAATTGGAAGCATCGATAGTTATCGAACAAAGAATTATTGAAAGAGGTTCATTATAATGTTTGTTTTTATAAAATTTAAGTATTAAATTTAATAATTTTAATATAGTAATAAAATAATTTCATAATATGAGAATTTTAATTTGTAATAATTGAAATGTTATTTTCAAAATGAATATTAAATAACTTAAAATTTATCAACTTCAAGTAGATGTTTGATAGATGTTAAGTTTTGAATAAAATTAGAGGGGAGATTGAGTCTAGAAATTTAAGTTTCAAATTTAATAATTTTAATATAGTAATAAAATAATTTCATGATATGAGAATTTTAATTGGTAATCGTAGAAATATTATTTTCAAAATAAATTTAAATAAATTAAAATTTATCACCTTAAAGTAGATGTTTGTTAGATGTTAAGTTTTAAATCAAATTAGAGGGGCGATTGAATCTAAAAATTGAAATTTATATTAAAGTAATCAATTAGAAGCATCGATAGTTATCGAACAAAGAATTATTGAAAAAGGTTCATTATAATGATTGTTTATATAAAATTTAAGTTTTAAATTCAGTAATTTTAATACGGTAATAAAATAATTTCATAATATGAGATTTTTAATTTGTAACAGTAGAAATATTACTTTCAAAATAAAAATTAAATAAATTGAAATTTATCAACTTAAAGTAGATGTTTGTTAGATGTTAAGTTTTAAATCAAATTAGAGGGGCGATTGAATCTAAAAATTGAAATTTATATTAAAGTAATCAATTAGAAGCATCGATAGTTATCGAACAAAGAATTATTGAAAAAGGTTCATTATAATGATTGCTTATATAAAATTTAAGTTTTAAATTTAATAATTTTAATATAGTGATAAAATAATTTCATAATATGAGAATTTTAATTTGCAATAGTAGAAATATTATTTTCAAAATAAACTAAATAAAATAAAATTTATCAACTTAAAGTAGTTGTTTGTTAGATGTTATGTTTTAAATAAAATTAGAGGGGAGATTGAATCTAACAATTTAAGTATTAAATTTAATAATATTAATATAGTAATAAAATAATTTCATAATATGAGAAATTTAGTTTGTAATAGCAGAAATATTATTTTCAAAATAAAAATTAAATAAATCAAAATTTATCAACTTAAGGTAGATGTTTGTTGGATGTTAAATTTTAAATAAAATTAGAGGGGAGATTGAATCTAAAAATTGAAATTTACGTTAATGTAATCAATTAGAAGCATCGATAGTTATCGAACAAAGAATTATTGAAAAAGGTTCATTATAATGATTGTTTATATAAAATTTAAGTTTTAAATTCAGTAATTTTAATACGGTAATAAAATAATTTCAGAATATGAGAATATTAATTTGTAATAGTAGAAATATTATTTTCAAAATAAAAATTAAATAAATTAAAATTTATCAACTTAAAGTAGATGTTTGTTAGATGTTAAGTTTTAAATAAAATTAGAGGGGAGCATGAATCTAAAAATTTAAGTTTTAAATTTAATAATTTTCATATAGTAATAAAATAATTTCATAATATGAGAATTTTAATCTGTAATAGTAGAAATATTATTTTCAAAATAAGAATTAAATAAATTGAAATTTATCAACTTAAAGTAGATGTTTGTTAGAGGGTAAGTTTTAAATAAAATTAGATGGGAGATTGAATCTAAAAATTGAAATTTATATTAAAGTAATCAATTAGAAGCATCGATAGTTATCGAACAAAGAATTATTGAAAAAGGTTCATTATAACGATTGTTTATATAAAATTTAAGTTTTAAATTTAATAATTTTAATATAGTAATAAAATAATTTCATAATATGAGAAATATGAGAATATCTACATCGGGATTAAACGTTTTTTCCGTTCTAATCAATTTTAAAAAAAAATAGTGGACGAAGACGACTCGACCCGTAGGAGTGACTCTCACCCGTTCCTCGGTAAGTTGGGACTACGATGAATTTTCGACCGAAAAGTTTTATCGAGTTACTTCGTTAAAAATCGCTATGAGGTATGAATATTTTTAGTTAAATCGCAATATCATTCTATTTTACGTCGGGATTAAACGTTTTTTCCTTTTTAATCAATTTAGAAAAAAATAGTGGACGGAGACGACTCGACCCGTCGAATTTACTCTCACCCGGTCATCGGTACGTGGGGACTAGAATGAATTTTTGATCGAAAAGTTTTTTCGAGTTATTTCGGTAAAAAGCGTTATGTGGTGTGAATATTTTTAGTTAAATCGTAATATCATTCTATTTTACGTCGGGATTAAACGTTTTTTTCTTTTTAATCAATTTAGAAAAAAATAGTGGACAGAGACGACTCGACCCGTCGAATTTACTCTCACCCGTTCCTCGGTACGTTGGGACCTGGAAAAATTTCGGCCGAAATGTTTTTTCGAGCTATTTCGTTAAAAAGCGATATGAGGTATGAATATTTTTACATAAACCGCAATATCCTTCGATTTTACGTATGGATTAAACATTTTTTTTGTTCCAAAAAGGTTTAAAAAAAGTAGTGAACCGCCTCGACTCGACCCGTCGGATATTACTCTCGCCCGGTCCTCGGTACGTTGGGACTTGGAAAAATTTTCGACCGAAAAGTTTTTCGAGTTACTTCGTTAAAAAGCGTTATGTGGTATGAATATTTTTAGTTAAATCGCAATATCATTCGATTTTACGTCAGCATTAAACGTTTCTTTCGTTCTAGTCAATTTAAAAAAAATAGTGGACGGAGACGACTCGACCCGTCGAATTTACTCTCGCCCGTTCCTCGGTACGTTGGGACTACGATGAATTTTCTACCGAAAAGTTTTTTCGAGTTATTTCGTTAAAAAGCGTTATGAGGTATGAATATTTTTACTTAAATCGCAATATCATTCGATTTTACGTATGGATTAAACGTTTCTTTCGTTCTAATCAATTTAAAGAAAATAGAGGACGGAGAAGACTCGACCCGTCGGACAGACCCTCACCCGTTCCTCGGTACGTTGAGACTTGGAAAAATTTTCGACCGAAATTTTTTTCGAGTTATTTCGTAAAAAGCGCTATGAGGTATGAATATTTTTACATAAATCGCAATACTATTCAATTCTACGTCGGGATTAAACGTTTTTTTCGTTCTAATCAATTTAGAAAAAAATAGTGGACGGATTTACTCTCAACCGATCATCGGTACGTGGGGACTACAATGAATTTTTGATCGAAAAGTTTTTTCGACTTATTTCGTTAAAAAGCGTTATGAGGTATGAATATTTTTACTTAAATCGCAATATCATTCGATCTAACGTCGGGATTAAACGTTTCTTTCGTTCTAATCAATTTAAGAAAAATAGTGGACAGAGACGACTCGACCCGTCGATCTTACTCTCGCCCGGTCCTCGGTACGTAGGGACTACGATGAATTTTTGACCGAAAATTTTTTTCGAGTTATTTCGTTAAAAAGCGTTATGAGGTATGAATATTTTTACTTAAATCGCAATATCATTCGATTTTACGTATGGATTAAACGTTTCTTTCGTTCTAATCAATTTAAAGAAAATAGAGGACGGAGAAGACTCGACCCGTCGGACAGACCCTCACCCGTTCCTCGGTACGTTGAGACTTGGAAAAATTTTCGACCGAAATTTTTTTCGAGTTATTTCGTAAAAAGCGCTATGAGGTATGAATATTTTTACATAAATCGCAATACTATTCAATTCTACGTCGGGATTAAACGTTTTTTTCGTTCTAATCAATTTAGAAAAAAATAGTGGACGGATTTACTCTCAACCGATCATCGGTACGTGGGGACTACAATGAATTTTTGATCGAAAAGTTTTTTCGACTTATTTCGTTAAAAAGCGTTATGAGGTATGAATATTTTTACTTAAATCGCAATATCATTCGATCTAACGTCGGGATTAAACGTTTCTTTCGTTCTAATCAATTTAAGAAAAATAGTGGACAGAGACGACTCGACCCGTCGATCTTACTCTCGCCCGGTCCTCGGTACGTAGGGACTACGATGAATTTTTGACCGAAAATTTTTTTCGAGTTATTTCGTTAAAAAGCGTTTTGTGGTATGCATATTTTTAGTTAAATCGCAATATCATTCGATTTTACGTCAGGATTAAACGTTTCTTTCGTTCTAATCAATTTAAAGAAAATAGTGGACGGAGAAGACTCGACCCGTCGGCCTGACACTCACCCGTTCCTCGGTACGTTGGGTCCTGGAAAAATTTCGGCCGAAATGTTTTTTCGAGTTATTTCGGTAAAATGCGTCAGTGGTATGAATATTTTTACATAAATCGCAATATCATTCGATTTTACGTATGGATTAAACATTTTTTTTGTTCCAAAAAGGTTTAAAAAAAGTAGTGAACCGACTCGACTCGACCCGTCGGATATTACGCTCGCCCGGTCCTCGGTACGTAGGGACTACGATGAATTTTTGACCGAAAATTTTATTCGAGTTATTTCGTTAAAAAGCGCTACGTTTTATGAATATTTTTAGTTAAATCGCAATATCATTCGATTTTACGGCAGGATTAAACGTTTCTTTCGCTCTAATCAATTTAAAAAAAATAGTGGACGGAGAAGACTCGACCCGTCGGACTGACTCTCGCCCGGCCCTCGGTACGTAGGGACAACGATGAATTTTTGACCGAAAAGTTTTTTCGAGTTATATCGTTAAAAAGCGTTATGTGGTATGAATATTTTTACTTAAATCGCAATATCATTCGATCTAACGTCGGGATTAAACGTTTCTTTCGTTCTAATCAGTTTAAAAAAAATAGTGGACGGAGAAGACTCGACCCGTCGGACTGACTCTCGCTCGGTCCTCGGTACGTTGGGACTACGATGAATTTTTGACCGAAAAGTTTTTTCGAGTTATTTCGTTAAAAAGCGTTATGTGGTATGAATATTTTTACTTAAATCGCAATATCATTCGATCTAACGTCGGGATTAAACGTTTCTTTCGTTCTAATCAGTTTAAAAAAAATAGTGGACGGAGAAGACTCGACCCGTCGGACTGACTCTCGCTCGGTCCTCGGTACGTTGGGACTACGATGAATTTTTGACCGAAAAGTTTTTTCGAGTTATTTCGTTAAAAAGCGTTATGTGGTATGAATATTTTTAGTTAAATCGCAATATCATTCGATTTTACGTCATGATTAAACGTTTCTTTCGTTCTAACCAATTTAAAAAAAATAGTGGACGGAGAAGACTCAACCCGTCAGACTGACTCTCACCCGTTCTTCGGTACGTTGGGACTACGATGAATTCTTTACCGAAAAGTTTTTTCGGGTTATTTCGTTAAAAAGCGTTATGTGGTATGAATATTTTTAGTTAAATCGCGATATCATTCGATTTTACGGCAGGATTAAACGTTTCTTTCGCTCTAATCAATTTAAAAAAAATAGTGGACGGAGAAGACTCGACCCGTCGGACTGACTCTCGCCCGGCCCTCGGTACGTAGGGACAACGATGAATTTTTGACCGAAAAGTTTTTTCGAGTTATTTCGTTAAAAAGCGTTATGTGGTATGAATATTTTTACTTAAATCGCAATATCATTCGGTTTTACGTATGGATTAAACGTTTTTTTCGTTCAAATCAATATAGAAAGAAATAGTGGACGGAGAAGACACGACCCGTCGAACTTACTCTCGCCCGGTCCTCGGTACGTAGGGACTACGATGAATATTTGACCGAAAAGTTTTTATGAGTTATTTCGTTAAAAAGCGTTATGAGGTATGAATATTTTTACTTAAATCGCAATATCATTCGATTTTACGTATGGATTAAACGCTTTTTTCGTTCAAATCAATATAGAAAGAAATAGTGGACGGAGAAGACTCGACCCGTCGGACTGACTGTCACCCGTTCCTCGGTACTTTGGGACTACGATCAATTTATGACCGAAAAGTTTTTTCGAGTTATATCGTTAAAAAGCGTTATGTGGTATGAATATTTTTACTTAAATTGCAATATCATTCGATCTAACGTCGGGATTAAACGTTTCTTTCGTTCTAATCAGTTTAAAAAAAATAGTGGACGGAGAAGACTCGACCCGTCGAACTTACTGTCGCCCGGCCCTCGGTACGTAGGGACAACGATGAATTTTTGACCGAAAAGTTTTTCGAGTTATATCGTCAAAAAGCGTTATGTGGTATGAATATTTTTAGTTAAATCGCAATATCATTCGATTTTACGTCATGATTAAACGTTTCTTTCGTTCTAATCAATTTAAAAAAAATAGTGGACGGAGAAGACTTAACCCGTCAGACTGACTCTCAACCGTTCCTCGGTTCGTTGGGACTACGATGAATTTTTTACCGAAAAGTTTTTTCGAGTTATTTCGTTAAAAAGCGCTATGAGGTATGAATATTTCTACATAAATCGCAATATAATTCGATTTGACGTCGGGATTAAACGTTTTCTCCGTTCTAATCAATTTAAAAAAAAATAGCGGGCAGAGACGACTCGACCCGTCAAACTTACTCTCGCCCGGCCCTCGGTACGTAGGGACAACGATGAATTTTTCACCGAAAAGTTTTTTCGAGTTATTTCGTTAAAAAGCGTTATGTGGTATGAACATTTTTAGTTAAATCGCAATATCATTCGATTTTGCATCAGGATTAAACGTTTTCTTCGTTCTAATCAATTTAAAAAAAAATAGTGGACAGAGACGACTCGACCCGTCGAACTTACTCTCGCCCGGTCCTTGGTACGTAGGGACTCCGATGAATTTTTGACCGAAAAGTTTTTTCGAGTTATTTCGTTAAAAAGCGTTATGAGGTATGAATATATTTACATAAATCGCAATATCATTCGATTTTACGTATGGATTAAACATTTTTTTTGTTCCAAAAAGGGTTAAAAAGGTAGTGAACCGACTCGACTCGACCCGTCGGATATTACTCTCGCCCGGCCCTCGGTACGTAGGGACAACGATGAATTTTTGACCGAAAAGTTTTTTCGAGTTATTTCGTTAAAAAGCGTTATGAGGTATGACTATTTTTATATACATCGCTATATAATTCAATTCTACGTCGGGATTAAAGGTTTTTTTCGTTCTAATCAATAAAAAAAAAAAATAGTGGATGGAGACGACTCGACCCGTCGAACTTACTCTCGCTGGGTCCTCGGTACGTTGGGACTACGATGAATTTTCTACCGAAAAGTTTTTTCGAGCTATTTCGTTAAAAAGCGTTATGTGGTATGAATATTTTTACTTAAATCGCAATATCATTCGATCTAACGTCGGGATTAAACGTTTCTTTCGTTCTAGTCAATTTAAGAAAAATAGTGGACAGAGACGACTCGACCCGTCGATCTTACTCTCGCCCGGTCCTCGGTACGTAGGGACTACGTTGAATTTTTGACCGAAAATTTTTTTCGAGTTATTTCGTTAAAAAGCGTTTTGTGGTATGAATATTTTTAGTTAAATCGCAATATCATTCGATTTTAAGTCAGGATTAAACGTTTCCTTCGTTCTAATCAATTTAAAGAAAATGGTGGACGGAGAAGACTCGACCCGTTGGACTGACTCTCACCCGTTCCTCGGTACGTTGGGTCCTGGAAAAATTTCGGCCGAAATGTTTTTTCGAGTTATTTCGGTAAAATGCGTTAGTGGTATGAATATTTTTACATAAATCGCAATATCATTCGATTTTACGTATGGATTAAACATTTTTTTCGTTCCAAAAAGGTTTAAAAAAAGTAGTGAACCGACTCGACTCGACCCGTCGGATATTACTCTCGCCCGGTCCTCGGTACGTAGGGACTACGATGAATTTTTGACCGAAAATTTTATTCGAGTTATTTCGTTAAAAAGCGTTATGTGGTATGAATATTTTTAGTTAAATCGCGATATCATTCGATTTTACGGCAGGATTAAACGTTTCTTTCGCTCTAATCAATTTAAAAAAAAAAGTGGTCGGAGACGACTCGACCCGTCGAATTTACTCTCGCCCGGTCATCGGTACGTGGGGACTACGATGAATTTTTGATCGAAAAGTTTTTTCGAGTTATTTCGGTAAAAAGCGTTATGTGGTATGAATATTTTTACTTAAATCGCAATATCATTCGATCTAACGTCGGGATTAAACGTCTCTTTCGTTCTAATCAATTTATGAAAAATAGAGGACGGAGAAGACTCGACCCGTCAGACTGACTCTCACCCGTTCCTCGGTATGTTGGGACTTGGAGAAATTTTCGACCGAAATTTTTTTCGAGTTGTTTCGTTAAAAAGTGGTATGAGGTATGAATATTTTTACATAAATCGCAATATCCTTCGATTTTACGTATGGATTAAACATTTTTTCTGTTCCAAAAACGTTTAAAAAAAGTAGTGAACCCACTCGACTCGACCCGTCGGACTGACTCTCACCCGTTCGTCGGTACGTAGGGACTAGGATGAATTTCTGACCGAAAAGTTTTTTCGAGCTATTTCGTTAAAAAGCGTTATGTGGTATGAATATTTTGAGTTAAATTGCAATATCATTCGATTTTACGTCAGGATTAAACGTTTCCTTCGTTCTAATCAATTTAAAGAAAATAGTGGACAGAGAAGACTCGACCCGTCGGACTGACTCTCACCCGTTCCTCGGTACGTTGGGACCTGGAAAAATTTCGGCCGAAAAGTTTTTTCGAGTTATTTCGTTAAAAAGCGCTATGAGTTATGAATATTTTTACATAAATCGCAATATCATTCTATTTTACGTATGGATTAAACTTTTTTTTTGTTCCAAAAATGTTCAAAAAAAGTAGTGAAACCACTCGACTCGACCCGTCGGACTGACTCTCACCCGTTCCTCGGTACGTTGGGACTACGATGAATTTTCGACCGAAATGTTTTTTCGAGTTATTTCGTTAAAAAGCGCTATGAGGTATGAATATTTTTACATAAATCGCAATATCATTCTATTTTACGTATGGATTAAACTTTTTTTTTGTTCCAAAAATGTTCAAAGAAAGTAGTGAAACCACTCGACTCGACCGTCGGACTGACTCTCACCCGTTCCTCGGTACGTTGGGACTACGATGAATTTTCGACCGGAAAGTTTTTTCTAGTTATTTCGTTAAAAAGCATTATGTGGGATGAATATTTGTAGTTAAATCGCAATATCATTCGATTTTACGTCAGGATTAAACGTTTCTTTCGTTCTAATCAATTTAAAAAAAATAGTGGACAGAGAAGACTCGACCCATCCGACTGACTCTCACCCGCTCCTCGGTACGTTGGGACCTGGAAAAATTACGGCCGAAATGTTTTTTCGAGTTATTTCGTGAAAAAGCGCTATGAGGTATGAATATTTTTACATAAATCGCAATATCATTCGATCTAACGTCGGGATTAAACGTTTCTTTCGTTCTAATCAATTTAAGAAAAATAGTGGACGGAGAAGACTCGACCCGTCGGACTGACTCTCACCCGTTCCTCGGTACGTTGGGACTACGATGAATTTTCTACCGAAAAGTTTTTTCGAGCTATTTCGTTAAAAAGCGTTATGTGGTATGAATATTTTTACTTAAATCGCAATATCATTCGATCTAACGTCGGGATTAAACGTTTCTTTCGTTCTAATCAATTTAAAGAAAATGGTGGACGGAGAAGACTCGACCCGTTGGACTGACTCTCACCCGTTCCTCGGTACGTTGGGTCCTGGAAAAATTTCGGCCGAAATGTTTTTTCGAGTTATTTCGGTAAAATGCGTCAGTGGTACGAATATTTTTACATAAATCGCAATATCATTCGATTTTACGTATGGATTAAACATTTTTTTTGTTCCAAAAAGGTTTAAAAAAAGTAGTGAACCGACTCGACTCGACCCGTCGGATATTACTCTCGCCCGGTCCTCGGTACGTAGGAACTACGATGAATTTTTGACCGAAAACTTTATTCGAGTTATTTCGTTAAGAAGCGTTATGTGGTATGAATATTTTTGGTTAAATCGCAATATCATTCGATTTTACGTCAGGATTAAACGTTTCTTTCGTTCTAATCAATTTAAAGAAACTAGTGGACGGAGAATACTCGACCCGTCGGACTGACTCTCACCCGTTCCTCGGTACGTTGGGTCCTGGAAAAATTTCGGCCGAAATGTTTTTTCGAGTTATTTCGGTAAAATGCGTTAATGGTATGAATATTTTTACTTAAATCGCAATATCGTTCGATTTTACGTATGGATTAAACGTTTTTTTCGTTCAAATCAATATAGAAAGAAATAGCGGACGGAGAAGACTCGACCCGTCGAATTTACTCTCGCCCGGTCCTCGGTACGTAGGGACTACGATGAATTTTTGACCGAAAAGAATTTTCGAGTTATTTCGTTAAAAAGCGTTAAGTGGTATGAATATTTTTACTTAAATCGCAATATCATTCGATTTTACGTATGGATTAATCGTTTTTTTCGTTCAAATCAATATAGAAAGAAATAGTGGACGGAGAAGACTCGACCCGTCGGACTGACTCTCACCCGTTCCTCGGTACGTTGGGACTACGATGAATTTTCGACCGGAAAGTTTTTTCTAGTTATTTCGTTAAAAAGCATTATGTGGGATGAATATTTTTAGTTAAATCGCAATATCATTCTATTTTACGTCAGGATTAAACGTTTCTTTCGTTCTAATCAATTTAAAAAAAAAGTGGACGGAGAAGACTCGACCCATCCGACTGACTCTCACCCGCTCCTCGGTACGTTGGGACCTGGAAAAATTACGGCCGAAATGTTTTTTCGAGTTATTTCGTGAAAAAGCGCTATGAGGTATGAATATTTTTACATAAATCGCAATATAATTCAATTCTACGTCGGGATTAAACGTTTTTCTCGTTCTAATCAATTAAAAAGAAATAGTGGACGGGGACGACTCGACCCGTCGTAGTTACTCTCGCTCGGTCCTCGGAACGTAGGGAATAGAAGAATTTTTGACCGAAAAGTTTTTTCGAGTTAGTTCGTTAAATAGCGTTAGGGGGTATGAATATTTTTATATAAGTCGCAATGTAATTCGATTTTACGTATGGATTAATCATATTTTTGTTCCAAAGAGGTTTAAAAAAAGTAGTGAGCCGACACGACTCGACCCGTCGAACTTACTGTCGCTCGGTCCTCGGTACGTAGGGAATAGAGGAATATTTGTCCGAAAAGTTTTTTCGAGTTAGTTCGTTAAATAGCGTTAGGAGGTATGAATATTTTTATATAAATCGCAATATAATTCAATTCTACGTCGGGATTAAACGTTTTTTTCGTTCTAATCAATTAAAAAAAAAATAGTGGATGGAGACGACTCGACCCGTCGAAGTTACTCTCGCTCGGTCCTCGGAACGTAGGGAATAGAAGAATTTTTGACCGAAAAGTTTTTTCGAGTTAGTTCGTTAAATAGCGTTAGGGGGTATGAATATTTTTATATAAGTCGCAATATAATTCAATTCTACGTCGGGATTAAACGTTTTTCTCGTTCTAATCAATTAAAAAGAAATAGTGGACGGGGACGACTAGAACCGTCGAACTTACTCTCGCTCGGTCCTCGGTACATTGGGACTTAGAACAATATCGACCGAAAAATTTTTCGAGATATTTCGTTAAAAAGCGCTTTAAGGTATGAATATTTTTACATAAATCGCAATATAATTCAATTCTACGTCGGGATTAAACGTTTTTCTCGTTCTAATCAATTAAAAAAAAAATAGTGGATGGAGACGACTCGACCCGTCGAAGTTACTCTCGCTCGTTCCTCGGAACGTAGGGAATAGAAGAATTTTTCACCGAAAAGTTTTTTCGAGTTAGTTTGTTAAATAGCGTTAGGAGGTATGAATATTTTTATATAAATCGCAATGTAATTCGATTTTACGTATGGATTAAACATTTTTTTGTTCCAAAGAGGTTTAAAAAAAGTAGTGAGCCGACACGACTCGACCCGTCGAACTTACTCTCGCTCGGTCCTCGGTACGTAGGGAATAGAGGAATTTTTGTCCGAAAAGTTTTTTCGAGTTAGTTCGTTAAATAGCGTTAGGAGGTATGAATATTTTTATATAAATCGCAATATAATTCAATTCTACGTCGGGATTAAACGTTTTTTTCGTTCTAATCAATTAAAAAGAAATAGTGGACGGGGACGACTAGAACCGTTGAACTTACTCTCGCTCGGTCCTCGGTACGTTGGGACTTAGAACAATTTCGGCCGAAAGGTTTTTACGAGTTATTTCGTTATAAAGCGTTATGAGGTATGAATATTTTTACATAAATCGCAATATAATTCAATTCTACGTCGGGATTAAACGTTTTTTCCGTTCTAATCAATTTAAAAAAAAATAGAGGACGGAGACGACTCGACCCGTCGAACTTACTCTCGCTCGGTCCTCGGTACGTTGGGAATAGAAGAATTTTTCACCGAAAAGTTTTTTCGAGATAGTTTGCTAAATAGCGGTAGGAGGTATGAATATTTTTATATAAATCGCAATATAATTCGATGTTACGTACGGATTAAACATTTTTTTGTTCCAAAAAGGTTTAAAAAAAGTAGTGAGCCGACTCGACTCGACCCGTCGAACTTATTCTCGCGCGGTCCTCGGTAGGTTGGGGCTTAGAACAATTTCGGCCGAAAGGATCTTTCCTGTTATTTCGTTAAAAAGCGTTATGAGGTATGAATATTTTTACATAAATCGCAATATAATTCAATTCTACGTCGGGATTAAACGTTTTTTCTTTTCTAATCTATTTAAAAAAAAATAGTGGACGGAGACGACTCGACGCGTCGAACTTACTCTCGCTCGGTCCTCGGTACGTTGGGAATAGAAGAATTTTTCACCGAAAAGTTTTTTCGAGATAGTTTGCTAAATAGCGGTAGGAGGTATGAATATTTTTATATAAATCGCAATATAATTCGATGTTACGTACGGATTAAATATTTTTTTGTTCCAAAAAGGTTTTAACAAAATAGTGAGCCGACTCGACTCGACCCGTCGAACTTATTCTCGCGCGGTCCTCGGTAGGTTGGGGCTTAGAACAATTTCGGCCGAAAGGATCTTTCCTGTTATTTCGTTAAAAAGCGTTATGAGGTATGAATATTTTTACATAAATCGCAATATAATTCAATTCTACGTCGGGATTAAACGTTTTTTCTTTTCTAATCTATTTAAAAAAAAATAGTGGACGGAGACGACTCGACGCGTCGAACTTACTCTCGCTCGGTCCTCGGTACGTTGGGAATAGAAGAATTTTTCACCGAAAAGTTTTTTCGAGATAGTTTGCTAAATAGCGGCAGGAGGTATGAATATTTTTATATAAATCGCAATATAATTCGATGTTACGTACGGATTAAACATTTTTTTGTTCCAAAAAGGTTTTAACAAAATAGTGAGCCGACTCGACTCGACCCGTCGAACTTATTCTCGCGCGGTCCTCGGTAGGTTGGGGCTTAGAACTATTTCGGCCGAAAGGATCTTTCCTGTTATTTCGTTAAAAAGCGTTATGAGGAATGAATATTTTTACATAAATCGCAATATAATTCAGTTCTACGTCGGGATTAAACGTTTTTTCTGTTCTAATCTATTTAAAAAAAAATAGTGGACGGAGACGACTCGACGTGTCGAACTTACTCTCGCTCGGTCCTCGGTACGTTGGGAATAGAAGAATTTTTCACCGAAAAGTTTTTTCGAGATAGTTTGCTAAATAGCGGTAGGAGGTATGAATATTTTTATATAAATCGCAATATAATTCGATGTTACGTACGGATTAAACATTTTTTTGTTCCAAAAAGGTTTAAAAAAAGTAGTCAGCCGACTCGACTCGACCCGTCGAACTTATTCTCGCGCGGTCCTCGGTAGGTTGGGGCTTAGAACAATTTCGGCCGAAAGGATCTTTCCTGTTATTTCGTTAAAAAGCGTTATGAGGTATGAATATTTTTACATAAATCGCAATATAATTCAATTCTACGTCGGGATTAAACGTTTTTTCTTTTCTAATCTATTTAAAAAAAAATGGTGGACGGAGACGACTCGACGCGTCGAACTTACTCTCGCTCGGTCCTCGGTACGTTGGGAATAGAAGAATTTTTCACCGAAAAGTTTTTTCGAGATAGTTTGCTAAATAGCGGTAGGAGGTATGAATATTTTTATATAAATCGCAATATAATTCGATGTTACGTACGGATTAAACATTTTTTTGTTCCAAAAAGGTTTTAACAAAATAGTGAGCCGACTCGACTCGACCCGTCGAACTTATTCTCGCGCGGTCCTCGGTAGGTTGGGGCTTAGAACTATTTCGGCCGAAAGGATCTTTCCTGTTATTTCGTTAAAAAGCGTTATGAGGAATGAATATTTTTACATAAATCGCAATATAATTCAGTTCTACGTCGGGATTAAACGTTTTTTCTGTTCTAATCTATTTAAAAAAAAATAGTGGACGGAGACGACTCGACGTGTCGAACTTACTCTCGCTCGGTCCTCGGTACGTTGGGAATAGAAGAATTTTTCACCGAAAAGTTTTTTCGAGATAGTTTGCTAAATAGCGGTAGGAGGTATGAATATTTTTATATAAATCGCAATATAATTCGATGTTACGTACGGATTAAACATTTTTTTGTTCCAAAAAGGTTTAAAAAAAGTAGTGAGCCTACTCGACTCGACCCGTCGAACTTATTCTCGCGCGGTCCTCGGTAGGTTGGGGCTTAGAACAATTTCGGTCGTAAGGTTTTTTCGTGTTATTTCGTTAAAAAGCGTTATAAGGAATGAATATATTTACATAAATCGCAAAATAATTCGATTTTAAGTATGGATTAAACGTTTTATCCGTTCTCATCAATTTATAAAAAAATAGAGGACGGAGACGACTCGACCCGTCGAACTTACTCTCGCTCGGTGCTCGGTACGTTGAGACTTAGAACAATTTCGGCCGAAAGGTTTTTTCAAGTTATTTCGATAAAAAGCGTAATGAGGTATGAATATTTTTACATAAATTGCAATATAATTCAATTCTACGTCGGGATTAAACGTTTTTTCTGTTCTAATCTATTTAAAAAAAAATAGTGGACGGAGACGACTCGACCCGTCGAACTCACTCTCGCTCGTTCCTCGGTACGTTGGGAATAGAAGAATTTTTCACCGAAAAGTTTTTTCGAGATAGTTTGCTAAATAGCGGTAGGAGGTATGAATATTTTTATATAAATCACAATATAATTCGATGTTACGCACGGATTAAACATTTTTTTGTTCCAAAAAGGTTTTAACAAAATAGTGAGCCGACTCGACTCGACCCGTCGAACTTATTCTCGCGCGGTCCTCGGTAGGTTGGGGCTTAGAACTATTTCGGCCGAAAGGATCTTTCCTGTTATTTCGTTAAAAAGCGTTATGAGGAATGAATATTTTTACATAAATCGCAATATAATTCAATTCTACGTCGGGATTAAACGTTTTTTCTGTTCTAATCTATTTAAAAAAAAATAGTGGACGGAGACGACTCGACGTGTCGAACTTACTCTCGCTCGGTCCTCGGTACGTTGGGAATAGAAGAATTTTTCACCGAAAAGTTTTTTCGAGATAGTTTGCTAAATAGCGGTAGGAGGTATGAATATTTTTATATAAATCGCAATATAATTCGATGTTACGTACGGATTAAACATTTTTTTGTTCCAAAAAGGTTTAAAAAAAGTAGTGAGCCTACTCGACTCGACCCGTCGAACTTATTCTCGCGCGGTCCTCGGTAGGTTGGGGCTTAGAACATTTTCGGTCGTAAGGTTTTTTCGTGTTATTTCGTTAAAAAGCGTTATAAGGAATGAATATATTTACATAAATCGCAAAATAATTCGATTTTAAGTATGGATTAAACGTTTTATCCGTTCTCATCAATTTATAAAAAAATAGAGGACGGAGACGACTCGACCCGTCGAACTTACTCTCGCTCGGTCCTCGGTACGTTGGGAATAGAAGAATTTTTCACCGAAAAGTTTTTTCGAGATAGTTTGCTAAATAGCGGTAGGAGGTATGAATATTTTTATATAAATCGCAATATAATTCGATGTTACGTACGGATTAAACATTTTTTTGTTCCAAAAAGGTTTAAAAAAAGTAGTGAGCCGACTCGACTCGACCCGTCGAACTTATTCTCGCGCGGTCCTCGGTGGGTTGGGGCTTAGAACAATTTCGGCCGTAAGGTTTTTTCGTGTTATTTCGTTAAAAAGCGTTATGAGGAATGAATATATTTACATAAATCGCAAAAGAATTCGATTTTAAGTATGGTTTAAACGTTTTATCCGTTCTCATCAATTTATAAAAAAATAGAGGACGGAGACGACTCGACCCGTCGAACTTACTCTCGCTCGGTGCTCGGTACGTTGGGAATAGAAGAATTTTTCACCGAAAAGTTTTTTCGAGATAGTTTGCTAAATAGCGGTAGGAGGTATGAATATTTTTATATAAATCGCAATATAATTCGATGTTACGTACGGATTAAACATTTTTTTGTTCCAAAAAGGTTTAAAAAAAGTAGTGAGCCGACTCGACTCGACCCGTCGAACTTATTCTCGCGCGGTCCTCGGTGGGTTGGGGCTTAGAACAATTTCGGCCGTAAGGTTTTTTCGTGTTATTTCGTTAAAAAGCGTTATGAGGAATGAATATATTTACATAAATCGCAAAAGAATTCGATTTTAAGTATGGTTTAAACGTTTTATCCGTTCTCATCAATTTATAAAAAAATAGAGGACGGAGACGACTCGACCCGTCGAACTTACTCTCGCTCGGTGCTCGGTACGTTGGGAATAGAAGAATTTTTCACCGAAAAGTTTTTTCGAGATAGTTTGCTAAATAGCGGTAGGAGGTATGAATATTTTTATATAAAGCGCAATATAATTCGATGTTACGTACGGATTAAACATTTTTTTGTTCCAAAAAGGTTTAAAAAAAGTAGTGAGCCGACTCGACTCGACCCGTCGAACTTATTCTCGCGCGATCCCCGGTAGGTTGGGGCTTAGAACAATTTCGGCCGTAAGGTTTTTTCGTGTTATTTCGTTATAAAGCTTTATAAGGTATGATTATTTTTAAATAAATCGCAATATAATTCAATTCTACGTCGGTATTAAACGTTTTTTTCGTTCTAATCAATTAAAAAAAAATAGTGGACGGAGATGACTCGACCCGTCGAACTTACTCTCGCTCGGTGCTCGGTACGTTGGGACGTAGAACAATTTCGGCCGAAAGGTTTTTACGAGTTATTTCGTTATAAAGCGTTATGAGGTACGAATATTTTCACACAAATCGCAACATAATTCAATTCTACGTCGGGATTAAACGTTTTTTCCGTTCTAATCAATTAAAAAGAAATAGTGGACGGAGACGACTCGACCCGTCCAACTTACTCTCGCTCGGTCCTCGGTACGTTGTGAATAGAAGAATTTTGCACCGGAAAGTTTTTCGAGTTAGTTTGTTAAATAGCGGTAGGAGGTATGAATATTTTTATATAAATCGCAATATAATTCGATGTTACGTATGGATTACACATTTTTTTTGTTCCAAAAAGGTTTAAAAAAAATAGTGAACCGACTCGACTCGACCCGTCGAACTTACTCTCTCTCGGTCCTCGGTACGTTGGGACTTAGAACAATATCGGCAGAAAAATTTTTCGAGATATTTCGTCAAATAGTGTTATGTGCTATGAATATTTTTGCGTAAACCGCAATATAATTCGTCGGGATTAAACGTTTTTTCCGTTCTAATTAATTTAAAAAAAAATAGTGGACGGAGTCGATTCGACCCGTCGAACTTACTCTCGCTCGGTGCTCGGTACGTTGAGACTTAGAAAAATTTCGGCCGAAAGGTTTTTTCTAGTTATTTCGATAAAAAGCGTAATGAGGTATGAATATTTTTACATAAATCGCAAAATAATTCGATTTTACGTATGGATTAAACATTTTTTTTGTTCCAAAAAGGTATAAAGAAAGTAGTGAGCCGACTCGACTCGACCCTTCAAAATTACTCTCGCACGGTCCTCGGTACGTAGGGACTTCGAAAAACTTCGACCGAAAGGTTTTTTCGAGTTATTTCGTTAAAAAGCGTTATGAGGTATGAATATTTTTACATAAATGGCAATATAATTCAATTCTACGTCGGGATTAAACGTTTTTTCCGTTCTAATCAATTTAAAAAAAAATAGTGGACGGAGACGACTCGACCCGTCGAACTTACTCTCGCTCGGTCCTCGGTACGTTGGGACTTGGAAGAATTTTTGACAGAAAAGTTTTTTCGAGTTATTTCGTTAAAGAGCGTTATGAGGTATGAATATTCTTACATAAATCGCAATATAATTCCATTTTACGTATGGATTAAACATTTTTTTCGTTCCAAAAAGGATTAAAAAAAGTAGTGAACCGACTGGACTCGACCCGTCGAAATTACTCTCGCTCGGTCCTCGGTACGTTGGGACGTAGAACAATTTCAGCCGAAAGGTTTTTTCGAGTTATTTCGTTATAAAGCGTTATGAGGTATGAATATTTTTACATAAATCGCAAAATAATTCGATTTTACGTATGGATTAAACATTTTTTTTGTTCCAAAAAGGTTTGACAAAAGTAGTGAACCGACTCGACTCGACCCGTCGAACTTACTCTCGCTCGGTCCTCTTTACGTAGGGACTTAGAACAATTTCGGCCGAAATTTTTTTTCGAGATAGTTCTTTGAATAGCGTTATGAGGTATGAATATTTTCACACAAATCGCAATATAATTCAATTCTACGTCGGGATTAAACGTTTTTTCCGTTCTAATCAATTTAAAAAAAATAGTGGACGGAGACGACTCGACCCGTCGAACTTACTCTCGCTCGGTCCTCGGTACGTTGGGACTTGGAAGAATTTTTCACAGAAAAGTTTTTTCGAGTTATTTCGTTAAAGAGCGTTATGAGGTATGAATATTTTTACATAAATCGCAAAATAATTCGATTTTACGTATGGATTAAACATTTTTTTCGTTCCAAAAAGGATTAAAAAAAGTAGTGAGCCGACTCGACTCGACCCTTCGAGCTTACTCTCGCTCGGTCCTCTTTACGTAGGGACTTCGAAAAACTTCGGCCGAAAGGTTTTTTCGAGTTATTACGTTAAAAAGCGCTATGAGGTATGAATATTTTTACATAAATCGCAATATCATTCTATTTTACGTATGGATTAAACTTTTTTTTTGTTCCAAAAATGTTCAAAGAAAGTAGTGAAACCACTCGACTCGACCCGTCGGACTGACTCTCACCCGTTCCTCGGTACGTTGGGACTACGATGAATTTTCGACCGGAAAGTTTTTTTTAGTTATTTCGTTAAAAAGCATTATGTGGGATGAATATTTGTAGTTAAATCGCAATATCATTCGATTTTACGTCAGGATTAAACGTTTCTTTCGTTCTAATCAATTTAAAAAAAATAGTGGACAGAGAAGACTCGACCCATCCGACTGACTCTCACCCGCTCCTCGGTACGTTGGGACCTGGAAAAATTACGGCCGAAATGTTTTTTCGAGTTATTTCGTGAAAAAGCGCTATGAGGTATGAATATTTTTACATAAATCGCAATATCATTCGATCTAACGTCGGGATTAAACGTTTCTTTCGTTCTAATCAATTTAAGAAAAATAGTGGACGGAGAAGACTCGACCCGTCGGACTGACTCTCACCCGTTCCTCGGTACGTTGGGACTACGATGAATTTTCTACCGAAAAGTTTTTTCGAGCTATTTCGTTAAAAAGCGTTATGTGGTATGAATATTTTTACTTAAATCGCAATATCATTCGATCTAACGTCGGGATTAAACGTTTCTTTCGTTCTAATCAATTTAAAGAAAATGGTGGACGGAGAAGACTCGACCCGTTGGACTGACTCTCACCCGTTCCTCGGTACGTTGGGTCCTGGAAAAATTTCGGCCGAAATGTTTTTTCGAGTTATTTCGGTAAAATGCGTTAATGGTATGAATATTTTTACTTAAATCGCAATATCATTCGATTTTACGTATGGATTAAACGTTTTTTTCGTTCAAATCAATATAGAAAGAAATAGCGGACGGAGAAGACTCGACCCGTCGAATTTACTCTCGCCCGGTCCTCGGTACGTAGGGACTACGATGAATTTTTGACCGAAAAGAATTTTCGAGTTATTTCGTTAAAAAGCGTTAAGTGGTATGAATATTTTTACTTAAATCGCAATATCATTCGATTTTACGTATGGATTAATCGTTTTTTTCGTTCAAATCGATATAGAAAGAAATAGTGGACGGAGAAGACTCGACCCGTCGGACTGACTCTCACCCGTTCCTCGGTACGTTGGGACTACGATGAATTTTCGACCGGAAAGTTTTTTCTAGTTATTTCGTTAAAAAGCATTATGTGGGATGAATATTTTTAGTTAAATCGCAATATCATTCTATTTTACGTCAGGATTAAACGTTTCTTTCGTTCTAATCAATTTAAAAAAAAAGTGGACGGAGAAGACTCGACCCATCCGACTGACTCTCACCCGCTCCTCGGTACGTTGGGACCTGGAAAAATTACGGCCGAAATGTTTTTTCGAGTTATTTCGTGAAAAAGCGCTATGAGGTATGAATATTTTTACATAAATCGCAATATAATTCAATTCTACGTCGGGATTAAACGTTTTTCTCGTTCTAATCAATTAAAAAAAAAATAGTGGATGGAGACGACTCGACCCGTCGTAGTTACTCTCGCTCGGTCCTCGGAACGTAGGGAATAGAAGAATTTTTGACCGAAAAGTTTTTTCGAGTTAGTTCGTTAAATAGCGTTAGGGGGTATGAATATTTTTATATAAGTCGCAATGTAATTCGATTTTACGTATGGATTAATCATTTTTTTGTTCCAAAGAGGTTTAAAAAAAGTAGTGAGCCGACACGACTCGACCCGTCGAACTTACTCTCGCTCGGTCCTCGGTACGTAGGGAATAGAGGAATATTTGTCCGAAAAGTTTTTTCGAGTTAGTTCGTTAAATAGCGTTAGGAGGTATGAATATTTTTATATAAATCGCAATATAATTCAATTCTACGTCGGGATTAAACGTTTTTTTCGTTCTAATCAATTAAAAAAAAAATAGTGGATGGAGACGACTCGACCCGTCGAAGTTACTCTCGCTCGTTCCTCGGAACGTAGGGAATAGAAGAATTTTTCACCGAAAAGTTTTTTCGAGTTAGTTTGTTAAATAGCGTTAGGAGGTATGAATATTTTTATATAAATCGCAATGTAATTCGATTTTACGTATGGATTAAACATTTTTTTGTTCCAAAGAGGTTTAAAAAAAGTAGTGAGCCGACACGACTCGACCCGTCGAACTTACTCTCGCTCGGTCCTCGGTACGTAGGGAATAGAGGAATTTTTGTCCGAAAAGTTTTTTCGAGTTATTTCGTTAAATAGCGTTAGGAGGTATGAATATTTTTATATAAATCGCAATATAATTCAATTCTACGTCGGGATTAAACGTTTTTTTCGTTCTAATCAATTAAAAAGAAATAGTGGACGGGGACGACTAGAACCGTTGAACTTACTCTCGCTCGGTCCTCGGTACGTTGGGACTTAGAACAATTTCGGCCGAAAGGTTTTTACGAGTTATTTCGTTATAAAGCGTTATGAGGTATGAATATTTTTACATAAATCGCAATATAATTCAATTCTACGTCGGGATTAAACGTTTTTTCCGTTCTAATCAATTTAAAAAAAAATAGAGGACGGAGACGACTCGACCCGTCGAACTTACTCTCGCTCGGTCCTCGGTACGTTGGGAATAGAAGAATTTTTCACCGAAAAGTTTTTTCGAGATAGTTTGCTAAATAGCGGTAGGAGGTATGAATATTTTTATATAAATCGCAATATAATTCGATGTTACGTACGGATTAAACATTTTTTTGTTCCAAAAAGGTTTAAAAAAAGTAGTCAGCCGACTCGACTCGACCCGTCGAACTTATTCTCGCGCGGTCCTCGGTAGGTTGGGGCTTAGAACAATTTCGGCCGAAAGGATCTTTCCTGTTATTTCGTTAAAAAGCGTTATGAGGTATGAATATTTTTACATAAATCGCAATATAATTCAATTCTACGTCGGGATTAAACGTTTTTTCTTTTCTAATCTATTTAAAAAAAAATAGTGGACGGAGACGACTCGACGCGTCGAACTTACTCTCGCTCGGTCCTCGGTACGTTGGGAATAGAAGAATTTTTCACCGAAAAGTTTTTTCGAGATAGTTTGCTAAATAGCGGTAGGAGGTATGAATATTTTTATATAAATCGCAATATAATTCGATGTTACGTACGGATTAAACATTTTTTTGTTCCAAAAAGGTTTTAACAAAATAGTGAGCCGACTCGACTCGACCCGTCGAACTTATTCTCGCGCGGTCCTCGGTAGGTTGGGGCTTAGAACAATTTCGGCCGAAAGGATCTTTCCTGTTATTTCGTTAAAAAGCGTTATGAGGTATGAATATTTTTACATAAATCGCAATATAATTCAATTCTACGTCGGGATTAAACGTTTTTTCTTTTCTAATCTATTTAAAAAAAAATAGTGGACGGAGACGACTCGTCGCGTCGAACTTACTCTCGCTCGGTCCTCGGTACGTTGGGAATAGAAGAATTTTTCACCGAAAAGTTTTTTCGAGATAGTTTGCTAAATAGCGGTAGGAGGTATGAATATTTTTATATAAATCGCAATATAATTCGATGTTACGTACGGATTAAACATTTTTTTGTTCCAAAAAGGTTTTAACAAAATAGTGAGCCGACTCGACTCGACCCGTCGAACTTATTCTCGCGCGGTCCTCGGTAGGTTGGGGCTTAGAACTATTTCGGCCGAAAGGATCTTTCCTGTTATTTCGTTAAAAAGCGTTATGAGGAATGAATATTTTTACATAAATCGCAATATAATTCAGTTCTACGTCGGGATTAAACGTTTTTTCTGTTCTAATCTATTTAAAAAAAAATAGTGGACGGAGACGACTCGACGTGTCGAACTTACTCTCGCTCGGTCCTCGGTACGTTGGGAATAGAAGAATTTTTCACCGAAAAGTTTTTTCGAGATAGTTTGCTAAATAGCGGTAGGAGGTATGAATATTTTTATATAAATCGCAATATAATTCGATGTTACGTACGGATTAAACATTTTTTTGTTCCAAAAAGGTTTAAAAAAAGTAGTCAGCCGACTCGACTCGACCCGTCGAACTTATTCTCGCGCGGTCCTCGGTAGGTTGGGGCTTAGAACAATTTCGGCCGAAAAGATCTTTCCTGTTATTTCGTTAAAAAGCGTTATGAGGTATGAATATTTTTACATAAATCGCAATATAATTCAATTCTACGTCGGGATTAAACGTTTTTTCTTTTCTAATCTATTTAAAAAAAAATAGTGGACGGAGACGACTCGACGCGTCGAACTTACTCTCGCTCGGTCCTCGGTACGTTGGGAATAGAAGAATTTTTCACCGAAAAGTTTTTTCGAGATAGTTTGCTAAATAGCGGTAGGAGGTATGAATATTTTTATATAAATCGCAATATAATTCGATGTTACGTACGGATTAAACATTTTTTTGTTCCAAAAAGGTTTTAACAAAATAGTGAGCCGACTCGACTCGACCCGTCGAACTTATTCTCGCGCGGTCCTCGGTAGGTTGGGGCTTAGAACTATTTCGGCCGAAAGGATCTTTCCTGTTATTTCGTTAAAAAGCGTTATGAGGAATGAATATTTTTACATAAATCGCAATATAATTCAGTTCTACGTCGGGATTAAACGTTTTTTCTGTTCTAATCTATTTAAAAAAAAATAGTGGACGGAGACGACTCGACGTGTCGAACTTACTCTCGCTCGGTCCTCGGTACGTTGGGAATAGAAGAATTTTTCACCGAAAAGTTTTTTCGAGATAGTTTGCTAAATAGCGGTAGGAGGTATGAATATTTTTATATAAATCGCAATATAATTCGATGTTACGTACGGATTAAACATTTTTTTGTTCCAAAAAGGTTTAAAAAAAGTAGTGAGCCGACTCGACTCGACCCGTCGAACTTATTCTCGCGCGGTCCTCGGTGGGTTGGGGCTTAGAACAATTTCGGCCGTAAGGTTTTTTCGTGTTATTTCGTTAAAAAGCGTTATGAGGAATGAATATATTTACATAAATCGCAAAAGAATTCGATTTTAAGTATGGTTTAAACGTTTTATCCGTTCTCATCAATTTATAAAAAAATAGAGGACGGAGACGACTCGACCCGTCGAACTTACTCTCGCTCGGTGCTCGGTACGTTGAGACTTAGAACAATTTCGGCCGAAAGGTTTTTTCAAGTTATTTCGATAAAAAGCGTAATGAGGTATGAATATTTTTACATAAATTGCAATATAATTCAATTCTACGTCGGGATTAAACGTTTTTTCTGTTCTAATCTATTTAAAAAAAAATAGTGGACGGAGACGACTCGACCCGTCGAACTCACTCTCGCTCGTTCCTCGGTACGGTGGGAATAGAAGAATTTTTCACCGAAAAGTTTTTTCGAGATAGTTTGCTAAATAGCGGTAGGAGGTATGAATATTTTTATATAAATCGCAATATAATTCGATGTTACGCACGGATTAAACATTTTTTTGTTCCAAAAAGGTTTTAACAAAATAGTGAGCCGACTCGACTCGACCCGTCGAACTTATTCTCGCGCGGTCCTCGGTAGGTTGGGGCTTAGAACTATTTCGGCCGAAAGGATCTTTCCTGTTATTTCGTTAAAAAGCGTTATGAGGAATGAATATTTTTACATAAATCGCAATATAATTCAATTCTACGTCGGGATTAAACGTTTTTTCTGTTCTAATCTATTTAAAAAAAAATAGTGGACGGAGACGACTCGACGTGTCGAACTTACTCTCGCTCGGTCCTCGGTACGTTGGGAATAGAAGAATTTTTCACCGAAAAGTTTTTTCGAGATAGTTTGCTAAATAGCGGTAGGAGGTATGAATATTTTTATATAAATCGCAATATAATTCGATGTTACGTACGGATTAAACATTTTTTTGTTCCAAAAAGGTTTAAAAAAAGTAGTGAGCCTACTCGACTCGACCCGTCGAACTTATTCTCGCGCGGTCCTCGGTAGGTTGGGGCTTAGAACATTTTCGGTCGTAAGGTTTTTTCGTGTTATTTCGTTAAAAAGCGTTATAAGGAATGAATATATTTACATAAATCGCAAAATAATTCGATTTTAAGTATGGATTAAACGTTTTATCCGTTCTCATCAATTTATAAAAAAATAGAGGACGGAGACGACTCGACCCGTCGAACTTACTCTCGCTCGGTCCTCGGTACGTTGGGAATAGAAGAATTTTTCACCGAAAAGTTTTTTCGAGATAGTTTGCTAAATAGCGGTAGGAGGTATGAATATTTTTATATAAATCGCAATATAATTCGATGTTACGTACGGATTAAACATTTTTTTGTTCCAAAAAGGTTTAAAAAAAGTAGTGAGCCGACTCGACTCGACCCGTCGAACTTATTCTCGCGCGGTCCTCGGTGGGTTGGGGCTTAGAACAATTTCGGCCGTAAGGTTTTTTCGTGTTATTTCGTTAAAAAGCGTTATGAGGAATGAATATATTTACATAAATCGCAAAAGAATTCGATTTTAAGTATGGTTTAAACGTTTTATCCGTTCTCATCAATTTATAAAAAAATAGAGGACGGAGACGACTCGACCCGTCGAACTTACTCTCGCTCGGTCCTCGGTACGTTGGGAATAGAAGAATTTTTCACCGAAAAGTTTTTTCGAGATAGTTTGCTAAATAGCGGTAGGAGGTATGAATATTTTTATATAAATCGCAATATAATTCGATGTTACGTACGGATTAAACATTTTTTTGTTCCAAAAAGGTTTAAAAAAAGTAGTCAGCCGACTCGACTCGACCCGTCGAACTTATTCTCGCGCGGTCCTCGGTAGGTTGGGGCTTAGAACAATTTCGGCCGAAAGGATCTTTCCTGTTATTTCGTTAAAAAGCGTTATGAGGTATGAATATTTTTACATAAATCGCAATATAATTCAATTCTACGTCGGGATTAAACGTTTTTTCTTTTCTAATCTATTTAAAAAAAAATAGTGGACGGAGACGACTCGACGCGTCGAACTTACTCTCGCTCGGTCCTCGGTACGTTGGGAATAGAAGAATTTTTCACCGAAAAGTTTTTTCGAGATAGTTTGCTAAATAGCGGTAGGAGGTATGAATATTTTTATATAAATCGCAATATAATTCGATGTTACGTACGGATTAAACATTTTTTTGTTCCAAAAAGGTTTTAACAAAATAGTGAGCCGACTCGACTCGACCCGTCGAACTTATTCTCGCGCGGTCCTCGGTAGGTTGGGGCTTAGAACAATTTCGGCCGAAAGGATCTTTCCTGTTATTTCGTTAAAAAGCGTTATGAGGTATGAATATTTTTACATAAATCGCAATATAATTCAATTCTACGTCGGGATTAAACGTTTTTTCTTTTCTAATCTATTTAAAAAAAAATAGTGGACGGAGACGACTCGTCGCGTCGAACTTACTCTCGCTCGGTCCTCGGTACGTTGGGAATAGAAGAATTTTTCACCGAAAAGTTTTTTCGAGATAGTTTGCTAAATAGCGGTAGGAGGTATGAATATTTTTATATAAATCGCAATATAATTCGATGTTACGTACGGATTAAACATTTTTTTGTTCCAAAAAGGTTTTAACAAAATAGTGAGCCGACTCGACTCGACCCGTCGAACTTATTCTCGCGCGGTCCTCGGTAGGTTGGGGCTTAGAACTATTTCGGCCGAAAGGATCTTTCCTGTTATTTCGTTAAAAAGCGTTATGAGGAATGAATATTTTTACATAAATCGCAATATAATTCAGTTCTACGTCGGGATTAAACGTTTTTTCTGTTCTAATCTATTTAAAAAAAAATAGTGGACGGAGACGACTCGACGTGTCGAACTTACTCTCGCTCGGTCCTCGGTACGTTGGGAATAGAAGAATTTTTCACCGAAAAGTTTTTTCGAGATAGTTTGCTAAATAGCGGTAGGAGGTATGAATATTTTTATATAAATCGCAATATAATTCGATGTTACGTACGGATTAAACATTTTTTTGTTCCAAAAAGGTTTAAAAAAAGTAGTCAGCCGACTCGACTCGACCCGTCGAACTTATTCTCGCGCGGTCCTCGGTAGGTTGGGGCTTAGAACAATTTCGGCCGAAAAGATCTTTCCTGTTATTTCGTTAAAAAGCGTTATGAGGTATGAATATTTTTACATAAATCGCAATATAATTCAATTCTACGTCGGGATTAAACGTTTTTTCTTTTCTAATCTATTTAAAAAAAAATAGTGGACGGAGACGACTCGACGCGTCGAACTTACTCTCGCTCGGTCCTCGGTACGTTGGGAATAGAAGAATTTTTCACCGAAAAGTTTTTTCGAGATAGTTTGCTAAATAGCGGTAGGAGGTATGAATATTTTTATATAAATCGCAATATAATTCGATGTTACGTACGGATTAAACATTTTTTTGTTCCAAAAAGGTTTTAACAAAATAGTGAGCCGACTCGACTCGACCCGTCGAACTTATTCTCGCGCGGTCCTCGGTAGGTTGGGGCTTAGAACTATTTCGGCCGAAAGGATCTTTCCTGTTATTTCGTTAAAAAGCGTTATGAGGAATGAATATTTTTACATAAATCGCAATATAATTCAGTTCTACGTCGGGATTAAACGTTTTTTCTGTTCTAATCTATTTAAAAAAAAATAGTGGACGGAGACGACTCGACGTGTCGAACTTACTCTCGCTCGGTCCTCGGTACGTTGGGAATAGAAGAATTTTTCACCGAAAAGTTTTTTCGAGATAGTTTGCTAAATAGCGGTAGGAGGTATGAATATTTTTATATAAATCGCAATATAATTCGATGTTACGTACGGATTAAACATTTTTTTGTTCCAAAAAGGTTTAAAAAAAGTAGTGAGCCGACTCGACTCGACCCGTCGAACTTATTCTCGCGCGGTCCTCGGTGGGTTGGGGCTTAGAACAATTTCGGCCGTAAGGTTTTTTCGTGTTATTTCGTTAAAAAGCGTTATGAGGAATGAATATATTTACATAAATCGCAAAAGAATTCGATTTTAAGTATGGTTTAAACGTTTTATCCGTTCTCATCAATTTATAAAAAAATAGAGGACGGAGACGACTCGACCCGTCGAACTTACTCTCGCTCGGTGCTCGGTACGTTGAGACTTAGAACAATTTCGGCCGAAAGGTTTTTTCAAGTTATTTCGATAAAAAGCGTAATGAGGTATGAATATTTTTACATAAATTGCAATATAATTCAATTCTACGTCGGGATTAAACGTTTTTTCTGTTCTAATCTATTTAAAAAAAAATAGTGGACGGAGACGACTCGACCCGTCGAACTCACTCTCGCTCGTTCCTCGGTACGGTGGGAATAGAAGAATTTTTCACCGAAAAGTTTTTTCGAGATAGTTTGCTAAATAGCGGTAGGAGGTATGAATATTTTTATATAAATCGCAATATAATTCGATGTTACGCACGGATTAAACATTTTTTTGTTCCAAAAAGGTTTTAACAAAATAGTGAGCCGACTCGACTCGACCCGTCGAACTTATTCTCGCGCGGTCCTCGGTAGGTTGGGGCTTAGAACTATTTCGGCCGAAAGGATCTTTCCTGTTATTTCGTTAAAAAGCGTTATGAGGAATGAATATTTTTACATAAATCGCAATATAATTCAATTCTACGTCGGGATTAAACGTTTTTTCTGTTCTAATCTATTTAAAAAAAAATAGTGGACGGAGACGACTCGACGTGTCGAACTTACTCTCGCTCGGTCCTCGGTACGTTGGGAATAGAAGAATTTTTCACCGAAAAGTTTTTTCGAGATAGTTTGCTAAATAGCGGTAGGAGGTATGAATATTTTTATATAAATCGCAATATAATTCGATGTTACGTACGGATTAAACATTTTTTTGTTCCAAAAAGGTTTAAAAAAAGTAGTGAGCCTACTCGACTCGACCCGTCGAACTTATTCTCGCGCGGTCCTCGGTAGGTTGGGGCTTAGAACATTTTCGGTCGTAAGGTTTTTTCGTGTTATTTCGTTAAAAAGCGTTATAAGGAATGAATATATTTACATAAATCGCAAAATAATTCGATTTTAAGTATGGATTAAACGTTTTATCCGTTCTCATCAATTTATAAAAAAATAGAGGACGGAGACGACTCGACCCGTCGAACTTACTCTCGCTCGGTCCTCGGTACGTTGGGAATAGAAGAATTTTTCACCGAAAAGTTTTTTCGAGATAGTTTGCTAAATAGCGGTAGGAGGTATGAATATTTTTATATAAATCGCAATATAATTCGATGTTACGTACGGATTAAACATTTTTTTGTTCCAAAAAGGTTTAAAAAAAGTAGTGAGCCGACTCGACTCGACCCGTCGAACTTATTCTCGCGCGGTCCTCGGTGGGTTGGGGCTTAGAACAATTTCGGCCGTAAGGTTTTTTCGTGTTATTTCGTTAAAAAGCGTTATGAGGAATGAATATATTTACATAAATCGCAAAAGAATTCGATTTTAAGTATGGTTTAAACGTTTTATCCGTTCTCATCAATTTATAAAAAAATAGAGGACGGAGACGACTCGACCCGTCGAACTTACTCTCGCTCGGTGCTCGGTACGTTGGGAATAGAAGAATTTTTCACCGAAAAGTTTTTTCGAGATAGTTTGCTAAATAGCGGTAGGAGGTATGAATATTTTTATATAAAGCGCAATATAATTCGATGTTACGTACGGATTAAACATTTTTTTGTTCCAAAAAGGTTTAAAAAAAGTAGTGAGCCGACTCGACTCGACCCGTCGAACTTATTCTCGCGCGATCCCCGGTAGGTTGGGGCTTAGAACAATTTCGGCCGTAAGGTTTTTTCGTGTTATTTCGTTATAAAGCTTTATAAGGTATGATTATTTTTAAATAAATCGCAATATAATTCAATTCTACGTCGGTATTAAACGTTTTTTTCGTTCTAATCAATTAAAAAAAAATAGTGGACGCAGACGACTCGACCCGTCGAACTTACTCTCGCTCGGTGCTCGGTACGTTGAGACTTAGAACAATTTCGGCCGAAAGGTTTTTTCTAGTTATTTCGATAAAAAGCGTAATGAGGTATGAATATTTTTAAATAAATCGCAATATAATTCAATTCTACGTCGGTATTAAACGTTTTTTTCGTTCTAATCAATTAAAAAAAAATAGTGGACGGAGATGACTCGACCCGTCGAACTTACTCTCGCTCGGTGCTCGGTACGTTGGGACGTAGAACAATTTCGGCCGAAAGGTTTTTACGAGTTATTTCGTTATAAAGCGTTATGAGGTACGAATATTTTCACACAAATCGCAACATAATTCAATTCTACGTCGGGATTAAACGTTTTTTCCGTTCTAATCAATTAAAAAGAAATAGTGGACGGAGACGACTCGACCCGTCGAACTTACTCTCGCTCGGTCCTCGGTACGTTGAGACTTAGAACAACTTGGGCCGAAAGGTTTTTTCGAGTTATTTCGTTAGAAAGCGTTATGCCGTATGAATATTTTTAGATAAATCGCAATATAATTCGATTTTACGTATGGATTAAACATTTTTTTTGTTCTTATCAATTTAAAAAAAAATAGTGGACGGAGACGACTCGACCCGTCGAACTTACTCTCGCTCGGTGCTCAGTACGTTGAGACTTAGAACAATTTGGGCCGAAAGGTTTTTTCGAGTTCTTTCGTTAAAAAGCGTTATGCCGTATGAATATTTTTACATAAATCGCAATATAATTCGATTTTACGTATGGATTAAACATTTTTTTTGTTCTAATCAATTTAAAAAAAAATAGTGGACGGAGACGACTCGACCCGTCGAACTTACTCTCGCTCGGTGCTGGGTACGTTGAGACTTAGAACAATTTGGGCTGAAAGGTTTTTTCGAGTTATTTCGTTAGAAAGCGTTGTGAGGTATGAATGTTTTCACACAAATCGCAATATAATTCAATTCTACGTCGGGATTAAACGTTTTTTCCGTTCTAATCAATTTAAAAAAAAATAGTGGACGGAGACGACTCGACCCGTCGAACTTACTCTCGCTCGGTGCTCGGTACGTTGAGACTTAGAACAATTTGGGCCGAAAGGTTTTTTCGAGTTATTTCGTTAAAAAGCGTTATGCCGTATGAATATTTTTACATAAATCGCAATATAATTCGATATTACGTATGGATTAAACGTTTATTCCGTTCTAATCAATTAAAAAAAAATAGTGGACGGAGACGACTCGACCCGTCGAACTTACTCTCGCTCGGTGCTCGGTACGTTGAGACTTAGAACAATTTGGGCCGAAAGGTTTTTTCGAGTTATTTCGTTAGAAAGCGTTATGAGGTATGAATATTTTTACATAAATGGCAATATAATTCAATTCTACGTCGGGATTAAACGTTTTTTCCGTTCTAATCAATTTAAAAAAAAATAGTGGACGGAGACGACTCGACCCGTCGAACTTACTCTCGCTCGGTCCTCGGTACGTTGGGACTTGGAAGAATTTTTGACAGAAAAGTTTTTTCGAGTTATTTCGTTAAAGAGCGTTATGAGGTATGAATATTCTTACATAAATCGCAATATAATTCCATTTTACGTATGGATTAATCATTTTTCTTGTACCAAAAAGGTTTATAAAAAGTAGTGAACCGACTCGACTCGACCCGTCGAACTTACTCTCGCTCGGTGCTCGGTACGTTGGGACTTGGAACAATTTGGGCCGAAAGGTTTTTTCGAGATAATTCTTTAAATAGCGTTATGAGGTATGAATATTTTCACCCAAATCGCAACATAATTCAATTCTACGTCGGGATTAAACGTTTATTCCGTTCTAATCAATAAAAAAAAAATAGTGGACGGAGACGACTCGACCCGTCGAACTTACTCTCGCTCGGTCCTCGGTACGTTGGGACTTGGAAGAATTTTTGACAGAAAAGTTTTTTCGAGATAGTTTGCTAAATAGCGGTAGGAGGTATGAATATTTTTACATGAGTCGCAAAATAATTCGATTTTACGTATGGATTAAACTTTTTTTTCGTTCCAAAAAGTATTAAAAAAAATAGTGAACCGACTCGACTCGACCCGTCGAACTTACTCTCGCTCGGTCCTCGGTACGTTGGGACTTGGAAGAATTTTTCACAGAAAAGTTTTTTCGAGATAGTTCTTTGAATAGCGTTATGAGGTATGAATATTTTCACACAAATCGCAATATAATTCAATTCTACGTCGGGATTAAACGTTTTTTCCGTTCTAATCAATTTAAAAAAAAATAGTGGACGGTGACGACTCGACCCGTCGAACTTACTCTCGCTCGGTCCTCGGTACGTTGGGACTTAGAACAATTTCGGCCGAAAGGTTTTTTCAAGATAGTTCTTTGAATAGCGTTATGAGGTATGAATATTTTCACACAAATCGCAATATAATTCAATTCTACGTCGGGATTAAACGTTTTTTTTGTTCCAATCAATTTAAAAAAAAATAGTGGACGGAGACGACTCGACCCGTCGAACTTACTCTCGGTCGGTCCTCGGTACGTTGGGACTTGGAAGAATTTTTGACAGAAAAGTTTTTTCGAGTTATTTCGTTAAAGAGCGTTATGAGGTATGAATATTTTTACATGAGTCGCAAAATAATTCGATTTTACGTATGGATTAAACTTTTTTTTCGTTCCAAAAAGTATTTAAAAAGTAGTGAACCGACTGGACTCGACCCGTCGAAATTACTCTCGCTCGGTCCTCGGTACGTTGGGACGTAGAAGAATTTTTGACAGAAAAGTTTTTTCGAGTTATTTCGTTAAAAAGCGTTATGAGGAATGAATATTTTTACATAAATCGCAATATAATTCAATTCTACGTCGGGATTAAACGTTTTTTTCGTTCTAATCAATTAAAAAAAAAAAATAGTGGATGGAGACGACTCGACCCGTCAAACTTACGCTCGCTCGGTCCTCGGTATGTTTGGACTTGGAAAAATTTCGGCCGAAAGGTTTTTACGAGATAGTTCTTTGAATAGCGTTATGTGGTATGAATATTTTCACACAAATCGCAATATAATTCAATTCTACGTCGGGACTAAACGTTTTTTTGTTCCAATCAATTTAAAAAAAAATAGTGGACGGCGACGACTCGACCCGTCGAACTTACTCTCGCTCGGTACTCGGTACGTTGGGACTTGGAAGAATTTTTGACAGAAAAGTTTTTTCGAGTTATTTCGTTAAATAGCGTTATGCGGTACGAATATTTTTACATAATTCGCAATATAATTCGATTTTATATATGGATTAAACATTTTTTTTGTTCCAAAAAGGTTTGACAAAAGTAGTGAACCGACTCCACTCGACCCGTCGAACTTACTCTCGCTCGGTCCTCGGTACGTTGGGACTTGGAAGAATTTTTGACAGAAAAGTTTTTTCGAGTTATTTCGTTAAAGAGCGTTATGAGGTATGAATATTTTTACATAAATCGCAAAATAATTCGATTTTACGTATGGATTAAACATTTTTTTTGTTCCAAAAAGGATTAAAAAAAGTATTGAACCGACTGGACTCGACCCGTCGAAATTACTCTCGCTCGGTCCTCGGTACGTTGGGACGTAGAAGAATTTTTGACAGAAAAGTTTTTTCGAGTCATTTCGCTAAATAGCGTTATGCGGTATGAATATTTTTACATAAATCGCAATATAATTCGATTTTTCATATGGATTAAACATTTTTTTTGTTCCAAAAAGGTTTGACAAAAGTAGTGAACCGACTCGACTCGACCCGTCGAACTTACTCTCGCTCGGTCCTCGGTACGTTGGGACTTAGTAGAATTTTTGACCGAAAAGTTTTTTCGAGTTATTTCGTTACATAGCGTTATGCCGTATGAATATTTTTAGAAAATCGCAATATAATTCGATTTTACGTATGAATTAATCATTTTTTTTGTACCAAAAAGGTTTATTAAAAGTTGTGAACCGACTCGACTCGACCCGTCGAACTTACTCTCGCTCGATCCTCGGTACGTTGGGACTTATTAGAATTTTTGACCGAAAAGTTTTTTCGAGTTATTTCGTTACATAGCGTTGTGCCGTATGAATATTTTTAGATAAATCGCAATATAATTCGATTTTACGTACGGATTAATCATTTTTTTTGTACCAAAAAGGTTTATAAAAAGTTGTGAACCGACTCGACTCGACCCGTCGAACTTACTCTCGCTCGGTCCTCGGTAGGTTGTGACTTAGTAGAATTTTTGACCGGAAAGTTTTTTCGAGTTATTTCGTTACATAGCGTTATGTCGTATGAATATTTTTAGATAAATCGCAATATAATTCGATTTTACGTATGAATCAATCATTTTTCTTGTACCAAAAAGGTTTATAAAAAGTAGTGAACCGACTCGACTCGACCCGTCGAACTTACTCTCGCTCGGTGCTCGGTACGTTGGGACTTGGAACAATTTGGGCCGAAAGGTTTTTTCGAGATAATTCTTTAAATAGCGTTATGAGGTATGAATATTTTCACCCAAATCGCAACATAATTCAATTCTACGTCGGGATTAAACGTTTTTTCCGTTCTAATCAATAAAAAAAAAATAGTGGACGGAGACGACTCGACCCGTCGAACTTACTCTCGCTCGGTCCTCGGTACGTTGGGACTTAGAAGAGTTTTTGACAGAAAAGTTTTTCGAGTTATTTCGTTAAAGAGCGAATATGAGGTATGACCATTTTTACATAAATCGCAATATAATTCGATTTTACGTATGGATTAAACATTTTTTTTGTTCCAAAAAGGTTTAAAAAAAGTAGTGAACCGACTCGATTCGACCCGTCGAACTTACTCTCGCTCGGTCCTCGGCAGGTTGGGAGTTGGAACAATTTCGGCCGAAAGGTTTTTTCGAGTTATTTCGTCAGAAAGCGTTATGAGGTATGAATATTTTTAGATAAATCGCAATATAATTCGATTTTACGTATGGATTAATCATTTTTTTTGTTCCAAAAAGGTTTAAAAAAAGTAGTGAACCGACTCGACTCGACCCGTCGAACTTACTCTCGCTCGGTGCTCGGTACGTTGGGACTTGGAACAATTTGGGCCGAAAGGTTTTTTCGAGATAATTCTTTAAATAGCGTTATGAGGTATGAATATTTTCACCCAAATCGCAACATAATTCAATTCTACGTCGGGATTAAACGTTTTTTCCGTTCTAATCAATTAAAAAAAAATAGTGGACGGAGACGACTCGACCCGTCGAACTTACTCTCGCTCGGTGCTCGGTACGTTGAGACTTAGAACAATTTGGGCCGAAAGGTTTTTTCGAGTTATTTCGTTAAAAAGCGTTATGCCGTATGAATATTTTTACATAAATCACAATATAATTCGATATTACGTATGGATTAAACGTTTATTCCGTTCTAATCAATTTAAAAAAAAATAGTGGACGAAGACGACTCGATCCGTCGAACTTACTCTCGCTCGGTCCTCGGTACGTTGGGACTTAGTAGAATTTTTGACCGAAAAGTTTTTTCGAGTTATTTCGTTACATAGCGTTATGCCGTATGAATATTTTTAGAAAATCGCTATATAATTCGATTTTACGTATGAATTAATCATTTTTTTTGTACCAAAAAGGTTTATAAAAAGTTGTGAACCGACTCGACTCGACCCGTCGAACTTACTCTCGCTCGATCCTCGGTACGTTGGGACTTAGTAGAATTTTTGACCGAAAAGTTTTTTCGAGTTATTTCGTTACATAGCGTTATGCCGTATGAATATTTTTAGATAAATCGCAATATAATTCGATTTTACGTATGAATTAATCATTTTTTTTGTACCAAAAAGGTTTATAAAAAGTTGTGAACCGACTCGACTCGACCCGTCGAACTTACTCTCGCTCGGTCCTCGGTAGGTTGTGACTTAGAACAATTTGGGTCGAAAGGTTTTTTCGAGATATTTCTTTCAAATAGCGTTATGAGGTATGAATATCTTCAGACAAATCGCAATATAATTCTATTCTACGTCGGGATTAAACGTTTTTTCCGTTCTAATCAATTAAAAAAAAATAGTGGACGGAGACGACTCGATCCGTCGAACTTACTCTCGCTCGGTCCTCGGTACGTTGGGACTTAGAACAATTTGGGTCGAAAGGTTTTTTCGAGATATTTCTTTCAAATAGCGTTATGAGGTATGAATATTTTCCCACAAATCGCAATATAATTCAATTCTACGTCGGGATTAAACGTTTTTTCCGTTTTAATCAATTTAAAAAAAAATAGTGGACGAAGACGACTCGATCCGTCGAACTTACTCTCGCTCGGTCCTCGGTACGTTGGGATTTAGTAGAATTTTTGACCGAAAAGTTTTTTCGAGTTATTTCGTTAAAAAGCGTTATGAGGTATGAATATTTTTACATAAATCGCAATATAATTCAATTCTACGTCGGGATTAAACATTTTTTTAGTTCCAAAAAGGTTTAACAAAAGTAGTGAACCGACTCGAATCGACCGGTCGAATTTCCTCTCACTCGGTCCTCGGTACGTTGGGACTTGGAAGAATTTTTGACAAAAAGGTTTTTTCGAGTTATTTCGTTAAAAAGCGTTATGAGGAATGAATATTTTTACATAAATCGCAATATAATTCAATTCTACGTCGGGATTAAACGTTTTTTTCTTCCAAAAAGGTTTAAAAAAAGTAGTGAACCGACTCGATTCGACCCGTCGAACTTACTCTCGCTCGGTCCTCGGCAGGTTGGGACTTGGAACAATTTCGGCCGAAATGTTTTTTCGAGTTATTTCGTCAGAAAGCGTTATGAGGTATGAATATTTTTAGATAAATCGCAATATAATTCGATTTTACGTACGGATTAATCATTTTTTTTGTTCCACAAAGGTTTAAAAAAAGTAGTGAACCGACTCGACTCGAACCGTCGAACTTACTCTCGCTCGCTCCTCGGCAGGTTGGGACTTAGTAGAATTTTTGACCGGAAAGTTTTTTCGAGTTATTTCGTTACATAGCGTTATGCCGTATGAATATTTTTAGATAAATCGCAATATAATTCGATTTTACGTATGAATTAATCATTTTTCTTGTACCAAAAAGGTTTATAAAAAGTAGTGAACCGACTCGACTCGACCCGTCGAACTTACTCTCGCTCGGTGCTCGGTACGTTGGGACTTGGAACAATTTGGGCCGAAAGGTTTTTTCGAGATAATTCTTTAAATAGCGTTATGAGGTATGAATATTTTCACCCAAATCGCAACATAATTCAATTCTACGTCGGGATTAAACGTTTTTTCCGTTTTAATCAATTTAAAAAAAAATAGTGGGCGAAGACGACTCGATCCGTCGAACTTACTCTCGCTCGGTCCTCGGTACGTTGGGATTTAGTAGAATTTTTGACCGAAAAGTTTTTTCGAGTTATTTCGTTACATAGCGTTATGCCGTATGAATATTTTTAGATAAATCGCAATATAATTCGATTTTACGTATGGATTAATCATTTTTTTTGTTCCAAAAAGGTTTAAAAAAAGTAGTGAACCGACTCGACTCGACCCGTCGAACTTACTCTCAGTCCTCGGCAGGTTGTGACTTAGAACAATTTGGGTCGAAAGGATTTTTCGAGATATTTGTTTCAAATAGCGTTATGAGGTATGAATATCTTCAGACAAATCGCAATATAATTCAATTCTACGTCGGGATTAAACGTTTTTTCCGTTCTAATCAATTAAAAAAAAATAGTGGACGGAGACGACTCGACCCGTCGAACTTACTCTCGCTCGGTGCTCGGTACGTTGAGACTCAGAACAATTTGGGCCGAAAGGGTTTTTCGAGTTATTTCGTTAGAAAGCGTTATGAGGTATGAATATTTTCACACAAATCGCAATATAATTCGATATTTCGTATGGATTAAACGTTTATTTCGTTCTAATCAATTAAAAAAAAATAGTGGACGGAGACGACTCGACCCGTCGAACTTACTCTCGCTCGGTCCACGGTACGTTGGGCCTTAGTAGAATTTTTGACCGACAATTTTTTTCGAGTTATTTCGTTAAATAGCGTTATGCCGTATGAATATTTTTACATAAATCGCAATATAATTCGATTTTACGTATGGATTAAACATTTTTTTTGTTCCAAAAAGGTTTAAAAAAAGTAGTGAACCGACTCGACTCGACCCGTCGAACTTACTCTCGTTCGGTCCTCGGTACGTAGGGACTTCGAAAAACTTCGGCCGAAAGGTTTTTCTAGTTATTTTGTTAAAATGCGTTATGAGGTATGAATATTTTTACATAAATCGCAATATAATTCAATTCTACGTCCTGATTAAACGTTTTTTCCGTTCTAATCAATTAAAAAAAAATAGTGGACGGAGACGACTCAACCCGTCGAACTTACTCTCGCTCGGTGCTCGGTACGTTGGGACTTGGAACAATTTGGGCCGAAAGGGTTTTTCGAGTTATTTCGTTAGAAAGCGTTATGAGGTATGAATATTTTCACACAAATTGCAATATAATTCGATATTTCGTATGGATTAAACGTTTATTTCGTTCTAATCAATTAAAAAAAAATAGTGGACGGAGACGACTCGAACCGTCGAACATACTCTCGCTCGGTGCTCGGTACGTTGAGACTTAGAACAATTTGGGCCGAAAGGTTTTTTCGAGTTATTTCGTTAGAAAGCGTTATGAGGAATGAATATTTTCACACAAATCGCAATATAATTCAATTCTACGTCGGGATTAAACGTTTTTTCCGTTCTAATCAATTTAAAAAAAAATAGTGGCCGGAGACGACTCGACCCGTCGAACTTACTCTCGCTCGGTGCTCGGTACGTTGAGACTTAGAACAATTTCGGCCGAAAGGTTTTTTCGAGTTATTTCGTTAGAAAGCGTTATGCCGTATGAATATTTTTAGATAAATCGCATTATAATTCGATTTTACGTATGGATTAATCATTTTTTTTGTTCCAAAAAGGTTTAAAAAAAGCAGTGAACCGACTCGACTCGACCCGTCGAACTTACTCTCGCTCGGTCCTCGGCAGGTTTGGACTTCGAAAAACTTCGGCCGAAAGGTTTTTTCGAGTTATTTCGTTAAAAAGCGTTATGCCGTATGAATATTTTTAGATAAATCGCAATATAATTCGATTTTACGTATGGATTAAACATTTTTTTTGTTCTAATCAATTTAAAAAAAAATAGTGGACGGAGACGACTCGACCCGTCGAACTTACTCTCGCTCGGTGCTCGGTACGTTGAGACTTAGAACATTTTGGGCCGAAAGGTTTTTTCGAGTTATTTCGTTAAAAAGCGTTATGCCGTATGAATATTTTTACATAAATCGCAATATAATTCGATATTACGTATGGATTAAACGTTTGTTCCGTTCTAATCAATTAAAAAAAAATAGTGGACGGAGACGACTCGACCCGTCGAACTTACTCTCGCTCGGTCCTCGGTAGGTTGTGACTTAGAACAATTTGGGTCGAAAGGTTTTTTCGAGATATTTCTTTCAAATAGCGTTATGAGGTATGAATATCTTCAGACAAATCGCAATATAATTCAATTCTACGTCGGGATTAAACGTTTTTTCCGTTCTAATCAATTAAAAAAAAATAGTGGACGGAGACGACTCGACCCGTCGAACTTACTCTCGCTCGGTGCTCGGTACGTTGGGACTTGGAACAATATGGGTCGAAAGGATTTTGCGAGATATTTCTTTCAAATAGCGTTATGATGTATGAATATCTTTAGACAAATCGCAATATAATTCAATTCTACGTCGGGATTAAACGTTTTTTCCGTTCTAATCAATTAAAAAAAAAATAGTGGACGGAGACGACTCGACCCGTCGAACTTACTCTCGCTCGGTGCTCGGTACGTTGAGACTTAGAACAATTTGGGCCGAAAGGGTTTTTCGAGTTATTTCGTTAGAAAGCGTTATAAGGTATGAATATTTTCACACAAATCGCAATATAATTCGATATTTCGTATGGATTAAACGTTTATTCCGTTCTAATCAATTAAAAAAAAATAGTGGACGGAGACGACTTGACCCGTCGAACTTACTCTCGCTCGGTGCTCGGTACGTTGAGACAGAACAATTTCGGCCGAAAGGTTTTTTCTAGTTATTTCGATAAAAAGCGTAATGAGGTATGAATATTTTTACATAAATTGCAATATAATTCGATTTTATGTTTGGATTAAACATTTTTTTTGTTCCAAAAAGGTTTAAAAAAAGTAGTGAACCGACTCGACTCGACCCTTCGAACTTACCCTAGCTCGGTCCTCGGTAGGTTGGGACTTAAAACAATTTGGGCCGAAAGGTTTTTTCGAGATAGTTCTTTGAATAGCGTTATGAGGTATGAATATTTTCACACAAATCGCAATATAATTCAATTCTACGTCGGGATTAAACGTTTTTTCCGTTCTAATCAATTTAAAAAAAAATAGTGCACGGTGACGACTCGACCCGTCGAACTTACTCTCGCTCGGTGCTCGGTACGTTGGGACATAGAACAATTTCGGCCGAAAGGATTTTTCGAGATATTTCTTTCAAATAGCGTTATGAGGTATGAATATCTTCAGACAAATCGCAATATAATTCAATTCTACGTCGGGATTAAACGTTTTTACCCTTCTAATCAATTTAAAAAAAAATAGTGGACGAAGACGACTCGATCCGTCGAACTTACTCTCGCTCGGTGCTCGGTACGTTGAGACTTAGAACAATTTGGGCCGAAAGGTTTTTTCGAGTTATTTCGTTAGAAAGCGTTATGCCGTATGAATATTTTTAGATAAATCGCATTATAATTCGATTTTACGTATGGATTAATCATTTTTTTTGTTCCAAAAAGGTTTAATAAAAGTAGTGAACCGAATCGACTCGACCCGTCGAACTTACTCTCGCTCGGTCCTCGGCAGGTTGGGACTTAGAACAATTTGGGCCGAAAGGTTTTTTCGAGTTATTTCGTTAAAAAGCGTTATGCCGTATGAATATTTTTAGATAAATCGCAATATAATTCGATTTTACGTATGGATTAATCATTTTTTTTGTTCCAAAAAGGTTTAATAAAAGTAGTGAACCGACTCGACTCGACCCGTCGAACTTACTCTCGCTCGGTCCTCGGCAGGTTGGGACTTAGAACAATTTGGGCCGAAAGGTTTTTTCGAGATAATTCTTTAAATAGCGTTATGAGGTATGAATATTTTCACACAAATCGCAATATAATTCAATTCTACGTCGGGATTAAACGTTTTTTCCGTTCTAATCAATTAAAAAAAAATAGTGGACGGAGACGACTCGACCCGTCGAACTTACTCTCGCTCGGTCCTCGGTACGTTGGGACTTAGTAGAATTTTTGACCGAAAAGTTTTTTCGAGTTATTTCGTTACATAGCGTTATGCCGTATGAATATTTTTAGAAAAATCGCAATATAATTCAATTCTACGTCGGGATTAAACGTTTTTTCCGTCCGAATCAATTTAAAAAAAAATAGTGGATGAAGACGACTCGATCCGTCGAACATACTCTCGCTCGGTCCTCGGCAGGTTGGGACTTCGAAAAACTTCGGCCGAAAGGTTTTTTCGAGTTATTTCGTTAAAAAGCGTTATGCCGTATGAATAATTTTAGATAAATCGCAATATAATTCGATTTTACGTATGGATTAAACATTTTTTTTGTTCTAATCAATTTAAAAAAAAATAGTGGACGGAGACGACTCGACCCGTCGAACTTACTCTCGCTCGGTGCTCGGTACGTTGAGACTTAGAACATTTTGGGCCGAAAGGTTTTTTCGAGTTATTTCGTTAAAAAGCGTTATGCCGTATGAATATTTTTACATAAATCGCAATATAATTCGATATTACGTATGGATTAAACGTTTGTTCCGTTCTAATCAATTAAAAAAAAATAGTGGACGGAGACGACTCGACCCGTCGAACTTACTCTCGCTCGGTCCTCGGTAGGTTGTGACTTAGAACAATTTGGGTCGAAAGGTTTTTTCGAGATATTTCTTTCAAATAGCGTTATGAGGTATGAATATCTTCAGACAAATCGCAATATAATTCAATTCTACGTCGGGATTAAACGTTTTTTCCGTTCTAATCAATTAAAAAAAAATAGTGGACGGAGACGACTCGACCCGTCGAACTTACTCTCGCTCGGTGCTCGGTACGTTGGGACTTGGAACAATATGGGTCGAAAGGATTTTGCGAGATATTTCTTTCAAATAGCGTTATGATGTATGAATATCTTTAGACAAATCGCAATATAATTCAATTCTACGTCGGGATTAAACGTTTTTTCCGTTCTAATCAATTAAAAAAAAAATAGTGGACGGAGACGACTCGACCCGTCGAACTTACTCTCGCTCGGTGCTCGGTACGTTGAGACTTAGAACAATTTGGGCCGAAAGGGTTTTTCGAGTTATTTCGTTAGAAAGCGTTATAAGGTATGAATATTTTCACACAAATCGCAATATAATTCGATATTTCGTATGGATTAAACGTTTATTCCGTTCTAATCAATTAAAAAAAAATAGTGGACGGAGACGACTCGACCCGTCGAACTTACTCTCGCTCGGTGCTCGGTACGTTGAGACAGAACAATTTCGGCCGAAAGGTTTTTTCTAGTTATTTCGATAAAAAGCGTAATGAGGTATGAATATTTTTACATAAATTGCAATATAATTCGATTTTATGTTTGGATTAAACATTTTTTTTGTTCCAAAAAGGTTTAAAAAAAGTAGTGAACCGACTCGACTCGACCCTTCGAACTTACCCTAGCTCGGTCCTCGGTAGGTTGGGACTTAAAACAATTTGGGCCGAAAGGTTTTTTCGAGATAGTTCTTTGAATAGCGTTATGAGGTATGAATATTTTCACACAAATCGCAATATAATTCAATTCTACGTCGGGATTAAACGTTTTTTCCGTTCTAATCAATTTAAAAAAAAATAGTGCACGGTGACGACTCGACCCGTCGAACTTACTCTCGCTCGGTGCTCGGTACGTTGGGACATAGAACAATTTCGGCCGAAAGGATTTTTCGAGATATTTCATTCAAATAGCGTTATGAGGTATGAATATCTTCAGACAAATCGCAATATAATTCAATTCTACGTCGGGATTAAACGTTTTTTCGGTTCTAATCAATTTAAAAAAAAAAGTAGTGAACCAACTCGACTCGACCCGTCGAACTTACTCTCGCTCGGTCCTCGGTACGTTGGGACTTGGTACAATTTCGGCCGAAAGGTTTTTTCGAGTTATTTCGTTAAATAGCGTTATGCGGTATGAATATTTTTACATAAATCGCAATATAATTCGATTTTACGTATGGATTGAACATTTTTTTTGTTCCAAAAAGGTTTGAAAAAAGTAGTGAACCGACTCGACTCGACCCGTCGAACTTACTCTCGCTCGGTGCTCGGTACGTTGAGACTTGGAACAATTTGGGTCGAAAGGTTTTTTCGAGATATTTCATTCAAATAGCGTTATGAGGTATGAATATCTTCAGACAAATCGCAATATAATTCAATTCTACGTCGGGATTAAACGTTTTTTCCGTTCTAATCAATTTAAAAAAAAAAGTAGTGAACCAACTCGACTCGACCCGTCGAACGTACTCTCGCTCGGTCCTAGTTGGTTGTGACTTAGAACAATTTGGGCCGAGAGGTTTTTTCGAAATATTTCTTTCAAATAGCGTTATGAGGTATGAATATCTTCAGACAAATCGCAATATAATTCAATTCTACGTCGGGATTAAACGTTTTTTCCGTTCTAATCAATTAAAAAAAAATAGTGGACGGAGACGACTCGACCCGTCGAACATACTCTCGCTCGGTGCTCGGTACTTTGGGACTTGGAACAATTTGGGTCGAAAGGATTTTTCGAGATATTTCTTTCAAATAGCGTTATGAGGTATGAATATCTTCAGACAAATCGCAATATAATTCAATTCTACGTCGGGATTAAACGTTTTTACCCTTCTAATCAATTTAAAAAAAAATAGTGGACGAAGACGACTCGATCCGTCGAACTTACTCTCGCTCGGTGCTCGGTACGTTGAGACTTAGAACAATTTGGGCCGAAAGGTTTTTTCGAGATAATTCTTTAAATAGCGTTATGAGGTAAGAATATTTTTAGATAAATCGCATTATAATTCGATTTTACGTATGGATTAATCATTTTATTCGTTCCAAAAAGGTTTAAAAAAAGCAGTGAACCGACTCGACTCGACCCGTCGAACTTACTCTCGCTCGGTCCTCGGCAGGTTTGGACTTCGAAAAACTTCGGCCGAAAGGTTTTTTCGAGTTATTTCGTTAAAAAGCGTTATGCCGTATGAATATTTTTAGATAAATCGCAATATAATTCGATTTTACGTATGGATTAAACATTTTTTTTGTTCTTACCAATTTAAAAAAAATAGTGGACGGAGACGACTCGACCCGTCGAACTTACTCTCGCTCGGTGCTCGGTACGTTGAGACTTAGAACAATTTGGGCCGAAAGGTTTTTTCGAGTTATTTCGTTAAAAAGCGATATGCCGTATGAATATTTTTACATAAATCGCAATATAATTCGATTTTACGTATGGATTAAACATTTTTTTTGTTCTAATCAATTTAAAAAAAAATAGTGGACGGAGACGACTCGACCCGTCGAACTTACTCTCGCTCGGTGCTCGGTACGTTGAGACTTAGAACAACTTGGGCCGAAAGGTTTTTTCGAGTTATTTCGTTAGAAAGCGTTATGCCGTATGAATATTTTTAGATAAATCGCAATATAATTCGATTTTACGTATGGATTAAACATTTTTTTTGTTCTTATCAATTTAAAAAAAAATAGTGGACGGAGACGACTCGACCCGTCGAACTTACTCTCGCTCGGTGCTCAGTACGTTGAGACTTAGAACAATTTGGGCCGAAAGGTTTTTTCGAGTTCTTTCGTTAAAAAGCGTTATGCCGTATGAATATTTTTACATAAATCGCAATATAATTCGATTTTACGTATGGATTAAACATTTTTTTTGTTCTAATCAATTTAAAAAAAAATAGTGGACGGAGACGACTCGACCCGTCGAACTTACTCTCGCTCGGTGCTGGGTACGTTGAGACTTAGAACAATTTGGGCTGAAAGGTTTTTTCGAGTTATTTCGTTAGAAAGCGTTATGAGGTATGAATGTTTTCACACAAATCGCAATATAATTCAATTCTACGTCGGGATTAAACGTTTTTTCCGTTCTAATCAATTTAAAAAAAAATAGTGGACGGAGACGACTCGACCCGTCGAACTTACTCTCGCTCGGTGCTCGGTACGTTGAGACTTAGAACAATTTGGGCCGAAAGGTTTTTTCGAGTTATTTCGTTAAAAAGCGTTATGCCGTATGAATATTTTTACATAAATCGCAATATAATTCGATATTACGTATGGATTAAACGTTTATTCCGTTCTAATCAATTAAAAAAAAATAGTGGACGGAGACGACTCGACCCGTCGAACTTACTCTCGCTCGGTGCTCGGTACGTTGAGACTTAGAACAATTTGGGCCGAAAGGTTTTTTCGAGTTATTTCGTTAGAAAGCGTTATGAGGTATGAATATTTTCACACAAATCGCAATATAATTCAATTCTACGTCGGGATTAAACGTTTTTTTCCGTTCTAATCAATTTAAAAAAAAATAGTGGACGGAGACGACTCAACCCGTCGAACTTACTCTCGCTCGGTGCTCGGTACGTTGAGACTTAGAACAATTTGGGTCGAAAGGTTTTTTCGAGTTATTTCGTTTTAAAGCGTTATGCCGTATGAATATTTTTACATAAATAGCAATATAATTCGATATTACGTATGGATTAAACGTTTATTCCGTTCTAATCAATTAAAAAAAAATAGTGGACGGAGACGACTCGGCCCGTCGAACTTACTCTCGCTCTGTCCTCGGCAGGTTGGGACTAAGAACAATTTGGGCCGAAAGGTTTTTTCGAGATAATTCTTTAAATAGCGTTATGAGGTATGAATATTTTCACACAAATCGCAATATAATTCAATTCTACGTCGGGATTAAACGTTTTTACACTTCTAATCAATTTAAAAAAAAATAGTGCACGAAGACGACTCGATCCGTCGAACTTACTCTCGCTCGGTCCTCGGTACGTTGGGCCTTAGTAGAATTTTTGACCGAAAGGTTTTTTCGAGTTATTTCGTTAAATAGCGTTATGCGGTATGAATATTTTTACATAAATCGCAATATAATTCGATTTTACGTATGGATTAAACATTTTTTTTGTTCCAAAAAGGTTTGAAAAAAGTAGTGAACCGACTCGACTCGACCCGTCGAACTTACTCTTGCTCGGTCCTCGGTACGTAGGGACTTCGATAAACTTCGGCCGAAAGGTTTTTTCTAGTTATTTTGTTAAAATGCGTTATGAGGTATGAATATTTTTACATAAATCGCAATATAACTCAATTCTACGTCGGGATTAAACGTTTTTTCCGTTCTAATCAATTTAAAAAAAAATAGTGGAAGGAGACGACTCGACCCGTCGAACTTACTCTCGCTCGGTCCTCGGTAGGTTGTGACTTAGAACAATTTGGGTCGAAAGGTTTTTTCGAGATATTTCTTTCAAATAGCGTTATGAGGTATGAATATCTTCAGACAAATCGCAATATAATTCAATTCTACGTCGGGATTAAACGTTTTTTCCGTTCTAATCAATTAAAAAAAAATAGTGGACGGAGACGACTCGACCCGTCGAACTTACTCTCGCTCGGTGCTCGGTACGTTGAGACAGAACAATTTGGGCCGAAAGGTTTTTTCGAGTTATTTCGTTAGAAAGCGTTATGCCGTATGAATATTTTTAGATAAATCGCATTATAATTCGATTTTACGTATGGATTAATCATTTTTTTTGTTCCAAAAAGGTTTAATAAAAGTAGTGAACCGAATCGACTCGACCCGTCGAACTTACTCTCGCTCGGTCCTCGGCAGGTTGGGACTTAGAACAATTTGGGCCGAAAGGTTTTTTCGAGTTATTTCGTTAAAAAGCGTTATGCCGTATGAATATTTTTAGATAAATCGCAATATAATTCGATTTTACGTATGGATTAATCATTTTTTTTGTTCCAAAAAGGTTTAATAAAAGTAGTGAACCGACTCGACTCGACCCGTCGAACTTACTCTCGCTCGGTCCTCGGCAGGTTGGGACTTAGAACAATTTGGGCCGAAAGGTTTTTTCGAGATAATTCTTTAAATAGCGTTATGAGGTATGAATATTTTCACACAAATCGCAATATAATTCAATTCTACGTCGGGATTAAACGTTTTTTCCGTTCTAATCAATTAAAAAAAAATAGTGGACGGAGACGACTCGACCCGTCGAACTTACTCTCGCTCGGTCCTCGGTACGTTGGGACTTAGTAGAATTTTTGACCGAAAAGTTTTTTCGAGTTATTTCGTTACATAGCGTTATGCCGTATGAATATTTTTAGAAAAATCGCAATATAATTCAATTCTACGTCGGGATTAAACGTTTTTTCCGTCCGAATCAATTTAAAAAAAAATAGTGGATGAAGACGACTCGATCCGTCGAACATACTCTCGCTCGGTCCTCGGCAGGTTGGGACTTCGAAAAACTTCGGCCGAAAGGTTTTTTCGAGTTATTTCGTTAAAAAGCGTTATGCCGTATGAATAATTTTAGATAAATCGCAATATAATTCGATTTTACGTATGGATTAAACATTTTTTTTGTTCTAATCAATTTAAAAAAAAATAGTGGACGGAGACGACTCGACCCGTCGAACTTACTCTCGCTCGGTGCTCGGTACGTTGAGACTTAGAACATTTTGGGCCGAAAGGTTTTTTCGAGTTATTTCGTTAAAAAGCGTTATGCCGTATGAATATTTTTACATAAATCGCAATATAATTCGATATTACGTATGGATTAAACGTTTGTTCCGTTCTAATCAATTAAAAAAAAATAGTGGACGGAGACGACTCGACCCGTCGAACTTACTCTCGCTCGGTCCTCGGTAGGTTGTGACTTAGAACAATTTGGGTCGAAAGGTTTTTTCGAGATATTTCTTTCAAATAGCGTTATGAGGTATGAATATCTTCAGACAAATCGCAATATAATTCAATTCTACGTCGGGATTAAACGTTTTTTCCGTTCTAATCAATTAAAAAAAAATAGTGGACGGAGACGACTCGACCCGTCGAACTTACTCTCGCTCGGTGCTCGGTACGTTGGGACTTGGAACAATATGGGTCGAAAGGATTTTGCGAGATATTTCTTTCAAATAGCGTTATGATGTATGAATATCTTTAGACAAATCGCAATATAATTCAATTCTACGTCGGGATTAAACGTTTTTTCCGTTCTAATCAATTAAAAAAAAAATAGTGGACGGAGACGACTCGACCCGTCGAACTTACTCTCGCTCGGTGCTCGGTACGTTGAGACTTAGAACAATTTGGGCCGAAAGGGTTTTTCGAGTTATTTCGTTAGAAAGCGTTATAAGGTATGAATATTTTCACACAAATCGCAATATAATTCGATATTTCGTATGGATTAAACGTTTATTCCGTTCTAATCAATTAAAAAAAAATAGTGGACGGAGACGACTCGACCCGTCGAACTTACTCTCGCTCGGTGCTCGGTACGTTGAGACAGAACAATTTCGGCCGAAAGGTTTTTTCTAGTTATTTCGATAAAAAGCGTAATGAGGTATGAATATTTTTACATAAATTGCAATATAATTCGATTTTATGTTTGGATTAAACATTTTTTTTGTTCCAAAAAGGTTTAAAAAAAGTAGTGAACCGACTCGACTCGACCCTTCGAACTTACCCTAGCTCGGTCCTCGGTAGGTTGGGACTTAAAACAATTTGGGCCGAAAGGTTTTTTCGAGATAGTTCTTTGAATAGCGTTATGAGGTATGAATATTTTCACACAAATCGCAATATAATTCAATTCTACGTCGGGATTAAACGTTTTTTCCGTTCTAATCAATTTAAAAAAAAATAGTGCACGGTGACGACTCGACCCGTCGAACTTACTCTCGCTCGGTGCTCGGTACGTTGGGACATAGAACAATTTCGGCCGAAAGGATTTTTCGAGATATTTCATTCAAATAGCGTTATGAGGTATGAATATCTTCAGACAAATCGCAATATAATTCAATTCTACGTCGGGATTAAACGTTTTTTCGGTTCTAATCAATTTAAAAAAAAAAGTAGTGAACCAACTCGACTCGACCCGTCGAACTTACTCTCGCTCGGTCCTCGGTACGTTGGGACTTGGTACAATTTCGGCCGAAAGGTTTTTTCGAGTTATTTCGTTAAATAGCGTTATGCGGTATGAATATTTTTACATAAATCGCAATATAATTCGATTTTACGTATGGATTGAACATTTTTTTTGTTCCAAAAAGGTTTGAAAAAAGTAGTGAACCGACTCGACTCGACCCGTCGAACTTACTCTCGCTCGGTGCTCGGTACGTTGAGACTTGGAACAATTTGGGTCGAAAGGTTTTTTCGAGATATTTCATTCAAATAGCGTTATGAGGTATGAATATCTTCAGACAAATCGCAATATAATTCAATTCTACGTCGGGATTAAACGTTTTTTCCGTTCTAATCAATTTAAAAAAAAAAGTAGTGAACCAACTCGACTCGACCCGTCGAACGTACTCTCGCTCGGTCCTAGTTGGTTGTGACTTAGAACAATTTGGGTCGAGAGGTTTTTTCGAAATATTTCTTTCAAATAGCGTTATGAGGTATGAATATCTTCAGACAAATCGCAATATAATTCAATTCTACGTCGGGATTAAACGTTTTTTCCGTTCTAATCAATTAAAAAAAAATAGTGGACGGAGACGACTCGACCCGTCGAACATACTCTCGCTCGGTGCTCGGTACTTTGGGACTTGGAACAATTTGGGTCGAAAGGATTTTTCGAGATATTTCTTTCAAATAGCGTTATGAGGTATGAATATCTTCAGACAAATCGCAATATAATTCAATTCTACGTCGGGATTAAACGTTTTTACCCTTCTAATCAATTTAAAAAAAAATAGTGGACGAAGACGACTCGATCCGTCGAACTTACTCTCGCTCGGTGCTCGGTACGTTGAGACTTAGAACAATTTGGGCCGAAAGGTTTTTTCGAGATAATTCTTTAAATAGCGTTATGAGGTAAGAATATTTTTAGATAAATCGCATTATAATTCGATTTTACGTATGGATTAATCATTTTATTCGTTCCAAAAAGGTTTAAAAAAAGCAGTGAACCGACTCGACTCGACCCGTCGAACTTACTCTCGCTCGGTCCTCGGCAGGTTTGGACTTCGAAAAACTTCGGCCGAAAGGTTTTTTCGAGTTATTTCGTTAAAAAGCGTTATGCCGTATGAATATTTTTAGATAAATCGCAATATAATTCGATTTTACGTATGGATTAAACATTTTTTTTGTTCTTACCAATTTAAAAAAAATAGTGGACGGAGACGACTCGACCCGTCGAACTTACTCTCGCTCGGTGCTCGGTACGTTGAGACTTAGAACAATTTGGGCCGAAAGGTTTTTTCGAGTTATTTCGTTAAAAAGCGATATGCCGTATGAATATTTTTACATAAATCGCAATATAATTCGATTTTACGTATGGATTAAACATTTTTTTTGTTCTAATCAATTTAAAAAAAAATAGTGGACGGAGACGACTCGACCCGTCGAACTTACTCTCGCTCGGTGCTCGGTACGTTGAGACTTAGAACAACTTGGGCCGAAAGGTTTTTTCGAGTTATTTCGTTAGAAAGCGTTATGCCGTATGAATATTTTTAGATAAATCGCAATATAATTCGATTTTACGTATGGATTAAACATTTTTTTTGTTCTTATCAATTTAAAAAAAAATAGTGGACGGAGACGACTCGACCCGTCGAACTTACTCTCGCTCGGTGCTCAGTACGTTGAGACTTAGAACAATTTGGGCCGAAAGGTTTTTTCGAGTTCTTTCGTTAAAAAGCGTTATGCCGTATGAATATTTTTACATAAATCGCAATATAATTCGATTTTACGTATGGATTAAACATTTTTTTTGTTCTAATCAATTTAAAAAAAAATAGTGGACGGAGACGACTCGACCCGTCGAACTTACTCTCGCTCGGTGCTGGGTACGTTGAGACTTAGAACAATTTGGGCTGAAAGGTTTTTTCGAGTTATTTCGTTAGAAAGCGTTATGAGGTATGAATGTTTTCACACAAATCGCAATATAATTCAATTCTACGTCGGGATTAAACGTTTTTTCCGTTCTAATCAATTTAAAAAAAAATAGTGGACGGAGACGACTCGACCCGTCGAACTTACTCTCGCTCGGTGCTCGGTACGTTGAGACTTAGAACAATTTGGGCCGAAAGGTTTTTTCGAGTTATTTCGTTAAAAAGCGTTATGCCGTATGAATATTTTTACATAAATCGCAATATAATTCGATATTACGTATGGATTAAACGTTTATTCCGTTCTAATCAATTAAAAAAAAATAGTGGACGGAGACGACTCGACCCGTCGAACTTACTCTCGCTCGGTGCTCGGTACGTTGAGACTTAGAACAATTTGGGCCGAAAGGTTTTTTCGAGTTATTTCGTTAGAAAGCGTTATGAGGTATGAATATTTTCACACAAATCGCAATATAATTCAATTCTACGTCGGGATTAAACGTTTTTTCCGTTCTAATCAATTTAAAAAAAAATAGTGGACGGAGACGACTCAACCCGTCGAACTTACTCTCGCTCGGTGCTCGGTACGTTGAGACTTAGAACAATTTGGGTCGAAAGGTTTTTTCGAGTTATTTCGTTTTAAAGCGTTATGCCGTATGAATATTTTTACATAAATAGCAATATAATTCGATATTACGTATGGATTAAACGTTTATTCCGTTCTAATCAATTAAAAAAAAATAGTGGACGGAGACGACTCGGCCCGTCGAACTTACTCTCGCTCTGTCCTCGGCAGGTTGGGACTAAGAACAATTTGGGCCGAAAGGTTTTTTCGAGATAATTCTTTAAATAGCGTTATGAGGTATGAATATTTTCACACAAATCGCAATATAATTCAATTCTACGTCGGGATTAAACGTTTTTACACTTCTAATCAATTTAAAAAAAAATAGTGCACGAAGACGACTCGATCCGTCGAACTTACTCTCGCTCGGTCCTCGGTACGTTGGGCCTTAGTAGAATTTTTGACCGAAAGGTTTTTTCGAGTTATTTCGTTAAATAGCGTTATGCGGTATGAATATTTTTACATAAATCGCAATATAATTCGATTTTACGTATGGATTAAACATTTTTTTTGTTCCAAAAAGGTTTGAAAAAAGTAGTGAACCGACTCGACTCGACCCGTCGAACTTACTCTTGCTCGGTCCTCGGTACGTAGGGACTTCGATAAACTTCGGCCGAAAGGTTTTTTCTAGTTATTTTGTTAAAATGCGTTATGAGGTATGAATATTTTTACATAAATCGCAATATAACTCAATTCTACGTCGGGATTAAACGTTTTTTCCGTTCTAATCAATTTAAAAAAAAATAGTGGAAGGAGACGACTCGACCCGTCGAACTTACTCTCGCTCGGTCCTCGGTAGGTTGTGACTTAGAACAATTTGGGTCGAAAGGTTTTTCGAGATATTTCTTTCAAATAGCGTTATGAGGTATGAATATCTTCAGACAAATCGCAATATAATTCAATTCTACGTCGGGATTAAACGTTTTTTCCGTTCTAATCAATTAAAAAAAAATAGTGGACGGAGACGACTCGACCCGTCGAACTTACTCTCGCTCGGTGCTCGGTACGTTGGGACTTGGAACAATTTGGGTCGGAAGGATTTTTCGAGATATTTCTTTCAAATAGCGTTATGATGTATGAATATCTTCAGACAAATCGCAATATAATTCAATTCTACGTCGGGATTAAACGTTTTTTCCGTTCTAATCAATTAAAAAAAAATAGTGGACGGAGACGACTTGACCCGTCGAACTTACTCTCGCTCGGTGCTCGGTACGTTGAGACTTAGAACAATTTGGGTCGAAAGGTTTTTTCGAGATATTTCTTTCAAATAGCGTTATGAGGTATGAATATCTTCAGACAAATCGCAATATAATTCAATTCTACGTCCTGATTAAACGTTTTTTCCGTTCTAATCAATTAAAAAAAAATAGTGGACGGAGACGACTCGATCCGTCGAACTTACTCTCGCTCGGTCCTCGGTACGTTGGGATTTAGTAGAATTTTTGACCGAAAAGTTTTTTCGAGTTATTTCGTTACATAGCGTTATGCCGTATGAATATTTTTAGATAAATCGCAATATAATTCGATTTTACGTATGGATTAAACATTTTTTTTGTTCCAAAAAGGTTTAAAAAAAGTAGTGAACCGACTCGACTCGATCCGTCGAACTTACTCTCGCTCGGTCCTCGGCAGGTTGGGACTTAGAACAATTTGGGCCGAAAGGTTTTTTCGAGATAATTCTTTAAATAGCGTTATGAGGTATGAATATTTTCACACAAATCGCAATATAATTCAATTCTACGTCGGGATTAAACGTTTTTTTCGTTCTAATCAATTAAAAAAAAAAAGTAGTGAACCAACTCTACTCGACCCGTCGAACTTACTCTCGCTCGGTGCTCGGTACGTTGGGACTTGGAACAATTTGGGTCGAAAGGTTTTTTCGAGATATTTCATTCAAATAGCGTTATGAGGTATGAATATCTTCAGACAAATCGCAATATAATTCAATTCTACGTCGGGATTAAACGTTTTTTCCGTTCTAATCAATTTAAAAAAAAAAGTAGTGAACCAACTCGACTCGACCCGTCGAACTTACTCTCGCTCGGTGCTCGGTACGTTGGGACTTGGAACAATTTGGGTCGAAAGTTTTTTTCGAGATATTTCATTCAAATAGCGTTATGAGGTATGAATATCTTCAGACAAATCACAATATAATTCAATTCTACGTCGGGATTAAAAGTTTTTATCGTTCTAATCAATTTAAAAAAAAAAGTAGTGAACCAACCCGACTCGACCCGTCGAACTTACTCTCGCTCGGTGCTCGGTACGTTGAGACTTAGAACAATTTGGGCCGAAAGGGTTTTTCGAGTTATTTCGTTAGAAAGCGTTATAAGGTATGAATATTTTCACACAATTCGCAATATAATTCGATATTACGTATGGATTAAACGTTTATTCCGTTCTAATCAATTAAAAAAAAATAGTGGACGGAGACGACTCGACCCGTCGAACTTACTCTCGCTCGGTGCTCGGTACGTTGAGACAGAACAATTTCGGCCGAAAGGTTTTTTCTAGTTATTTCGATAAAAAGCGTAATGAGGTATGAATATTTTTACATAAATTGCAATATAATTCGATTTTACGTATGGATTAATCATTTTTTTTGTTCCAAAAAGGTTTAATAAAAGTAGTGAACCGACTCGACTCGACCCGTCGAACTTACTCTCGCTCGGTCCTCGGCAGGTTGGGACTTAGAACAATTTGGGCCGAAAGGTTTTTTCGAGATAATTCTATAAATAGCGTTATGAGGTATGAATATTTTCACACAAATCGCAATATAATTCAATTCTACGTCGGGATTAAACGTTTTTTTCGTTCTAATCAATTAAAAAAAAAAAGTAGTGAACCAACTCTACTCGACCAGTCGAACTTACTCTCGCTCGGTGCTCGGTACGTTGGGACTTGGAACAATTTGGGTCGAAAGGTTTTTTCGAGATATTTCATTCAAATAGCGTTATGAGGTATGAATATCTTCAGACAAATCGCAATATAATTCAATTCTACGTCGGGATTAAACGTTTTTTCCGTTCTAATCAATTTAAAAAAAAAAGTAGTGAACCAACTCGACTCGACCCGTCGAACTTACTCTCGCTCGGTGCTCGGTACGTTGGGACTTGGAACAATTTGGGTCGAAAGTTTTTTCGAGATATTTCATTCAAATAGCGTTATAAGGTATGAATATCTTCAGACAAATCACAATATAATTCAATTCTACGTCGGGATTAAAAGTTTTTATCGTTCTAATCAATTTAAAAAAAAAAGTAGTGAACCAACCCGACTCGACCCGTCGAACTTACTCTCGCTCGGTCCTCGGTACGTTGGGACTTAGTAGAATTTTTGACCGAAAGGTTTTTTCGAGTTATTTCGTTAAAAAGCGTTATGAGGAATGAATATTTTTACATAAATCGCAATATAATTCAATTCTACGTCGGGATTAAACGTTTTTTTAGTTCTAATCAATTAAAAAAAAAAATAGTGGATGGAGACGACTCGACCCGTCAAACTTACGCTCGCTCGGGCCTCGGTACGTTTGGACTTGGAAAAATTTCGGCCGAAAGGTTTTTTCGCGATAGTTCTTTGAATAGCGTTATGAGGTATGAATATTTTCACACAAATCGCAATATAATTCAATTCTTCGTCGGGATTAAACGTTTTTTTTGTTCCGATCAATTAAAAAAAATAGTGGATGGAGACGACTCGACCCGTCAAACTTACGCTCGCTCGGTCCTCGGTACGTAGGGACTTCGAAAAACTTCGGCCGAAAGGTTTTTTCTAGTTATTTTGTTAAAATGCGTTATGAGGTATGAATATTTTTACATAAATCGCAATATAATTCAATTCTACGTCCTGATTAAACGTTTTTTCCGTTCTAATCAATTAAAAAAAAATAGTGGACGGAGACGACTCAACCCGTCGAACTTACTCTCGCTCGGTGCTCGGTACGTTGGGACTTGGAACAATTTGGGTCGAAAGGTTTTTTCGAGATATTTCATTCAAATAGCGTTATGAGGTATGAATATTTTTACATAAATTGCAATATAATTCGATTTTACGTTTGGTTAAACATTTTTTTTGTTCCAAAAAGATTTAAAAAAAGTAGTGAGCCGACTCGACTCGACCCATCGAACTTACTCTCGCTCGGTCCTCGGTACGTTGGGACTTAGAACAATTTGGGCCGAAAGGTTTTTTCGAGATATTTCGTTAAAGAGCGTTATGAGGTATGAATATTTTCACACAAATCGCAATATAATTCTATTCTACGTCGGGATTAAACGTTTTTTCCGTTCTAATCAATTTAAAAAAAAATAGTGGACGATGACGACTCGATCCGTCGAACTTACTCTCGCTCGATCCTCGGTACGTTGGGACTTAGTAGAATTTTTGACCGAAAAGTTTTTTCGAGTTATTTCGTTAAATAGCGTTATGCCGTATGAATATTTTTAGATAAATCGCAATATAATTGAATTCTACGTCGGGATTAAACGTTTTTACCCTTCTAATCAATTTAAAAAAAAATAGTGGACGAAGACGACTCGATCCGTCGAACTTGCTCTCGCTCGGTGCTCGGTACGTTGAGACTTAGAACAATTTGGGCCGAAAGGTTTTTTCGAGTTATTTCGTTAAAAAGCGTTATGCCGTATGAATATTTTTAGATAAATCGCAATATAATTCGATTTTACGTATGGATTAATCATTTTTTTTGTTCCAAAAAGGTTTAATAAAAGTAGTGAACCGACTCGACTCGACCCGTCGAACTTACTCTCGCTCGGTCCTCGGCAGGTTGGGACTTAGAACAATTTGGGCCGAAAGGTTTTTTCGAGATAATTCTTTAAATAGCGTTATGAGGTATGAATATCTTCACACAAATCGCAATATAATTCAATTCTACGTCGGGATTAAACGTTTTTTCCGTTCTAATCAATTTAAAAAAAAATAGTGGACGAAGACGACTCGATCCGTCGATCTTACTCTCGCTCGGTCCTCGGTACGTTGGGACTTAGTAGAATTTTTGACCGAATAGTTTTTTCGAGTTATTTCGTTACATAGCGTTATGCCGTATGAATATTTTTAGAAAAATCGCAATATAATTCAATTCTACGTCGGGATTAAACGTTGTTTCTGTCCGAATCAATTTAAAAAAAAATAGTGGATGAAGACGACTCGATCCGTCGAACATACTCTCGCTCGGTCCTCGGCAGGTTGGGACTTGGAACAATTTCGGCCGAAAGGTTTTTTCGAGTTATTTCGTTAGAAAGCGTTATGAGGTATGAATATTTTTAGATAAATCGCAATATAATTCGATTTTACGTATGGATTCATCATTTTTTTTGTTCCAAAAAGGTTTAAAAAAAGCAGTGAACCGACTCGACTCGACCCGTCGAACTTACTCTCGCTCGGTCCTCGGCAGGTTTGGACTTCGAAAAACTTCGGCCGAAAGGTTTTTTCGAGTTATTTCGTTAAAAAGCGTTATGCCGTATGAATATTTTTAGATAAATCGCAATATAATTCGATTTTACGTATGGATTAAACATTTTTTTTGTTCTAATCAATTTAAAAAAAAATAGTGGACGGAGACGACTCGACCCGTCGAACTTACTCTCGCTCGGTGCTCGGTACGTTGAGACTTAGAACATTTGGGCCGAAAGGTTTTTTCGAGTTATTTCGTTAAAAAGCGTTATGCCGTATGAATATTTTTACATAAATCGCAATATAATTCGATATTACGTATGGATTAAACGTTTGTTCCGTTCTAATCAATTAAAAAAAAATAGTGGACGGAGACTACTCGACCCGTCGAACTTACTCTCGCTCGGTCCTCGGTAGGTTGTGACTTAGAACAATTTGGGTCGAAAGGTTTTTTCGAGATATTTCTTTCAAATAGCGTTATGAGGTATGAATATCTTCAGACAAATCGCAATATAATTCAATTCTACGTCGGGATTAAACGTTTTTTCCGTTCTAATCAATTAAAAAAAAATAGTGGACGGAGACGACTCGACCCGTCGAACTTACTCTCGCTCGGTGCTCGGTACGTTGAGACTTAGAACAATTTGGGCCGAAAGGGTTTTTCGAGTTATTTCGTTAGAAAGCGTTATAAGGTATGAATATTTTCACACAATTCGCAATATAATTCGATATTACGTATGGATTAAACGTTTATTCCGTTCTAATCAATTAAAAAAAAATAGTGGACGGAGACGACTCGACCCGTCGAACTTACTCTCGCTCGGTGCTCGGTACGTTGAGACAGAACAATTTCGGCCGAAAGGTTTTTTCTAGTTATTTCGATAAAAAGCGTAATGAGGTATGAATATTTTTACATAAATTGCAATATAATTCGATTTTACGTATGGATTAATCATTTTTTTTGTTCCAAAAAGGTTTAATAAAAGTAGTGAACCGACTCGACTCGACCCGTCGAACTTACTCTCGCTCGGTCCTCGGCAGGTTGGGACTTAGAACAATTTGGGCCGAAAGGTTTTTTCGAGATAATTCTATAAATAGCGTTATGAGGTATGAATATTTTCACACAAATCGCAATATAATTCAATTCTACGTCGGGATTAAACGTTTTTTTCGTTCTAATCAATTAAAAAAAAAAAGTAGTGAACCAACTCTACTCGACCAGTCGAACTTACTCTCGCTCGGTGCTCGGTACGTTGGGACTTGGAACAATTTGGGTCGAAAGGTTTTTTCGAGATATTTCATTCAAATAGCGTTATGAGGTATGAATATCTTCAGACAAATCGCAATATAATTCAATTCTACGTCGGGATTAAACGTTTTTTCCGTTCTAATCAATTTAAAAAAAAAAGTAGTGAACCAACTCGACTCGACCCGTCGAACTTACTCTCGCTCGGTGCTCGGTACGTTGGGACTTGGAACAATTTGGGTCGAAAGTTTTTTTCGAGATATTTCATTCAAATAGCGTTATGAGGTATGAATATCTTCAGACAAATCACAATATAATTCAATTCTACGTCGGGATTAAAAGTTTTTATCGTTCTAATCAATTTAAAAAAAAAAGTAGTGAACCAACCCGACTCGACCCGTCGAACTTACTCTCGCTCGGTCCTCGGTACGTTGGGACTTAGTAGAATTTTTGACCGAAAGGTTTTTTCGAGTTATTTCGTTAAAAAGCGTTATGAGGAATGAATATTTTTACATAAATCGCAATATAATTCAATTCTACGTCGGGATTAAACGTTTTTTTAGTTCTAATCAATTAAAAAAAAAAATAGTGGATGGAGACGACTCGACCCGTCAAACTTACGCTCGCTCGGGCCTCGGTACGTTTGGACTTGGAAAAATTTCGGCCGAAAGGTTTTTTCGCGATAGTTCTTTGAATAGCGTTATGAGGTATGAATATTTTCACACAAATCGCAATATAATTCAATTCTTCGTCGGGATTAAACGTTTTTTTTGTTCCGATCAATTAAAAAAAATAGTGGATGGAGACGACTCGACCCGTCAAACTTACGCTCGCTCGGTCCTCGGTACGTAGGGACTTCGAAAAACTTCGGCCGAAAGGTTTTTTCTAGTTATTTTGTTAAAATGCGTTATGAGGTATGAATATTTTTACATAAATCGCAATATAATTCAATTCTACGTCCTGATTAAACGTTTTTTCCGTTCTAATCAATTAAAAAAAAATAGTGGACGGAGACGACTCAACCCGTCGAACTTACTCTCGCTCGGTGCTCGGTACGTTGGGACTTGGAACAATTTGGGTCGAAAGGTTTTTTCGAGATATTTCATTCAAATAGCGTTATGAGGTATGAATATTTTTACATAAATTGCAATATAATTCGATTTTACGTTTGGATTAAACATTTTTTTTGTTCCAAAAAGATTTAAAAAAAGTAGTGAGCCGACTCGACTCGACCCATCGAACTTACTCTCGCTCGGTCCTCGGTACGTTGGGACTTAGAACAATTTGGGCCGAAAGGTTTTTTCGAGATATTTCGTTAAAGAGCGTTATGAGGTATGAATATTTTCACACAAATCGCAATATAATTCTATTCTACGTCGGGATTAAACGTTTTTTCCGTTCTAATCAATTTAAAAAAAAATAGTGGACGATGACGACTCGATCCGTCGAACTTACTCTCGCTCGATCCTCGGTACGTTGGGACTTAGTAGAATTTTTGACCGAAAAGTTTTTTCGAGTTATTTCGTTAAATAGCGTTATGCCGTATGAATATTTTTAGATAAATCGCAATATAATTGAATTCTACGTCGGGATTAAACGTTTTTACCCTTCTAATCAATTTAAAAAAAAATAGTGGACGAAGACGACTCGATCCGTCGAACTTGCTCTCGCTCGGTGCTCGGTACGTTGAGACTTAGAACAATTTGGGCCGAAAGGTTTTTTCGAGTTATTTCGTTAAAAAGCGTTATGCCGTATGAATATTTTTAGATAAATCGCAATATAATTCGATTTTACGTATGGATTAATCATTTTTTTTGTTCCAAAAAGGTTTAATAAAAGTAGTGAACCGACTCGACTCGACCCGTCGAACTTACTCTCGCTCGGTCCTCGGCAGGTTGGGACTTAGAACAATTTGGGCCGAAAGGTTTTTTCGAGATAATTCTTTAAATAGCGTTATGAGGTATGAATATTTTCACACAAATCGCAATATAATTCAATTCTACGTCGGGATTAAACGTTTTTTCCGTTCTAATCAATTTAAAAAAAAATAGTGGACGAAGACGACTCGATCCGTCGATCTTACTCTCGCTCGGTCCTCGGTACGTTGGGACTTAGTAGAATTTTTGACCGAAAAGTTTTTTCGAGTTATTTCGTTACATAGCGTTATGCCGTATGAATATTTTTAGAAAAATCGCAATATAATTCAATTCTACGTCGGGATTAAACGTTGTTTCTGTCCGAATCAATTTAAAAAAAAATAGTGGATGAAGACGACTCGATCCGTCGAACATACTCTCGCTCGGTCCTCGGCAGGTTGGGACTTGGAACAATTTCGGCCGAAAGGTTTTTTCGAGTTATTTCGTTAGAAAGCGTTATGAGGTATGAATATTTTTAGATAAATCGCAATATAATTCGATTTTACGTATGGATTCATCATTTTTTTTGTTCCAAAAAGGTTTAAAAAAAGCAGTGAACCGACTCGACTCGACCCGTCGAACTTACTCTCGCTCGGTCCTCGGCAGGTTTGGACTTCGAAAAACTTCGGCCGAAAGGTTTTTTCGAGTTATTTCGTTAAAAAGCGTTATGCCGTATGAATATTTTTAGATAAATCGCAATATAATTCGATTTTACGTATGGATTAAACATTTTTTTTGTTCTAATCAATTTAAAAAAAAATAGTGGACGGAGACGACTCGACCCGTCGAACTTACTCTCGCTCGGTGCTCGGTACGTTGAGACTTAGAACATTTGGGCCGAAAGGTTTTTTCGAGTTATTTCGTTAAAAAGCGTTATGCCGTATGAATATTTTTACATAAATCGCAATATAATTCGATATTACGTATGGATTAAACGTTTGTTCCGTTCTAATCAATTAAAAAAAAATAGTGGACGGAGACGACTCGACCCGTCGAACTTACTCTCGCTCGGTGCTCGGTACGTTGAGACAGAACAATTTCGGCCGAAAGGTTTTTTCTAGTTATTTCGATAAAAAGCGTAATGAGGTATGAATATTTTTACATAAATTGCAATATAATTCGATTTTACGTATGGATTAATCATTTTTTTTGTTCCAAAAAGGTTTAATAAAAGTAGTGAACCGACTCGACTCGACCCGTCGAACTTACTCTCGCTCGGTCCTCGGCAGGTTGGGACTTAGAACAATTTGGGCCGAAAGGTTTTCTCGAGATAATTCTTTAAATAGCGTTATGAGGTATGAATATTTTCACACAAATCGCAATATAATTCAATTCTACGTCGGGATTAAACGTTTTTTCCGTTCTAATCAATTTAAAAAAAAATAGTGGACGAAGACGACTCGATCCGTCGATCTTACTCTCGCTCGGTCCTCGGTACGTTGGGACTTAGTAGAATTTTTGACCGAAAAGTTTTTTCGAGTTATTTCGTTACATAGCGTTATGCCGTATGAATATTTTTAGAAAAATCGCAATATAATTCAATTCTACGTCGGGATTAAACGTTTTTTCCGTCCGAATCAATTTAAAAAAAAATAGTGGATGAAGACGACTCGATCCGTCGAACTTGCTCTCGCTCGGTGCTCGGTACGTTGAGACTTAGAACAATTTGGGCCGAAAGGTTTTTTCGAGTTATTTCGTTAAAAAGCGTTATGCCGTATGAATATTTTTAGATAAATCGCAATATAATTCGATTTTACGTATGGATTAATCATTTTTTTTGTTCCAAAAAGGTTTAATAAAAGTAGTGAACCGACTCGACTCGACCCGTCGAACTTACTCTCGCTCGGTCCTCGGCAGGTTGGGACTTAGAACAATTTGGGCCGAAAGGTTTTTTCGAGATAATTCTTTAAATAGCGTTATGAGGTATGAATATTTTCACACAAATCGCAATATAATTCAATTCTACGTCGGGATTAAACGTTTTTTCCGTTCTAATCAATTTAAAAAAAAATAGTGGACGAAGACGACTCGATCCGTCGATCTTACTCTCGCTCGGTCCTCGGTACGTTGGGACTTAGTAGAATTTTTGACCGAAAAGTTTTTTCGAGTTATTTCGTTACATAGCGTTATGCCGTATGAATATTTTTAGAAAAATCGCAATATAATTCAATTCTACGTCGGGATTAAACGTTGTTTCTGTCCGAATCAATTTAAAAAAAAATAGTGGATGAAGACGACTCGATCCGTCGAACATACTCTCGCTCGGTCCTCGGCAGGTTGGGACTTGGAACAATTTCGGCCGAAAGGTTTTTTCGAGTTATTTCGTTAAAAAGCGTTATGCCGTATGAATATTTTTAGATAAATCGCAATATAATTCGATTTTACGTATGGATTAAACATTTTTTTTGTTCTTACCAATTTAAAAAAAATAGTGGACGGAGACGACTCGACCCGTCGAACTTACTCTCGCTCGGTGCTCGGTACGTTGAGACTTAGAACAATTTGGGCCGAAAGGTTTTTTCGAGTTATTTCGTTAAAAAGCGATATGCCGTATGAATATTTTTACATAAATCGCAATATAATTCGATTTTACGTATGGATTAAACATTTTTTTTGTTCTAATCAATTTAAAAAAAAATAGTGGACGGAGACGACTCGACCCGTCGAACTTACTCTCGCTCGGTGCTCGGTACGTTGAGACTTAGAACAACTTGGGCCGAAAGGTTTTTTCGAGTTATTTCGTTAGAAAGCGTTATGCCGTATGAATATTTTTAGATAAATCGCAATATAATTCGATTTTACGTATGGATTAAACATTTTTTTTGTTCTTATCAATTTAAAAAAAAATAGTGGACGGAGACGACTCGACCCGTCGAACTTACTCTCGCTCGGTGCTCGGTACGTTGAGACAGAACAATTTCGGCCGAAAGGTTTTTTCTAGTTATTTCGATAAAAAGCGTAATGAGGTATGAATATTTTTACATAAATTGCAATATAATTCGATTTTACGTATGGATTAATCATTTTTTTTGTTCCAAAAAGGTTTAATAAAAGTAGTGAACCGACTCGACTCGACCCGTCGAACTTACTCTCGCTCGGTCCTCGGCAGGTTGGGACTTAGAACAATTTGGGCCGAAAGGTTTTCTCGAGATAATTCTTTAAATAGCGTTATGAGGTATGAATATTTTCACACAAATCGCAATATAATTCAATTCTACGTCGGGATTAAACGTTTTTTCCGTTCTAATCAATTTAAAAAAAAATAGTGGACGAAGACGACTCGATCCGTCGATCTTACTCTCGCTCGGTCCTCGGTACGTTGGGACTTAGTAGAATTTTTGACCGAAAAGTTTTTTCGAGTTATTTCGTTACATAGCGTTATGCCGTATGAATATTTTTAGAAAAATCGCAATATAATTCAATTCTACGTCGGGATTAAACGTTTTTTCCGTCCGAATCAATTTAAAAAAAAATAGTGGATGAAGACGACTCGATCCGTCGAACATACTCTCGCTCGGTCCTCGGCAGGTTGGGACTTGGAACAATTTTGGCCGAAAGGTTTTTTCGAGTTATTTCGTTAGAAAGCGTTATGAGGTATGAATATTTTTAGATAAATCGCAATATAATTCGATTTTACGTATGGATTAAACATTTTTTTTGTTCCAAAAAGGTTTAAAAAAAGTAGTGAACCGACTCGACTCGACCCGTCGAACTTACTCTCGCTCGCTCCTCGGCAGGTTGGGACTTAGTAGAATTTTTGACCGAAAAGTTTTTTCGAGTTATTTCGTTACATAGCGTTATGCCGTATGAATATTTTTACATAAATCGCAATATAATTCGATATTACGTATGGATTAAACGTTTGTTCCGTTCTAATCAATTAAAAAAAAATAGTGGACGGAGACGACTCGACCCGTCGAACTTAGTCTCGCTCGGTCCTCGGTAGGTTGTGACTTAGAGCAATTTGGGTCGAAAGGTTTTTTCGAGATATTTCATTCAAATAGCGTTATGAGGTATGAATATCTTCAGACAAATCACAATATAATTCAATTCTACGTCGGGATTAAACGTTTTTATCGTTCTAATCAATTTAAAAAAAAAAGTAGTGAACCAACCCGACTCGACCCGTCGAACTTACTCTCGCTCGGTCCTCGGTACGTTGGGACTTAGTAGAATTTTTGACCGAAAGGTTTTTTCGAGTTATTTCGTTAAAAAGCGTTATGAGGAATGAATATTTTTACATAAATCGCAATATAATTCAATTCTACGTCGGGATTAAACGTTTTTTTAGTTCTAATCAATTAAAAAAAAAAATAGTGGATGGAGACGACTCGACCCGTCAAACTTACGCTCGCTCGGGCCTCGGTACGTTTGGACTTGGAAAAATTTCGGCCGAAAGGTTTTTTCGCGATAGTTCTTTGAATAGCGTTATGAGGTATGAATATTTTCACACAAATCGCAATATAATTCAATTCTTCGTCGGGATTAAACGTTTTTTTTGTTCCGATCAATTAAAAAAAATAGTGGATGGAGACGACTCGACCCGTCAAACTTACGCTCGCTCGGTCCTCGGTACGTTTGGACTTGGAAAAATTTCGGCCGAAAGGTTTTTTCGAGATAGTTCTTTGAATAGCGTTATGAGGTATGAATATTTTCACACAAATCGCAATATAATTCAATTCTACGTCGGGATTAAACGTTTTTTTTGTTCCAATCAATTTAAAAAAAAATAGTGGACAGAGACTACTCGACCCGTCGAACTTACTCTCGCTCGGTCCTCGGTACGTAGGGACTTCGAAAAACTTCGGCCGAAAGGTTTTTTCTAGTTATTTTGTTAAAATGCGTTATGAGGTATGAATATTTTTACATAAATCGCAATATAATTCAATTCTACGTCCTGATTAAACGTTTTTTTTGTTCCAATCAATTTAAAAAAAAATAGTGGACAGAGACGACTCGACCCGTCGAACTTACTCTCGCTCGGTGCTCGGTACGTTGAGACAGAACAATTTCGGCCGAAAGGTTTTTTCTAGTTATTTCGATAAAAAGCGTAATGAGGTATGAATATTTTTACATAAATTGCAATATAATTCGATTTTATGTTTGGATTAAACATTTTTTTTGTTCCAAAAAGGTTTAAAAAAAGTAGTGAACCGACTCGACTCGACCCTTCGAACTTACCCTAGCTCGGTCCTCGGTAGGTTGGGACTTAAAACAATTTGGGCCGAAAGGTTTTTTCGAGATAGTTCTTTGAATAGCGTTATGAGGTATGAATATTTTCACACAAATCGCAATATAATTCAATTCTACGTCGGGATTAAACGTTTTTTCCGTTCTAATCAATTTAAAAAAAAATAGTGCACGGTGACGACTCGACCCGTCGAACTTACTCTCGCTCGGTGCTCGGTACGTTGGGACATAGAACAATTTCGGCCGAAAGGATTTTTCGAGATATTTCATTCAAATAGCGTTATGAGGTATGAATATCTTCAGACAAATCGCAATATAATTCAATTCTACGTCGGGATTAAACGTTTTTTCGGTTCTAATCAATTTAAAAAAAAAAGTAGTGAACCAACTCGACTCGACCCGTCGAACTTACTCTCGCTCGGTCCTCGGTACGTTGGGACTTGGTACAATTTCGGCCGAAAGGTTTTTTCGAGTTATTTCGTTAAATAGCGTTATGCGGTATGAATATTTTTACATAAATCGCAATATAATTCGATTTTACGTATGGATTGAACATTTTTTTTGTTCCAAAAAGGTTTGAAAAAAGTAGTGAACCGACTCGACTCGACCCGTCGAACTTACTCTCGCTCGGTGCTCGGTACGTTGAGACTTGGAACAATTTGGGTCGAAAGGTTTTTTCGAGATATTTCATTCAAATAGCGTTATGAGGTATGAATATCTTCAGACAAATCGCAATATAATTCAATTCTACGTCGGGATTAAACGTTTTTTCCGTTCTAATCAATTTAAAAAAAAAAGTAGTGAACCAACTCGACTCGACCCGTCGAACGTACTCTCGCTCGGTCCTAGTTGGTTGTGACTTAGAACAATTTGGGCCGAGAGGTTTTTTCGAAATATTTCTTTCAAATAGCGTTATGAGGTATGAATATCTTCAGACAAATCGCAATATAATTCAATTCTACGTCGGGATTAAACGTTTTTTCCGTTCTAATCAATTAAAAAAAAATAGTGGACGGAGACGACTCGACCCGTCGAACATACTCTCGCTCGGTGCTCGGTACTTTGGGACTTGGAACAATTTGGGTCGAAAGGATTTTTCGAGATATTTCTTTCAAATAGCGTTATGAGGTATGAATATCTTCAGACAAATCGCAATATAATTCAATTCTACGTCGGGATTAAACGTTTTTACCCTTCTAATCAATTTAAAAAAAAATAGTGGACGAAGACGACTCGATCCGTCGAACTTACTCTCGCTCGGTGCTCGGTACGTTGAGACTTAGAACAATTTGGGCCGAAAGGTTTTTTCGAGATAATTCTTTAAATAGCGTTATGAGGTAAGAATATTTTTAGATAAATCGCATTATAATTCGATTTTACGTATGGATTAATCATTTTATTCGTTCCAAAAAGGTTTAAAAAAAGCAGTGAACCGACTCGACTCGACCCGTCGAACTTACTCTCGCTCGGTCCTCGGCAGGTTTGGACTTCGAAAAACTTCGGCCGAAAGGTTTTTTCGAGTTATTTCGTTAAAAAGCGTTATGCCGTATGAATATTTTTAGATAAATCGCAATATAATTCGATTTTACGTATGGATTAAACATTTTTTTTGTTCTTACCAATTTAAAAAAAATAGTGGACGGAGACGACTCGACCCGTCGAACTTACTCTCGCTCGGTGCTCGGTACGTTGAGACTTAGAACAATTTGGGCCGAAAGGTTTTTTCGAGTTATTTCGTTAAAAAGCGATATGCCGTATGAATATTTTTACATAAATCGCAATATAATTCGATTTTACGTATGGATTAAACATTTTTTTTGTTCTAATCAATTTAAAAAGAAATAGTGGACGGAGACGACTCGACCCGTCGAACTTACTCTCGCTCGGTGCTCGGTACGTTGAGACTTAGAACAACTTGGGCCGAAAGGTTTTTTCGAGTTATTTCGTTAGAAAGCGTTATGCCGTATGAATATTTTTAGATAAATCGCAATATAATTCGATTTTACGTATGGATTAAACATTTTTTTTGTTCTTATCAATTTAAAAAAAAATAGTGGACGGAGACGACTCGACCCGTCGAACTTACTCTCGCTCGGTGCTCAGTACGTTGAGACTTAGAACAATTTGGGCCGAAAGGTTTTTTCGAGTTCTTTCGTTAAAAAGCGTTATGCCGTATGAATATTTTTACATAAATCGCAATATAATTCGATTTTACGTATGGATTAAACATTTTTTTTGTTCTAATCAATTTAAAAAAAAATAGTGGACGGAGACGACTCGACCCGTCGAACTTACTCTCGCTCGGTGCTGGGTACGTTGAGACTTAGAACAATTTGGGCTGAAAGGTTTTTTCGAGTTATTTCGTTAGAAAGCGTTATGAGGTATGAATGTTTTCACACAAATCGCAATATAATTCAATTCTACGTCGGGATTAAACGTTTTTTCCGTTCTAATCAATTTAAAAAAAAATAGTGGACGGAGACGACTCGACCCGTCGAACTTACTCTCGCTCGGTGCTCGGTACGTTGAGACTTAGAACAATTTGGGCCGAAAGGTTTTTTCGAGTTATTTCGTTAAAAAGCGTTATGCCGTATGAATATTTTTACATAAATCGCAATATAATTCGATATTACGTATGGATTAAACGTTTATTCCGTTCTAATCAATTAAAAAAAAATAGTGGACGGAGACGACTCGACCCGTCGAACTTACTCTCGCTCGGTGCTCGGTACGTTGAGACTTAGAACAATTTGGGCCGAAAGGTTTTTTCGAGTTATTTCGTTAGAAAGCGTTATGAGGTATGAATATTTTCACACAAATCGCAATATAATTCAATTCTACGTCGGGATTAAACGTTTTTTCCGTTCTAATCAATTTAAAAAAAAATAGTGGACGGAGACGACTCAACCCGTCGAACTTACTCTCGCTCGGTGCTCGGTACGTTGAGACTTAGAACAATTTGGGTCGAAAGGTTTTTTCGAGTTATTTCGTTTTAAAGCGTTATGCCGTATGAATATTTTTACATAAATAGCAATATAATTCGATATTACGTATGGATTAAACGTTTATTCCGTTCTAATCAATTAAAAAAAAATAGTGGACGGAGACGACTCGGCCCGTCGAACTTACTCTCGCTCTGTCCTCGGCAGGTTGGGACTAAGAACAATTTGGGCCGAAAGGTTTTTTCGAGATAATTCTTTAAATAGCGTTATGAGGTATGAATATTTTCACACAAATCGCAATATAATTCAATTCTACGTCGGGATTAAACGTTTTTACACTTCTAATCAATTTAAAAAAAAATAGTGCACGAAGACGACTCGATCCGTCGAACTTACTCTCGCTCGGTCCTCGGTACGTTGGGCCTTAGTAGAATTTTTGACCGAAAGGTTTTTTCGAGTTATTTCGTTAAATAGCGTTATGCGGTATGAATATTTTTACATAAATCGCAATATAATTCGATTTTACGTATGGATTAAACATTTTTTTTGTTCCAAAAAGGTTTGAAAAAAGTAGTGAACCGACTCGACTCGACCCGTCGAACTTACTCTTGCTCGGTCCTCGGTACGTAGGGACTTCGATAAACTTCGGCCGAAAGGTTTTTTCTAGTTATTTTGTTAAAATGCGTTATGAGGTATGAATATTTTTACATAAATCGCAATATAACTCAATTCTACGTCGGGATTAAACGTTTTTTCCGTTCTAATCAATTTAAAAAAAAATAGTGGAAGGAGACGACTCGACCCGTCGAACTTACTCTCGCTCGGTCCTCGGTAGGTTGTGACTTAGAACAATTTGGGTCGAAAGGTTTTTTCGAGATATTTCTTTCAAATAGCGTTATGAGGTATGAATATCTTCAGACAAATCGCAATATAATTCAATTCTACGTCGGGATTAAACGTTTTTTCCGTTCTAATCAATTAAAAAAAAATAGTGGACGGAGACGACTCGACCCGTCGAACTTACTCTCGCTCGGTGCTCGGTACGTTGAGACAGAACAATTTGGGCCGAAAGGTTTTTTCGAGTTATTTCGTTAGAAAGCGTTATGCCGTATGAATATTTTTAGATAAATCGCATTATAATTCGATTTTACGTATGGATTAATCATTTTTTTTGTTCCAAAAAGGTTTAATAAAAGTAGTGAACCGAATCGACTCGACCCGTCGAACTTACTCTCGCTCGGTCCTCGGCAGGTTGGGACTTAGAACAATTTGGGCCGAAAGGTTTTTTCGAGTTATTTCGTTAAAAAGCGTTATGCCGTATGAATATTTTTAGATAAATCGCAATATAATTCGATTTTACGTATGGATTAATCATTTTTTTTGTTCCAAAAAGGTTTAATAAAAGTAGTGAACCGACTCGACTCGACCCGTCGAACTTACTCTCGCTCGGTCCTCGGCAGGTTGGGACTTAGAACAATTTGGGCCGAAAGGTTTTTTCGAGATAATTCTTTAAATAGCGTTATGAGGTATGAATATTTTCACACAAATCGCAATATAATTCAATTCTACGTCGGGATTAAACGTTTTTTCCGTTCTAATCAATTAAAAAAAAATAGTGGACGGAGACGACTCGACCCGTCGAACTTACTCTCGCTCGGTCCTCGGTACGTTGGGACTTAGTAGAATTTTTGACCGAAAAGTTTTTTCGAGTTATTTCGTTACATAGCGTTATGCCGTATGAATATTTTTAGAAAAATCGCAATATAATTCAATTCTACGTCGGGATTAAACGTTTTTTCCGTCCGAATCAATTTAAAAAAAAATAGTGGATGAAGACGACTCGATCCGTCGAACATACTCTCGCTCGGTCCTCGGCAGGTTGGGACTTCGAAAAACTTCGGCCGAAAGGTTTTTTCGAGTTATTTCGTTAAAAAGCGTTATGCCGTATGAATAATTTTAGATAAATCGCAATATAATTCGATTTTACGTATGGATTAAACATTTTTTTTGTTCTAATCAATTTAAAAAAAAATAGTGGACGGAGACGACTCGACCCGTCGAACTTACTCTCGCTCGGTGCTCGGTACGTTGAGACTTAGAACATTTTGGGCCGAAAGGTTTTTTCGAGTTATTTCGTTAAAAAGCGTTATGCCGTATGAATATTTTTACATAAATCGCAATATAATTCGATATTACGTATGGATTAAACGTTTGTTCCGTTCTAATCAATTAAAAAAAAATAGTGGACGGAGACGACTCGACCCGTCGAACTTACTCTCGCTCGGTCCTCGGTAGGTTGTGACTTAGAACAATTTGGGTCGAAAGGTTTTTTCGAGATATTTCTTTCAAATAGCGTTATGAGGTATGAATATCTTCAGACAAATCGCAATATAATTCAATTCTACGTCGGGATTAAACGTTTTTTCCGTTCTAATCAATTAAAAAAAAATAGTGGACGGAGACGACTCGACCCGTCGAACTTACTCTCGCTCGGTGCTCGGTACGTTGGGACTTGGAACAATATGGGTCGAAAGGATTTTGCGAGATATTTCTTTCAAATAGCGTTATGATGTATGAATATCTTTAGACAAATCGCAATATAATTCAATTCTACGTCGGGATTAAACGTTTTTTCCGTTCTAATCAATTAAAAAAAAAATAGTGGACGGAGACGACTCGACCCGTCGAACTTACTCTCGCTCGGTGCTCGGTACGTTGAGACTTAGAACAATTTGGGCCGAAAGGGTTTTTCGAGTTATTTCGTTAGAAAGCGTTATAAGGTATGAATATTTTCACACAAATCGCAATATAATTCGATATTTCGTATGGATTAAACGTTTATTCCGTTCTAATCAATTAAAAAAAAATAGTGGACGGAGACGACTCGACCCGTCGAACTTACTCTCGCTCGGTGCTCGGTACGTTGAGACAGAACAATTTCGGCCGAAAGGTTTTTTCTAGTTATTTCGATAAAAAGCGTAATGAGGTATGAATATTTTTACATAAATTGCAATATAATTCGATTTTATGTTTGGATTAAACATTTTTTTTGTTCCAAAAAGGTTTAAAAAAAGTAGTGAACCGACTCGACTCGACCCTTCGAACTTACCCTAGCTCGGTCCTCGGTAGGTTGGGACTTAAAACAATTTGGGCCGAAAGGTTTTTTCGAGATAGTTCTTTGAATAGCGTTATGAGGTATGAATATTTTCACACAAATCGCAATATAATTCAATTCTACGTCGGGATTAAACGTTTTTTCCGTTCTAATCAATTTAAAAAAAAATAGTGCACGGTGACGACTCGACCCGTCGAACTTACTCTCGCTCGGTGCTCGGTACGTTGGGACATAGAACAATTTCGGCCGAAAGGATTTTTCGAGATATTTCATTCAAATAGCGTTATGAGGTATGAATATCTTCAGACAAATCGCAATATAATTCAATTCTACGTCGGGATTAAACGTTTTTTCGGTTCTAATCAATTTAAAAAAAAAAGTAGTGAACCAACTCGACTCGACCCGTCGAACTTACTCTCGCTCGGTCCTCGGTACGTTGGGACTTGGTACAATTTCGGCCGAAAGGTTTTTTCGAGTTATTTCGTTAAATAGCGTTATGCGGTATGAATATTTTTACATAAATCGCAATATAATTCGATTTTACGTATGGATTGAACATTTTTTTTGTTCCAAAAAGGTTTGAAAAAAGTAGTGAACCGACTCGACTCGACCCGTCGAACTTACTCTCGCTCGGTGCTCGGTACGTTGAGACTTGGAACAATTTGGGTCGAAAGGTTTTTTCGAGATATTTCATTCAAATAGCGTTATGAGGTATGAATATCTTCAGACAAATCGCAATATAATTCAATTCTACGTCGGGATTAAACGTTTTTTCCGTTCTAATCAATTTAAAAAAAAAAGTAGTGAACCAACTCGACTCGACCCGTCGAACGTACTCTCGCTCGGTCCTAGTTGGTTGTGACTTAGAACAATTTGGGTCGAGAGGTTTTTTCGAAATATTTCTTTCAAATAGCGTTATGAGGTATGAATATCTTCAGACAAATCGCAATATAATTCAATTCTACGTCGGGATTAAACGTTTTTTCCGTTCTAATCAATTAAAAAAAAATAGTGGACGGAGACGACTCGACCCGTCGAACATACTCTCGCTCGGTGCTCGGTACTTTGGGACTTGGAACAATTTGGGTCGAAAGGATTTTTCGAGATATTTCTTTCAAATAGCGTTATGAGGTATGAATATCTTCAGACAAATCGCAATATAATTCAATTCTACGTCGGGATTAAACGTTTTTTCCGTTCTAATCAATTAAAAAAAAATAGTGGACGGAGACGACTCGACCCGTCGAACATACTCTCGCTCGGTGCTCGGTACGTTGAGACTTAGAACAATTTGGGCCGAAAGGTTTTTTCGAGATAATTCTTTAAATAGCGTTATGAGGTAAGAATATTTTTAGATAAATCGCATTATAATTCGATTTTACGTATGGATTAATCATTTTATTCGTTCCAAAAAGGTTTAAAAAAAGCAGTGAACCGACTCGACTCGACCCGTCGAACTTACTCTCGCTCGGTCCTCGGCAGGTTTGGACTTCGAAAAACTTCGGCCGAAAGGTTTTTTCGAGTTATTTCGTTAAAAAGCGTTATGCCGTATGAATATTTTTAGATAAATCGCAATATAATTCGATTTTACGTATGGATTAAACATTTTTTTTGTTCTTACCAATTTAAAAAAAATAGTGGACGGAGACGACTCGACCCGTCGAACTTACTCTCGCTCGGTGCTCGGTACGTTGAGTCTTAGAACAATTTGGGCCGAAAGGTTTTTTCGAGTTATTTCGTTAAAAAGCGATATGCCGTATGAATATTTTTACATAAATCGCAATATAATTCGATTTTACGTATGGATTAAACATTTTTTTTGTTCTAATCAATTTAAAAAAAAATAGTGGACGGAGACGACTCGACCCGTCGAACTTACTCTCGCTCGGTGCTCGGTACGTTGAGACTTAGAACAACTTGGGCCGAAAGGTTTTTTCGAGTTATTTCGTTAGAAAGCGTTATGCCGTATGAATATTTTTAGATAAATCGCAATATAATTCGATTTTACGTAAGGATTAAACATTTTTTTTGTTCTTATCAATTTAAAAAAAAATAGTGGACGGAGACGACTCGACCCGTCGAACTTACTCTCGCTCGGTGCTGGGTACGTTGAGACTTAGAACAATTTGGGCTGAAAGGTTTTTTCGAGTTATTTCGTTAGAAAGCGTTGTGAGGTATGAATGTTTTCACACAAATCGCAATATAATTCAATTCTACGTCGGGATTAAACGTTTTTTCCGTTCTAATCAATTTAAAAAAAAATAGTGGACGGAGACGACTCGACCCGTCGAACTTACTCTCGCTCGGTGCTCGGTACGTTGAGACTTAGAACAATTTGGGCCGAAAGGTTTTTTCGAGTTATTTCGTTAAAAAGCGTTATGCCGTATGAATATTTTTACATAAATCGCAATATAATTCGATATTACGTATGGATTAAACGTTTATTCCGTTCTAATCAATTAAAAAAAAATAGTGGACGGAGACGACTCGACCCGTCGAACTTACTCTCGCTCGGTGCTCGGTACGTTGAGACTTAGAACAATTTGGGCCGAAAGGTTTTTTCGAGTTATTTCGTTAGAAAGCGTTATGAGGTATGAATATTTTCACACAAATCGCAATATAATTCAATTCTACGTCGGGATTAAACGTTTTTTCCGTTCTAATCAATTTAAAAAAAAATAGTGGTCGGAGACGACTCAACCCGTCGAACTTACTCTCGCTCGGTGCTCGGTACGTTGAGACTTAGAACAATTTGGGTCGAAAGGTTTTTTCGAGTTATTTCGTTTTAAAGCGTTATGCCGTATGAATATTTTTACATAAATAGCAATATAATTCGATATTACGTATGGGTTAAACGTTTATTCCGTTCTAATCAATTAAAAAAAAATAGTGGACGGAGACGACTCGGCCCGTCGAACTTACTCTCGCTCTGTCCTCGGCAGGTTGGGACTAAGAACAATTTGGGCCGAAAGGTTTTTTCGAGATAATTCTTTAAATAGCGTTATGAGGTATGAATATTTTCACACAAATCGCAATATAATTCAATTCTACGTCGGGATTAAACGTTTTTACACTTCTAATCAATTTAAAAAAAAATAGTGCACGAAGACGACTCGATCCGTCGAACTTACTCTCGCTCGGTCCTCGGTACGTTGGGCCTTAGTAGAATTTTTGACCGAAAGGTTTTTTCGAGTTATTTCGTTAAATAGCGTTATGCGGTATGAATATTTTTACATAAATCGCAATATAATTCGATTTTACGTATGGATTAAACATTTTTTTTGTTCCAAAAAGGTTTGAAAAAAGTAGTGAACCGACTCGACTCGACCCGTCGAACTTACTCTTGCTCGGTCCTCGGTACGTAGGGACTTCGATAAACTTCGGCCGAAAGGTTTTTTCTAGTTATTTTGTTAAAATGCGTTATGAGGTATGAATATTTTTACATAAATCGCAATATAACTCAATTCTACGTCGGGATTAAACGTTTTTTCCGTTCTAATCAATTTAAAAAAAAATAGTGGAAGGAGACGACTCGACCCGTCGAACTTACTCTCGCTCGGTCCTCGGTAGGTTGTGACTTAGAACAATTTGGGTCGAAAGGTTTTTTCGAGATATTTCTTTCAAATAGCGTTATGAGGTATGAATATCTTCAGACAAATCGCAATATAATTCAATTCTACGTCGGGATTAAACGTTTTTTCCGTTCTAATCAATTAAAAAAAAATAGTGGACGGAGACGACTCGACCCGTCGAACTTACTCTCGCTCGGTGCTCGGTACGTTGGGACTTGGAACAATTTGGGTCGGAAGGATTTTTCGAGATATTTCTTTCAAATAGCGTTATGATGTATGAATATCTTCAGACAAATCGCAATATAATTCAATTCTACGTCGGGATTAAACGTTTTTTCCGTTCTAATCAATTAAAAAAAAATAGTGGACGGAGACGACTTGACCCGTCGAACTTACTCTCGCTCGGTGCTCGGTACGTTGAGACTTAGAACAATTTGGGTCGAAAGGTTTTTTCGAGATATTTCTTTCAAATAGCGTTATGAGGTATGAATATCTTCAGACAAATCGCAATATAATTCAATTCTACGTCCTGATTAAACGTTTTTTCCGTTCTAATCAATTAAAAAAAAATAGTGGACGGAGACGACTCGATCCGTCGATCTTACTCTCGCTCGGTCCTCGGTACGTTGGGACTTAGTAGAATTTTTGACCGAATAGTTTTTTCGAGTTATTTCGTTACATAGCGTTATGCCGTATGAATATTTTTAGAAAAATCGCAATATAATTCAATTCTACGTCGGGATTAAACGTTGTTTCTGTCCGAATCAATTTAAAAAAAAATAGTGGATGAAGACGACTCGATCCGTCGAACATACTCTCGCTCGGTCCTCGGCAGGTTGGGACTTGGAACAATTTCGGCCGAAAGGTTTTTTCGAGTTATTTCGTTAGAAAGCGTTATGAGGTATGAATATTTTTAGATAAATCGCAATATAATTCGATTTTACGTATGGATTCATCATTTTTTTTGTTCCAAAAAGGTTTAAAAAAAGCAGTGAACCGACTCGACTCGACCCGTCGAACTTACTCTCGCTCGGTCCTCGGCAGGTTTGGACTTCGAAAAACTTCGGCCGAAAGGTTTTTTCGAGTTATTTCGTTAAAAAGCGTTATGCCGTATGAATATTTTTAGATAAATCGCAATATAATTCGATTTTACGTATGGATTAAACATTTTTTTTGTTCTAATCAATTTAAAAAAAAATAGTGGACGGAGACGACTCGACCCGTCGAACTTACTCTCGCTCGGTGCTCGGTACGTTGAGACTTAGAACATTTGGGCCGAAAGGTTTTTTCGAGTTATTTCGTTAAAAAGCGTTATGCCGTATGAATATTTTTACATAAATCGCAATATAATTCGATATTACGTATGGATTAAACGTTTGTTCCGTTCTAATCAATTAAAAAAAAATAGTGGACGGAGACTACTCGACCCGTCGAACTTACTCTCGCTCGGTCCTCGGTAGGTTGTGACTTAGAACAATTTGGGTCGAAAGGTTTTTTCGAGATATTTCTTTCAAATAGCGTTATGAGGTATGAATATCTTCAGACAAATCGCAATATAATTCAATTCTACGTCGGGATTAAACGTTTTTTCCGTTCTAATCAATTAAAAAAAAATAGTGGACGGAGACGACTCGACCCGTCGAACTTACTCTCGCTCGGTGCTCGGTACGTTGAGACTTAGAACAATTTGGGCCGAAAGGGTTTTTCGAGTTATTTCGTTAGAAAGCGTTATAAGGTATGAATATTTTCACACAATTCGCAATATAATTCGATATTACGTATGGATTAAACGTTTATTCCGTTCTAATCAATTAAAAAAAAATAGTGGACGGAGACGACTCGACCCGTCGAACTTACTCTCGCTCGGTGCTCGGTACGTTGAGACAGAACAATTTCGGCCGAAAGGTTTTTTCTAGTTATTTCGATAAAAAGCGTAATGAGGTATGAATATTTTTACATAAATTGCAATATAATTCGATTTTACGTATGGATTAATCATTTTTTTTGTTCCAAAAAGGTTTAATAAAAGTAGTGAACCGACTCGACTCGACCCGTCGAACTTACTCTCGCTCGGTCCTCGGCAGGTTGGGACTTAGAACAATTTGGGCCGAAAGGTTTTTTCGAGATAATTCTATAAATAGCGTTATGAGGTATGAATATTTTCACACAAATCGCAATATAATTCAATTCTACGTCGGGATTAAACGTTTTTTTCGTTCTAATCAATTAAAAAAAAAAAGTAGTGAACCAACTCTACTCGACCAGTCGAACTTACTCTCGCTCGGTGCTCGGTACGTTGGGACTTGGAACAATTTGGGTCGAAAGGTTTTTTCGAGATATTTCATTCAAATAGCGTTATGAGGTATGAATATCTTCAGACAAATCGCAATATAATTCAATTCTACGTCGGGATTAAACGTTTTTTCCGTTCTAATCAATTTAAAAAAAAAAGTAGTGAACCAACTCGACTCGACCCGTCGAACTTACTCTCGCTCGGTGCTCGGTACGTTGGGACTTGGAACAATTTGGGTCGAAAGTTTTTTTCGAGATATTTCATTCAAATAGCGTTATGAGGTATGAATATCTTCAGACAAATCACAATATAATTCAATTCTACGTCGGGATTAAAAGTTTTTATCGTTCTAATCAATTTAAAAAAAAAAGTAGTGAACCAACCCGACTCGACCCGTCGAACTTACTCTCGCTCGGTCCTCGGTACGTTGGGACTTAGTAGAATTTTTGACCGAAAGGTTTTTTCGAGTTATTTCGTTAAAAAGCGTTATGAGGAATGAATATTTTTACATAAATCGCAATATAATTCAATTCTACGTCGGGATTAAACGTTTTTTTAGTTCTAATCAATTAAAAAAAAAAATAGTGGATGGAGACGACTCGACCCGTCAAACTTACGCTCGCTCGGGCCTCGGTACGTTTGGACTTGGAAAAATTTCGGCCGAAAGGTTTTTTCGCGATAGTTCTTTGAATAGCGTTATGAGGTATGAATATTTTCACACAAATCGCAATATAATTCAATTCTTCGTCGGGATTAAACGTTTTTTTTGTTCCGATCAATTAAAAAAAATAGTGGATGGAGACGACTCGACCCGTCAAACTTACGCTCGCTCGGTCCTCGGTACGTAGGGACTTCGAAAAACTTCGGCCGAAAGGTTTTTTCTAGTTATTTTGTTAAAATGCGTTATGAGGTATGAATATTTTTACATAAATCGCAATATAATTCAATTCTACGTCCTGATTAAACGTTTTTTCCGTTCTAATCAATTAAAAAAAAATAGTGGACGGAGACGACTCAACCCGTCGAACTTACTCTCGCTCGGTGCTCGGTACGTTGGGACTTGGAACAATTTGGGTCGAAAGGTTTTTTCGAGATATTTCATTCAAATAGCGTTATGAGGTATGAATATTTTTACATAAATTGCAATATAATTCGATTTTACGTTTGGATTAAACATTTTTTTTGTTCCAAAAAGATTTAAAAAAAGTAGTGAGCCGACTCGACTCGACCCATCGAACTTACTCTCGCTCGGTCCTCGGTACGTTTGGACTTGGAAAAATTTCGGCCGAAAGGTTTTTTCGCGATAGTTCTTTGAATAGCGTTATGAGGTATGAATATTTTCACACAAATCGCAATATAATTCAATTCTTCGTCGGGATTAAACGTTTTTATCGTTCTAATCAATTTAAAAAAAAAAGTAGTGAACCAACCCGACTCGACCCGTCGAACTTACTCTCGCTCGGTCCTCGGTACGTTGGGACTTAGTAGAATTTTTGACCGAAAGGTTTTTTCGAGTTATTTCGTTAAAAAGCGTTATGAGGAATGAATATTTTTACATAAATCGCAATATAATTCAATTCTACGTCGGGATTAAACGTTTTTTTAGTTCTAATCAATTAAAAAAAAAAATAGTGGATGGAGACGACTCGACCCGTCAAACTTACGCTCGCTCGGGCCTCGGTACGTTTGGACTTGGAAAAATTTCGGCCGAAAGGTTTTTTCGCGATAGTTCTTTGAATAGCGTTATGAGGTATGAATATTTTCACACAAATCGCAATATAATTCAATTCTTCGTCGGGATTAAACGTTTTTTTTGTTCCGATCAATTAAAAAAAATAGTGGATGGAGACGACTCGACCCGTCAAACTTACGCTCGCTCGGTCCTCGGTACGTAGGGACTTCGAAAAACTTCGGCCGAAAGGTTTTTTCTAGTTATTTTGTTAAAATGCGTTATGAGGTATGAATATTTTTACATAAATCGCAATATAATTCAATTCTACGTCCTGATTAAACGTTTTTTCCGTTCTAATCAATTAAAAAAAAATAGTGGACGGAGACGACTCAACCCGTCGAACTTACTCTCGCTCGGTGCTCGGTACGTTGGGACTTGGAACAATTTGGGTCGAAAGGTTTTTTCGAGATATTTCATTCAAATAGCGTTATGAGGTATGAATATTTTTACATAAATTGCAATATAATTCGATTTTACGTTTGGATTAAACATTTTTTTTGTTCCAAAAAGATTTAAAAAAAGTAGTGAGCCGACTCGACTCGACCCATCGAACTTACTCTCGCTCGGTCCTCGGTACGTTGGGACTTAGAACAATTTGGGCCGAAAGGTTTTTTCGAGATATTTCGTTAAAGAGCGTTATGAGGTATGAATATTTTCACACAAATCGCAATATAATTCTATTCTACGTCGGGATTAAACGTTTTTTCCGTTCTAATCAATTTAAAAAAAAATAGTGGACGATGACGACTCGATCCGTCGAACTTACTCTCGCTCGATCCTCGGTACGTTGGGACTTAGTAGAATTTTTGACCGAAAAGTTTTTTCGAGTTATTTCGTTAAATAGCGTTATGCCGTATGAATATTTTTAGATAAATCGCAATATAATTGAATTCTACGTCGGGATTAAACGTTTTTACCCTTCTAATCAATTTAAAAAAAAATAGTGGACGAAGACGACTCGATCCGTCGAACTTGCTCTCGCTCGGTGCTCGGTACGTTGAGACTTAGAACAATTTGGGCCGAAAGGTTTTTTCGAGTTATTTCGTTAAAAAGCGTTATGCCGTATGAATATTTTTAGATAAATCGCAATATAATTCGATTTTACGTATGGATTAATCATTTTTTTTGTTCCAAAAAGGTTTAATAAAAGTAGTGAACCGACTCGACTCGACCCGTCGAACTTACTCTCGCTCGGTCCTCGGCAGGTTGGGACTTAGAACAATTTGGGCCGAAAGGTTTTTTCGAGATAATTCTTTAAATAGCGTTATGAGGTATGAATATTTTCACACAAATCGCAATATAATTCAATTCTACGTCGGGATTAAACGTTTTTTCCGTTCTAATCAATTTAAAAAAAAATAGTGGACGAAGACGACTCGATCCGTCGATCTTACTCTCGCTCGGTCCTCGGTACGTTGGGACTTAGTAGAATTTTTGACCGAAAAGTTTTTTCGAGTTATTTCGTTACATAGCGTTATGCCGTATGAATATTTTTAGAAAAATCGCAATATAATTCAATTCTACGTCGGGATTAAACGTTGTTTCTGTCCGAATCAATTTAAAAAAAAATAGTGGATGAAGACGACTCGATCCGTCGAACATACTCTCGCTCGGTCCTCGGCAGGTTGGGACTTGGAACAATTTCGGCCGAAAGGTTTTTTCGAGTTATTTCGTTAGAAAGCGTTATGAGGTATGAATATTTTTAGATAAATCGCAATATAATTCGATTTTACGTATGGATTCATCATTTTTTTTGTTCCAAAAAGGTTTAAAAAAAGCAGTGAACCGACTCGACTCGACCCGTCGAACTTACTCTCGCTCGGTCCTCGGCAGGTTTGGACTTCGAAAAACTTCGGCCGAAAGGTTTTTTCGAGTTATTTCGTTAAAAAGCGTTATGCCGTATGAATATTTTTAGATAAATCGCAATATAATTCGATTTTACGTATGGATTAAACATTTTTTTTGTTCTAATCAATTTAAAAAAAAATAGTGGACGGAGACGACTCGACCCGTCGAACTTACTCTCGCTCGGTGCTCGGTACGTTGAGACTTAGAACATTTGGGCCGAAAGGTTTTTTCGAGTTATTTCGTTAAAAAGCGTTATGCCGTATGAATATTTTTACATAAATCGCAATATAATTCGATATTACGTATGGATTAAACGTTTGTTCCGTTCTAATCAATTAAAAAAAAATAGTGGACGGAGACGACTCGACCCGTCGAACTTACTCTCGCTCGGTGCTCGGTACGTTGAGACAGAACAATTTCGGCCGAAAGGTTTTTTCTAGTTATTTCGATAAAAAGCGTAATGAGGTATGAATATTTTTACATAAATTGCAATATAATTCGATTTTACGTATGGATTAATCATTTTTTTTGTTCCAAAAAGGTTTAATAAAAGTAGTGAACCGACTCGACTCGACCCGTCGAACTTACTCTCGCTCGGTCCTCGGCAGGTTGGGACTTAGAACAATTTGGGCCGAAAGGTTTTCTCGAGATAATTCTTTAAATAGCGTTATGAGGTATGAATATTTTCACACAAATCGCAATATAATTCAATTCTACGTCGGGATTAAACGTTTTTTCCGTTCTAATCAATTTAAAAAAAAATAGTGGACGAAGACGACTCGATCCGTCGATCTTACTCTCGCTCGGTCCTCGGTACGTTGGGACTTAGTAGAATTTTTGACCGAAAAGTTTTTTCGAGTTATCTCGTTACATAGCGTTATGCCGTATGAATATTTTTAGAAAAATCGCAATATAATTCAATTCTACGTCGGGATTAAACGTTTTTTCCGTCCGAATCAATTTAAAAAAAAATAGTGGATGAAGACGACTCGATCCGTCGAACTTGCTCTCGCTCGGTGCTCGGTACGTTGAGACTTAGAACAATTTGGGCCGAAAGGTTTTTTCGAGTTATTTCGTTAAAAAGCGTTATGCCGTATGAATATTTTTAGATAAATCGCAATATAATTCGATTTTACGTATGGATTAATCATTTTTTTTGTTCCAAAAAGGTTTAATAAAAGTAGTGAACCGACTCGACTCGACCCGTCGAACTTACTCTCGCTCGGTCCTCGGCAGGTTGGGACTTAGAACAATTTGGGCCGAAAGGTTTTTTCGAGATAATTCTTTAAATAGCGTTATGAGGTATGAATATTTTCACACAAATCGCAATATAATTCAATTCTACGTCGGGATTAAACGTTTTTTCCGTTCTAATCAATTTAAAAAAAAATAGTGGACGAAGACGACTCGATCCGTCGATCTTACTCTCGCTCGGTCCTCGGTACGTTGGGACTTAGTAGAATTTTTGACCGAAAAGTTTTTTCGAGTTATTTCGTTACATAGCGTTATGCCGTATGAATATTTTTAGAAAAATCGCAATATAATTCAATTCTACGTCGGGATTAAACGTTGTTTCTGTCCGAATCAATTTAAAAAAAAATAGTGGATGAAGACGACTCGATCCGTCGAACATACTCTCGCTCGGTCCTCGGCAGGTTGGGACTTGGAACAATTTCGGCCGAAAGGTTTTTTCGAGTTATTTCGTTAGAAAGCGTTATGAGGTATGAATATTTTTAGATAAATCGCAATATAATTCGATTTTACGTATGGATTCATCATTTTTTTTGTTCCGAAAAGGTTTAAAAAAAGCAGTGAACCGACTCGACTCGACCCGTCGAACTTACTCTCGCTCGGTCCTCGGCAGGTTTGGACTTCGAAAAACTTCGGCCGAAAGGTTTTTTCGAGTTATTTCGTTAAAAAGCGTTATGCCGTATGAATATTTTTAGATAAATCGCAATATAATTCGATTTTACGTATGGATTAAACATTTTTTTTGTTCTTACCAATTTAAAAAAAATAGTGGACGGAGACGACTCGACCCGTCGAACTTACTCTCGCTCGGTGCTCGGTACGTTGAGACTTAGAACAATTTGGGCCGAAAGGTTTTTTCGAGTTATTTCGTTAAAAAGCGATATGCCGTATGAATATTTTTACATAAATCGCAATATAATTCGATTTTACGTATGGATTAAACATTTTTTTTGTTCTAATCAATTTAAAAAAAAATAGTGGACGGAGACGACTCGACCCGTCGAACTTACTCTCGCTCGGTGCTCGGTACGTTGAGACTTAGAACAACTTGGGCCGAAAGGTTTTTTCGAGTTATTTCGTTAGAAAGCGTTATGCCGTATGAATATTTTTAGATAAATCGCAATATAATTCGATTTTACGTATGGATTAAACATTTTTTTTGTTCTTATCAATTTAAAAAAAAATAGTGGACGGAGACGACTCGACCCGTCGAACTTACTCTCGCTCGGTGCTCGGTACGTTGAGACAGAACAATTTCGGCCGAAAGGTTTTTTCTAGTTATTTCGATAAAAAGCGTAATGAGGTATGAATATTTTTACATAAATTGCAATATAATTCGATTTTACGTATGGATTAATCATTTTTTTTGTTCCAAAAAGGTTTAATAAAAGTAGTGAACCGACTCGACTCGACCCGTCGAACTTACTCTCGCTCGGTCCTCGGCAGGTTGGGACTTAGAACAATTTGGGCCGAAAGGTTTTCTCGAGATAATTCTTTAAATAGCGTTATGAGGTATGAATATTTTCACACAAATCGCAATATAATTCAATTCTACGTCGGGATTAAACGTTTTTTCCGTTCTAATCAATTTAAAAAAAAATAGTGGACGAAGACGACTCGATCCGTCGATCTTACTCTCGCTCGGTCCTCGGTACGTTGGGACTTAGTAGAATTTTTGACCGAAAAGTTTTTTCGAGTTATTTCGTTACATAGCGTTATGCCGTATGAATATTTTTAGAAAAATCGCAATATAATTCAATTCTACGTCGGGATTAAACGTTTTTTCCGTCCGAATCAATTTAAAAAAAAATAGTGGATGAAGACGACTCGATCCGTCGAACATACTCTCGCTCGGTCCTCGGCAGGTTGGGACTTGGAACAATTTTGGCCGAAAGGTTTTTTCGAGTTATTTCGTTAGAAAGCGTTATGAGGTATGAATATTTTTAGATAAATCGCAATATAATTCGATTTTACGTATGGATTAAACATTTTTTTTGTTCCAAAAAGGTTTAAAAAAAGTAGTGAACCGACTCGACTCGACCCGTCGAACTTACTCTCGCTCGCTCCTCGGCAGGTTGGGACTTAGTAGAATTTTTGACCGAAAAGTTTTTTCGAGTTATTTCGTTACATAGCGTTATGCCGTATGAATATTTTTACATAAATCGCAATATAATTCGATATTACGTATGGATTAAACGTTTGTTCCGTTCTAATCAATTAAAAAAAAATAGTGGACGGAGACGACTCGACCCGTCGAACTTAGTCTCGCTCGGTCCTCGGTAGGTTGTGACTTAGAACAATTTGGGTCGAAAGGTTTTTTCGAGATATTTCATTCAAATAGCGTTATGAGGTATGAATATCTTCAGACAAATCACAATATAATTCAATTCTACGTCGGGATTAAACGTTTTTATCGTTCTAATCAATTTAAAAAAAAAAGTAGTGAACCAACCCGACTCGACCCGTCGAACTTACTCTCGCTCGGTCCTCGGTACGTTGGGACTTAGTAGAATTTTTGACCGAAAGGTTTTTTCGAGTTATTTCGTTAAAAAGCGTTATGAGGAATGAATATTTTTACATAAATCGCAATATAATTCAATTCTACGTCGGGATTAAACGTTTTTTTAGTTCTAATCAATTAAAAAAAAAAATAGTGGATGGAGACGACTCGACCCGTCAAACTTACGCTCGCTCGGGCCTCGGTACGTTTGGACTTGGAAAAATTTCGGCCGAAAGGTTTTTTCGCGATAGTTCTTTGAATAGCGTTATGAGGTATGAATATTTTCACACAAATCGCAATATAATTCAATTCTTCGTCGGGATTAAACGTTTTTTTGTTCCGATCAATTAAAAAAAATAGTGGATGGAGACGACTCGACCCGTCAAACTTACGCTCGCTCGGTCCTCGGTACGTTTGGACTTGGAAAAATTTCGGCCGAAAGGTTTTTTCGAGATAGTTCTTTGAATAGCGTTATGAGGTATGAATATTTTCACACAAATCGCAATATAATTCAATTCTACGTCGGGATTAAACGTTTTTTTTGTTCCAATCAATTTAAAAAAAAATAGTGGACAGAGACTACTCGACCCGTCGAACTTACTCTCGCTCGGTCCTCGGTACGTAGGGACTTCGAAAAACTTCGGCCGAAAGGTTTTTTCTAGTTATTTTGTTAAAATGCGTTATGAGGTATGAATATTTTTACATAAATCGCAATATAATTCAATTCTACGTCCTGATTAAACGTTTTTTCCGTTCTAATCAATTAAAAAAAAATAGTGGACGGAGACGACTCAACCCGTCGAACTTACTCTCGCTCGGTGCTCGGTACGTTGGGACTTGGAACAATTTGGGTCGAAAGGTTTTTTCGAGATATTTCATTCAAATAGCGTTATGAGGTATGAATATTTTCACACAAATCGCAATATAATTGAATTCTACGTCGGGATTAAACGTTTTTACCCTTCTAATCAATTTAAAAAAAAATAGTGGACGAAGACGACTCGATCCGTCGAACTTGCTCTCGCTCGGAGCTCGGTACGTTGAGACTTAGAACAATTTGGGCCGAAAGGTTTTTTCGAGTTATTTCGTTAAAAAGCGTTATGCCGTATGAATATTTTTAGATAAATCGCAATATAATTCGATTTTACGTATGGATTAATCATTTTTTTTGTTCCAAAAAGGTTTAATAAAAGTAGTGAACCGACTCGACTCGACCCGTCGAACTTACTCTCGCTCGGTCCTCGGCAGGTTGGGACTTAGAACAATTTGGGCCGAAAGGTTTTTTCGAGATAATTCTTTAAATAGCGTTATGAGGTATGAATATTTTCACACAAATCGCAATATAATTCAATTCTACGTCGGGATTAAACGTTTTTTCCGTTCTAATCAATTTAAAAAAAAATAGTGGACGAAGACGACTCGATCCGTCGATCTTACTCTCGCTCGGTCCTCGGTACGTTGGGACTTAGTAGAATTTTTGACCGAAAAGTTTTTTCGAGTTATTTCGTTACATAGCGTTATGCCGTATGAATATTTTTAGAAAAATCGCAATATAATTCAATTCTACGTCGGGATTAAACGTTTTTTCCGTCCGAATCAATTTAAAAAAAAATAGTGGATGAAGACGACTCGATCCGTCGAACATACTCTCGCTCGGTCCTCGGCAGGTTGGGACTTGGAACAATTTCGGCCGAAAGGTTTTTTCGAGTTATTTCGTTAGAAAGCGTTATGAGGTATGAATATTTTTAGATAAATCGCAATATAATTCGATTTTACGTATGGATTAAACATTTTTTTTGTTCCAAAAAGGTTTAAAAAAAGTAGTGAACCGACTCGACTCGACCCGTCGAACTTACTCTCGCTCGCTCCTCGGCAGGTTGGGACTTAGTAGAATTTTTGACCGAAAAGTTTTTTCGAGTTATTTCGTTACATAGCGTTATGCCGTATGAATATTTTTAGATAAATCGCATTATAATTCGATTTTACGTATGGATTAATCATTTTTTTTGTTCCAAAAAGGTTTAAAAAAAGCAGTGAACCGACTCGACTCGACCCGTCGAACTTACTCTCGCTCGGTCCTCGGCAGGTTTGGACTTCGAAAAACTTCGGCCGAAAGGTTTTTTCTAGTTATTTCGTTAAAAAGCGTTATGCCGTATGAATATCTTTAGATAAATCGCAATATAATTCGATTTTACGTATGGATTAAACATTTTTTTTGTTCTAATCAATTTAAAAAAAAATAGTGGACGGAGACGACTCGACCCGTCGAACATACTCCCGCTCGGTGCTCGGTACGTTGAGACTTAGAACAATTTGGGCCGAAAGGGTTTTTCGAGTTATTTCGTTAGAAAGCGTTATAAGGTATGAATATTTTCACACAAATCGCAATATAATTCGATATTACGTATGGATTAAACGTTTATGCCGTTCTAATCAATTAAAAAAAAATAGTGGACGGAGACGACTCGACCCGTCGAACTTACTCTCGCTCGGTGCTCGGTACGTTGAGACAGAACAATTTCGGCCGAAAGGTTTTTTCGAGTTATTTCGTTAGAAAGCGTTATGAGGTATGAATATTTTTAGATAAATCGCAATATAATTCGATTTTACGTATGGATTAAACATTTTTTTTGTTCCAAAAAGGTTTAAAAAAAGCAGTGTAACCGACTCGACTCGACCCGTCGAACTTACTCTCGCTCGGTCCTCGGCAGGTTTGGACTTCGAAAAACTTCGGCCGAAAGGTTTTTTCGAGTTATTTCGTTAAAAAGCGTTATGCCGTATGAATATTTTTAGATAAATCGCAATATAATTCGATTTTACGTATGGATTAAACATTTTTTTTGTTCTAATCAATTTAAAAAAAAATAGTGGACGGAGACGACTCGACCCGTCGAACTAACTCTCGCTCGGTCCTCGGCAGGTTGGGACTTGGAACAATTTCGGCCGAAATGTTTTTTCGAGTTATTTCGTCAGAAAGCGTTATGAGGTATGAATATTTTTAGAAAAATCGCAATATAATTCAATTCTACGTCGGGATTAAACGTTTTTTCCGTCCGAATCAATTTAAAAAAAAATAGTGGACGAAGACGACTCGATCCGTCGATCTTACTCTCGCTCGGTCCTCGGTACGTTGGGACTTAGTAGAATTTTTGACCGAAAAGTTTTTTCGAGTTATTTCGTTACATAGCGTTATGCCGTATGAATATTTTTAGATAAATCGCATTATAATTCGATTTTACTTATGGATTAATCATTTTTTTTGTTCCAAAAAGGTTTAAAAAAAGCAGTGAACCGACTCGACTCGACCCGTCGAACTTACTCTCGCTCGGTCCTCGGCAGGTTTGGACTTCGAAAAACTTCGGCCGAAAGGTTTTTTCTAGTTATTTCGTTAAAAAGCGTTATGCCGTATGAATATTTTTAGATAAATCGCAATATAATTCGATTTTACGTATGGATTAAACATTTTTTTTGTTCTAATCAATTTAAAAAAAAATAGTGGACGGAGACGACTCGACCCGTCGAACTTACTCTCGCTCGGTGCTCGGTACGTTGAGACTTAGAACAATTTGGGCCGAAAGGGTTTTTCGAGTTATTTCGTTAGAAAGCGTTATAAGGTATGAATATTTTCACACAAATCGCAATATAATTCGATATTACGTATGGATTAAACGTTTATGCCGTTCTAATCAATTAAAAAAAAATAGTGGACGGAGACGACTCGACCCGTCGAACTTACTCTCGCTCGGTGCTCGGTACGTTGAGACAGAACAATTTCGGCCGAAAGGTTTTTTCGAGTTATTTCGTTAGAAAGCGTTATGAGGTATGAATATTTTTAGATAAATCGCAATATAATTCGATTTTACGTATGGATTAAACATTTTTTTTGTTCCAAAAAGGTTTAAAAAAAGCAGTGAACCGACTCGACTCGACCCGTCGAACTTACTCTCGCTCGGTGCTCGGTACGTTGAGACTTAGAACATTTTGGGCCGAAAGGTTTTTTCGAGTTATTTCGTTAAAAAGCGTTATGCCGTATGAATATTTTTAGAAAAATCGCAATATAATTCAATTCTACGTCGGGATTAAACGTTTTTTCCGTCCGAATCAATTTAAAAAAAAATAGTGGACGAAGACGACTCGATCCGTCGATCTTACTCTCGCTCGGTCCTCGGTACGTTGGGACTTAGTAGAATTTTTGACCGAAAAGTTTTTTCGAGTTATTTCGTTACATAGCGTTATGCCGTATGAATATTTTTAGATAAATCGCAATATAATTCGATTTTACGTATGGATTAAACATTTTTTTTGTTCCAAAAAGGTTTAAAATAAGTAGTGAACCGACTCGACTCGACCCGTCGAACTTACTCTCGCTCGGTCCTCGGCAGGTTTGGACTTCGAAAAACTTCGGCCGAAAGGTTTTTTCGAGTTATTTCGTTAAAAAGCGTTATGCCGTATGAATATTTTTAGATAAATCGCAATATAATTCGATTTTACGTATGGATTAAACATTTTTTTTGTTCTAATCAATTTAAAAAAAAATAGTGGACGGAGACGACTCGACCCGTCGAACTTACTCTCGCTCGGTGCTCGGTACGTTGAGACTTAGAACAATTTGGGCCGAAAGGGTTTTTCGAGTTATTTCGTTAGAAAGCGTTATAAGGTATGAATATTTTCACACAAATCGCAATATAATTCGATATTACGTATGGATTAAACGTTTATGCCGTTCTAATCAATTAAAAAAAAATAGTGGACGGAGACGACTCGACCCGTCGAACTTACTCTCGCTCGGTGCTCGGTACGTTGAGACTTAGAACATTTTGGGCCGAAAGGTTTTTTCGAGTTATTTCGTTAAAAAGCGTTATGCCGTATGAATATTTTTACATAAATCGCAATATAATTCGATATTACGTATGGATTAAACGTTTGTTCCGTTCTAATCAATTAAAAAAAAATAGTGGACGGAGACGACTCGACCCGTCGAACTTACTCTCGCTCGGTCCTCGGTAGGTTGTGACTTAGAACAATTTGGGTCGAAAGGTTTTTTCGAGATATTTCTTTCAAATAGCGTTATGAGGTATGAATATCTTCAGACAAATTGCAATATAATTCAATTCTACGTCGGGATTAAACGTTTTTTCCGTTCTAATCAATTAAAAAAAAATAGTGGACGGAGACGACTCGACCCGTCGAACTTACTCTCGCTCGGTGCTCGGTACGTTGGGACTTGGAACAATTTGGGTCGAAAGGATTTTGCGAGATATTTCTTTCAAATAGCGTTATGATGTATGAATATCTTTAGACAAATCGCAATATAATTCAATTCTACGTCGGGATTAAACGTTTTTTCCGTTCTAATCAATTAAAAAAAAATAGTGGATGGAGACGACTCGACCCGTCGAACTTACTCTCGCTCGGTGCTCGGTACGTTGAGACAGAACAATTTCGGCCGAAAGGTTTTTTCTAGTTATTTCGATAAAAAGCGTAATGAGGTATGAATATTTTCACACAAATCGCAATATAATTCGATATTACGTATGGATTAAACGTTTATTCCGTTCTAATCAATTAAAAAAAAATGGTGGACGGAGACGACTCGACCCGTCGAACTTACTCTCGCTCGGTGCTCGGTACGTTGAGACAGAACAATTTCGGCCGAAAGGTTTTTTCTAGTTATTTCGATAAAAAGCGTAATGAGGTATGAATATTTTTACATAAATTGCAATATAATTCGATTTTATGTTTGGATTAAACATTTTTTTTGTTCCAAAAAGGTTTAAAAAAAGTAGTGAACCGACTCGACTCGACCCTTCGAACTTACCCTAGCTCGGCCCTCGGTAGGTTGGGACTTAAAACAATTTGGGCCGAAAGGTTTTTTCGAGATAGTTCTTTGAATAGCGTTATGAGGTATGAATATTTTCACACAAATCGCAATATAATTCAATTCTACGTCGGGATTAAACGTTTTTTCCGTTCTAATCAATTTAAAAAAAAATAGTGCACGGTGACGACTCGACCCGTCGAACTTACTCTCGCTCGGTGCTCGGTACGTTGGGACATAGAACAATTTCGGCCGAAAGGTTTTTAGGAGTTATTTCGTTATAAAGCGTTATGAGGTACGAATATTTTCACACAAATCGCAACATAATTCAATTCTACGTCGGTATTAAACGTTTTTTTCGTTCTAATCAATTAAAAAAAATAGTGGCCTGAGACGACTCGAACCGTCGAACATACTCTCGCTCGGTGCTCGGTACGTTGGGACTTGGAACAATTTGGGTCGAAAGGATTTTTCGAGATATTTCTTTCAAATAGCGTTATGAGGTATGAATATCTTCAGACAAATCGCAATATAATTCAATTCTACGTCGGGATTAAACGTTTTTACCCTTCTAACCAATTTAAAAAAAAATAGTGGACGAAGACGACTCGATCCGTCGAACTTACTCTCGCTCGGTCCTCGGCAGGTTGGGACTTAGAACAATTTGGGCCGAAAGGTTTTTTCGAGATAATTCTTTAAATAGCGTTATGAGGTATGAATATTTTCACACAAATCGCAATATAATTCAATTCTACGTCGGGATTAAACGTTTTTTCCGTTCTAATCAATTTAAAAAAAAATAGTGGAAGGAGACGACTCGACCCGACGAACTTACTCTCGCTCGGTCCTCGGTAGGTTGTGACTTAGAACAATTTGGGTCGAAAGGTTTTTTCGAGATATTTATTTCAAATAGCGTTATGAGGTATAAATATCTTCAGACAAATCGCAATATAATTCAATTCTACGTCGGGATTAAACGTTTTTTCCGTTCTAATCAATTAAAAAAAAATAGTGGACGGAGACGACTCGACCCGTCGAACTTACTCTCGCTCGGTGCTCGGTACGTTGGGACTTGGAACAATTTGGGTCGAAAGGATTTTTCGAGATATTTCTTTCAAATAGCGTTATGATGTATGAATATCTTCAGACAAATCGCAATATAATTCAATTCTACGTCGGGATTAAACGTTTTTTCCGTTCTAATCAATTAAAAAAAAATAGTGGACGGAGACGACTCGACCCGTCGAACTTACTCTCGCTCGGTGCTCGGTACGTTGGGACTTAGAACAATTTCGGCCGAAAGGTTTTTTCGAGATATTTCGTTATAAAGCGTTATGAGGTATGAATATTTTCACACAAATCGCAATAAAATTCAATTCTACGTCTGGATTAAACGTTTTCTTCGTTCTAATTAATTTAAAAAAAAAAGCGGATGGAGACGACTCGACCCGTCGAACTTACTCTCGCTCGGTCCTCTTTACGTAGGGAATAGAAGAATTTTTACCGAAAAGTTTTTTCGAGTTATTTCGTTAAAAAGCGTTGGAAGGTATGAATATTTTTACATAAATCGCAATATAATTCAATTCTACGTCTGGAGTAAACGTTTTTTTCGTTCTAATCAATTAAAAAAAAAATAGTGGATGGAGACGACTCGACCCATCGAACTTACTCTCGCTCGGTCCTCGGTACGTTGGGACTTAGAACAATGTCGGCCGAAAGGTTTTTTCGAGATATTTCGTTACAATGCGTTATGAGGTATGATTATTTTCACACAAATCGCAATATAATTCAATTCTACGTCCGGATTAAACGTTTTCTTCGTTCTAATTAAAAAAAAAAAATAGTGGATGGAGACGACTCGACCCGTCGAACTTACTCTCGCTCGGTCCTCGGTACGTTGGGACTTGGTACAATTTCCGTCGAAAGGTTTTTTCGAGATAGTTCTTTGAATAGCGTTATGAGGTATGAATATTTTTACATAAATCGCAATATAATTCAATTCTACGTCGGGAGTAAACGTTTTTTTCGTTCTAATCAATTAAAAAAAAAATAGTGGATGGAGACGACTCGACCCGTCAAACTTACGCTCGCTCGGTCCTCGGTACGTTTGGACTTGGAAAAATTTTTGACAGAAAAGTTTTTTCGAGTTATTTCGTTAAATAGCGTTATGCGGTATGAATATTTTTGCATATATCGCAATATAATTCGATTTTACGTATGGATTAAACATTTTTTTTGTTCCAAAAAGGTTTGAAAAAAGTAGTGAACCGACTCGACTCGACCCGTCGAACTTACTCTCGCTCGGTCCTCGGTACGTAGGGACTTCGAAAAACTTCGGCCGAAAGGTTTTTTCGAGTTATTTCGTTAAAAAGCGTTATGAGGTATGAATATTTTTACATAAATCGCAATATAATTCAATTCTACGTCGGGATTAAACGTTTTTTCCGTTCTAATCAATTTAAAAAAAAATAGTGGACGGAGACGACTCGACCCGTCGAACTTACTCTCGCTCGGTCCTCGGTACGTTGGGGCTTGGAAGAATTTTTGACAGAAAAGTTTTTTCGAGTTATTTCGTTAAATAGCGTTATGCGGTATGAATATTTTTACATAAATCGCAAAATAATTCGATTTTACGTATGGATTAAACATTTTTTTTGTTCCAAAAAGGTTTAAAGAAAGTAGTGAGCCGACTCGACTCGACCCTTCGAGCTTACTCTCGCTCGGTCCTCTTTACGTAGGGACTTCGAAAAACTTCGGCCGAAAGGTTTTTTCGAGTTATTTCGTTAAAAAGCGTTATGAGGTATGAATATTTTTACATAAATCGCAATATAATTCAATTCTACGTCGGGATTAAACGTTTTTTTGTTCCAAATAGTTTAAAAAAAAATAGTGGACGGAGACGACTCGACCCGTCGAACTTACGCTCGCTCGGTCCTCGGTACGTAGGGAATAGTAGAATTTTTGACCGAAAAGTTTTCCGAGTTATTTCGTTAAATAGCGTTAGGAGGTACGACTATTTTTATATAAATCGGAATATAATTCGATTTTACGTCGGGATTAAACGTTTTTTTCGTTCTAATCAAGTAAAAAAAAATAGTGGACGGAGACGACTCGACCCGTCGAACTTACTCTCGCTCGGTCCTCGGTACGTTGGGACTTGGAAGAATTTTTGACAGAAAAGTTTTTTCGAGTTATTTCGTTAAAAAGCGTTATGAGGAATGAATATTTTTACATAAATCGCAATATAATTCAATTCTACGTCAGGATTAAACGTTTTTTTGTTCCAAATAGTTTAAAAAAAAATAGTGGACGGAGACGACTCGACCCGTCGAACTTACGCTCGCTCGGTCCTCGGTACGTAGGGAATAGTAGAATTTTTGACCGAAAAGTTTTCCGAGTTATTTCGTTAAATAGCGTTAGGAGGTACGACTATTTTTATATAAATCGGAATATAATTCGATTTTACGTCGGGATTAAACGTTTTTTTCGTTCTAATCAAGTAAAAAAAAAAGTGGACGGAGACGACTCGACCCGTCGAACTTACTCTCGCTCGGTCCTCGGTACGTTGGGACTTGGAAGAATTTCGGCCGAAAGTTTTTTTCGAGATAGTTCTTTGAATAGCGTTATGAGGTATGAATATTTTCACACAAATCGCAATATAATTCAATTCTACGTCGGGATTAAACATTTTTATAGTTCCAAAAAGGTTTAAAAAAAGTAGTGAACCGACTCGACTCGACCAGTCGAACTTACTCTCGCTCGGTCCTCGGTACGTTGGGACTTGGAAGAATTTTTGACAGAAAAGTTTTTTCGAGTTATTTCGTTAAAAAGCGTTATGAGGAATGAATATTTTTACATAAATCGCAATATAAGTCAATTCTACGTGGGGATGAAACGTTTTTTCCGTTCTAATCAATTTAAAAAAAAATAGTGGACGGAGACGACTCAACCCGTCGAACTTACTATCGCTAGGTCCTCGGTACGTTGGGACTTGGTACAATTTCGGCCGAAAGGTTTTTTCGAGTTATTTCGTTATAAAGCGTTATGAGGTATGAATATTTTTACATAAATCGCAATATAATTCGATTTTACGTATGGATTAAACATTTTTTTTTGTGCCAAAAAGGTTTGAAAAAAGTAGTGAACCGACTCGACTCGACCCGTCGAACTTACTCTCGCTCGGTCCTCGGTACGTAGGGACTTCGAAAAACTTCGGCCGAAAGGTTTTTTCGAGTTATTTCGTTATAAAGCGTTATGAGGTATGAATATTTTTACATAAATCGCAATATAATTCGATTTTACGTATGGATTAAACATTTTTTTTTGTTCCAAAAAGGTTTGAAAAAAGTAGTGAACCGACTCGACTCGACCCGTCGAACTTACTCTCGCTCGGTGCTCGGTACGTTGGGACTTGGAATAATTTCGGCCGAAAGTTTTTTTCGAGATAGTTCTTTGAATAGCGTTATGAGGTATGAATATTTTCACACAAATCGCAATATAATTCAATTCTACGTCGGGATTAAACATTTTTATAGTTCCAAAAAGGTTTAAAAAAAGTAGTGAACCGACTCGACTCGACCAGTCGAACTTACTCTCGCTCGGTCCTCGGTACGTTGGGACTTGGAAGAATTTATAACAGAAAAGTTTTTTCGAGTTATTTCGTTAAAAAGCGTTATGAGGAATGAATATTTTTACATAAATCGCAATATAAGTCAATTCTACGTCGGGATGAAACGTTTTTTCCGTTCTAATCAATTTAAAAAAAAATAGTGGACGGAGACGACTCGTCCCGTCGAACTTACTATCGCTAGGTCCTCGGTACGTTGGGACTTGGTACAATTTCGGCCGAAAGGTTTTTTAGAGTTATTTCGTTATAAAGCGTTATGAGGTATGAATATTTTTACATAAATCGCAAAATAATTCGATTTTACGTATGGATTAAACATTTTTTTTGTTCCAAAAAGGTTTAAAGAAAGTAGTGAGATGACTCGACTCGACCCTTCGAGCTTACTCTCGCTCGGTCCTCGGTACGTTGGGACTTGGAAGAATTTTTGACAGAAAAGTTTTTTCGAGTTATTTCGTTAAATAGCGTTATGCGGTATAAATATTTTTACATAAATCGCAATATAATTCAATTCTACGTCGGGATTAAACGTTTTTTTGTTCCAAGTAGTTTAAAAAAAGTAGTGAGCCGACTTGACTCGAGCCGTCGAACTTACTATCCTTAGGTCCTCGGTACGTTGGGACTTGGAAGAATTTTTGACAGAAAAGTTTTTTCGAGTTATTTCGTTAAATAGCGTTATGCGGTATGAACATTTTTGCATAAATCGCAATATAATTCAATTCTACGTCGGGATTAAACGTTTTTTCCGTTCTAATCAATTTAAAAAAAAATAGTGGACGGAGACGACCCGACCCGTCGAACTTACTCTCGCTCGGTCCTCGGTACGTAGGGACTTCGAAAAACTTCGGCCGAAAGGTTTTTTCGAGTTATTTCGTTAAAAAGCGTTATGAGGTATGAATATTTTTACATAAATCGCAATATAATTCAATTCTACGTCGGGATTAAACGTTTTTTTGTTCCAAATAGTTTAAAAAAAAATAGTGGACGGAGACGACTCGACCCGTCGAACTTACGCTCGCTCGGTCCTCGGTACGTAGGGAATAGTAGAATTTTTGACCGAAAAGTTTTCCGAGTTATTTCGTTAAATAGCGTTAGGAGGTACGACTATTTTTATATAAATCGGAATATAATTCGATTTTACGTCGGGATTAAACGTTTTTTTCGTTCTAATCAAGTAAAAAAAAATAGTGGACGGAGACGACTCGACCCGTCGAACTTACTCTCGCTCGGTCCTCGGTACGTTGGGACTTGGAAGAATTTCGGCCGAAAGTTTTTTTCGAGATAGTTCTTTGAATAGCGTTATGAGGTATGAATATTTTCACACAAATCGCAATATAATTCAATTCTACGTCGGGATTAAACATTTTTATAGTTCCAAAAAGGTTTAAAAAAAGTAGTGAACCGACTCGACTCGACCGGTCGAACTTACTCTCGCTCGGTCCTCGGTACGTTGGGACTTGGAAGAATTTTTGACAGAAAAGTTTTTTCTAGTTATTTCGTTAAAAAGCGTTATGAGGAATGAATATTTTTACATAAATCGCAATATAAGTCAATTCTACGTCGGGATGAAACGTTTTATCCGTTCTAATCAATTTAAAAAAAAATAGTGGACGGAGACGACTCGACCCGTCGAACTTACTCTCGCTCGGTGCTCGGTACGTTGGGACTTGGAACAATTTCGGCCGAAAGTTTTTTTCGAGATAGTTCTTTGAATAGCGTTATGAGGTATGAATATTTTCACACAAATCGCAATATAATTCAATTCTACGTCGGGATTAAACATTTTTATAGTTCCAAAAAGGTTTAAAAAAAGTAGTGAACCGACTCGACTCGACCAGTCGAACTTACTCTCGCTCGGTCCTCGGTACGTTGGGACTTGGAAGAATTTTTGACAGAAAAGTTTTTTCGAGTTATTTCGTTAAAAAGCGTTATGAGGAATGAATATTTTTACATAAATCGCAATATAAGTCAATTCTACGTGGGGATGAAACGTTTTTTCCGTTCTAATCAATTTAAAAAAAAATAGTGGACGGAGACGACTCGACCCGTCGAACTTACTATCGCTAGGTCCTCGGTACGTTGGGACTTGGTACAATTTCGGCCGAAAGGTTTTTTCGAGTTATTTCGTTATAAAGCGTTCTGAGGTATGAATATTTTTACATAAATCGCAATATAATTCGATTTTACGTATGGATTAAACATTTTTTTTTGTTCCAAAAAGGTTTGAAAAAAGTAGTGAACCGACTCGACTCGACCCGTCGAACTTACTCTCGCTCGGTCCTCGGTACGTAGGGACTTCGAAAAACTTCGGCCGAAAGGTTTTTTCGAGTTATTTCGTTATAAAGCGTTATGAGGTATGAATATTTTTACATAAATCGCAATATAATTCGATTTTACGTATGGATTAAACATTTTTTTCGTTCCAAAAAGGATTAAAGAAAGTAGTGAGCCGACTCGACTCGACCCTTCGAGCTTACTCTCGCTCGGTCCTCGGTACGTTGGGACTTGGAAGAATTTTTGACAGAAAAGTTTTTTCGAGTTATTTCGTTAAATAGCGTTATGCGGTATGAATATTTTTACATAAATCGCAATATAATTCAATTCTACGTCGGGATTAAACGTTTTTTTGTTCCAAATAGTTTAAAAAAAGTAGTGAGCCGACTTGACTCGAGCCGTCGAACTTACTATCGCTAGGTCCTCGGTACGTTTGGACTTGGTACAATTTCGGCCGAAAGGTTTTTTAGAGTTATTTCGTTATAAAGCGTTATGAGGTATGAATATTTTTACTTAAATCGCAATATAATTCGATTTTACGTATGGATTAAACATTTTTTTTTGTTCCAAAAAGGTTTGAAAAAAGTAGTGAACCGACTCGACTCGACCCGTCGAACTTACTCTCGCTCGGTGCTCGGTACGTTGGGACTTGGAATAATTTCGGCCGAAAGTTTTTTTCGAGATAGTTCTTTGAATAGCGTTATGAGGTATGAATATTTTCACACAAATCGCAATATAATTCAATTCTACGTCGGGATTAAACATTTTTATAGTTCCAAAAAGGTTTAAAAAAAGTAGTGAACCGACTCGACTCGACCAGTCGAACTTACTCTCGCTCGGTCCTCGGTACGTTGGGACTTGGAAGAATTTTTGACAGAAAAGTTTTTTCGAGTTATTTCGTTAAAGAGCGTTATGAGGAATGAATATTTTTACATAAATCGCAATATAAGTCAATTCTACGTCGGGATGAAACGTTTTTTCCGTTCTAATCAATTTAAAAAAAAATAGTGGACGGAGACGACTCGTCCCGTCGAACTTACTATCGCTAGGTCCTCGGTACGTTGGGACTTGGTACAATTTCGGCCGAAAGGTTTTTTCGAGTTATTTCGTTATAAAGCGTTATGAGGTATGAATATTTTTACATAAATCGCAAAATAATTCGATTTTACGTATGGATTAAACATTTTTTTTGTTCCAAAAAGGTTTAAAGAAAGTAGTGAGCCGACTCGACTCGACCCTTCGAGCTTACTCTCGCTCGGTCCTCGGTACGTTGGGACTTGGAAGAATTTTTGACAGAAAAGTTTTTTCGAGTTATTTCGTTAAATAGCGTTATGCGGTATAAATATTTTTACATAAATCGCAATATAATTCAATTCTACGTCGGGATTAAACGTTTTTTTGTTCCAAATAGTTTAAAAAAAGTAGTGAGCCGACTTGACTCGAGCCGTCGAACTTACTATCCTTAGGTCCTCGGTACGTTGGGACTTGGAAGAATTTTTGACAGAAAAGTTTTTTCGAGTTATTTCGTTAAAAAGCGTTATGAGGAATGAATATTTTTACATAAATCGCAATATAAGTCAATTCTACGTCGGGATGAAACGTTTTTTCCGTTCTAATCAATTTAAAAAAAAATAGTGGACGGAGACGACTCGTCCCGTCGAACTTACTATCGCTAGTTCCTCGGTACGTTGGGACTTGGTACAATTTCGGCCGAAAGGTTTTTTCGAGTTATTTCGTTATAAAGCGTTATGAGGTATGAATATTTTTACATAAATCGCAAAATAATTCGATTTTACGTATGGATTAAACATTTTTTTTGTTCCAAAAAGGTTTAAAGAAAGTAGTGAGCCGACTCGACTCGACCCTTCGAGCTTACTCTCGCTCGGTCCTCGGTACGTTGGGACTTGGAAGAATTTTTGACAGAAAAGTTTTTTCGAGTTATTTCGTTAAATAGCGTTATGCGGTATAAATATTTTTACATAAATCGCAATATAATTCAATTCTACGTCGGGATTAAACGTTTCTTTGTTCCAATCAATTTAAAAAAAAATAGTGGACGGAGACGACTCGACCCGTCGAACTTACTCTCGCTCGGTGCTCGGAACGTAGGGACTTCGAAAAACTTCGGCCGAAAGGTTTTTTCGAGTTATTTCGTTAAAAAGCGTTATGAGGCATGAATATTTTCGCACAAATCGCAATATAATTCAATTCTACGTCGGGATTAAACATTTTTTTAGTTCCAAAAAGGTTTAAAAAATTAGTGAACCGCCTCGAATCGACCGGTCGAACTTACTCTCGCTCGGTCCTCGGTACGTTGGGACTTGGTACAATTTCGGCCGAAAGGTTTTTTCGAGTTATTTCGTTATAAAGCGTTATGAGGTATGAATATTTTTACATAAATCGCAAAATAATTCGATTTTACGTATGAATTAAACATGCTTTTTGATCCAAAAAGGTTTAAAGAAAGTAGTGAGCCGACTCGACTCGACCCATCGAGCTTATTCTCGCTCGGTCCTCTTTACGAAGGGACTTAGAACAATTTCGGACGAAAGGTTTTTACGAGATAGTTCTTTGAATAGCGTTATGTGGTATGAATATTTTCACACAAATCGCAATATAATTCAATTCTACGTCGGGATTAAACGTTTTTTTTGTTCCAATCAATTTAAAAAAAAATAGTGGACGGAGACGACTCGACCCGTCGAACTTACTCTCGCTCGGTCCTCGGTACGTAGGGAATAGTAGAATTTTGGCCGAAAAGTTTTTTCGAGTTATTTCGTTAAATAGCGTTAGGAGGTACGACTATTTTTAGATAAATCGGAATATAATTCGATTTTACGTCGGGATTAAACGTTTTTTTCGTTCTAATCAATTAAAAAAAGTAGTGAACCGACTCGACTCGACCCGTCGAACTTACCCTCGCTAGGTCCTCGGTACGTTGGGACTTAGTGGAATTTTTGACCGAAAAGTTTTTTCGAGTTATTTCGTTAAATAGCGTTATGCCGAATGAATATTTTTAGATAAATCGCAATATAATTCGATTTTACGTATGGATTAAACATTTTTTTTGTTCCAAAAAGGTCTAAACAAAGTAGTGAACCAACTCGACTCGACCCCCTCGAACTTACTCTCGCTCGGTCCTCGGCAGGTTGGGACTCAGACCAATTTGGGCCGAAAGGTTTTTTCGAGATAATTCTTTAAATAGCGTTATGAGGTATGAATATTTTCACACAAATCGCAATATAATTCAATTCTACGTCGGGATTAAACCTTTTTTTCGTTCTAATCAATTAAAAAAAAAATAGTGGATGGGGACGACTCGACCCGTCGAACTTACTCTCGCTCGGTCCTCGGTACGTAGGGAATAGAAGAATTTTTCACCGAAAAGTTTTTTCGAGTTATTTCGTTAAATAGCGTTAGGAGGTATGACTATTTTTAGATAAATCGGAATATAATTCGATTTTACGTCGGGATTAAACGTTTTTTTCGTTCTAATCAAGTAAAAAAAAATAGTGGACGGAGACGACTCGAACCGTCGAACTTACTCTCGCTCGGTCCTCGGTACGTAGGGAATAGCAGAATATTTGACCGAAAAGTTTTTTCGAGTTAGTTCGTTAAATATCGTTAGGAGGTATGAACATTTTTATATAAATGGCAATATAATTCAATTCTACGTCGGGATTAAACGATTTTTTCGTTCTAATCAATTAAAAAAAAAATAGTGGATGGAGACGACTCGACCCGTCGAAATTACTCTCCCTCGGTCCTCGGAACCTAGGGAATAGAAGAATTTTTGACCGAAAAGTTTTTTCTAGTTAGTTCGTTAAATAGCGTTAGGAGGTATGAATATTTTTATATGAGTCGCAATATAATTCAATTCTACGTCGGGATTAATCGTTTTTTTCGTTCTAATCAATTAAAAAAAAAATAGTGGATGGAGACGACTCGACCCGTCGAACTTACTCTCGCTCGGTCCTCGGTAAGTAGGGAATAGAAGAATTTTTCACCGAAAAGTTTTTTCGAGTTAGTTTGTTAAATAGCGTTAGGAGGTATGAATATTTTTATATAAATCGCAATATAATTCGATGTTACGTACGGATTAAACATTTTTTTGTTCCAAAAAGGTTTACAAAAAGTAGTGAACCGACTCGACTCGACCCGTCGAACTTACTCTCGCTCGGTCCTCGGTACGTAGGGAATAGAAGAATTTTTGACCGAAAAGTTTTTTTGAGTTAGTTCGTTAAATAGCCTTAGGAGGTATGAATATTTTTATATACATCGCAATATAAATCAATTCTACGTCGGGATTAAACGTTTTTTTCGTTCTAATCAATTAAAAAAAAAATAGTGGATGGAGACGACTCGACCCGCCGAACTTACTCTCGCTCGGTCCTCGGTACGTAGGGAATAGAAGAATTTTTCACCGAAAAGTTTTTTCGAGTTAGTTTGTTAAATAGCGTTAGGAGGTATGAATATTTTTATATAAATCGCAATATAATTCGATGTTACGTACGGATTAAACATTTTTTTGTTCCAAAAAGGTTTACAAAAAGTAGTGAACCGACTCGACTCGACCCGTCGAACTTACTCTCGCTCGGTCCTCTTTACGTAGGGACTTAGAACAATTTCGGCCGAAAGGTTTTTTCAAGTTATTTCGTTAATAAGCTTTATGAGGTATGAATATTTTTACATAAATCGCAAAATAAATCGATTGTACGTATGGATTAAACATTTCTTGTGTTCCAAAAAGGTTTAAAAAAAGTAGTGAGCCGACTCCACTCGACCCGTCGAACTTACTATCGCTAGGTCCTCGGTACGTTGGGACTTAGACCAATTTGGGCCGAAAGGTTTTTTCGAGATAGTTCTTTGAATAGCGTTATGAGGTATGAACATTTTCACACAAATCGCAATATAATTCAATTCTACGTCGGGATTAAACATCTTTTTTGTTCGAATCAATTTAAAAAAGAATAGTGAACCGACTCGACACGACCCGTCGAACTTACTCTCGCTCGGTCCTCGGTACGTAGGGACTTCGAAAAACTACGGCCGAAAGGTGTTTTCGAGTTATTTCGTTAAAACCATTATGAGGTATGAATATTTTTACCTAAATCGCAATATAATTCAATTCCACGTCGGGATTAAACGTTTTTTCCGTTCTAATCAATTTAAAAAAAAATAGTCGACGGAGACGACTCGATCCGTCGCACTTACTCTCGCTCGGTCCTCGGCAGGTTGGGACTTGGATCAATTTGGGCCGAAAGGTTTTTTCGAGATATTTCGTTAAAAAGCGTTATGAGGTATGAATATTTTCACACAAATCGCAATATAATTCGATTTTACGTGTGGATTAAACATTTTTTTTGTTCCAAAAAGGTTTAAAAAAAGTAGTAAACCGACTCGACTCGACCCGTCGAACTTACTCTCGCTCGGTGCTCGGTACGTTGGGACTTGGAACAATTTGGGACGAAAGGTTTTTTCGAGATATTTCGTTATAAAGCGTTATGAGGTATGAATATCTTCAGACAAATCACAATATAATTCAATTCTACGTCGGGATTAAACGTTTTTTCCGTTCTAATCAATTTAAAAAAAAAAGTAGTGAACCGACTAGACTCGACCCGTCGAACTTACTCTCGCTCGGTCCTCGGCAGGTTGGGACTTAGAACAATTTGGGCCGAAAGGTTTTTTCGAGTTACTTCGTTAAAAAGCGTTATGAGGAATGAATATTTTTACATAAATCGCAATATAATTCAATTCTACGTCGGGATTAAACGTTTTTTTCGTTCTAATCAATTAAAAAAAAAAAATAGTGGATGGAGACGACTCGACCCGTCAAACTTACGCTCGCTCGGGCCTCGGTACGTTTGGACTTGGAAAAATTTCGGCCGAAAGGTTTTTTCGCGATAGTTCTTTGAATAGCGTTATGAGGTATGAATATTTTCACACAAATCGCAATATAATTCAATTCTTCGTCGGGATTAAACGTTTTTTTTGTTCCGGTCAATTAAAAAAAATAGTGGATGGAGACGACTCGACCCGTCAAACTTACGCTCGCTCGGTCCTCGGTACGTTTGGACTTGGAAAAATTTCGGCCGAAAGGTTTTTTCGAGATAGTTCTTTGAATAGCGTTATGAGGTATGAATATTTTCACACAAATCGCAATATAATTCAATTCTACGTCGGGATTAAACGTTTTTTTTGTTCCAATCAATTGAAAAAAAATAGTGGACAGAGACTACTCGACCCGTCGAACTTACCCTAGCTCGGTCCTCGGTACCTTGGGGCTTGGAACAATTTCGGCCGAAATTTTTTTCGAGATATTTCGTTAAAGAGCGTTATGAGGTATGAATATTTTTACATAAATCGCAATATAATTCGATTTTACGTATGGATTAAACATTTTTTTCGTTCCAAAAAGGTTTAAAAAAAGTAGTGAACCGACTCGACTCGACCCGTCGAACTTACTCTCGCTCGGTCCTCGGTACGTAGGGAATAGAAGAATTTTTGACCGAAAAGTTTTTTCGAGTTATTTCGTTAAATAGCGTTAGGAGGTATGACTATTTTTAGATAAATCGCAATATAATTCGATTTTACGTATGGATTAAACATTTTTTTTGTTCCAAAAAGGTTTAAAAAAAGTAGTAAACCGACTCGACTCGACCCGTCGAACTTACTCTCGCTCGGTCCTCGGCAGGTTGGGACTTAGAACAATTTGGGCCGAAAGGTTTTTTCGAGATAATTCTTTAAATAGCGTTATGAGGTATGAATAATTTCACACAAATCGCAATATAATTCAATTCTACGTAGGGTTTAAACGTTTTTTCCGTTCTAATCAATTAAAAAAAAATAGTGGACTGAGACGACTCGACCCGTCGAACTTACTCTCTCTCGGTGCTCGGTACGTTGAGACTTAGAACAATTTGGGCCGAAAGGTTTTTTCGAGTTATTTCGTTAAAAAGCGTTATGCCGTATGAATATTTTTACATAAATCGCAATATAATTCGATATTACGTATGGATTAAACGTTTATTCCGTTCTAATCAATTAAAAAAAAAATAGTGGACGGAGACGAATCGACCCGTCGAACTTACTCTCGCTCGGTCCTCGGTAGGTTGTGATTTAGAACAATTTGGGTCGAAAGGTTTTTTCGAGTTATTTCGTTAAAAAGCGTTATGAGGTATGAATATCTTCAGACAAATCGCAATATAATTCAATTCTTCGTCGGGATTAAACGTTTTTTTCGTTCTAATCAATTAAAAAAAGTAGTGAACCGACTCGACTCGACCCGTCGAACTTACCCTCGCTAGGTCCTCGGTACGTTGGGACTTAGTGGAATTTTTGACCGAAAAGTTTTTTCGAGTTATTTCGTTAAATAGCGTTATGCCGAATGAATATTTTTAGATAAATCGCAATATAATTCGATTTTACGTATGGATTAAACATTTTTTTTGTTCCAAAAAGGTCTAAACAAAGTAGTGAACCAACTCGACTCGACCCCCTCGAACTTACTCTCGCTCGGTCCTCGGCAGGTTGGGACTCAGACCAATTTGGGCCGAAAGGTTTTTTCGAGATAATTCTTTAAATAGCGTTATGAGGTATGAATATTTTCACACAAATCGCAATATAATTCAATTCTACGTCGGGATTAAACCTTTTTTTCGTTCTAATCAATTAAAAAAAAAATAGTGGATGGGGACGACTCGACCCGTCGAACTTACTCTCGCTCGGTCCTCGGTACGTAGGGAATAGAAGAATTTTTCACCGAAAAGTTTTTTCGAGTTATTTCGTTAAATAGCGTTAGGAGGTATGACTATTTTTAGATAAATCGGAATATAATTCGATTTTACGTCGGGATTAAACGTTTTTTTCGTTCTAATCAAGTAAAAAAAAATAGTGGACGGAGACGACTCGAACCGTCGAACTTACTCTCGCTCGGTCCTCGGTACGTAGGGAATAGCAGAATATTTGACCGAAAAGTTTTTTCGAGTTAGTTCGTTAAATATCGTTAGGAGGTATGAACATTTTTATATAAATGGCAATATAATTCAATTCTACGTCGGGATTAAACGATTTTTTCGTTCTAATCAATTAAAAAAAAAATAGTGGATGGAGACGACTCGACCCGTCGAAATTACTCTCCCTCGGTCCTCGGAACCTAGGGAATAGAAGAATTTTTGACCGAAAAGTTTTTTCTAGTTAGTTCGTTAAATAGCGTTAGGAGGTATGAATATTTTTATATGAGTCGCAATATAATTCAATTCTACGTCGGGATTAATCGTTTTTTTCGTTCTAATCAATTAAAAAAAAAATAGTGGATGGAGACGACTCGACCCGTCGAACTTACTCTCGCTCGGTCCTCGGTAAGTAGGGAATAGAAGAATTTTTCACCGAAAAGTTTTTTCGAGTTAGTTTGTTAAATAGCGTTAGGAGGTATGAATATTTTTATATAAATCGCAATATAATTCGATGTTACGTACGGATTAAACATTTTTTTGTTCCAAAAAGGTTTACAAAAAGTAGTGAACCGACTCGACTCGACCCGTCGAACTTACTCTCGCTCGGTCCTCGGTACGTAGGGAATAGAAGAATTTTTGACCGAAAAGTTTTTTTGAGTTAGTTCGTTAAATAGCCTTAGGAGGTATGAATATTTTTATATACATCGCAATATAAATCAATTCTACGTCGGGATTAAACGTTTTTTTCGTTCTAATCAATTAAAAAAAAAATAGTGGATGGAGACGACTCGACCCGCCGAACTTACTCTCGCTCGGTCCTCGGTACGTAGGGAATAGAAGAATTTTTCACCGAAAAGTTTTTTCGAGTTAGTTTGTTAAATAGCGTTAGGAGGTATGAATATTTTTATATAAATCGCAATATAATTCGATGTTACTTACGGATTAAACATTTTTTTGTTCCAAAAAGGTTTACAAAAAGTAGTGAACCGACTCGACTCGACCCGTCGAACTTACTCTCGCTCGGTCCTCTTTACGTAGGGACTTAGAACAATTTCGGCCGAAAGGTTTTTTCAAGTTATTTCGTTAATAAGCTTTATGAGGTATGAATATTTTTACATAAATCGCAAAATAAATCGATTGTACGTATGGATTAAACATTTCTTGTGTTCCAAAAAGGTTTAAAAAAAGTAGTGAGCCGACTCCACTCGACCCGTCGAACTTACTATCGCTAGGTCCTCGGTACGTTGGGACTTAGACCAATTTGGGCCGAAAGGTTTTTTCGAGATAGTTCTTTGAATAGCGTTATGAGGTATGAACATTTTCACACAAATCGCAATATAATTCAATTCTACGTCGGGATTAAACATCTTTTTTGTTCGAATCAATTTAAAAAAGAATAGTGAACCGACTCGACACGACCCGTCGAACTTACTCTCGCTCGGTCCTCGGTACGTAGGGACTTCGAAAAACTACGGCCGAAAGGTGTTTTCGAGTTATTTCGTTAAAACCATTATGAGGTATGAATATTTTTACCTAAATCGCAATATAATTCAATTCCACGTCGGGATTAAACGTTTTTTCCGTTCTAATCAATTTAAAAAAAAATAGTCGACGGAGACGACTCGATCCGTCGCACTTACTCTCGCTCGGTCCTCGGCAGGTTGGGACTTGGATCAATTTGGGCCGAAAGGTTTTTTCGAGATATTTCGTTAAAAAGCGTTATGAGGTATGAATATTTTCACACAAATCGCAATATAATTCGATTTTACGTGTGGATTAAACATTTTTTTTGTTCCAAAAAGGTTTAAAAAAAGTAGTAAACCGACTCGACTCGACCCGTCGAACTTACTCTCGCTCGGTGCTCGGTACGTTGGGACTTGGAACAATTTGGGACGAAAGGTTTTTTCGAGATATTTCGTTATAAAGCGTTATGAGGTATGAATATCTTCAGACAAATCACAATATAATTCAATTCTACGTCGGGATTAAACGTTTTTTCCGTTCTAATCAATTTAAAAAAAAAAGTAGTGAACCGACTAGACTCGACCCGTCGAACTTACTCTCGCTCGGTCCTCGGCAGGTTGGGACTTAGAACAATTTGGGCCGAAAGGTTTTTTTCGAGTTACTTCGTTAAAAAGCGTTATGAGGAATGAATATTTTTACATAAATCGCAATATAATTCAATTCTACGTCGGGATTAAACGTTTTTTTCGTTCTAATCAATTAAAAAAAAAAATAGTGGATGGAGACGACTCGACCCGTCAAACTTACGCTCGCTCGGGCCTCGGTACGTTTGGACTTGGAAAAATTTCGGCCGAAAGGTTTTTTCGCGATAGTTCTTTGAATAGCGTTATGAGGTATGAATATTTTCACACAAATCGCAATATAATTCAATTCTTCGTCGGGATTAAACGTTTTTTTTGTTCCGGTCAATTAAAAAAAATAGTGGATGGAGACGACTCGACCCGTCAAACTTACGCTCGCTCGGTCCTCGGTACGTTTGGACTTGGAAAAATTTCGGCCGAAAGGTTTTTTCGAGATAGTTCTTTGAATAGCGTTATGAGGTATGAATATTTTCACACAAATCGCAATATAATTCAATTCTACGTCGGGATTAAACGTTTTTTTTGTTCCAATCAATTGAAAAAAAATAGTGGACAGAGACTACTCGACCCGTCGAACTTACTCTCGCTCGGTCCTCGGTACGTTGGGACTTGGAAGAGTTTTTGACAGAAAAGTTTTTTCGTGTTATTTCGTTAAAGAGCGTTATGAGGTATGAATATTTTTACATAAATCGCAATATAATTCGATTTTACGTATGGATTAAACATTTTTTTCGTTCCGAAAAGGATTAAAAAACGTAGTGAACCGACTGGACTCGACCCGTCGAAATTACTCCCACTCGGTCCTCGGTACGTTGGGACTTAGAACAGTTTATAGGTTATTTCATAAGTGCTACGGTATTGAGGTTTTCCGAGTAATTCCACGGTGGGCGCGGTGTCCTTTCATCTCCGTCATATATATGTCGGGTTGGCGTTAGGGGCGTTTAATGAGTCTTCGCCGGTGTTGTTCATTGTTGCTGCACAAACGTTTATTACATTGATATAGTTGGTACAAGATTGCCAAGCGGCCGCGGCAACTAGACGCTATTGACAATGATTCTAGGTTCGATATGGCGAATCCGCGGTCCACGGGATAACGAATATACTTTGCTCCAAAGTCGGACTTACTACTCGTGATACAAGGATCGCTTGATTAGCTCTTTGCTAAGACGTAGATTATTCACCGATCGTACAAACATACTTAGCGTGTGGCTATTGAGACTGCCAGAAAGGGAATGACTTTCCGTCACGACGACGCTGCAGAGAAAAGCTATTATGGGATGTGCCTAAGGGCACGAGATCATCGGATTCGTCAAAGAAAGCCTTCGCACGGAGGGTGAGGAAAATACACGTTGCTGTTAATTGGTTATTTTCTATGTTGTTTAGGAAAGGATGCTAGCCGCCCTTGAGAGAGAGTTCCTAGAAGGATGCGTCGTACGTGAGCAAAACAGATCTCCCATATCTTCCCGCAATAGGTGACAAATTTACGGGCTGACAGAATAAAGACTGTTTGTCAATCTGAAGGACTTTAGTTAACTAAGTCCTAAGATTTGTAGCGGTTCCTCAGGCTATCTGAACATAAACTGTGAATGATGCATCGGCACCTGGCGGTCATCTTACCCAAAGAATGGGGTCTGTGTGTGGCGAGCCGCGGGGCCGTTGGAATGTCTTATTGTCAAGTGTCGGCACTGCCAGTCCTTTAAAGGAAAGCTATGTATCTTCATATCTCCGTTAGGTGGAACGTTCATCTCGTGACCGTGGCTACGCTCGGCGACCGGTTGTCGCCTTGAGCCTGAACTCATTGTCTCAAGTTTCGAATGACTGTGTCTGGGTTATTTCGTACATGCTACAGTATCGAGGCTTTTCCAAATAATTCCAACGGTTGGCCCGGTGTCCTTTCATCTCCGACATATATATATAGAGTTCTCCTTCTATTCGAATTTTTCTTTTTTTTTCTTTTTTTTTCTCTTTGAGGCGATTCTCGGAGAGATAAAAAAATAAGACCCTCTCTCGCGCGTTGCGCTCCTATCTATCGTACGTTGCTTTTCTCGAAGAGAGCCGGACACAACACGAACATTAGTACAGAGTTTTTCTTTCCTTTTTCAAAGGGAGAAGACTCTGTCGCCTAGTGGCGTGACGTTGAAGCGACCTCAGATCAGGCGAGATCACCCGCTGAATTTAAGCATATTATTAAGCGGAGGGAAAGAAACTAACAAGGATTTCCTTAGTAGCGGCGAGCGAACAGGAATTAGCCCAGCGACGCCCTGGAGGACTAACGTGGAGAAAGGTTTCGTGTGAACAGCCGTTGCACACGAGTCAGTCGATCCTAAGCCCTAATAGAAATCCTATGTAGATGAGGTGTCCTAAGGTCATACAAAAAGCAACATGCAAACAAACAAACAAATATAAAAGTTGAGCGAAAGACAAACACCCATCGGGCGAAAGGGAATCCGGTTCCTATTCCGGAACCTGGCAGCGGAACCACATACCATTCGGGCCCTCGTAAGAGCGTTCGTCGGGGTAACCCAAAATGACCTGGAGACGCTGTCGCGATATCCGGGAAGAGTTTTCTTTTCTGTATAAGCGTTCGAGTTCCCTGGAAACCTCTAGCAGGGAGATAGGGTTTGGAACGCGAAGAGCACCGCAGTTGCGGCGGTGTCCGGATCTTTCCCTCGGACCTTGAAAATCCAGGAGAGGGCCACGTGGAGGTGTCGTGCCGGTTCGTACCCATATCCGCGGCAGGTCTCCAAGGTAAAGAGCCTCTAGTCGATAGATTAATGTAGGTAAGGGAGGTCGGCAAATTGGATCCGTAACTTCGGAATAAGGATTGGCTCCTCAGAGGAGCGGGGCGTGTCGGGCTTGGTCGGGAAGCGGGTTTGGCTGACGTGCCGGGCCTGGGCGAGCTGAACGGGCGGGTGGCGCCGGTCTCCCCTTCGGGGGCACGATCGGTGGTCGCGCGTCCCGGGATCCGAGCTCGGTCCCGTGCCTTGGCCTCCCGCGGATCTTCCTTGCTGCGAGGCCTCCGTCGTCGACGACGGTGCGCTGTGTCGCACCGTCGCTCGGCGGTAGTTCTCTTAGGCCGCCATTCAATGCTCAGCTCAGAACTAGCACGGACTAGGGGAATCCGACTGTCTAATTAAAACAAAGCATTGCGATGGGCCCCGAGGGTGTTGACGTAATGTGATTTGACCGTCGTGAGACAGGTTAGTTTTACCCTACTGATGACTAGTCGTTGCGATAGTAATCCTGCTCAGTATGAGAGGAACCGCAGGTTTGGACATTTGGTTCACGCACTCGGTCGAGCGGCCGGTGGTGCGAAACTACCATCCGTGGGATTATGCCTGAACGCCTCTAAGGCCGTATCCTTTCTAGCCAAAGGAGGCAACGATATCTCTAGGTGTCTCGTGTGGGTCAAAAGGCTCAAAACAATGTGAAACGATTTACTAGGTGACCGGCCCTTCGCGACCGGTCATCGCACGAGCCCCAGTTTGCCGTACGGGCGCCTTCGGACTCGTCGTCGGGATCTCGCCGATCGCACGACCGCGGCGCTCTAACGGTCGGTCATGGGTACTCCAAGTTCGACGTCGAGACTCGGAATCGTCTGTAGACGACTTAGGTACCTGGCGGGGTGTTGTACTCGGTAGAGCAGTTACCACGCTGCGATCTGTTGAGACTCAGCCCTACGCTTGGGGATTCGTCTTGTCGGTTAGACGAGACCCCACTAAACGCTAAGTATAGAAGACTTGGAAAGAGCACGTATCTCTTCGTTACGTACCACGCACACACGCCAATCGCCGAGTACGGCCGTCGATGCGCACGACGAACGTACGCGGCGCGGCGCGACGTGGTGCGATACACGGTGCGTACGGAGGAGAGAAGAACACAGAGAGAGAGCGAAAAGGAATGGTTGTTCGCTACGTACGTTCGTCATCCACGAGGTTGTAATAGGTGAAATTCGAGCAGCTATATTGTTATGTCGCGTGAGATGGTCAGCGCGACATCCCTTATGGTCAGGCCGCCTAGGCCTACCCATCGTCACAGTGACCCGTATTAGGCCCAAGGAACCCCCATAAACCGCATCTGTTAACCATTAAGCTACGGTCATATAGACATCGCCGGTTTATGAGGGGTCCCAAATATCCGTTGATTTATTGCACATCCTCGCTAATTACGAAGAAAGCAGATGTGTCCTACGAAACTGCTGGGTTTTCCCCAAGAACAAGGACACCCATGAGCCAAATCTGCAGGAGACTTTCTCCTCGTATTGTGTTCATTAACATTGGCCATAACCAATGGGCATTGCGGATCGTTACCCTCACTATTCTACCCAAAAGAGTAAACAGCGAATCCGCGTCCTTAGTTCAGAAGGACACACCCTCACCGAGTTTTCCTCAGTAAGAGCAGTAGAGCAGACAGTCAGTCTAAAAGAAAATTTCTCAACTAACTCAACTACTAAAAAAAAAATTGTATTGTATAAATTGAGAGAAAAAAAATAAAGAACTCGATCTCCTGTTCACAATAAAGCCAAGTTTCTTGTTTTTTTTTTATTTTTACATGATAAGGTGATGGTCGTGCGTAGCGATTTTTTTTTCCTTTAAAAACGAACAGCGATACGCGCGTGTTAGGGACTTAGTCTCTGGCGTGTGTACGCTCGACAAAGATATTTTTCGCTACGTACGGTCAACTATGGTCGTGCGTAGCGATTTTTTTTTTGCTTTAAAGTCGAAAAGTAATACGCCGCTGGACTGGTATACGCGATATTATAAAGGTTCGCCCTGGGCCGTGACGCTCCTTGCGCTCGCTCACTCGCCTCACGCTTGTTCTTTTCGATTGTTCGTCGTTTTCCTTCGCCCTCGACCGTCAACTCACTCTCGATCGAAGAAACCAGACGAAGATTCGAAAAAAATATCAGGTACACGTACAAAGTGGCGTTTGCGAGAGTAGCTCGCTCGCTCCACTCGCTCGAAGAAAGACTAGCCCAACCCAAAACCGATGCCGCGCGTTTCTCCAATATCGACGGAGATCGAGGAACGAACGCGAAAGAGAGATATGAATATTATTTTCAAAATAAAAATGAATAAATTAAAATTTATCAACTTAAGGTAGATGTTTGTTAGATGTTACGTTTTAAATAAAATTAGAGGGGAGAATGAATCTAAAAATTGAAATTTATATTAAAGTAAACAATGAGAAGCATCGATAGTTATCGAACAAAGATTATTGAAAAAGATTCATTATAATGTTTGTTTTTATAAAATTTAAGTTTTAATTTTAATAATTTTAATATAGTAATAAAATAATTTCATAATATGAGAATTTTAAATTGTAATAGTAGAAACATTATTTTCAAAATAAAAATTAAATAAATTAAAATTTATCAACTTAAAGTAGATGTTTGTTAGATGTTACGTTTTAAATAAAATTAGAGGGGAGAATGAATCTAAAAATTGAAATTTATATTAAAGTAAACAATGAGAAGCATCGATAGTTATCGAACAAAGAATTATTGAAAAAGGTTCATTATAATGTTTGTTTTTATAAAATTTAAGTTTTAATTTTAATAATTTTAATATAGTAATAAAATAATTTCATAATATGAGAATTTTAAATTGTAATAGTAGAAATATTATTTTCAAAATAAAAATTAAATAAATTAAAATTTATCAACATAAAGTAGATGTTTGTTAGATGTTACGTTTTAAATAAAATTAGAGGGGAGATTAAATATAAAATTGAAATTTATATAAAAGTAAACTATTACAAGCATCGATAGTTACCGCAAAAAGAATTATTGAAAAAGGTTCATTATAATGTTTGTTTTATAAAAATTAAGTTTTAAATTTAATAATTTTAATATAGTAATAAAATAATTTCATAATATGGGAATTCTAATTTGTAATAGTAGTAATATTATTTTGAAAATAAAAATGAATAAATTAAAATTTATCAACTTAAAGTAGATGTTTGTCAGATATTAAGTTTTAAATAAAATTAGAGGGGAGATTGAATCTAGAAATTTAAGTTTTAAATTTTATAATTTTAATGTAGTAATAAAATAATTTCATAATATGCGAATTTTAATTCGTAATAGTAGAAATATTATTTTCAAAATAAAAATTAAATAAATTGTAATTTATCACCTTAAAGTAGATGTTTGCTAGATGTTAAGTTTTAAATAAAATTAGAGGGGCGAATGAATCTAAAAATTGAAATTTATATTAAAGTAAACAATTGGAAGCATCGATAGTTATGGAACAAAGAATTATTGAAAAAGGTTCATTATAATGATTGTCTGTATAAAATTTAAGTTTTAAATTCAGTAATTTTAATATAGAAATAAAATAATTTTATAATATGAGAATATTAATTTGTAATAGTAGAATTATTATTTTCAAAATAAAAATTAAATAAATTAAAATTTATCAACTAGAGGTAGATGTTTGTTCGACGTTAAATTTTAAATAAAATTAGACGGGAGATTGAATCTAAAAACTTAAGTTTTAAATTTAATAATTTTAATATAGTAATAAAATAATTTCATAATATGCGAATATTAATTTGTAATAGTAGAAATATTATTTTCAAAATAAAAATTAAATAAATTAAAATTTATCAACTTAAAGTAGATGTTTGTTAGATGTTAAGTTTTAAATAAAATTAGAGGGGAGATTGAATTTAAAAATTGAAATTTATATTAAAGTAAACTATTACAAGCATCGATAGTTATCGAACAAAGAATTATTGAAAGAGGTTCATTATAATGTTTGTTTTATAAAAATTAAGTTTTAAATTTAATAATTTTAATATAGTAATAAAATAACTTCATAATATGGGAATTTTAATTTGTAATAGTAGTAATATTATTTTGAAAATAAAAATGAATAAATTAAAATTTATCAACTTAAAGTAGATGTTTGTCAGATACTACGTTTTAAATAAAATTAGAGGGGAGATTGAATCTAAAAATTTAAGTTTTTAATTTAATACTTTTAATATAGTAATAAAATAATTTCATAATATGCGAATTTTAATTCGTAATAGTAGAAATATTATTTTCAAAATAAAAATGAATAAATTAAAATTTATCAACTTAAAGTAGATGTTTGTCAGATGTTAAGTTTTAAATAAAATTAGAGGGGAGATTGAATCTAGAAATTTAAGTCTTAAATTTTATAATTTTAATGTAGTAATAAAATAATTTCATAATATGAGAACTTAATTTTGTAATAGTAAAAATATTATTTTCAAAATAAAAATTAAATAAATTAAAATTTATCAACTTAAAGTAGATGTTTGTGAGATGTTAAGTTTTAATTAAAATTAGAGGGGAGATTTAATCTAAAAATTGAAATTTGTATTAAAGTAATCAATTAGAAGCATGGATAGTTATCGAACAAAGAATTATTGAAAAAGGTTCATTATAATGTTTGTTTTATAAAAATTAAGTTTTAAATTTAATAATTTCAATATAGTAATAAAATAATTTCATAATATGGGAATTCTAATTTGTAATAGTAGTAATATTATTTTGAAAATAAAAATGAATAAATTAAAATTTATCAACTTAAAGTAGATGTTTGTCAGATATTAAGTTTTAAATAAAATTAGAGGGGAGATTGAATCTAGAAATTTAAGTTTTAAATTTTATAATTTTAATGTAGTAATAAAATAATTTCATAATATGCGAATTTTAATTCGTAATAGTAGAAATATTATTTTCAAAATAAAAATTAAATAAATTGTAATTTATCACCTTAAAGTAGATGTTTGCTAGATGTTAAGTTTTAAATAAAATTAGAGGGGCGAATGAATCTAAAAATTGAAATTTATATTAAAGTAAACAATTGGAAGCATCGATAGTTATGGAACAAAGAATTATTGAAAAAGGTTCATTATAATGATTGTCTGTATAAAATTTAAGTTTTAAATTCAGTAATTTTAATATAGAAATAAAATAATTTTATAATATGAGAATATTAATTTGTAATAGTAGAATTATTATTTTCAAAATAAAAATTAAATAAATTAAAATTTATCAACTAGAGGTAGATGTTTGTTCGACGTTAAATTTTAAATAAAATTAGACGGGAGATTGAATCTAAAAACTTAAGTTTTAAATTTAATAATTTTAATATAGTAATAAAATAATTTCATAATATGCGAATATTAATTTGTAATAGTAGAAATATTATTTTCAAAATAAAAATTAAATAAATTAAAATTTATCAACTTAAAGTAGATGTTTGTTAGATGTTAAGTTTTAAATAAAATTAGAGGGGAGATTGAATTTAAAAATTGAAATTTATATTAAAGTAAACTATTACAAGCATCGATAGTTATCGAACAAAGAATTATTGAAAGAGGTTCATTATAATGTTTGTTTTATAAAAATTAAGTTTTAAATTTAATAATTTTAATATAGTAATAAAATAACTTCATAATATGGGAATTTTAATTTGTAATAGTAGTAATATTATTTTGAAAATAAAAATGAATAAATTAAAATTTATCAACTTAAAGTAGATGTTTGTCAGATACTACGTTTTAAATAAAATTAGAGGGGAGATTGAATCTAAAAATTTAAGTTTTTAATTTAATACTTTTAATATAGTAATAAAATAATTTCATAATATGCGAATTTTAATTCGTAATAGTAGAAATATTATTTTCAAAATAAAAATGAATAAATTAAAATTTATCAACTTAAAGTAGATGTTTGTCAGATGTTAAGTTTTAAATAAAATTAGAGGGGAGATTGAATCTAGAAATTTAAGTCTTAAATTTTATAATTTTAATGTAGTAATAAAATAATTTCATAATATGAGAACTTAATTTTGTAATAGTAAAAATATTATTTTCAAAATAAAAATTAAATAAATTAAAATTTATCAACTTAAAGTAGATGTTTGTGAGATGTTAAGTTTTAATTAAAATTAGAGGGGAGATTTAATCTAAAAATTGAAATTTGTATTAAAGTAATCAATTAGAAGCATGGATAGTTATCGAACAAAGAATTATTGAAAAAGGTTCATTATAATGTTTGTTTTATAAAAATTAAGTTTTAAATTTAATAATTTCAATATAGTAATAAAATAATTTCATAATATGAGAATTTTAATTGGTAATAGTAGAAATATTATTTTCAAAATAAAAATTAAATAAATTAAAATTTATCAACTTAAAGTAGATGTTTGTTAGATGTTACGTTTTAATTAAAATTAGAGGGGAGATTGAATCTAAAAATTGAAATTTGTATTAAAGTAATCAATTTGAAGCATGGATAGTTATCGAACAAAGAATTATTGAGAAAGGTTCATTGTAATGTTTGTTTTTATAAAATTTAAGTTTTAATTTTAATAATTTTAATATAGTAATAAAATAATTTCATAATATGAGAATTTTAAATTGTAATAGTAGAAATATTATTTTCAAAATAAAAATTAAATAAATTGAAATTTATCAACTTAAAGTAGATGTTTGTTAGATGATACGTTTTAAATAAACTTTGAGGGGAGATTGAATCTAAAAATTGAAATTTATATTAAAGTAAACAATTAGAAGCATCGATAGATATCGAACAAAGAATTATTGAAAAAGGTTCGTTATAATGATTTTTTATATAAAATTTATGTTTTAAATCCAGTAATTTTAATATAGTAATAAAATAATTTCATAATATGAGAATATTAATTTGTAATAGTAGAAACATTATTTTCAAAATAAATATTAAATAAATTGTAATTTATCACCTTAAAGTAGATGTTTGCTAGATGTTAAGTTTTAAATAAAATTAGAGGGGCGAATGAATCTAAAAATTGAAATTTATATTAAAGTAAACAATTGGAAGCAGCGATAGTTATGGAACAAAGAATTATTGAAAAAGGTTCATTATAATGATTGTTTATATAAAATTTAAGTTTTAAATTTAATAATATTAATATAGTAATAAAATAATTTCATAATATGGGAATTCTAATTTGTAATAGTAGTAATATTATTTTGAAAATAAAAATGAATAAATTAAAATTTATCAACTTATAGTAGATGTTTGTCAGATATTAAGTTTTAAATAAAATTAGAGGGGAGATTGAATCTAAAAATTTAAGTTTTTAATTTAATACTTTTAATATAGTAATAAAATAATTTCATAATATGCGAATTTTAATTCGTAATAGTAGAAATATTATTTTCAAAATAAAAATGAATAAATTAAAATTTATCAACTTAAAGTAGATGTTTGTCAGATGTTAAGTTTTAAATAAAATTAGAGGGGAGATTGAATCTAGAAATTTAAGTTTTAAATTTTATAATTTTAATGTAGTAATAAAATAATTTCATAATATGAGAACTTAATTTTGTAATAGTAAAAATATTATTTTCAAAATAAAAATTAAATAAATTAAAATTTATCAACTTAAAGTAGATGTTTGTGAGATGTTAAGTTTTAATTAAAATTAGAGGGGAGATTTAATCTAAAAATTGAAATTTGTATTAAAGTAATCAATTAGAAGCATGGATAGTTATCGAACAAAGAATTATTGAAAAAGGTTCATTATAATGATTGTTTCTATAAAATTTAAGTTTTAAATTTAATAATTTTAATATTGTAGTAAAGTAATTTCATAATATGAGAATTTTAAATTGTAATAGTAGAAATATTATTTTCAAAATAAAAATTAAATAAATTAAAATTTATCAAATTAAAGTAGATGTTTGTTAGATGTTAAGTTTTAAATAAAATTAGAGGGGAGATTGAATTTAAAAATTGAAATTTATATTAAAGTAAACTATTACAAGCATCGATAGTTATCGAACAAAGAATTATTGAAAGAGGTTCATTATAATGTTTGTTTTATAAAAATTAAGTTTTAAATTTAATAATTTTAATATAGTAATAAAATAACTTCATAATATGGGAATTTTAATTTGTAATAGTAGTAATATTATTTTGAAAATAAAAATGAATAAATTAAAATTTATCAACTTAAGGTAGATGTTTGTCAGATATTAAGTTTTAAATAAAATTAGAGGGGAGATTGAATCTAAAAATTTAAGTTTTTAATTTAATAATTTTAATATAGTAATAAAATAATTTCATAATATGAGAATTTTAATTGGTAATAGTAGAAATATTATTTTCAAAATAAAAATTAAATAAATTAAAATTTATCAACTTAAAGTAGATGTTTGTAAGATGTTACGTTTTAATTAAAATTAGAGGGGAGATTGAATCTAAAAATTGAAATTTGTATTAAAGTAATCAATTTGAAGCATGGATAGTTATCGAACAAAGAATTATTGAGAAAGGTTCATTGTAATGTTTGTTTTTATAAAATTTAAGTTTTAATTTTAATAATTTTAATATAGTAATAAAATAATTTCATAATATGAGAATTTAAAATTGTAATAGTAGAAATATTATTTTCAAAATAAAAATTAAATAAATTGAAATTTATCTACTTAAAGTAGATGTTTGTTAGATGATACGTTTTAAATAAACTTAGAGGGGAGATTGAATCTAAAAATTGAAATTTATATTAAAGTAAACAATTAGAAGCATCGATAGATATCGAACAAAGAATTATTGAAAAAGGTTCGTTATAATGATTTTTTATATAAAATTTATGTTTTAAATCCAGTAATTTTAATATAGTAATAAAATAATTTCATAATATGAGAATATTAATTTGTAATAGTAGAAACATTATTTTCAAAATAAAAATTAAATAAATTGTAATTTATCACCTTAAAGTAGATGTTTGCTAGATGTTAAGTTTTAAATAAAATTAGAGGGGCGAATGAATCTAAAAATTGAAATTTATATTAAAGTAAACAATTGGAAGCATCGATAGTTATGGAACAAAGAATTATTGAAAAAGGTTCATTATAATGATTGTTTATATAAAATTTAAGTTTTAAATTTTATGATTTTAATATAGTAATAAAATAATTTCATAATATGAGAATATTAATTTGTAATAGTAGAAACATTATTTTCAAAATAAAAATTAAATAAATTGTAATTTATCACCTTAAAGTAGATGTTTGCTAGATGTTAAGTTTTAAATAAAATTAGAGGGGCGAATGAATCTAAAAATTGAAATTTATATTAAAGTAAACAATTGGAAGCATCGATAGTTATGGAACAAAGAATTATTGAAAAAGGTTCATTATAATGATTGTTTATATAAAATTTAAGTTTTAAATTTTATGATTTTAATATAGTAATAAAATAATTTCATAATATAAGAATATTAATTTGTAATAGTAGAAATATTATTTTCAAAATTAAAATTGAATATATTAAAATTTATCAACTTAAAGTAGATGTTTGTTAGATGTTAAGTTTTAAATAAAATTAGAGGGGCGAATGAATTTAAAAATTGAAATTTATATTAAAGTAATAAATTAGAAGCATCGATAGTTGTCGAACAAAGAATTATTGAAAAAGGTTCATTATAATGATTTTTTATATAAAATTTATGTTTTAAATCCAGTAATTTTAATATAGTAATAAAATAATTTCATAATATGAGAATATTAATTTGTAATAGTAGAAACATTATTTTCAAAATAAATATTAAATAAATTGTAATTTATCACCTTAAAGTAGATGTTTGCTAGATGTTAAGTTTTAAATAAAATTAGAGGGGCGAATGAATCTAAAAATTGAAATTTATATTAAAGTAAACAATTGGAAGCATCGATAGTTATGGAACAAAGAATTATTGAAAAAGGTTCGTTATAATGATTTTTTATATAAAATTTATGTTTTAAATCCAGTAATTTTAATATAGTAATAAAATAATTTCATAATATGAGAATATTAATTTGTAATAGTAGAAACATTATTTTCAAAATAAATATTAAATAAATTGTAATTTATCACCTTAAAGTAGATGTTTGCTAGATGTTAAGTTTTAAATAAAATTAGAGGGGCGAATGAATCTAAAAATTGAAATTTATATTAAAGTAAACAATTGGAAGCAGCGAAAGTTATGGAACAAAGAATTATTGAAAAAGGTTCATTATAATGATTGTTTATATAAAATTTAAGTTTTAAATTTAATAATATTAATATAGTAATAAAATAATTTCATAATATGGGAATTCTAATTTGTAATAGTAGTAATATTATTTTGAAAATAAAAATGAATAAATTAAAATTTATCAACTTATAGTAGATGTTTGTCAGATATTAAGTTTTAAATAAAATTAGAGGGGAGATTGAATCTAAAAATTTAAGTTTTTAATTTAATACTTTTAATATAGTAATAAAATAATTTCATAATATGCGAATTTTAATTCGTAATAGTAGAAATATTATTTTCAAAATAAAAATGAATAAATTAAAATTTATCAACTTAAAGTAGATGTTTGTCAGATGTTAAGTTTTAAATAAAATTAGAGGGGAGATTGAATCTAGAAATTTAAGTTTTAAATTTTATAATTTTAATGTAGTAATAAAATAATTTCATAATATGAGAACTTAATTTTGTAATAGTAAAAATATTATTTTCAAAATAAAAATTAAATAAATTAAAATTTATCAACTTAAAGTAGATGTTTGTGAGATGTTAAGTTTTAATTAAAATTAGAGGGGAGATTTAATCTAAAAATTGAAATTTGTATTAAAGTAATCAATTAGAAGCATGGATAGTTATCGAACAAAGAATTATTGAAAAAGGTTCATTATAATGATTGTTTCTATAAAATTTAAGTTTTAATTTTAATAATTTTAATATTGTAGTAAAGTAATTTCATAATATGAGAATTTTAAATTGTAATAGTAGAAATATTATTTTCAAAATAAAAATTAAATAAATTAAAATTTATCAAATTAAAGTAGATGTTTGTTAGATGTTAAGTTTTAAATAAAATTAGAGGGGAGATTGAATTTAAAAATTGAAATTTATATTAAAGTAAACTATTACAAGCATCGATAGTTATCGAACAAAGAATTATTGAAAGAGGTTCATTATAATGTTTGTTTTATAAAAATTAAGTTTTAAATTTAATAATTTTAATATAGTAATAAAATAACTTCATAATATGGGAATTTTAATTTGTAATAGTAGTAATATTATTTTGAAAATAAAAATGAATAAATTAAAATTTATCAACTTAAGGTAGATGTTTGTCAGATATTAAGTTTTAAATAAAATTAGAGGGGAGATTGAATCTAAAAATTTAAGTTTTTAATTTAATAATTTTAATATAGTAATAAAATAATTTCATAATATGAGAATTTTAATTGGTAATAGTAGAAATATTATTTTCAAAATAAAAATTAAATAAATTAAAATTTATCAACTTAAAGTAGATGTTTGTTAGATGTTACGTTTTAATTAAAATTAGAGGGGAGATTGAATCTAAAAATTGAAATTTGTATTAAAGTAATCAATTTGAAGCATGGATAGTTATCGAACAAAGAATTATTGAGAAAGGTTCATTGTAATGTTTGTTTTTATAAAATTTAAGTTTTAATTTTAATAATTTTAATATAGTAATAAAATAATTTCATAATATGAGAATTTTAAATTGTAATAGTAGAAATATTATTTTCAAAATAAAAATTAAATAAATTGAAATTTATCTACTTAAAGTAGATGTTTGTTAGATGATACGTTTTAAATAAACTTAGAGGGGAGATTGAATCTAAAAATTGAAATTTATATTAAAGTAAACAATTAGAAGCATCGATAGATATCGAACAAAGAATTATTGAAAAAGGTTCGTTATAATGATTTTTTATATAAAATTTATGTTTTAAATCCAGTAATTTTAATATAGTAATAAAATAATTTCATAATATGAGAATATTAATTTGTAATAGTAGAAACATTATTTTCAAAATAAAAATTAAATAAATTGTAATTTATCACCTTAAAGTAGATGTTTGCTAGATGTTAAGTTTTAAATAAAATTAGAGGGGCGAATGAATCTAAAAATTGAAATTTATATTAAAGTAAACAATTGGAAGCATCGATAGTTATGGAACAAAGAATTATTGAAAAAGGTTCATTATAATGATTGTTTATATAAAATTTAAGTTTTAAATTTTATGATTTTAATATAGTAATAAAATAATTTCATAATATGAGAATATTAATTTGTAATAGTAGAAACATTATTTTCAAAATAAAAATTAAATAAATTGTAATTTATCACCTTAAAGTAGATGTTTGCTAGATGTTAAGTTTTAAATAAAATTAGAGGGGCGAATGAATCTAAAAATTGAAATTTATATTAAAGTAAACAATTGGAAGCATCGATAGTTATGGAACAAAGAATTATTGAAAAAGGTTCATTATAATGATTGTTTATATAAAATTTAAGTTTTAAATTTTATGATTTTAATATAGTAATAAAATAATTTCATAATATAAGAATATTAATTTGTAATAGTAGAAACATTATTTTCAAAATAAATATTAAATAAATTGTAATTTATCACCTTAAAGTAGATGTTTGCTAGATGTTAAGTTTTAAATAAAATTAGAGGGGCGAATGAATCTAAAAATTGAAATTTATATTAAAGTAAACAATTGGAAGCATCGATAGTTATGGAACAAAGAATTATTGAAAAAGGTTCATTATAATGATTGTTTATATAAAATTTAAGATTTAAATTCAGTAATTTTAATATAGAAATAAAATAATTTTATAATATGAGAATATTAATTTGTAATAGTAGAAATATTATTTTCAAAATAAAAATTAAATAAATTAAAATTTATCAACTAGAGGTAGATGTTTGTTCGATGTTAAATTTTAAATAAAATTAGACGGGAGATTGAATCTAAAAATTTAAGTTTTAAATTTAATAATTTTAATATAGTAATAAAATAATTTCATAATATGCGAATATTAATTTGTAATAGTAGAAATATTATTTTCAAAATAAAAATTAAATAAATTAAAAGTTATCAACTTAAAGTAGATGTTTGTTAGATGTTAAGTTTTAAATAAAATTAGAGGGGCGAATGAATCTAAAAATTAAAATTTATATTGAAGTAAACAATTAGAAGCATCGATAGTTATCGAATAGCGTTAGGAGGTGTGAATATTTTTACATAATTCGCAATATAATTCGATTTTACGTTCGGATTAAACTTTTTTTTGTTCCAAAAAGTTTTACAAAAAATAGTGAACCGACTCGACTCGACCCGTCGAACTTACTCTCGCTCGGTCCTCGGTACGTAGTTACTTAGAAGAATTTTTGACCGAAAAGTTTTTTCGAGTTAGTTCGTCAAATAGCGTTAGGAGGTGTGAATATTTTTATATAAATCGCAATATAATTCGATTTTACGTACGGATTAAACATTTTTTTCGTTCTAATCAATTAAGAAAAAAATAGTAGATGGAGAAGACTCGACCCGTCGAACTTACTCTCGCTCGGTCTTCGGTACGTAGGGAATAGAAGAATTTTTGACCGAAAAGTTTTTTCGAGTTAGTTCGTTAAATAGCGTTATGCGGTAGGAATATTTCACATAAATCGCAATATACTTCAATTCTACGTCGGGATTAAACGTTTTTTTCATTCTAATCAATTAAAAAAAAAATAGTGGATGGAGACGACTCGATCCATCGAACTTACTCTCGCTCGGTCCTCGGTACGTTGGGACTTGGAACAATATCGGCAGAAAAATTTTTCGAGATATTTCTTTAAATAGCGTTATAAGGTATGAATATTTTCACACAAATCGCAATATAATTCAATTCTACGTCGGGAATAAACGTTTTTTTCGTTGTAATCAATTAAAAAAAAAATAGTGGATGGGGACGACGCGACCCGTCGAACTTACTCTCGCTCGGTCCTCGGTACGTAGGGAATAGAAGAATTTTTGACCGAAAAGTTTTTTTGAGTTAGTTCGTTAAATAGCCTTAGGAGGTATGAATATTTTTATATAAATCGCAATATAATTCGATGTTACGTACGGATTAAACATTTATTTGTTCCAAAAAGGTTTAGAAAAAGTAGTGAGCCGACTCGACTCTGCCCGTCGAACTTACTCTCGCTCGGTTCTCGGTACGTTGGGACTTAGAACAATTTCGGCCGCAAGGTTTTTCGAGTTATTTCGTTATAAAGCGTTATGAGGTATGAATATTTTTACATAGATCGAAATATAATTCAATTAAACGTCGGGATTAAACGTATTTTTTGTTCTAATCAATTTAAGAAAAAATAGTAGTTGGAGACGACTCGACCCGTCGAACTTACTCTCGCTCGGTCCTCAGTACGTAGGGACTTAGAACAATGTCGGCCGAAAGGTTTTTTCAAGATATTTCGTTATAAAGCGTTATGAGGTATGAATATTTTCACACAAATCGCAATATAATTCAATTCTACGTCCGGATTAAGCGTTTTCTTCGTTCTAATTAATTTAAAAAAAAAAGCGGATGGAGACGACTCGACCCGTCGAACTTACTCTCGCTCGGTCCTCGGTACGTAGGTACTTAGAAGAATTTTTGACCGAAAAGTTTTTTCGAGTTAGTTTGTTAAATAGCGTTTGGAGGTATGAATATTTTTACACTAATCGGAATATAATTCAATTCTACGTAGGGAATAAACGTTTTTTTCGTTGTAATCAATTTAAAAAAAAATAGTGGGCAGAGACGACTCGACCCGTCGAACTTACTCTCGCCCGGTCCTCGCTACGTAGGGACTACGATGAATTTTTGACCGAAAAGTTTTTTTGAGCTATTTCGTTAAAAAGCGTTATGTGGTATGAATATTTTTACTTAAATCGCTATATCATTCGATCTAACGTCGGGATTAAACGTTTCTTTCGTTCTAATGAATTTAAAAAAAATAGTGGACGGAGAAGACTCGACCCGTCGGACTGACTCTCGCTCGGTCCTCGGTACGTTGGGACTACGATGAATTTTTGACCGAAAAGTTTTTTCGAGTTATTTCGTTAAAAAGCGTTATGTGGTATGAATATTTTTACTTAAATCGCAATATCATTCGATTTTACGTATGGATTAAACGTTTTTTTCGTTCAAATCAATATAGAAAGAAATAGTGGACGGAGAAGGCTCGACCCGTCGGACTGACTATCACCCGTTCCTCGGTACGTTGGGACCTGGAAAAATTTCGGCCGAAATGTTTTTTCGAGTTATTTCGTTAAAAAGCGTTATGTGGTATGAATATTTTTACTTAAATCGCAATATCATTCGATTTTACGTATGGATTAAACGTTTTTTTCGTTCAAATCAATATAGAAAGAAATAGTGGACGGAGAAGGCTCGACCCGTCGGACTGACTATCACCCGTTCCTCGGTACGTTGGGACCTGGAAAAATTTCGACCGAAATTTTTTTCGGGTTATTTCGTTAAAAAGCGGTATGAAGTATGAATATTTTTGCATAAACCGCAATATCCTTCGATTTTACGTATGGATTAAACATTTTTCTTGTTCCAAAAACGTTTAAAAAAAGTAGTGAACCCACTCGACTCGACCCGTCGGACTGACTCTCACCCGTTCCTCGGTACGGAGGGACTACGATGAATTTTTGTACGAAAAATTTTTTCGAGTTATTTCGTTAAAAAGCGTTATGTGGTATGAACATTTTTAGTTAAATCGCAATATCATACGATTTTACGTCAGGATTAAACGTTTTCTTCGTTCTAATCAATTTAAAAAAAAATAGTGGACAGAGACGACTCGACCCGTCGAACTTACTCTCGCCCGGTCCTTGGTACGTAGGGACTACGATGAATTTTTGAGCGAAAAGTTTTTTCGAGTTATTTCGTTAAAAAGCGTTATGAGGTATGAATATTTTTACATAAATCGCAATATCATTCGATTTTACGTATGGATTAAACATTTTTTTTGTTCCAAAAAGGTTTAAAAAAAGTAGTGAACCGACTCGACTCGACACGTCGGATATTACTCTCGCCCGGTCCTCGGTGCGTTGGGACTTGGAAAAATTTTCGACCGAAATTTTTTTCGAGTTATTTCGTTAAAAAGCGGTATGAAGTATGAATATTTTTACATAAATCGCAATATCCTTCGATTTTACGTATGGATTAAACATTTTTTTTGTTCCAAAAACGTTTAAAAAAAGTAGTGAACCCACTCGACTCGACCCGTCGGACTGAGTCTCACCCGTTCCTCGGTACGTTGGGACTTGGAAAAATTTTCGAACGAAATTTTTTTCGAGTTATTTCGTTAAAAAGCGGTATGAGGTATGAATATTTTTACATAAATCGCAATATCCTTCGATTTTACGTATGGATTAAACATTTTTTTTGTTCCAAAAAGGTTTAAAAAAAGTAGTGAACGGACTCGACTCGACCCGTCGGATATTACTCTCGCCCGGTCCTCGGTACGTTGGGACTACGATGAATTATTGACCGAAAAGTTTTTTCGAGTTATTTCGTTAAAAAGCGTTATGCGGTATGAATATTTTTAGTTAAATCGCAATATCATTCGATTTTACGTCAGGATTAAACGTTTCTTTCGTTCTAATCAATTTAAAGAAAATAGTGGACGGAGAACACTCGACCCGTCGGACTGACTCTCACCCGTTCCTCGGTACGTTGGGACCTGGACAAATTTCGGCCGAAATGTTTTTTCGAGTTATTTCGTTAAAAAGCGTTATGTGGTATGAACATTTTTAGTTAAATCGCAATGTCAATCGATTTTACGTCAGGATTAAACGTTTTCTTCGTTTTAATCAATTTAAAAAAAAATAGTGGACAGAGACGACTCAACCCGTCGAACTTACTCTCGCCCGGTCCTTGGTACGTAGGGACTACGATGAATTTTTGACCGAAAAGTTTTTTCGAGTTATTTCGTTAAAAAGCGTTATGAGGTATGAATATTTTTACATAAATCGCAATATCATTCGATTTTACGTATGGATTAAACATTTTTTTTGTTCCAAAAACGTTTAAAAAAAGTAGTGAACCCACTCGACTCGACCCGTCGGACTGACTCTCACCCGTTCCTCGGTACGTAGGGACTACGATGAATTTTTGACCGAAAAGTTTTTTCGAGCTATTTCGTTAAAAAGCGGTATGAGGTATAAATATTTTTACATAAATCGCAATATCCTTCGATTTTACGTATGGATTAAACATTTTTTTTGTTCCAAAAAGGTTTAAAAAAAGTAGTGAACCGACTCGAATCGACCTGTCGAATTTACTCTCGCCCGGTCATCGGTGCGTGGGGACTACGATGAATTTTTGATCGAAAAGATTTTTCGAGTTATTTCGGTAAAAAGCGTTATGTGGTATGAATATTTTTACTTAAATCGCAATATCATTCGATCTAACGTCGGGATTAAACGTTTCTTTCGTTCTAATCAATTTATGAAAAATAGAGGACGGAGAAGACTCGACCCGTCAGACTGACTCTCACCCGTTCCTCGGTACGTTGGGACCTGGAAAAATTTCGGCCGAAATGTTTTTTCGAGTTATTTCGTTAAAAAGCGTTATGTGGTATGAACATTTTTAGTTAAATCGCAATGTCAATCGATTTTACGTCAGGATTAAACGTTTTCTTCGTTCTAATCAATTTAAAAAAAAATAGTGGACAGAGACGACTCGACCCGTCGAACTTACTCTCGCCCGGTCCTTGGTACGTAGGGACTACGATGAATTTTTGACCGAAAAGTTTTTTCGAGTTATTTCGGTAAAAAGCGTTATGTGGTATGAATATTTTTACTTAAATCGCAATATCATTCGATCTAACGTCGGGATTAAACGTTTCTTTCGTTCTAATCAATTTATGAAAAGTAGAGGACGGAGAAGACTCGACCCGTCAGACTGACTCTCACCCGTTCCTCGGTACGTTGGGACCTGGAAAAATTTCGGCCGAAATGTTTTTTCGAGTTATTTCGTTAAAAAGCGCTATGAGGTATGAATATTTTTACATAAATCGCAATATCATTCTATTTTACGTATGGATTAAACTTTTTTTTTGTTCCAAAAATGTTTAAAAAAAGTAGAGAAACCACTCGACTCGATCCGTCGGACTGACTCTCACCCGTTCCTCGGTACGTTGGGACTACGATGAAGTTTCGACCGGAAAGTTTTTTCGAGTTATTTCGTAAAAAGTGTTATGTGGTGTGAATATTTTTACTTAAATCGCAATATCATTCGATCTAACGTCGGGATTAAACGTTTCTTTCGTTCTAATCAATTTAAGAAAAATAGTGGACGGAGAAGACTCGACCCGTCGGATTGACTCTCACCCGGTACTCGGTACGTAGGGCATAAGAAGAATTTTTGACCGAAAAGTTTTTTCTAGTTATTTCGTTAAAAAGCATTATGTGGGATGAATATTTTTAGTTAAATCGCAATATCATTCGATTTTACGTCGGGATTAAACGTTTTTTTCTTTTTAATCAATTTAGAAAAAAATAGTGGACGGAGACGACTCGACCCGTCGAATTTGCTCTCGCCCGGTCCTCGGTACGTAGGGACTACGATGAATTTTTGACCGAATAGTTTTTTCGAGTTATTTCGTTAAAAACCGTTATGTGGTATGAATATTTTTACTTAAATCGCAATATCATTCGATTTTACGTATGGATTAAACATTTTTTTTGTTCCAAAAGGGTTTAAAAAAAGTAGTGAACCGACTCGACTCGACCCGTCGGATATTACTGTCGCCCCGTCCTCGGTACGGAGGGACTACGATAAATTGTTGACCGAAAATTTTATTCGAGCTATTTCGCTAAAAAGCGTTATGTGGTATGAATATTTTTAGTTAAATCGCAATATCATTCGACTTTACGTCAGGATTAAGCGTTTCTTTCGCTCTAATCAATTTAAAAAAAATAGTGGATGGAGAGGACTCGACCCGTCGGACTGACACTCACCCGTTCCTCGGTACGTTGGGACTTGGACAAATTTTCGACCGTAATTTTTTTCGAGTTATTTCGTAAAAAGCGCTATGAGGTATGAATATTTCTACATAAATCGCAATATAATTCGATTTTACGTCGGGATTAAACGTTTTCTCCGTTCTAATCAATTTAAAAAAAAATAGTGGGCAGAGACGACTCGACCCGTCGAACTTACTCTCGCCCGGTCCTTGGTACGTAGGGACTACGATGAATTTCTGACCGAAAAGTTTTTTCGAGTTATTTCGTTAAAAAGCGCTATGAGGTCTGAATATTTTTACATAAATCGCAATATCATTCTATTTTACGTATGGATTAAACTTTTTTTTTGTTCCAAAAATGTTTAAAAAAAGTAGTGAAACCACTCGACTCGATCCGTCGGACTGACTCTCACCCGTTCCTCGGTACGTTGGGACTACGATGAAGTTTCGACCGGAAAGTTTTTTCGAGTTATTTCGTTAAAAAGCGTTATGTGGTATGAAAATTTTTAGTTAAATCGCAATGTCATTCGATTTTACGTCAGGATTAAACGTTTTCTTCGTTCTAATCAATTTAAAAAAAAATAGTGGACAGAGACGACTCGACCCGTCGAACTTACTCTCGCCCGGTCCTTGGTACGTAGGGACTACGATGAATTTTTGACCGAAAAGTTTTTTCGAGTTATTTCGGTAAAAAGCGTTATGTGGTATGAATATTTTTACTTAAATCGCAATATCATTCGATCTAACGTCGGGATTAAACGTTTCTTTCGTTCTAATCAATTTATGAAAAATAGAGGACGGAGAAGACTCGACCCGTCAGACTGACTCTCACCCGTTCCTCGGTACGTTGGGACCTGGAAAAATTTCGGCCGAAATGTTTTTTCGAGTTATTTCGTTAAAAAGCGCTATGAGGTATGAATATTTTTACATAAATCGCAATATCATTCTATTTTACGTATGGATTAAACTTTTTTTTTGTTCCAAAAATGTTTAAAAAAAGTAGTGAAACCACTCGACTCGATCCGTCGGACTGACTCTCACCCGTTCCTCGGTACGTTGGGACGTGGAAAAATTTTCGACCGAAATTTTTTTCGCGTTATTTCGTTAAAAAGCGGTATGAGGTATGAATATTTTTACATAAATCGCAATATCCTTCGATTTTACGTATGGATTAAACATTTTTTTTTTCCAAAAACGTTAAAAAAAAGTAGTGAACCCACTCGACACGACCCGTCGGACTGACTCTCACCCGTTCCTCGGTACGTTGGGAGCTGGAAAAATTTCGGCCGAAATGTTTTTTCGAATTATTTCGTTAAAAAGCGTTATGTGGTATGAACATTTTTAGTTAAATCGCAATATCATACGATTTTACGTCAGGATTAAACGTTTTCTTCGTTCTAATCAATTTAAAAAAAAATAGTGGACAGAGACGACTCGACCCGTCGAACTTACTCTCGCCCGGTCCTTGGTACGTAGGGACTACGATGAATTTTTGACCGAAAAGTTTTTTCGAGTTATTTCGTTAAAAAGCGTTATGCGGTATGAATATTTTTAGTTAAATCGCAATATCATTCGATTTTACGTCAGCATTACACGTTTCTTTCGTTCTAGTCAATTTAAAAAAAATAGTGGACGGAGACGACTCGACCCGTCGAATTTACTCTCGCCCGGTCCTTGGTACGTAGGGACTACGATGAATTTTTGACCGAAAAGTTTTTTCGAGCTATTTCGTTAAAAAGCGGTATGAGGTATGAATATTTTTACATAAATCGCAATATCCTTCGATTTTACGTATGGATTAAACATTTTTTTTGTTCCAAAAAGGTATAAAAAAAGTAGTGAACCGACTCGAATCGACCCGTCGAATTTACTCTCGCTCGGTCATCGGTACGTGGGGACTACGATGAATTTTTGATCGAAAAGTTTTTTCGAGTTATTTCGGTAAAAAGCGTTATGTGGTATGAATATTTTTACTTAAATCGCAATATCATTCGATCTAACGTCGGGATTAAACGTTTCTTTCGTTCTAATCAATTTATGAAAAATAGAGGACGGAGAAGACTCGACCCGTCAGACTGACTCTCACCCGTTCCTCGGTACGTTGGAACCTGGAAAAATTTCGGCCGAAATGTTTTTTCGAGTTATTTCGTTAAAAAGCGCTATGAGGTATGAATATTTTTACATAAATCGCAATATCATTCTATTTTACGTATGGATTAAACTTTTTTTTTGTTCCAAAAATGTTTAAAAAAAGTAGTGAAACCACTCGACTCGACCCGTCGGACTGACTCTCACCCGTTCCTTGGTACGTAGGGACTACGATGAATTTCTGACCGAAAAGTTTTTTCGAGTTATTTCGTTAAAAAGCGGTATGAGGTATGAATATTTTTACATAAATCGCAATATACTTCGATTTTACGTATGGATTAAACATTTTTTTTGTTCCAAAAAGGTTTAAAAAAAGTAGTGAACCGACTCGAATCGACCCGTCGAATTTACTCTCGCCCGGTCATCGGTACGTGGGGACTACGATGAATTTCTGACCGGAAAGTTTTTTCGAGCTATTTCGTTAAAAACCGTTATGTGGTATGAATATTTTGAGTTAAATTGCAATATCATTCGATTTTACGTCAGGATTAAACGTTTCTTTCGTTCTAATCAATTTAAAGAAAATAGTGGACGGAGAACACTCGACCCGTCGGACTGACTCTCACCCGTTCCTCGGTACGTTGGGACCTGGACAAATTTCGGCCGAAATGTTTTTTCGAGTTATTTCGTTAAAAAGCGTTATGCGGTATGAACATTTTTAGTTAAATCGCAATGTCAATCGATTTTACGTCAGGATTAAACGTTTTCTTCGTTCTAATCAATTTAAAAAAAAATAGTGGACAGAGACGACTCGACCCGTCGAACTTACTCTCGCCCGGTCCTTGGTACGTAGGGACTACGATGAATTTTTGACCGAAAAGTTTTTTCGAGTTATTTCGTTAAAAAGCGTTATGAGGTATGAATATTTTTACATAAATCGCAATATCATTCGATTTTACGTATGGATTAAACATTTTTTTTGTTCCAAAAACGTTTAAAAAAAGTAGTGAACCCACTCGACTCGACCCGTCGGACTGACTCTCACCCGTTCCTCGGTACGTAGGGACTACGATGAATTTTTGACCGAAAAGTTTTTTCGAGCTATTTCGTTAAAAAGCGGTATGAGGTATAAATATTTTTACATAAATCGCAATATCCTTCGATTTTACGTATGGATTAAACATTTTTTTTGTTCCAAAAAGGTTTAAAAAAAGTAGTGAACCGACTCGAATCGACCCGTCGAATTTACTCTCGCCCGGTCATCGGTGCGTGGGGACTACGATGAATTTTTGATCGAAAAGATTTTTCGAGTTATTTCGGTAAAAAGCGTTATGTGGTATGAATTTTTTTACTTAAATCGCAATATCATTCGATCTAACGTCGGGATTAAACGTTTCTTTCGTTCTAATCAATTTATGAAAAATAGAGGACGGAGAAGACTCGACCCGTCAGACTGACTCTCACCCGTTCCTCGGTACGTTGGGACCTGGAAAAATTTCGGCCGAAATGTTTTTTCGAGTTATTTCGTTAAAAAGCGTTATGTGGTATGAACATTTTTAGTTAAATCGCAATGTCAATCGATTTTACGTCAGGATTAAACGTTTTCTTCGTTCTAATCAATTTAAAAAAAAATAGTGGACAGAGACGACTCGACCCGTCGGTCTGACACTCACCCGTTCCTCGGTACGTTGGGACTTGGACAAATTTTCGACCGTAATTTTTTTCGAGTTATTTCGTAAAAAGCGGTATGAGGTATGAATATTTTTACATAAATCGCAGTATCCTTCGATTTTACGTATGGATTAAACATTTTTTTTGTTCCAAAAACGTTTAAAAAAAGTAGTGAACCCACTCGACTCGACCCGTCGGACTGACTCTCACCTGTTCCTCGGTACGTAGGGACTACGATGAATTTCTGACCGAAAAGTTTTTTCGAGTTATTTCGTTAAAAAGCGTTATGTGGTATGAATATTTTTAGTTAAATCGCAATATCATTCGATTTTACGTCATGATGAAACGTTTCTTTCGTTCTAATCAATTTAAAAAAAATAGTGGACGGAGAAGACTCGACCCGTCAGACTGACTCTCACCCGTTCCTCGGTACGTTGGGACTACGATGAATTTTTTACCGAAAAGTTTTTTCGAGTTATTTCGTTAAAAAGCGTTATGTGGTATGAATATTTTTACTTAAATCGCAATATCATTCGATTTTACGTATGGATTAAACGTTTTTTTCGTTCAAATCAATATAGAAAGAAATAGTGGACGGAGAAGGCTCGACCCGTCGGACTGACTCTCACCCGTTCCTCGGTACGTTGGGACCTGGAAAAATTTCGGCCGAAAAGTTTTTTCGAGTTATTTCGTTAAAAAGCGTTATATGGTATGAATATTTTTACTTAATTCGCAATATCATTCGATCTAACGTCGGGATTAAACGTTCCTTTCGTTCTAATCAATTTAAGAAAAATAGTGGACGGAGAAGACTCGACCCGTCGGACTGACTCTCACCCGGTACTCGGTACGTAGGGCATAAGAAGAATTTTTGACCGAAAAGTTTTTTCTAGTTATTTCGTTAAAAAGCATTATGTGGGATGAATATTTTTAGTTAAATCGCAATATCATTCGATTTTACGTCGGGATTAAACGTTTTTTTCTTTTTAATCAATTTAGAAAAAAATAGTGGATGGAGAGGACTCGACCCGTCGGTCTGACACTCACCCGTTCCTCGGTACGTTGGGACTTGGACAAATTTTCGACCGTAATTTTTTTCGAGTTATTTCGTAAAAAGCGGTATGAGGTATGAATATTTTTACATAAATCGCAGTATCCTTCGATTTTACGTATGGATTAAACATTTTTTTTGTTCCAAAAACGTTTAAAAAAAGTAGTGAACCCACTCGACTCGACCCGTCGGACTGACTCTCACCTGTTCCTCGGTACGTAGGGACTACGATGAATTTCTGACCGAAAAGTTTTTTCGAATTATTTCGTTAAAAAGCGTTATGTGGTATGAACATTTTTAGTTAAATCGCAATGTCATTCGATCTAACGTCGGGATTAAACGTTTCTTTCGTTCTATTCAATTTATGAAAAATAGAGGACGGAGAAGACTCGACCCGTCAGACTGACTCTCACCCGTTCCTCGGTACGTTGGGACCTGGAAAAATTTCGGCCGAAATGTTTTTTCGAGTTATTTCGTTAAAAAGCGTTATGTGGTATGAACATTTTTAGTTAAATCGCAATGTCAATCGATTTTACGTCAGGATTAAACGTATTCTTCGTTCTAATCAATTTAAAAAAAAATAGTGGACAGAGACGACTCGACCCGTCGAACTTACTCTCGCCCGGTCCTTGGTACGTAGGGACTACGATGAATTTTTGACCGAAAAGTTTTTTCGAGTTATTTCGTCAAAAAGCGTTATGAGGTATGAATATTTTTACATAAATCGCAATATCATTCGATTTTACGTATGGATTAAACATTTTTTTTTGTTCCAAAAAGGTTTAAAAAAAGTAGTGAACCGACTCGACTCGACCCGTCGGATATTACTCTCGCCCGGTCCTTGGTACGTTGGGACTTGGAGAAATTTTCGACCGAAAAGTTTTTCTAGTTATTTCGTTAAAAAGCGTTATGTGGTATGAATATTTTTAGTTAAATCGCAATATCATTCGATTTTACGTCAGCATTAAACGTTTCTTTCGTTCTAGTCAATTTAAAAAAAATAGTGGACGGAGACGACTCGACCCGTCGAATTTACTCTCGCCCGGTCATCGGTACGTGGGGACTACGATGAATTTTTGATCGAAAAGTTTTTTCGAGTTATTTCGGTAAAAAGCGTTATGTGGTATGAATATTTTTACTTAAATCGCAATATCATTCGATCTAACGTCGGGATTAAACGTTTCTTTCGTTCTAATCAATTTATGAAAAATAGAGGACGGAGAAGACTCGATCCGTCGGACTGACTCTCACCCGTTCCTCGGTACGTTGGGACTACGATGAAGTTTCGACCGGAAAGTTTTTTCGAGTTATTTCGTTAAAAAGCGTTATGTGGTATGAAAATTTTTAGTTAAATCGCAATGTCATTCGATTTTACGTCAGGATTAAACATTTTTTTTTGTTCCAAAAAGGTTTAAAAAAAGTAGTGAACCGACTCGACTCGACCCGTCGGATATTACTCTCGCCCGGTCCTTGGTACGTTGGGACTTGGAGAAATTTTCGACCGAAAAGTTTTTCTAGTTATTTCGTTAAAAAGCGTTATGTGGTATGAATATTTTTAGTTAAATCGCAATATCATTCGATTTTACGTCAGCATTAAACGTTTCTTTCGTTCTAGTCAATTTAAAAAAAATAGTGGACGGAGACGACTCGACCCGTCGAATTTACTCTCGCCCGGTCATCGGTACGTGGGGACTACGATGAATTTTTGATCGAAAAGTTTTTTCGAGTTATTTCGGTAAAAAGCGTTATGTGGTATGAATATTTTTACTTAAATCGCAATATCATTCGATCTAACGTCGGGATTAAACGTTTCTTTCGTTCTAATCAATTTATGAAAAATAGAGGACGGAGAAGACTCGATCCGTCGGACTGACTCTCACCCGTTCCTCGGTACGTTGGGACTACGATGAAGTTTCGACCGGAAAGTTTTTTCGAGTTATTTCGTTAAAAAGCGTTATGTGGTATGAAAATTTTTAGTTAAATCGCAATGTCATTCGATTTTACGTCAGGATTAAACGTTTTCTTCGTTCTAATCAATTTAAAAAAAAATAGTGGACAGAGACGACTCGACCCGTCGAACTTACTCTCGCCCGGTCCTTGGTACGTAGGGACTACGATGAATTTTTGACCGAAAAGTTTTTTCGAGTTATTTCGGTAAAAAGCGTTATGTGGTATGAATATTTTTACTTAAATCGCAATATCATTCGATCTAACGTCGGGATTAAACGTTTCTTTCGTTCTAATCAATTTATGAAAAATAGAGGACGGAGAAGACTCGACCCGTCAGACTGACCCTCACCCGTTCCTCGGTACGTTGGGACGTGGAAAAATTTTCGACCGAAATTTTTTTCGCGTTATTTCGTTAAAAAGCGGTATGAGGTATGAATATTTTTACATAAATCGCAATATCCTTCGATTTTACGTATGGATTAAACATTTTTTTTTTTCCAAAAACGTTAAAAAAAAGTAGTGAACCCACTCGACACGACCCGTCGGACTGACTCTCACCCGTTCCTCGGTACGTAGGGACTACGATGAATTTCTGACCGAAAAGTTTTTTCGAGTTATTTCGTTAAAAAGCGTTATGTGGTATGAATATTTTTAGTTAAATCGCAATATCATTCGATTTTACGTCATGATGAAACGTTTCTTTCGTTCTAATCAATTTAAAAAGAATAGTGGACGGAGAAGACTCGACTCGTCAGACTGACTCTCACCCGTTCCTCGGTACGTTGGGACTACGATGAATTTTTTACCGAAAAGTTTTTTCGAGTTATTTCGTTAAAAAGCGTTATGTGGTATGAATATTTTTACTTAAATCGCAATATCATTCGATTTTACGTATGGATTAAACGTTTTTTTCGTTCAAATCAATATAGAAAGAAATAGTGGACTGAGAAGGCTCGACCCGTCGGACTGACTCTCACCCGTTCCTCGGTACGTTGGGACCTGGAAAAATTTCGGCCGAAATGTTTTTTCGAGTTATTTCGTTAAAAAGCGTTATGTGGTATGAACATTTTTAGTTAAATCGCAATGTCAATCGATTTTACGTCAGGATTAAACGTTTTCTTCGTTCTAATCAATTTAAAAAAAAATAGTGGACAGAGACGACTCGACCCGTCGGTCTGACACTCACCCGTTCCTCGGTACGTTGGGACTTGGACAAATTTTCGACCGTAATTTTTTTCGAGTTATTTCGTAAAAAGCGGTATGAGGTATGAATATTTTTACATAAATCGCAGTATCCTTCGATTTTACGTATGGATTAAACATTTTTTTTGTTCCAAAAACGTTTAAAAAAAGTAGTGAACCCACTCGACTCGACCCGTCGGACTGACTCTCACCTGTTCCTCGGTACGTAGGGACTACGATGAATTTCTGACCGAAAAGTTTTTTCGAGTTATTTCGTTAAAAAGCGTTATGTGGTATGAATATTTTTAGTTAAATCGCAATATCATTCGATTTTACGTCATGATGAAACGTTTCTTTCGTTCTAATCAATTTAAAAAAAATAGTGGACGGAGAAGACTCGACCCGTCAGACTGACTCTCACCCGTTCCTCGGTACGTTGGGACTACGATGAATTTTTTACCGAAAAGTTTTTTCGAGTTATTTCGTTAAAAAGCGTTATGTGGTATGAATATTTTTACTTAAATCGCAATATCATTCGATTTTACGTATGGATTAAACGTTTTTTTCGTTCAAATCAATATAGAAAGAAATAGTGGACGGAGAAGGCTCGACCCGTCGGACTGACTCTCACCCGTTCCTCGGTACGTTGGGACCTGGAAAAATTTCGGCCGAAAAGTTTTTTCGAGTTATTTCGTTAAAAAGCGTTATATGGTATGAATATTTTTACTTAATTCGCAATATCATTCGATCTAACGTCGGGATTAAACGTTCCTTTCGTTCTAATCAATTTAAGAAAAATAGTGGACGGAGAAGACTCGACCCGTCGGACTGACTCTCACCCGGTACTCGGTACGTAGGGCATAAGAAGAATTTTTGACCGAAAAGTTTTTTCTAGTTATTTCGTTAAAAAGCATTATGTGGGATGAATATTTTTAGTTAAATCGCAATATCATTCGATTTTACGTCGGGATTAAACGTTTTTTTCTTTTTAATCAATTTAGAAAAAAATAGTGGATGGAGAGGACTCGACCCGTCGGTCTGACACTCACCCGTTCCTCGGTACGTTGGGACTTGGACAAATTTTCGACCGTAATTTTTTTCGAGTTATTTCGTAAAAAGCGGTATGAGGTATGAATATTTTTACATAAATCGCAGTATCCTTCGATTTTACGTATGGATTAAACATTTTTTTTGTTCCAAAAACGTTTAAAAAAAGTAGTGAACCCACTCGACTCGACCCGTCGGACTGACTCTCACCTGTTCCTCGGTACGTAGGGACTACGATGAATTTCTGACCGAAAAGTTTTTTCGAATTATTTCGTTAAAAAGCGTTATGTGGTATGAACATTTTTAGTTAAATCGCAATGTCATTCGATCTAACGTCGGGATTAAACGTTTCTTTCGTTCTATTCAATTTATGAAAAATAGAGGACGGAGAAGACTCGACCCGTCAGACTGACTCTCACCCGTTCCTCGGTACGTTGGGACCTGGAAAAATTTCGGCCGAAATGTTTTTTCGAGTTATTTCGTTAAAAAGCGTTATGTGGTATGAACATTTTTAGTTAAATCGCAATGTCAATCGATTTTACGTCAGGATTAAACGTATTCTTCGTTCTAATCAATTTAAAAAAAAATAGTGGACAGAGACGACTCGACCCGTCGAACTTACTCTCGCCCGGTCCTTGGTACGTAGGGACTACGATGAATTTTTGACCGAAAAGTTTTTTCGAGTTATTTCGTCAAAAAGCGTTATGAGGTATGAATATTTTTACATAAATCGCAATATCATTCGATTTTACGTATGGATTAAACATTTTTTTTTGTTCCAAAAAGGTTTAAAAAAAGTAGTGAACCGACTCGACTCGACCCGTCGGATATTACTCTCGCCCGGTCCTTGGTACGTTGGGACTTGGAGAAATTTTCGACCGAAAAGTTTTTCTAGTTATTTCGTTAAAAAGCGTTATGTGGTATGAATATTTTTAGTTAAATCGCAATATCATTCGATTTTACGTCAGCATTAAACGTTTCTTTCGTTCTAGTCAATTTAAAAAAAATAGTGGACGGAGACGACTCGACCCGTCGAATTTACTCTCGCCCGGTCATCGGTACGTGGGGACTACGATGAATTTTTGATCGAAAAGTTTTTTCGAGTTATTTCGGTAAAAAGCGTTATGTGGTATGAATATTTTTACTTAAATCGCAATATCATTCGATCTAACGTCGGGATTAAACGTTTCTTTCGTTCTAATCAATTTATGAAAAATAGAGGACGGAGAAGACTCGATCCGTCGGACTGACTCTCACCCGTTCCTCGGTACGTTGGGACTACGATGAAGTTTCGACCGGAAAGTTTTTTCGAGTTATTTCGTTAAAAAGCGTTATGTGGTATGAAAATTTTTAGTTAAATCGCAATGTCATTCGATTTTACGTCAGGATTAAACATTTTTTTTTGTTCCAAAAAGGTTTAAAAAAAGTAGTGAACCGACTCGACTCGACCCGTCGGATATTACTCTCGCCCGGTCCTTGGTACGTTGGGACTTGGAGAAATTTTCGACCGAAAAGTTTTTCTAGTTATTTCGTTAAAAAGCGTTATGTGGTATGAATATTTTTAGTTAAATCGCAATATCATTCGATTTTACGTCAGCATTAAACGTTTCTTTCGTTCTAGTCAATTTAAAAAAAATAGTGGACGGAGACGACTCGACCCGTCGAATTTACTCTCGCCCGGTCATCGGTACGTGGGGACTACGATGAATTTTTGATCGAAAAGTTTTTTCGAGTTATTTCGGTAAAAAGCGTTATGTGGTATGAATATTTTTACTTAAATCGCAATATCATTCGATCTAACGTCGGGATTAAACGTTTCTTTCGTTCTAATCAATTTATGAAAAATAGAGGACGGAGAAGACTCGATCCGTCGGACTGACTCTCACCCGTTCCTCGGTACGTTGGGACTACGATGAAGTTTCGACCGGAAAGTTTTTTCGAGTTATTTCGTTAAAAAGCGTTATGTGGTATGAAAATTTTTAGTTAAATCGCAATGTCATTCGATTTTACGTCAGGATTAAACGTTTTCTTCGTTCTAATCAATTTAAAAAAAAATAGTGGACAGAGACGACTCGACCCGTCGAACTTACTCTCGCCCGGTCCTTGGTACGTAGGGACTACGATGAATTTTTGACCGAAAAGTTTTTTCGAGTTATTTCGGTAAAAAGCGTTATGTGGTATGAATATTTTTACTTAAATCGCAATATCATTCGATCTAACGTCGGGATTAAACGTTTCTTTCGTTCTAATCAATTTATGAAAAATAGAGGACGGAGAAGACTCGACCCGTCAGACTGACCCTCACCCGTTCCTCGGTACGTTGGGACGTGGAAAAATTTTCGACCGAAATTTTTTTCGCGTTATTTCGTTAAAAAGCGGTATGAGGTATGAATATTTTTACATAAATCGCAATATCCTTCGATTTTACGTATGGATTAAACATTTTTTTTTTTCCAAAAACGTTAAAAAAAAGTAGTGAACCCACTCGACACGACCCGTCGGACTGACTCTCACCCGTTCCTCGGTACGTAGGGACTACGATGAATTTCTGACCGAAAAGTTTTTTCGAGTTATTTCGTTAAAAAGCGTTATGTGGTATGAATATTTTTAGTTAAATCGCAATATCATTCGATTTTACGTCATGATGAAACGTTTCTTTCGTTCTAATCAATTTAAAAAGAATAGTGGACGGAGAAGACTCGACTCGTCAGACTGACTCTCACCCGTTCCTCGGTACGTTGGGACTACGATGAATTTTTTACCGAAAAGTTTTTTCGAGTTATTTCGTTAAAAAGCGTTATGTGGTATGAATATTTTTACTTAAATCGCAATATCATTCGATTTTACGTATGGATTAAACGTTTTTTTCGTTCAAATCAATATAGAAAGAAATAGTGGACTGAGAAGGCTCGACCCGTCGGACTGACTCTCACCCGTTCCTCGGTACGTTGGGACCTGGAAAAATTTCGGCCGAAAAGTTTTTTCGAGTTATTTCGTTAAAAAGCGTTATGAGGTATGAATATTTTTACATAAATCGCAATATCATTCGATTTTACGTATGGATTAAACATTTTTTTTGTTCCAAAAACGTTTAAAAAAAGTAGTGAACCCACTCGACTCGACCCGTCGGACTGACTCTCACCCGTTCCTCGGTACGTAGGGACTACGATGAATTTTTGACCGAAAAGTTTTTTCGAGCTATTTCGTTAAAAAGCGGTATGAGGTATAAATATTTTTACATAAATCGCAATATCCTTCGATTTTACGTATGGATTAAACATTTTTTTTGTTCCAAAAAGGTTTAAAAAAAGTAGTGAACCGACTCGAATCGACCCGTCGAATTTACTCTCGCCCGGTCATCGGTGCGTGGGGACTACGATGAATTTTTGATCGAAAAGATTTTTCGAGTTATTTCGGTAAAAAGCGTTATGTGGTATGAATATTTTTACTTAAATCGCAATATCATTCGATCTAACGTCGGGATTAAACGTTTCTTTCGTTCTTATCAATTTATGAAAAATAGAGGACGGAGAAGACTCGACCCGTCAGACTGACTGTCAGCCGATCCTCGGTACTTTGGGACTACGATCAATTTTTGACCGAAAAGTTTTTTCGAGTAAAATCGTTAAAAAGCGTTATGTGGTATGAATATTTTTACTTAAATCGCAATATCATTCGATTTTACGTATGGATTAAATGTTTTTTTCGTTCAAATCAATATAGAAAGAAATAGTGGACGGAGAAGACTCGACCCGTCGGACTGACTCTCACCCGTTCCTCGGTACGTTGGGACCTGGAAAAATTTCGGCCGAAATGTTTTTTCGAGTTATTTCGTTAAAAAGCGTTATGTGGTATGAACATTTTTAGTTAAATCGCAATATCATTCGATTTTACGTCAGGATTAAACGTTTTCTTCGTTCTAATCAATTTAAAAAAAAATAGTGGACAGAGACGACTCGACCCGTCGAACTTACTCTCGCCCGGTCCTTGGTACGTAGGGACCTGGAAAAATTTCGGCCGAAATATTTTTTCGAGTTATTTCGTTAAAAAGCGTTATGTGGTATGAACATTTTTACATAAATCGCAATGTCATTCGATTTTACGTATGGATTAAACATTTTTTTTGTTCCAAAAAGGTTTAAAAAAAGTAGTGAACCGACTCGACTCGACCCGTCGGATATTACTCTCGCCCGGCCCTCGGTACGTAGGGACAACGATGAATTTTTGACCGAAAAGGTTTTTCGAGTTATTTGGTTAAAAAGCGATATGAGGTATGAATATTTTTACTTAAATCGCAATATCATTCGATTTTACGTATGGATTAAACGTTTTTTTCGTTCAAATCAATATAAAAAGAAATAGTGGACGGAGAAGACTCGAACCGTCGGACTGACTGTCAGCCGTTCCTCGGTACTTTGGGACTACGATCAATTTTTGACCGAAAAGTTTTTTCGAGTAAAATCGTTAAAAAGCGTTATGTGGTATGAATATTTTTACTTAAATCGCATTATCATTCGATTTTACGTATGGATTAAATGTTTTTTTCGTTCAAATCAATATAGAAAGAAATAGTGGACGGAGAAGACTCGACCCGTCGGACTGACTCTCACCCGTTCCTCGGTACGTTGGGACCTGGAAAAATTTCGGCCGAAATATTTTTTCGAGTTATTTCGTTAAAAAGCGTTATGTGGTATGAACATTTTTAGTTAAATCGCAATATCATTCGATTTTACGTCAGGATTAAACGTTTTCTTCGTTCTAATCAATTTAAAAAAAAATAGTGGACAGAGACGACTCGACCCGTAGAACTTACTCTCGCCCGGTCCTTGGTACGTAGGGACTCCGATGAATTTTTGACCGAAAAGTTTTTTCGAGCTATTTCGTTAAAAAGCGTTAAGTGGTATGAATATTTTTACTTAAATCGCAATATCGTTCGATTTTACGTATGGATTAAACGTTTTTTTCGTTCAAATCAATATAGAAAGAAATAGTGGACGGAGAAGACTCGACCCGTCGAACTGACTGTCACCCGTTCCTCGGTACTTTGGGACGATCAATTTTTGACCGAAAATTTTTTTCGAGTTATATCGTTAAAAAGCGTTATGTGGTATGAATATTTTTACTTAAATCGCAATATCGTTCAATTTTACGTATGGATTAAACGTTTTTTTCGTTCAAATCAATATAGAAAGAAATAGTGGACGGAGAAGACGCGACCCGTCGGACTGACTCTCACCCGTTCCTCGGTACGTTGGGACCTGGAAAAATTTCGGCCGAAATGTTTTTTCGAGTTATTTCGTTAAAAATCGTTATGTGGTATGAACATTTTTAGTTAAATCGCAATATCGTTCGATTTAACGTATAGATTAAACGTTTTTTTCGTTCAAATCAATATAGAAAGAAATAGTGGACGGAGAAGACTCGACCCGTCGGACTGACTGTCACCCGTTCCTCGGTACTTTGGGACTACGATCAATTTTTGACCGAAAAGTTTTTTCGAGTTATATCGTTAAAAAGCGTTATGTGGTATGAATATTTTTACTTAAATCGAAATATCATTCGATTTTACGTATGGATTAAACGTTTTTTTCGTTCAAATCAATATAGAAAGAAATAGTGGACGGAGAAGACGCGACCCGTCGGACTGACCCTCACCCGTTCCTCGGTACGTTGGGACCTGGAAAAATTTCGGCCGAAATGTTTTTTCGAGTTATTTCGTTAAAAACCGTTATGTGGTATGAATATTTTTAGATAAATTGCAATATCATTCGATTTTACGTCAGGATTAAAAGTTTCTTTCGTTCTAATCAATTTAACAAAAATAGTGGACAGAGACGACTCGACCCGTCGAACTTACTCTCGCCCGTTTCTCGGTACGTAGGGACTACGATGAATTTTTGACCGAAAAGTTTTTTCTAGTTATTTCGTTAAAAAGCGTTATGTGGTATGAATATTTTTAGTTAAATCGCAATATCATTCGATCTAACGTCGGCATTAAACGTTTCTTTCGTTCTAATCAATTTAAGAAAAATAGTGGACGGAGAAGACTCGACCCGTCGGACTGACTCTCACCCGTTCCTCGGTACGTTGGGACCTGGAAAAATTACGGCAGAAATGTTTTTTCGAGTTATTTCGTTAAAAATCGTTATGTGGTATGAATATTTTTACTTAAATCGCAAAATCATTCGATCTAACGTCGGGATTAAACGTTTCTTTCGTTCTAATCAATTTAAGAAAAATAGTGGACGGAGACGACACGACCCATCGAATTTACTCTCGCCCGGTCCTTGGTACGTAGGGACTCCGATGAATTTTTGACCGAAAAGTTTTTTCGAGCTATTTCGTTAAAAAGCGTTAAGTGGTATGAATATTTTTACTTAAATCGCAATATCGTTCGATTTTACGTATGGATTAAACGTTTTTTTCGTTCAAATCAATATAGAAAGAAATAGTGGACGGAGAAGACTCGACCCGTCGAACTGACTGTCACCCGTTCCTCGGTACTTTGGGACGATCAATTTTTGACCGAAAATTTTTTTCGAGTTATATCGTTAAAAAGCGTTATGTGGTATGAATATTTTTACTTAAATCGCAATATCGTTCAATTTTACGTATGGATTAAACGTTTTTTTCGTTCAAATCAATATAGAAAGAAATAGTGGACGGAGAAGACGCGACCCGTCGGACTGACTCTCACCCGTTCCTCGGTACGTTGGGACCTGGAAAAATTTCGGCCGAAATGTTTTTTCGAGTTATTTCGTTAAAAATCGTTATGTGGTATGAACATTTTTAGTTAAATCGCAATATCGTTCGATTTAACGTATAGATTAAACGTTTTTTTCGTTCAAATCAATATAGAAAGAAATAGTGGACGGAGAAGACTCGACCCGTCGGACTGACTGTCACCCGTTCCTCGGTACTTTGGGACTACGATCAATTTTTGACCGAAAAGTTTTTTCGAGTTATATCGTTAAAAAGCGTTATGTGGTATGAATATTTTTACTTAAATCGAAATATCATTCGATTTTACGTATGGATTAAACGTTTTTTTCGTTCAAATCAATATAGAAAGAAATAGTGGACGGAGAAGACGCGACCCGTCGGACTGACCCTCACCCGTTCCTCGGTACGTTGGGACCTGGAAAAATTTCGGCCGAAATGTTTTTTCGAGTTATTTCGTTAAAAAGCGTTATGTGGTATGAACATTTTTAGTTAAATCGCAATATCATTCGATTTTACGTCAGGATTAAACGTTTTCTTCGTTCTAATCAATTTAAAAAAAAATAGTGGACAGAGACGACTCGACCCGTCGAACTTACTCTCGCCCGGTCCTTGGTACGTAGGGACTCCGTTGAATTTTTGACCGAAAAGTTTTTTCGAGTTATTTCGTTAAAAAGCGTTATGAGGTATGAATATATTTACATAAATCGCAATATCATTCGATTTTACGTATGGATTAAACATTTTTTTTGTTCCAAAAAGGGTTAAAAAAAGTAGTGAACCGACTCGACTCGACCCGTCGGATATTACTCTCGCACGGCCCTCGGTACGTAGGGACAACGATGAATTTTTGACCGAAAAGTTTTTTCGAGTTATTTCGTTAAAAAGCGTTATGTGGTATGAATATTTTTACTTAAATCGCAATATCATTCGATTTTACGTATGGATTAAACGTTTTTTTCGTTCAAATCAATATAGAAAGAAATAGTGGACGGAGAAGACTCGACCCGTCGGACTGACTCTCGCTCGGTCCTCGGTACGTTGGGACTACGATGAATTTTTGACCGAAAAGTTTTTTCGAGTTATATCGTTAAAAAGCGTTATGTGGTATGAATATTTTTACTTAAATCGCAATATCATTCGATCTAACGTCGGGATTAAACGTTTCTTTCGTTCTAATCAGTTTAAAAAAAATAGTGGACGGAGAAGACTCGACCCGTCGGATTGACTCTCGCTCGGTCCTCGGTACGTTGGGACTACGATGAATTTTTGACCGAAAAGTTTTTTCGAGTTATTTCGTTAAAAAGCGTTATGTGGTATGAATATTTTTAGTTAAATCGCAATATCATTCGATTTTACGTATGGATTAAACGTTTTTTTTGTTCAAATCAATATAGAAAGAAATAGTGGACGGAGAAGACGCGACCCGTCGGACTGACTCTCACCCGTTCCTCGGTACGTTGGGACCTGGAAAAATTTCGGCCGAAATGTTTTTTCGAGTTATTTCGTTAAAAAGCGTTATGTGGTATGAACATTTTTAGTTAAATCGCAATATCGTTCGATTTAACGTATAGATTAAACGTTTTTTTCGTTCAAATCAATATAGAAAGAAATAGTGGACGGAGAAGACTCGACCCGTCGGACTGACTGTCACCCGTTCCTCGGTACTTTGGGACTACGATCAATTTTTGACCGAAAAGATTTTTCGAGTTATATCGTTAAAAAGCGTTATGTGGTATGAATATTTTTACTTAAATCGAAATATCATTCGATTTTACGTATGGATTAAACGTTTTTTTCGTTCAAATCATTATAGAAAGAAATAGTGGGCGGAGAAGACGCGACCCGTCGGACTGACCCTCACCCGTTCCTCGGTACGTTGGGACCTGGAAAAATTTCGGCCGAAATGTTTTTTCGAGTTATTTCGTTAAAAAGCGTTATGTGGTATGAATATTTTTAGTTAAATCGCAATATCATTCGATTTTACGTCAGGATTAAACGTTTTCTTCATTCTAATCAATTTAAAAAAAAATAGTGGACAGAGACGACTCGACCCGTCGAACTTACTCTCGCCCGGTCCTTGGTACGTAGGGACTCCGTTGAATTTTTGACCGAAAAGTTTTTTCGAGTTATTTCGTTAAAAAGCGTTATGAGGTATGAATATATTTACATAAATCGCAATATCATTCGATTTTACGTATGGATTAAACATTTTTTTTGTTCCAAAAAGGGTTAAAAGAAGTAGTGAACCGACTCGACTCGACCCGTCGGATATTACTCTCGCCCGGCCCTCGGTACGTAGGGACAACGATGAATTTTTGACCGAAAAGTTTTTTCGAGTTATTTCGTTAAAAAGCGTTATGTGGTATGAATATTTTTACTTAAATCGCAATATCATTCGATTTTACGTATGGATTAAACGTTTTTTTCGTTCAAATCAATATAGAAAGAAATAGTGGACGGAGAAGACTCGACCCGTCGGACTGACTCTCGCTCGGTCCTCGGTACGTTGGGACTACGATGAATTTTTGACCGAAAAGTTTTTTCGAGTTATATCGTTAAAAAGCGTTATGTGGTATGAATATTTTTACTTAAATCGCAATATCATTCGATCTAACGTCGGGATTAAACGTTTCTTTCGTTCTAATCAGTTTAAAAAAAATAGTGGACGGAGAAGACTCGACCCGTCGGATTGACTCTCGCTCGGTCCTCGGTACGTTGGGACTACGATGAATTTTTGACCGAAAAGTTTTTTCGAGTTATTTCGTTAAAAAGCGTTATGTGGTATGAATATTTTTAGTTAAATCGCAATATCATTCGATTTTACGTATGGATTAAACGTTTTTTTTGTTCAAATCAATATAGAAAGAAATAGTGGACGGAGAAGACTCGACCCGTCGGACTGACTGTCACCCGTTCCTCGGTACTTTGGGACTACGATCAATTTTTGACCGAAAAGTTTTTTCGAGTTATATCGTTAAAAAGCGTTATGTGGTATGAATATTTTTACTTAAATCGCAGTATCATTCTATTTTACGTCAGGATTAAACTTTTTCTTCGTTCTATTCAATTTAAAAAAAAATAGTGGACAGAGACGACTCGACCCGTCGAACTTACTCTCGCCCGGTCCTTGGTACGTAGGGACTCCGATGAATTTTTGACCGAAAAGTTTTTTCGAGTTATTTCGTTAAAAAGCGTTATGAGGTATGAATATATTTACATAATTCGCAATATCATTCGATTTGACGTATGGATTAAACATTTTTTTTGTTCCAAAAAGGGTTAAAAAAAGTAGTGAACCGACTCAACTCGACCCGTCGGATATTACTCTCGCCCGGCCCTCGGTACGTAGGGACAACGATGAATTTTTGACCGAAAAGTTTTTTCGAGTTATTTCGTTAAAAAGCGTTATGTGGTATGAATATTTTTAGTTAAATCGCAATATCATTCGATTTTACGTCAGCATTAAACGTTTCTTTCGTTCTAGTCAATTTAAAAAAAATAGTGGTCGGAGACGACTCGACCCGTCGAATTTACTCTCGCCCGGTCATCGGTACGTGGGGACTACGATGAATTTTTGATCGAAAAGTTTTTTCGAGTTATTTCGGTATAAAGCGTTATGTGGTATGAATATTTTTACTCAAATCGCAATATCATTCGATCTAACGTCGGGATTAAACGTTTTTTTCGTTCAAATCAATATAGAAAGAAATAGTGGACGGAGAAGACTCGACCCGTCGGACTGACTGTCACCCGTTCCTCGGTACTTTGGGACTACGATCAATTTTTGACCGAAAAGATTTTTCGAGTTATATCGTTAAAAAGCATTATGTGGGATGAATATTTTTAGTTAAATCGCAATATCATTCGATTTTACGTCAGGATTAAACGTTTCTTTCGTTCTAATCAATTTAAAAAAAATAGTGGACGGAGAAGACTCGACCCATCCGACTGACTCTCACCCGTTCCTCGGTACGTTGGGACCTGGAACAATTACGGCCGAAATGTTTTTTCGAGTTATTTCGTGAAAAAGCGCTATGAGGTATGAATATTTTTACATAAATCGCAATATCATTCGATCTAACGTCGGGATTAAACGTTTCTTTCGTTCTAATCAATTTAAGAAAAATAGTGGACGGAGAAGACTTTTTTTTTTTTTTTAGATCGTTTATTTTGCCAAGATAATAATTTGATACATTTTTAGATTCACAATAAACTATGAATTTTTGTGTATAGTGTGTTAGGCAATAGTACCGATACGCGTCGGTACGACGTAGCCATGCTTTATTATGTGTAGTGTTTTTTCGGTTTTTGTGTTTATTTTTGTTTTTTTTGGGTTTAAATCGCAGTGGAGCGTGCTTTTGTGTATTCCTGTGTGTGTTGTATTTGTCCTGAAACTTGGCCGCAAAACAGGACTCTTCGGAGGTTTACTTTTGTGTGTTGTGGGAATTTAGGGGGGGGGAGTGGGAGGGAAGGGTCGGGGAGGGGATGATAAATTGGATTACTTATAATGAATACAGTATTTACAATTTACAGTATTTACATATTTACAGTATTTACATCTAGGTTACATAGTGGCAGAGATGGTTTTTGTAGAATTGGTGGTTTTCACTTATATTTTATTATGGGTTTGGAATCCACCAATATTTTTCTGTGTTTTTTCTGTGTTTGTCTTTAGTGTCTTTTTGGGGGAGGGCCATGTTGTACCTCCACCTGGCGTCTGCGGTTTGTCCGTTTAAGTTTTCCTCGTATAGAATTGTCTTTATCCCTATTTTTCTTTTTATGTGGTAAATTATCGGGATATTGTTTTGGTCTTGGAGGTAATTTTTTTCGTCTAGGTATAGGAACGCTTCCGGGGGGATGTAGCCTGTTGTCATTGTATTTTTGTAATATAGTTCGTTTGGGTATAAGCCGCTGAAGATTAGGCTATTTTCTTTTATTTTTGACGCTTGTGCAAAGTGATTTCTTGCTAGTTTTAGTATGTGACAGTCAATGCGGTGAATGTTGGCTAGGTCGTAAATTTTTTTATTTTTTATAAATTTTTTATATCCGCTATGTTCGGATCTGTAAGCATTCTGGCAAGCTCTAATGCATTTTCTTTCGAAAACGCGAATTCTTTCCATTAGCGATGCTGTTATGTTGTACCAGATTGGGCAGCCGTATGTTATAATTGGTCTGATTAGCGTTTGATAACATAATGTTTTCACATTGTTCTTGAGATGTTTGGAGTAGAATAGTCTTTTTGCTCTCCAGAATGCTTTATTGGCCTTGGCGAGTTGGATTTCTATGTGTTGTTTATAATTTAGTTTATCATCTATGTTTATGCCTAGATACTTTACGCAGTTTTTGTGTGGTATGATTGACTCTTCGGATGCTTTTTCCTTTAATTGAAAATTTTTGCAGTGTTTTCTTTCTGCTGGGCCGATTTCACTGGTTTTGGGTTTAAACAGTATGCTTTCGCATTTGTTTGCGTTGATTCTTAGTTTCCATGTGTGGTAGTAATCGTTGATTTTGTCGAAGAGTTCTTGGAGATCTGTTTTTATTGTTTTAGTTTTGCGGCCTGTTACGTAGATGATTAGGTCGTCTGCGAAGGCTATGGAGCGTTTATGGGTAGATTTATTCATGTCGAACAGGTTTAATACGTCACTGTTGTAGATGTTGAAAAGTAGTGCGGAGTTTACGGTTCCTTGTTGTAGTCCGTTATTTATGGTGAATTCTTTGTTCGATGTGTGAGGACCCTCGGTCATTAGGAATGTTCTATTTGTGATCATGTCCCATACTATTTTGATTAAGTGTCTCGGGAAGCTTTTTTTTATTAATTTATAAATGAGGCCTGTGGTCCAGACTGTGTCAAAGGCTTTTTCGAGATCTATTAAGCAGGCGGCTACTCGTTGTTTTGCGTTTAGTGCCCAGCAGATATCTGACGTAAGCTTGTTTGTCGCGTGTAGTGTGGAGTGTTTGTGTCGAAAGCCGAATTGGTTTTCTGGAATAATGTTTTTTTTTTTGCAGAATGTAGTTAGTGGGTTGTTGATGACTGCTTCAAATACTTTGCTTATGTTTGGGAGGAGACTTATTGGTCGTAGGTTAGAGAGTGAAGATCCGTCTTTATTTTTTTTTGTGACTGCTATTAATTTGGCTTTTTTCCACTTTTTCGGGAAATATGCGTTGTTTAGCGCATTATTGAATAGTACTGTGTAGTACCATTTTATTTTGTTCGGTAGGTGCTTAAGTGAGATGTTTGGGATGCCATCGAAGCCGGAGGATTTTTTATTATTTAGTTTGGCGAAGATTTTGTTTAATTGGTTGTAATTTGTAAAGTAATTTATTTCTGTTTCTGGTTGTTTGGGGTTGTCTGAGGTGTTTTCGTTTGAGAACGTGCAGACTGTTTTGTTTAACATTATGTCTTGTTCAATTTCGTTTTTGAGTTTGTTCGTTTCTGCGATGATGATTCTGCTTAATTCTTCTCGGCCCATGTGTTCGTTTTGGGTGTGTGTTTTGGAGAAGTGGGTGCCTATGATGTCTAGTTTTTCTGTTGTTTTAGTTATTATGAAGTTGTTCTCGGTGTCTTTGCTGGTGTTGACTATCGCTATACCTGCTTCTTGGATGAGGGGAGCTTTCTCTGGGGGCAATTTGAGCGATGTGCTGGGTTTTGTTCTTTCGGTCTGAAGATTTGATTTATTTGTGGGAACATGTTGGCTGAATCGTTTTTGGAGATATTTTTTATTTTGTTTGTCCAGTAGAGGTTTATAGAGTTTGCGAATTCTTGTTTCTGTTGTAATTTTATTTTGTGTAGTAGGTATTTTAGGTATTCTAATTCCTCTCTTTTGTCGTAAGAGTAGTTGTATCTTATATTGTTTATTTTGGAGAGTATGTAGCTTTTGTCTCGATGTAGTTCTTTTATTTTATTGTTGATATATGGATCGCAAGAGTTTTTTTGTTTGAAGGTTGGGACGGATTTTCGGAGTGCGCTTTGTATGTGTTTTTCGATTTCGTCTATGTATGTGTCGATTTGTCTGTTTGTTAGGTTGACGTTGTTGTAGATCTTTAGGTCGCATTTCTGATCGAGTAGCTTTTGGACTTTTTTCCAGTTTGTCTTTTTGTAGTTGTACTTGGGGGTTTCGGTTTGTGTTTCGAGAGTTAGAAAGTCGGATGTGTTTTTGTTTATCTGTAAAAGTATGGCTTTATGGTCGCTGTCGTAGTCTAAGGTTTTGAGCGTATTATTTGGTCGAAGGTTTTGGATTTTTAGTCGTGTATCTGCTAGGCATATGTCCAGGTATGAGCCTCCTTTTGGGTAGGAGGGTAGATCGGAGCTGAAAAGGTTTGTTTTGTAGTGTATGCTTTTATTGTCCAGCCAGTTTCTGATGAAGTTTCCTCTCGTATTGTTTAGTAAGTTTTTCCAGCTTGTGTGTTTTGCATTAAGGTCGCCGGCTATTATGTAGTAGTTCTCTTGTTTGTCGAGCTGTAATAGTTTGAAGAGTTTATTGAATTCGTCGTTAAATTCTATTTCGTTTCCGTGGGTTGCGTAGGCTGCAGTGATGAGTAGGTTTTCCTCTTTGTTTATTTTTATTTTTATGGTTGTCGTCTCCAGGGTTTTAAAACTTGTTATTTTGTCGTTTTGGATTTCTTTGAATTTCAGGGGGTTTTTTATGAGGATTGCCGTTCCTCCTCCTTGGATAGCCTTCGGTCTGTCGTGTCTTATCATGGAGTAGTTTTTGAAGGATACTTTGTGTTTTTTGTTCAGTTTTGTTTCTGAGATGAGTACGATGTCGGGGGTTTCTTTGTTTATTAGGGTTAGCATACTGTATCTTTTTGGTTTGAGATTAGAGAGTTTGCATTTATTGCAATTATTTTCAGGTGTTTTAAGTTTAAGTTGGGTGTTTTATGCTGTGTTTGTAGGTTTGGAGGGATTTGGTTAGTTGTCGTCTGTGATATCTAAGGCGTTAAAGATGGTGTTGAGCATGGCTTCGTGTGATGATATTGTATTTTTTATTTCGTTGAGTTGTTGTTGTTGTTGGTTTAGAGCTTGTATGATGCTTTTTTTAAAATCTTCGATGATGTTTAATATTGTTTGTTGTGGGATAAACTCGGATGTAATTGGGTTTTGGCTGGCCCGCGGGTCTAGTTTTTGGTTTATTCTGTGTGGGGGGTTTTCGATTTCCTGACTTGGCCTTGATTGTTGTTTGACTGCGTCCGAGAACTTTAGTTCTGGGGTGTATTTTCGGCTTATATGATCCAATCGTTTAATTTTTGTTTCTTTGTCTTTTTTAATTTTTTCTGAGAGTTTTTGACGCAGCTCTCTGATTTTGGGGCACCCTTTGTACGACGCGGGGTGACCGTATTTTTTGCAGTTGACGCAGTATATTTTATCCCTGGTGATTGTGCCATCTTTTTTTATTTTGCACTCGCCTGGGCCGTGGGGCGCAGTGCATTTTACGCAGCGGTAGATTAGGTTGCAGTTTTGTGCTGTGTGGCCTAATCGTTGGCATTTGTGGCATTGGGTAATGTCATTTTTTCTTATTTTTTCCCACGATACTTTGTAGTAGCATAGTCTATTTATTTTTTGTAATTTCCCGACGTTGCTATTGGGGGATACTTGTACTATGTAGATTGGGAGCAGTCTGTTATTTTCTCTTGATTTTCTTGTCGAGAAGCGCGACACTTTCGTGAACTGTATGTCTTCTATTTGTAATGCTTGTAGTTCGTCTAGAGTTTCTGCCTCTGTGTAATTAATATCTAGTCCTTTTAGTAGGAACGTGTGTTGTTTTTGAGCTTTCGGTGTGTATGTGTAGAATGTTGTGTTTGTTGTGAACAGCAATTCTTTTGCTTTGGTGTAATCATTTAGGTTATATAGGTATAGAGCGTGTTTGCCCGCGTGAATTCTGTTTATGTGAAAGTTTCTGATTTTGAGAGCGTCTTGTAAGAGAGTAATGGTGTCTTTTGGGTCTTGTAGGGTTATATTGATGGGTGGGGGCCTGTTACCTTTCGCGGTTGAGGGGGCGTCCTGTTGATCTTCTGTAGGGTGGTTGGTGTGCTGTTCTTGGTGTGATTGTTCCCTCGGAATCTTTGTCGGAGGGGGTTGATCTTTTGAATTGGTCAGAAGAGAAGATTGATTTTGCGGTGTCGTCGGTCTCCTAGGTGTGTCGAGGGGGCTATTTGTCCGCGTGTCGTTTGATTTTTCTTTGGAGCGGGGTGTTTCCACTATGGATGTAGTTCTCCTGCATGCTTTGTTTCGCAATTCTTCGTTCTTCTTTTTTATGGTTCCCACGATCGCATTTTGTTTTGTTGTCGTTGTATGAGAGTGATTCTGTTGTTGTGGTGCGCTGGATTCCTGTAGCTGCAGTAATTCAAATCTGTTTTTTGTTGGGATCACTGCTGGTGAAGGACTTCTTGGTGATTTCATATTTTTGTTTTCTTTGACAGTGGTGTCATGTGCATTATTTTCTTCTTGGATTAGAACGGGCTCATTTTCTATGTTTTCCGGGTTGTCTGGTAGTCTTTTGGACCTTCCAACTAGGTTTGGCTGTGGGTTGAGTTTCCGCGTTTTGTTCGCGGAAACTTTTATGCTAATGATGTTTTCTTTGTCCGTTTTTGGCGAGATTGTTTTTCTTTTAATGGCTTTTTTTGTTGGGCTTACGGCGGGTTCCGTTTTTTTGCTTTCGGCTTCATTATCGATGTCACCTATTTTTTCGTTTATTTTGTTTTATTTTATTATTATTTTTTTTTTTCCCCCTATTAATAGCGATGGTGTCACTGATCAATTTTCCACTTTCTGTCACTTCTTTTTTTTTTTTTTTTCCACTTGTATTTTTCTCTTCGTGAAGATTGCTTAGTTGACGCGCGCACTGATCGGGCCTAGGCCAGCTGTCCCTTGCTTTTGGGCTGAGAGGTCCGTCTAGCTCGGGGGTTCGCAGTCGACTGGATGGAGAAGACTCGCCCCGTCGGACTGACTCTCACCCGTTCCTCGGTACGTTGGGACTACGATGAATTTTCTACCGAAAAGTTTTTTCGAGCTATTTCGTTAAAAAGCGTTATGTGGTATGAATATTTTTACTTAAATCGCAATATCATTCGATCTAACGTCGGGATTAAACGTTTCTTTCGTTCTAATCAATTTAAGAAAAATAGTGGACAGAGACGACTCGACCCGTCGATCTTACTCTCGCCCGGTCCTCGGTACGTAGGGACTACGATGAACTTTTGACCGAAAATTTTTTTCGAGTTATTTCGTTAAAAAGCGTTTTGTGGTATGAATATTTTTAGTTAAATCGCAATATCATTCGATTTTACGTCAGGATTAAACGTTTCTTTCGTTCTAATCAATTTAAAGAAAATAGTGGACGGAGAAGACTCGACCCGTCGGACTGACTCTCACCCGTTCTTCGGTACGTTGGGACCTGGAAAAATTTCGGCCGAAAGGTTTTTTCGAGTTATTTCGTTAAAAAGCGCTATGAGGTATGAATATTTTTACATAATTCGCAATATCATTCTATTTTACGTATGGATTAAACTTTTTTTTTGTTCCAAAAATGTTTAAAAAAAGTAGTGAAACCACTCGACTCGACCCGTCGGACTGACTCTCACCCGTTCCTCGGAACGTTGGGACTACGATGAATTTTCGACCGGAAAGTTTTTTCTAGTTATTTCGTTAAAAATCATTATGTGGGATGAATATTTTTAGTTAAATCGCAATATCATTCGATTTTATGTCAGGATTAAATGTTTCTTTCGTTCTAATCAATTTAAAAAAAATAGTGGACGGAGAAGACTCGACCCATCCGACTGACTCTCACCCGTTCCTCGGTACGTTGGGACCTGGAAAAATTACGGCCGAAATGTTTTTTCGAGTTATTTCGTGAAAAAGCGCTATGAGGTATGAATATTTTTACATAAATCGCATTATCATTCGATCTAACGTCGGGATTAAACGTTTCTTTCGTTCTAATCAATTTAAGAAAAATAGTGGACGGAGAAGACTCGACCCGTCGGACTGACTCTCACCCGTTCCTCGGTACGTTGGGACTACGATGAATTTTTGACCGAAAAGTTTTTTCGAGTTATTTCGTTAAAAAGCGCCATGAGGTATGAATATTTCTGCATAAATCGCAATATAATTCGATTTGACGTCGGGATTAAACGTTTTCTCCGTTCTAATCAATTTAAAAAAAAATAGTGGGCAGAGACGGCTCGATCCGTCGAATTTACACTCGCCCGGTCATCGGTACGTGGGGACTACGATGAATTTTTGACCGAAAAGTTTTTTCGAGTTATTTCGTTAAAAAGCGTTATATGGTATGAATATTTTTAGTTAAATTGCAATATCGTTCGATTTTACGTCAGGATTAAACGTTTCTTTCGTTCTAATCAATTTAAAGAAAATAGTGGACGGAGAAGACTCGACCCGTCGGACTGACTCTCACCCGTTCCTCGGTACGTTGGGAACTGGAAAAATTTCGGCCGAAATGTTTTTTCGAGTTATTTCGTTAAAAAGCGCTATGAGGTATGAATATTTTTACATAAATCGCAATATCATTCTATTTTACATATGGATTAAACTTTTTTTTTGTTCCAAAAATGTTTAAAAAAAGTAGTGAAACCACTCGACTCGACCCGTCGGACTGACTCTCACCCGTTCCTCGGAACGTTGGGACTACGATGAATTTTCGACCGGAAAGTTTTTTCTAGTTATTTCGTTAAAAAGCATTATGTGGGATGAATATTTTTAGTTAAATCGCAATATCATTCGATTTTACGTCAGGATTAAACGTTTCTTTCGTTCTAATCAATTTAAAAAAAATAGTGGACGGAGAAGACTCGACCCATCCGACTGACTCTCACCCGTTCCTCGGTACGTTGGGACTACGATGAATTTTCTACCGAAAAGTTTTTTCGAGCTATTTCGTTAAAAAGCGTTATGTGGTATGAATATTTTTACTTAAATCGCAATATCATTCGATCTAACGTCGGGATTAAACGTTTCTTTCGTTCTAATCAATTTAAGAAAAATAGTGGACAGAGACGACTCGACCCGTCGATCTTACTCTCGCCCGGTCCTCGGTACGTAGGGACTACGATGAATTTTTGACCGAAAATTTTTTTCGAGTTATTTCGTTAAAAAGCGTTTTGTGGTATGAATATTTTTAGTTAAATCGCAATATCATTCGATTTTACGTCAGGATTAAACGTTTCTTTCGTTCTAATCAATTTAAAGAAAATAGTGGACGGAGAAGACTCGACCCGTCGGACTGACTCTCACCCGTTCCTCGGTACGTTGGGACCTGGAAAAATTTCGGCCGAAAGGTTTTTTCGAGTTATTTCGTTAAAAAGCGCTATGAGGTATGAATATTTTTACATAATTCGCAATATCATTCTATTTTACGTATGGATTAAACTTTTTTTTTGTTCCAAAAATGTTTAAAAAAAGTAGTGAAACCACTCGACTCGACCCGTCGGACTGACTCTCACCCGTTCCTCGGAACGTTGGGACTACGATGAATTTTCGACCGGAAAGTTTTTTCTAGTTATTTCGTTAAAAAGCATTATGTGGGATGAATATTTTTAGTTAAATCGCAATATCATTCGATTTTACGTCAGGATTAAACGTTTCTTTCGTCCTAATCAATTTAAAGAAAATAGTGGACGGATGAGACTCGACCCGTCGGACTGACTCTCACCCGTTCCTCGGTACGTTGGGACTACGATGAATTTTCTACCGAAAAGTTTTTTCGAGCTATTTCGTTAAAAAGCGTTATGTGGTATGAATATTTTTACTTAAATCGCAATGTCAATCGATTTTACGTCAGGATTAAACGTTTTCTTCGTTCTAATCAATTTAAAAAAAAATAGTGGACAGAGACGACTCGACCCGTCGAACTTACTCTCGCCCGGTCCTTGGTACGTAGGGACTACGATGAATTTTCGACCGGAAAGTTTTTTCGAGTTATTTCGTTAAAAAGCATTATGTGGGATGAATATTTTTAGTTAAATCGCAATATCATTCGATTTTACGTCAGGATTAAACGTTTCTTTCGTCCTAATCAATTTAAAGAAAATAGTGAACGGAGAAGACTCGACCCGTCGGACTGACTCTCACCCGTTCCTCGGTACGTTGGGACCTGGAAAAATTTCGGCCGAAAGGTTTTTTCGAGTTATTTCGTGAAAAAGCGCTATGAGGTATGAATATTTTTACATAAATCGCAATATAATTCAATTCTACGTCGGTAATAAATGTTTTTTCCGTTCTAATCAATTTAAAAAAAAATAGTGAACCGACTCGACTCGACCCGTCGAACTTACTCTCTCGCGATCCTCGGTACGTTGGGACTTAATAGAATTTTTGACCGAAAAGTTTTTTCGAGTTATTTCGTTAAATAGCGTTATGCGGTATGAATATTTTTACATAAATTGCAATATAATTCGATTTTACGTATGGATTAAACATTTTTTTTGTTCCAAAAAGGTTTGAAAAAAGTAGTGAACCGACTCGACTCGACCCGTCGAACTTACTCTCGCTCGATCCTCGGTACGTTGGGACTACGATGAATTTCTGACCGAAAAGTTTTTTCGAGTTATTTCGTTAAAAAGCGGTATGAGGTATGAATATTTTTACATAAATCGCAATATCCGTCGATTTTACGTATGGTTTAAACATTTTTATTGCTCCAAAAAGGTTTAAAAAAGGCAGTGAACCGATTCGACTCGACTCGTCGGACTGACTCTCACCCGTTCCTCGGTACGTTGGGACTACGATGAATTTTTGACCGAAAAGTTTTTTCGAATTATTTCGTTAAAAACCGTTATGTGGTATGAATATTTTTACTTAAATCGCAATATCATTCGATTTTACGTATGGATTAAACGTTTCTTTCCTCCTAATCAATTTAAAAAAAATAGTGGACGGAGAAGACTCGACCCGTCGGACTGACAATCACCCGTTCCTCGGTACGTTGGGACCTGGAAGAATTTAGGTCGAATGGTTTTTTCGAGTCATTTCGTTAAATAGCGTTATGAGGTATGAATATTTTTACATAAATCGCAATATCCTTCGATTTTACGTATGGATTAAACATTTTTTTTGTTTCAAAAACGTTTAAAAAATGTAGTGAACCCACTCGACTCGACCCGTCGGACTGACTCTCACCCGTTCCTCGGTACGTTGGGACGTGGAAAAATTTTCTACCGTAATTGTTTTCGAGTTGTTTCGTTAAAAAGCGCTATGAGGTATGAATATTTTTACATAAATCGCAATATCCTTCGATTTTACGTATGGATTAAACATTTTTTTTGTTCCAAAAACGTTTAAAAAAAGTAGTGAACCCACTCGACTCGACCCGTCGGACTGACTCTCACCCGTTCCTCGGTACGTTGGGACTACGATGAATTTTTGACCGAAAAGTTTTTTCGAGTTATTTCGGTAAAAAGTGTTATGTGGTATGAATATTTTTAGTTAAATCGCAATATCATTCGATTTTACGTCAGCATTAAACGTTTCTTTCGTTCTAATCAATGTAAAGAAAATAGTGGACGGAGAAGATTCGACCCGTCGGACTGACTCTCACCCGTTCCTCGGTACGTTGGGACCTGGAAAAATTTCGGCCGAAATGTTTTTTCGAGTTATTTCGTTAAAAAGCGTTATGTGGTATGAATATTTTTAGTTAAATCGCAATATCATTCGATTTTACGTCAGCATTAAACGTTTCTTTCGTTCTACTCAATTTAAAAAAAAATAGTGGGCAGAGACGACTCGACCCGTCAAACTTACTCCCGCCCGGCCCTAGGTACGTAGGGACTACGATGAATTTTTGACCGAAAAGTTTTTTCTAGTTATTTCGTTAAAAAGCGTTATGTGGTATGAATATTTTTAGTTAAATCGCAATATCATTCGATCTAACGTCGGCATTAAACGTTTCTTTCGTTCTAATCAATTTAAGAAAAATAGTGGACGGAGAAGACTCGACCCGTCGGACTGACACTCACCCGTTCCTCGGTACGTTGGGACTACGATGAATTTTTGTCCGAAAAGTTTTTTCGAGTTATTTCGGTAAAAAGCATTATGTGGGATGAATATTTTTAGTTAAATCGCAATATCATTCGATTTTACGTCAGGATTAAACGTTTCTTTCGTTCTAATCAATTTAAAAAAAATAGTGGACGGAGAAGACTCGACCCATCCGACTGACTCTCACCCGTTCCTCGGTACGTTGGGACCTGGAAAAATTACGTCAGAAATGTTTTTTCGAGTTATTTCGTTAAAAAGCGTTATGTGGTATGAATATTTTTAGTTAAATCGCGATATCATTCGATTTTACGACAGGATTAAACGTTTCTTTCGCTCTAATCAATTTAAAAAAAATAGTGGACGGAGAAGACTCGACCCGTCGGACTGACTCTCACCCGTTCCTCGGTACGTTGGGACTTGGAAAAATTTTCGACCGAAATTTTTTTCGAGTTATTTCGTTAAAAAGCGCTATGAGGTATGAATATTTTTACATAAATCGCAATACTATTCAATTCTACGTCGGGATTAAACGTTTTTTTCGTTCTAATCAATTTAGTAAAAAATAGTGGACGGAGACGACTCGACCCGTCGAATTTACTCTCGCCCGGTCCTCGGTACGTAGGGACTACGATGAATTTTTGTCCGAAAAATTTTTTCGAGTTATTTCGTTAAAAAGCGTTATAAGTGTTAGGAAGATGATACAGTTACACTGTACCAGTGAATGTGTTTGTAAGCGTCAGAGTGCGTCCAGGCCTGAGTCGAGACAAAGGACGATTGGCAGTTGTTAAGAAGCATGCAGAAGGACCAGTTAGCTGTCGAGTGTAGAGGAAGTGGGGAGACACGTGCAAGTGTGAATCGAAGAATAAGTGAGGAATCCTTCATGTAATAAATATAATATTATTCTAATATTACACCCCAGTGTATATTCAGTGTTCCCTCAACATTATTTCGGCACCAAAGATCCACATTTCTTACATGGTAGCAGAGCGTGGTTCGTCAATCTTGCGAATCAGTTTGAATAAGTGTTAGTAAGGGAAGAAACGTTCAAAGAAAAAAAAAGGAAAAATATACTTCGAGCACGTAGGAACGCTTGAGTAAGTGATAAGAAATCAATCAAAATGGAGAGATCGGAAATCACGATACCCATATTCGATGGTGAGGATTATAGCATGTGGAAACAAAGAATCACGATGCTTCTGAGGTATAAAGAATGCGAGATTGTTATAACTAGAGTGAAGACCGAAACAGATAATGAAGATTGGGACAAAAGGGATCTGAAGGCAGTAAATATAATTTACAGTGCTATCACAAATAGACAATTGGAATATATCAGGGAAGAAAAAACGGCATATGGAATAGTGAAAAAGCTCGACGAAGTGTACTTGAAAGAGTCGACGGCACTACAGCTTGTATGCAGAAGGAGATTGGAAAGGGTAAGACTTGAGGACTATAGTAATTCAGCATCGTTCTTTAGCGACTTCGAAAAATTAATAAATGAATTGAAGGGTGCGGGCGCACAAGTAAGTGAGAAGGAAAAGCTAAATTACATGCTGAATACGTTACCCGAAGAATATAGCTACATAGCGGACATAATGGATGTATTGAAAGAAGAAAATCAAACGGTAGCATATGTGAAAAATAAAATCGAAATAGCAGAGAAGAAAAGAAAACCCAATCGAGGAGGAACGCAAACCAACGCCTTTTCTGCAAAAAGGGATGGATGCTTCAGATGCGGAAAAGAAGGACACTTTGCAAGAGAGTGTCAAAATGGCGTCCAAGCGGGAAGCAATAACAGCTATTGGCGTGGGTCAACACGTGGTCGCAGCAGAGGAAAAGAAAACAGAAGCAACACGAGCAGGGGACGTGGAAATATCCGTCGTCAATCAACAGCCGGCACGAGGGAACATGGCAACTCAGGAAGAGACGTATGGATAGCAACAGCGCACACAGCACACAGCAGGGAGACGAATAAGACAAGTGAGAACGAAATAGTGTGGCTGTTAGATAGCGGTTGTACCGATCACATAATCAATAATGAAAGTTATTTTGAGAAATGTAGTGACCTTAAGGAACCAGTAAATATATATTTAGGCGATGCTAGACTGGTAAAAGCAACGAAAGTTGGGAACGTTGTAAGCTACTTTGAAGCATTTGGAAAACAAAATGAAATAAATATGACTAAAGTATTTTACGCGAAGGAAATGTCCGCAAACTTGATCAGTTTAGGTAAATTAGCAGACAATAAGAATAAGGTTTTTACAGAAGGAAATATTACAAAAGTAATAAATAAGAACAATAAACTCACAGCTGTAGCGTTCAAAGAGAGTGGGACATATAGAATGAAAAGTATATTGAAAGGGAAGGAGCACTTAGTAAACAGTGCCGAACGTAGTGGTATGAGTGATAAGGAAAGATGGCATAGGATGCTAGGGCACGTAAATTTTAAATACTTAAGTATTTTGGGTAAAGAGCAGCTAGTGACAGGCATACCGAACAAATTTGAAAAGGAATTCTTGAAATGTAGGGTGTGTATAGAAAGTAAAATGCATAATTTACCTTTTAAAAATAATCGAACTAAGGCTAAGGAAATAATGGAGATTATTCATACGGACGTGTGTGGTCCCTTTAAGACTACCGGATTCAATGGAGAAAAATATTTTATTTCATTTATCGATGATTATAGTAAAGTAGCGAGAATTTATTGTATCAAATCAAAAGATGAGGTCTTTGATTCTCTCGTACAGTTTGTAAATGAGGCCGAGAATTTAACGGGCAAGAGGTTAAAAATATTAAGATGCGATAATGGTAAAGAATATTTAAATAATCGAATTTATAAATTTGCTAGGGATAAAGGTATCAGAATAAATAATTGCCCAACATACGTACATGAATTAAACGGGACAGCGGAAAGATATAATAGAACGGTAATGGACATGGCGCGTTGCTTGTTAGCTGAAGCGAAAGTACATAAAAGGTACTGGCCGGAAATAGTATGTACAGCGGCATACCTGAAAAATCGAATACCAGCAAATACAATAGAGAGAAAGACACCTTTTGAAATCTTTTTCGGGAAAAAACCAAGTGTTGAAAATTTACGTCTATATGGGAGTAAAGTTTTTGTAAGAAGGCCAGAACAAAAAAGAGTTTCTAAATGGGACAAGAAGGCAGACATGGGAATTCTGTTAGGATATAGTGAAGTAGGGTACAGAGTTTTATTAGGTAGGAAAATAACAATAGCTAGACATGTAGAGATCATAGAGACAGACAGTAAATGTATCGATTTTGAGGAGAATTTATCAGATGCAGATAGCGATGACAGCAAAGATAATTATTTATCGGACGGCATGAATAAGGAAGAGTCAGAAAGTAGGGTAGATGAAAATGATAACAGTTCTGAAAGTTTAAACATCCCTAGGAGATCTACGCGTAATAAGAGAACACCAGTAAGGTATCCAGAAGAGGAAAACACTAGTGAGATTCATGCAAATTATTGTAGAGTAGATATCCCTCGTACATTTGAGGAGGCGACTTGTGAAAATAGTGAAGATTGGAAACAGGCCATGGATAAGGAAATAGAATGTCTCTATAAAAACAAAACTTGGAAATTAGTAGAAAGGGTAAAGGGCAAAGAAGTATTAGATGTAAAATGGGTTTATACGAGAAAATCAGATGACAGGTACAAGGCTAGATTAGTGGTAAGAGGATTTCAACAAAGAAACGTAGCCAATGACATATATTCCCCAGTAACGAGTAATCAGACCTTTAAGATATTGCTATCATATTGTTGTCAAAATGGATTAATCATTGAGCAAATGGATGTAGAAACTGCCTTTTTGAATGGTGAAGTAACTTCGGAGGTATATGTAAATCAACCAAAGGGGTATGAAGACGGAACGAATAGAGTTTGTAAATTATCGAAAGCGCTTTATGGGTTAAAAGAAAGTCCGAGGGACTGGTATGAGTGTTTTGATAGGTATGTAATTAGATTATATGGAAATGTAATTGGATGGAAATCTAAAAAACAAAGGTGTGTGACAAAAGCTTCGACGTATGCAGAGTATGTAGCTTTGTCGGAAGCGGTGAGCGAATTAATGTATATTAGAGAAATTATGAAAATCTTCAATGTAAATCTAAACGATAACCCTGTAAAAATTTATGAGGATAACTCCGGAGCGATAAGTATAGCAAGGTACGGAAATTTTACAAAAAATTCTAAACATATTGAAGTTCATTACCACTACGTTCACGAGTGCTTAGAGGAAGACAAGATAGATATAATTAAAGTAGGTACAGATGAAAATACTGCGGATATCTTTACGAAGGCACTGTGTAAAGAGAAATTTGAAAGGTTTAGGTCATGGATGAATGTAAGCTAGGAGGAATGTAAATAAAGTGTACAGTGTAAATGTAAGGAGGCGTGTTAGGAAGATGATACAGTTACACTGTACATGTGAATGTGTGTGTAAGAGTCAGACAGAGTCCAGGCCTGAGTCGAGACAAAGGACGATTGGCAGTTGTTAAGAAGCACCCAGAAGGGCCGGTTAGCTTTCGAGTGTAGAGAAAGTGCGGAGACACGTGCAAGTGTGAATCGAAGAATAAGTGAGGAATCCTTCTTGTAATAAATATAATATCATTCTAATATTACACCCCAGTGTATATTCAGTGTTCCCTCAACATTATTTCGGCACCAAAGATCCACATTTCTTACAATAAGGTATTAATATTTTTACAGAAACGGTTATATCTCTATTAAATACAACTGGATTAAACGTTTTTATGGAATTTTTTAAAAAATTAGGGTCCGTCGAAACAACACGACCGGGATATTTTTGCAATTTTTTCGTTAATAAACTTTACAAGGTATATATATTTTTGCATATTACTCGTTATTTTATAGCGTTCCAATCGAATTAATAGGTGGATTTTGTCCATGTTCATTAAAACTGGTGGTTTACTGATGCGATTTTGAAAGAAAAAAATTAAATTTTTTAATAAAAACGGCCGCCGCTTTCGTATCTATGAGAGACACGTCGAGCCGGACGGTTCGGACGGAACAGCGTTGGGCGCGTGGCTATTCTACGGCCTCGGTTGAGAATTCAGTCACCACTCCTCGAGTCTTAGTGAACTTTTACGGCATTTCTCGACTGTTCCTTCGTTCTTCGTCTTGGTTCTTTCTCTACACTGCTGCGCCGCGGGTCGCTGTCCTGGACGTAATGACCTAATAACGTGACAAGGTTCCCCTTAGTCGGGAAGCTGGTGACCTGCGTGGGTTCGCTCTAACTTTATAAGTTAGGGCACTGCGCTTGTACTAACTGAGTATCCATTCATGCCGGATCGTCTGCAACACGTTGTATATGCCTTGTGCCTGTCTCGTACGCAGTACGGTCCGGCACAAATAAAAAGGCTAGAGAGCGTGCTTCCTATTTTAGGTTGTGCGTTTCTCTTGGAAGATGCTGTATGGAAGACTACCGAATATATTCTTAAGACGACGGTATGCCCAGCGCGCAGTTTACGTGCTTAAACCGTCAGGGTATATTCGAAAACTTACACTCAATAATATGTTATACAGAATTGATCCTATAAGTATGGTTCTTACAAAAAGACTTACAAAAATGATATGAAACTTACCCAGAATGAGATATGAAGTTGTGTGTTGGAGGAGAGAGGTTTACGGGGAACTTCGAACGGCCACGGTGGAGTTCGACGTGCTAGTTTGTGGGAAGCGTCGAACATCCACAAGACATATATAATATATATAATACGAACGATAAGTCTCGTCGTACGGTGTTGCGTCCCACCTACGACGGAGAACTTATAAAAATATCACTCAAATGTACAAAAATACTACTAAGATCCCTGGTTGATCCTGCCAGTAGTCATATGCTTGTCTCAAAGATTAAGCCATGCATGTCTCAGTACATGCTGCATTAAGGTGAAACCGCGAATGGCTCATTAAATCAGTTATGGTTTCTTGGATAGTAACCTAACTTTACTTGGATAACTGTGGTAATTCTAGAGCTAATACATGCAAACAGATTCCTTCCAGAGATGGTTGGAATACTTTTATTAGATCAAAACCAATCGGTGGCGGATGGCTCGTCCGTCCGTCAGTCGTTTGTTTTGGTGACTCTGAATAACTTTGTGCTGATCGTACGGTCATCTAGCACCGACGACGCATCTTTCAAATGTCTGCCTTATCAACTGTCGATGGTAGGCTCTGCGCCTACCATGGTTGTAACGGGTAACGGGGAATCAGGGTTCGATTCCGGAGAGGGAGCCTGAGAAACAGCTACCACATCCAAGGGAGGAAGCAGGCGCGCAAATTACCCACTCCCGGCACGTGGAGGTAGTGACGAAAAATAACGATACGGGACTCATCCGGGGCCTCGTAATCGGAATGAGTACACTTTAATTCCTTTAACGAGGACCAATTGGAGGGCAAGTCTGGTGCCAGCAGCCGCGGTAATTCCAGCTCCAATAGCGTATATTAAAGTTGTTGCGGTTAAGAAGCTCGTAGTTGAATTTGTGTACCACAGTGTCGGTTCACCGCTCGCGGTGTTTAACTGGCATTATGTGGTACGTCCTATCGGTGGGCTTAGCTCCTCGCGGGGCGGTCCAATATCCCATCGCGGTGCTCTTCACTGAATGTCGAGGTGGGCCGATACGTTTACTTTGAACAAATTAGAGTGCTTAAAGCAGGCTACCTTCGCCTGAATACTGTGAGCATGAAATAATGGAATAGGACCTCGGTTCTCTTTTGTTGGTTTTCGGAGCCCCGAGGTAATGATTAATAGGGACAGATGGGGGCATTCGTATTGCGACGTTAGAGGTGAAATTCTTGGATCGTCGCAAGACGGACAGAAGCGAAATCATTTGCCAAAAATGTTTTCATTAATCGAGAACGAAAGTTAGAGGTTCGAAGACGATCAGATACCGCCCTAGTTCTAACCATAAACGATGCCAGCCAGCGATCCGCCGAAGTTCCTCCGATGACTCGGCGGGCATCTTCCGGGAAAACAAAGCTTTTGGGTTCCGGGGGAAGTATGGTTGCAAAGCTGAAACTTAAAAAAATTGACGCAATTAAGCCTGCGGCTTAATTTGACTCAACACGGGAAACCTCACCAGGCCCAGACACCGGAAGGATTGACAGATTGATAGCTCTTTCTTGATTCGGTGGGTGGTGGTGCATTGGCCGTTCTTAGTTGGTGGAGCGATTTGTCTGGTTAATTTCGATAACGAATGAGACTCTAGCTTGCTAAATAGACGTAACTTATGGTATCTCGAAGGCCCCCGGCTTCGGTCGGCGGGTTTTTACTATCAACGTACAAATAAATCTTCTTAGAGGAACAGGCGGCTTCTAGCCTCACGAGATTGAGCAATAACAGGTCTGTGATGCCCTTAGATGTTCTGGGCCGCACGCGCGCTACATTGAGGGAATCAGCGTGTTTTCCCTGGCCGAAAGGCCCGGGTAACCCGCTAAACCTCCTTCGTGCTAGGGATTGGGGCTTGCAATTATTCCCCATGAACGAGGAATTCCCAGTAAGCGCGAGTCATAAGCTCGCGTTGATTACGTCCCTGCCCCTTGTACACACCGCCCATCACTACTACCGATTGAATGATTTAGTGATGTCTTCGGACTGGTGCGCGGCCAACGTGATAAGCATTGCCGATGTTACCGGGAAGATGACCAAACTTGATCATTTAGAGGAAGTGAAAGTCGTAACAAGGTTTCACAAGGAGAACCTGCGGAAGGATAATTAACGAAAGAATCATAAACACAAAGAATTTGACCAAACACAATATATGATGATGAGATGGGGTCGGTCAGGAGTCGCACTTCTCTTGTATCGACCCATAAAGTATATACGACGTACTCACAAGCTATATACTTTGACAAATATACTGGCTACGGAATTAATTTTTTTCTTATCGCTTTACTTGCTCCGTTAGCAGAGATAATTACAAGGAGGAGACAGACTCCTTCAGCTCTACGAAATTATACGAAGAAAAGGTGTGGCACTCTGTTACGTCGAGTAACACTCTCCTCCACGGGGTCACCCACCGCGGGCAGGCTAGCAACCAAATGTCCACATATTATCGCGTGTCACCTTCGATAATCTCACGGACCTATCCTTTTGTTTATTACGGAAACGTTCGTTTTGTCACATATGATGCTTTGGGTCGCTAGGTTTATTATGGGTCGTGTTTTTAACCGTCGCCCGCGGTCCGCCGGCGTCGTATACCCATAGTTTCACCTTCTCGACAAAAACATACAATGTATCGACGAGCGTATGGTTGCCGCCTTTTTTTTTTTTTTTTTATGAGGAGGGGAAAATGCTGTTACGCATGCCCAGTGACCCACATCACTGGGTTATGTGGGACTCGGACGGATGTTGTTGCCATACCCACTAAAAACCCCTCCTCCTTCTTTTCCTTCTTCGAGGGCAGACAACCCCGGTAATACCGGTCGGCATTCATCAGGGTTGTCCTTTCTTGCCCCATTGTTTCTCCTTCTCTTCGGGCAGTTACTGCCCTCGTACTCTTCTCAGCCCGTGCAATACTAGGCTGATCTCCTTCTGAAAAACACCAACACCACACGGAGTTCCCAAGCGGTCACCCATCTTAGTACTATCCGTGCCCAACGTTGCTTAACTTTCGTGATCGAACGGGAACGAGTGCACTCAACGTGGTTTTTTCTAAAACGTTTATTTGCCAAGAATAATTTTTTTTTCTATACATTTTTTTTATTCATAATAAACATGAATTTTGGGTATAGTGTGTTAGGCAATAGTACCGATACGCGTCGGTACGACGTAGCCATGCTCTATTATGTGTAGTGTTTTTTCGGTTTTTGTGTTTATTTTTGTTTTTTTTGGGTTTAAATCGCAGTGGAGCGTGCTTTTGTGTATTCCTGTGTGTGTTGTATTTGTCCTGAAACTTGGCCGCAAAACAGGACTCTTCGGAGGTTTACTTTTGTGTGTTGTGGGAATTTGGGGGGGGGGGGGGAGTGGGATGGAAGGGTCGGGGAGGGGATGATAAATTGGATTATAAATTGGATTACTTACAATGAATACAGTATTTACAATTTACAGTATTTACATATTTACAGTATTTACATCTAGGTTACATAGTGGCAGAATTGGTTTTTGTAGAATTGGTGGTTTTCACTTATATTTTATTATGGGTTTGGAATCCACCAATATTTTTCTGTGTTTTTTCTGTGTTTGTCTATAGTGTCTTTTTGGGGGAGGGCCATGTTGTACCTCCACCTGGCGTCTGCGGTTTGTCCGTTTAAGTTTTCCTCGTATAGAATTGTCTTTATCCCTATTTTTCTTTTTATGTGGTAAATTATCGGGATATTGTTTTGGTCTTGGAGGTAATTTTTTTCGTCTAGGTATAGGAACGCTTCTGGGGGGATGTAGCCTGTTGTCATTGTATTTTTGTAATATACTTCGTTTGGGTATAAGCCGCTGAAGATTAGGCTATTTTCTTTTATTTTTGACGCTTGTGCAAAGTGATTTCTTGCTAGTTTTAGTATGTGACAGTCAATGCGGTGAATGTTGGCTAGGTCGTAAATTTTTTTATTTTTTATAAATTTTTTATATCCGCTATGTTCGGATCTGTAAGCATTCTGGCAAGCTCTAATGCATTTTCTTTCGAAAACGCGAATTCTTTCCATTAGCGATGCTGTTATGTTGTACCAGATTGGGCAGCCGTATGTTATAATTGGTCTGATTAGCGCTTGATAACATAACGTTTTCACATTGTTCTTGAAATGTTTGGAGTAGAATAGTCTTTTTGCTCTCCAGAATGCTTTATTGGCCTTGGAGAGTTGGATTTCTATGTGTTGTTTGTAATTTAGTTTGTCATCTATGTTTATGCCTAGATACTTTACGCAGTTTTTGTGTGGTATGATTGACTCTTCGGATGCTTTTTCCTTTAATTGAAAATTTTTGCAGTGTTTTCTTTCTGCTGGGCCGATTTCACTGGTTTTGGGTTTGAACAATATGCTTTCGCATTTGTTTGCGTTGATTCTTAGTTTCCATGTGTGGTAGTAATCGTTGATTTTGTCGAAGAGTTCTTGGAGATCTGTTTTTATTGTTTTAGTTTTGCGGCCTGTTACGTAGATGATTAGGTCGTCTGCGAAGGCTATGGAGCGTTTATGGGTAGATTTATTCATGTCGAACAGGTTTAATACGTCACTGTTGTAGATGTTGAAAAGTAGTGGGGAGTTTACGGTTCCTTGTTGTAGTCCGTTATTTATGGGGAATTCTTTGTTCGATGTGTGAGGACCCTCGGTCATTAGGAATGTTCTATTTGTGATCATGTCCCATACTATTTTGATTAAGTGTCTCGGGAAGCTTTTTTTTATTAATTTATAAATGAGGCCTGTGGTCCAGACTGTGTCAAAGGCTTTTTCGAGATCTATTAAGCAGGCGGCTACTCGTTGTTTTGCGTTTAGTGCCCAGCAGATATCTGACGTAAGCTTGTTTGTCGCGTGTAGTGTGGAGTGTTTGTGTCGAAAGCCGAATTGGTTTTCTGGAATAATGTTTTTTTTTTTGCAGAATGTAGTTAGTGGGTTGTTGATGACTGCTTCAAATACTTTGCTTATGTTTGGGAGGAGACTTATTGGTCGTAGGTTAGAGAGTGAAGATCCGTCTTTATTTTTTTTTGTGACTGCTATTAATTTGGCTTTTTTCCACTTTTTCGGGAAATATGCGTTGTTTAGCGCATTATTGAATAGTACTGTGTAGTACCATTTTATTTTGTTCGGTAGGTGCTTAAGTGAGATGTTTGGGATGCCATCGAAGCCGGAGGATTTTTTATTATTTAGTTTGGCGAAGATTTTGTTTAATTGGTTGTAATTTGTAAAGTAATTTATTTCTGTTTCTGGTTGTTTGGGGTTGTCTGAGGTGTTTTCGTTTGAGAACGTGCAGACTGTTTTGTTTAACATTATGTCTTGTTCAATTTCGTTTTTGAGTTTGTTCGTTTCTGCGATGATGATTCTGCTTAATTCTTCTCGGCCCATGTGTTCGTTTTGGGTGTGTGTTTTGGAGAAGTGGGTGCCTATGATGTCTAGTTTTTCTGTTGTTTTAGTTATTATGAAGTTGTTCTCGGTGTCTTTGCTGGTGTTGACTATCGCTATACCTGCTTCTTGGATGAGGGGAGCTTTCTCTGGGGGCAATTTAAGCGATGTGCTGGGTTTTGTTCTTTCGGTCTGAAGATTTGATTTATTTGTGGGAACATGTTGGCTGAATCGTTTTTGGAGATATTTTTTATTTTGTTTGTCCAGTAGAGGTTTATAGAGTTTGCGAATTCTTGTTTCTGTTGTAATTTTATTTTGTGTAGTAGGTATTTTAGGTATTCTAATTCCTCTCTTTTGTCGTAAGAGTAGTTGTATCTTATATTGTTTATTTTGGAGAGTATGTAGCTTTTGTCTCGTTGTAGTTCTTTTATTTTATTGTTGATATATGGATCGCAAGCGTTTTTTTGTTTGAAGGTTGGGACGGATTTTCGGAGTGCGCTTTGTATGTGTTTTTCGATTTCGTCTATGTATGTGTCGATTTGTCTGTTTGTTAGGTTGACGTTGTTGTAGATCTTTAGGTCGCATTTCTGATCGAGTAGCTTTTGGAATTTTTTCCAGTTTGTCTTTTTGTAGTTGTACTTGGGGGTTTCGGATTGTGTTTCGAGTGTTAGGAAGTCGGATGTGTTTTTGTTTATCTGTAAAAGTATGGCTTTATGGTCGCTGTCGTAGTCTAAGGTTTTGAGCGTATTATTTGGTCGAAGGTTTTGGATTTTTAGTCGTGTATCTGCTAGGCATATGTCCAGGTATGAGCCTCCTTTTGGGTAGGAGGGTAGATCGGAGCCGAAAAGGTTTGTTTTGTAGTGTATGCTTTTATTGTCCAGCCAGTTTCTGATGAAGTTTCCTCTCGTATTATTTAGTAAGTTTTTCCAGCTTGTGTGTTTTGCATTAAGGTCGCCGGCTATTAAGTAGTAGTTCTCTTGTTTGTCGAGCTGTAATAGTTTGAAGAGTTTGTTGAATTCGTCGTTAAATTCTATTTCGTTTCCGTAGGTTGCGTAGGCTGCAGTGATGAGTAAGTTTTCCTTTTTGTTTATTTTTATTTTTATGGTTGTCGTCTCCAGGGTTTTAAAACTTGTTATTTTGTCGTTTTGGATTTCTTTGAATTTCAGGGGGTTTTTTATGAGGATTGCCGTTCCTCCTCCTTGGATAGCCTTCGGTCTGTCGTGTCTTATCATGGAGTAGTTTTTGAAGGATACTTTGTGTTTTTTGTTCAATTTTGTTTCTGAGATGAGTACGATGTCGGGGGTTTCTTTGTTTATTAGGGTTAGCATACTGTATCTTTTTTGGTATGAGATTAGAGAGTTTGCATTTATTGCAATTATTTTCAGGTGTTTTAAGTTTAAGTTGGGTGTTTTATGCTGTGTTTGTAGGTTTGGAGGGTTTTGGTTAGTTGTCGTCTGTGATATCTAAGGCGTTAAAGATGGTGTTGAGCATGGCTTCGTGTGATGATATTGTATTTTTTATTTCGTTGAGTTGTTGTTGTTGTTGGTTTAGAGCTTGTATGATACTTTTTTTAAAATCTTCGAAGGCGTTTAATATTGTTTGTTGTGGGATAAACTCGGATGTAATTGGGTTTTGGTTGGCCCGCGGGTCTAGTTTTTGGTTTATTCTGTGTGGGGGGTTTTCGATTACCTGACTTGGCCTTGATTGTTGTTTGACTGCGTCCGAGAACTTTAGTTCTGGGGTGTATTTTCGGCTTATATGATCCAAACGCTTAATTTTTGTTTCTTTGTCTTTTTTAATTTTTTCTGAGAGTTTTTGGCGCAGCTCTCTAATTTTGGGGCACCCTTTGTACGACGCGGGGTGACCGTATTTTTTGCAGTTGACGCAGTATATTTTATCCCTGGTGATTGTGCCATCTTTTTTTATTTTGCACTCGCCTGGGCCGTGGGGCTCAGTGCATTTTACGCAGCGGTAGATTAGGTTGCAGTTTTGTGCTGTGTGGCCTAATCGTTGGCATTTGTGGCATTGGGTAATGTCATTTTTTCTTATTTTTTCCCACGATACTTTGTAGTAGCATAGTCTATTTATTTTTTGTAGTTTCCCGACGTTGCTATTGGGGGATACTTGTACTATGTAGATTGGGAGCAGTCTGTTATTTTCTCTTGATTTTCTTGTCGAGAAGCGCGACACTTTCGTGAACTGTATGTCTTCTATTTGTAATGCTTGTAGTTCGTCTAGAATTTCTGCCTCTGTGTAATTAATATCTAGTCCTTTTAGTAGGAACGTGTGTTGTTTTTGAGCTTTCGGTGTGTATGTGTAGAATGTTGTGTTTGTTGTGAACAGTAATTCTTTTGCTTTGATGTAATCATTTAGGTTATATAGGTATAGAGCGTGTTTGCCCGCGTGTATTCTGTTTATGTGAAAGTTTCTGATTTTGAGAGCGTCTTGTAAGAGAGTAATGGTGTCTTTTGGGTCTTGTAGGGTTATATTGATGGGTGGGGGCCTGTTACCTTTCGCGGTTGAGGGGGCGTCCTGTTGTTCTTCTGTAGGGTGGTTGGTGTGCTGTTCTTGGTGTGATTGTTCCCTCGGAATCTTTGTCGGAGGGGGTTGATCTTTTGAATTGGTCAGAAGAGAAGATTGATTTTGCGGTGTCGTCGGTCTCCTAGGTGTGTCGAGGGGGCTGTTTGTCCGCGTGTCGTTTGATTTTTCTTTGGAGCGGGGTGTTTCCACTATGGATGTAGTTCTCCTGCATGCTTTGTTTCGCAATTCTTCGTTCTTCTTTTTTATGGTTTCCACGATCGCATTTTGTTTTGTTGTCGTTGTATGAGAGTGATTCTGTTGTTGTGGTGCGCTGGATTCCTGTAGCTGCAGTAATTCAAATCTGTTTTTTGTTGGGATCACTGGTGGTGAAGGACTTCTTGGTGATTTCATATTTTTGTTTTCTTTGACAGTGGTGTCATGTGCATTATTTTCTTCTTGGATTAGAACGGGCTCTTTTTCTATGTTTTCCGGGTTGTCTGGTAGTCTTTTGGACCTTCCAACTAGGTTTGGCTGTGGGTTGAGTTTCCGCGTTTTGTTCGCGGAAAGTTTTATGCTAATGTTGTTTTCTTTGTCCGTTTTTGGCGAGATTGTTTTTCTTTTAATGGCTTTTTTTGTTGGGCTTACGGCGGGTTCCGTTTTTTTGCTTTCGGCTTCATTATCGATGTCACCTATTTTTTCGTTTATTTTGTTTTATTTTATTATTATTTTTTTTTCCTCCTATTAATAGCGATGGTGTCACTGATCAATTTTCCACTTTCTGTCACTTTTTTTTTCCACTTGTATTTTTCTCTTCGTGAAGATTGCTTAGTTGACGCGCGCAATGATCGGGCCTGGGCCAGCTGTCCCTTGCTTTTGGGCTGAGAGGTCCGTCTAGCTCGGGGGTTCGCAGTCGACTGCACTCAACGTGGCTAGGGCGTTGACATGGTTGCCGCCTGACCGCGAGTTCCAGAAAGGTCGATGGCGGTTTGTTTATTTTCATAAGGACATCGACCTACGTGATCATCGGGAGTGCGGTGACCTGATCCTATGGTGGTGGGGGTTGTTTATCCGAAAGACAAAGAATCGGCCTAATATCGGCAGTCTAAAACGAAGACTCAATCTGAACAGTCGCATTCGGATAATCAACCTCATCAGTCGCAATCTACCATCCTAGCCGATCAGTCTCAGTCACAAACTCTCTTACGGTCGCCTACAAATCAGTCACACTGTACAAAATCGAACTCGCACTTTCTAGTGGTAACTTCCGCTACTTTTGAAAGAATACTCCTTTATACGTTGTAATTCTTATCCTGACTTAAATAAATTTAATTGTTCTACAACCGTAGAATAATTTGCATTCAGTTAATCACGCCGGTTATCCTAATCGAAACACGGGGAGCGACCACTTCGCGGCGTCGATTGATCGAATCGTAGCGGGAATTTACGACTCTCGCTGACGCGTTTCCTCGAGACCGCGTCTTTCCGTGAACGGTTGTAACACACTCTCTCTCGATCATCGGGATGAAAAGATATACAAATGCAAATACAAATACAAACACCAATGCAAATACAAACACACACACACATACACACACACACACACATTTAATTAAATAATTTTAATATAGTAATAAAATAATTTCATAATATGAGAATATTAATTTGTAATAGTAGAAATATTATTTTCAAAATAAAAATTAAATAAATTGAAATTTATCAACTTAAAGTAGATGTTTGTTAGATGTTAAGTTTTAAATAAAATTAGAGGGGAGATCGAATCTAAAAATTGAAATTTATATTAAAGTAATCAATTAGAAGCATCTATAGTTATCGAATAAAGAATTGTTGAAAAGGTTCATTATAATGTTTGTTTATATAAAATTTAAGTTTTAAATCTAATAATTTTAATATAGTAATAAAATAATTTAATAATTTGAGAATATTAATTTGTAGTAGTAGAAATATTATTTTCAAAATAAAAATTAAGTAAATTGAAATTTATCAACTTAAAGTAGATGTTTGTTAGATGTTAAGTTTTAAATAAAATTAGACGGGCGAATGAATCTAAAAATTTAAGTTTTAAATTTAATAATTTTAATATAGTAATAAACAATTTGATAATATGAGATTTTAAATTTGCAATAGTAGAAATATTATTTTCAAAATAAAAATTAAATAAATTAAAATTCATCAACTTAAAGTAGATGTTTGTTAGATGTTAAATTTTAAATAAAATTGGAGGGGCGATTGAATCTAAAAATTGAAATTTATATTAAAGTAATCAATTAGAAGCATCAATAGTTATCGAACAAAGAATTATTGAAAAAGGTACATTTTAATTTGTGCTTTTATAAAATTTAAGTTTTAAATTCAATAATTTAAATATAGTAATAAAATAATTTCATAATATGAGATTTTTAATTTGTAATAGTAGAAATATTATTTTCAAAATGAAAATTAAATAAATTAAAATTTATCAAGTTAAAGTAGATGTTTGTTAGATGGTAAATTTTAAATCAAATTAGAGGGTCGATTGAATCTATAAATTGAAATTTATATTAAAGCAATCAATTAGAAGCATCGATAGTTATCGTACAAAGAATTATTGAAAAAGGTTCATTATAATGTTTGTTTATATAAAATTTAAGTTTTAAATTGAATAATTTTAATATAGTAATAAAATAATTTCATAATATGAGAATTTTAATTTGTAATAGTAGAAATATTATTTTCAAAATAAAAATTAAATAAATTGAAATTTATCAACTTAAAGTAGATGTTTGTTGGATGTTAAGTTTTAAATAAAATTAGAGGCGCGAATGAATCTAAAAATTGAAATTTATATTAAAGTAAACAATTGGAAGCATCGATAGTTATCGAACAAAGAGTTATTGAAAAAGGTTCATTATAATGAGAGCTTTTATAAAATTTAAGTTTTTTGTTTAATAATTTTAATATAGTAATAAAATAATTTCATAATATGAGAATATTAATTTGTAACAGTAGAAATTTTATTTTCAAAATAAAAATTAAGTAAATTGAAATTTATCAACATAAAGTAGATGTTTATTAGATGTTAAGTTTTAAATAAAATTAGAGGGGAGATTGAATCTGAAAATTTAAGTTTTAAAGTTAATAATTTTAATATTAATAAAATAATTTCAAAATATGAGAATTTTAATTTGTAATAGTAGAAATATTATTTTAAAAATAAAAATTAAATAAATTAAAATTTATCAACTTAAGGTAGATGTTTGTTAGATGTTAAATTTTAAATAAAATGAGAGGGGAGATTGAATCTAAAAATTTAAGTTTTAAATCTAATAATTTTAATATAGTAATAAAATAATTTCATAATATGAGAATATTAATTTGTAATAGTAGAAATATTATTTTCAAAATAAAAATTAGATAAATTGAAATTTATAAACTTAAAGTAGATGTTTGTTAGATGTTATGTTTTAAATAAAATTAGAGGGGCGAATGAATCTAAAAATTGAAATTTATTTTAAAGTAATCTATTAGAAGCATCGATAGCTATCGAACAAAGAATTATTTAAAAAGGTTCATTATAATGATTGTTTATATAAAATTTAATTTTTAAATTCAGTAATTTTAATATACTAATAAAATAATTTCATAATATGGGACTTTTAATTTATAATAGTAAAAATATTATTTTCAAAATAAAAATTAAATAAATTAAAATTTATCAACTTAAGGTAGATGATTGTTAGATGTTAAGTTTTAAATAAAATTAGAGGGGCGAATGAATCTAAAAATTGAAATTTATATTAAAGTAATCAGTAAGAAGCATCGATAGGTATCGATCAAAGAGTTATTGAAAAAGGTTCATTATAATGTGTGCTTTTATAAAATATAAGTTTTAAATTTAATAATTTTAATATAGTAATAAACAATTTGATAATATGAGATTTTAAATTTGTAATAGTAGAAATATTATTTTCAAAATAAAAATTAGATAAATTGAAATTTATAAACTTAAAGTAGATGTTTGTTAGATGTTATGTTTTAAATAAAATTAGAGGGGCGAATGAATCTAAAAATTGAAATTTATTTTAAAGTAATCTATTAGAAGCATCGATAGTTATCGAACAAAGAATTATTTAAAAAGGTTCATTATAATGATTGTTTATATAAAATTTAATTTTTAAATTCAGTAATTTTAATATACTAATAAAATAATTTCATAATATGGGACTTTTAATTTATAATAGTAAAAATATTATTTTCAAAATAAAAATTAAATAAATTAAAATTTATCAACTTAAGGTAGATGTTTGTTAGATGTTAAATTTAAATAAAATTAGAGGGGCGAATGAATCTAAAAATTTAAGTTTTAAATTTAATAATATTAATATAGTAATAAAATAATTTCATAATATGAGAACATTAATTTGTAATAGTAGAAGTATTATTTTCTAAATAAAAATTAAATAAATTGAAATTTATCAACTTAAAGTAGATGTTTGTTAGATGTTAAGATTTAAATAAAATTAGAGGGGAGATTGAATCTAAAAATTGAAATTTATATTAAAGTAAACAATTAGAAGCATCGATAGTTATCGAACAAAGAATTATTGAAAAAGGTTCATTATAGTGATTGTTTATATAAAATTTAAGTTTTAAATCTAATAATTTTAATATAGTAAAAATATAATTTCATAATATGAGAATTTTAATTTGTAATAGTAGAAATATTATTTTCAAAATAAAAATTAAATAAATTAAAATTTATCAACTTAAAGTAGATGTTTGTAAGATGGTAAATTTTAAATCAAATTAGAGGGGCGATTGAATCTAAAAATTGAAATTTATATTAAAGTAATCAATTAGAAGCATCGATAGTTATCGAACAAAGAATTATTGAAAAAGGTTCATTATAGTGATTGTTTATATAAAATTTAAGTTTAAAATTTTATAATATTAATATAGTAATAAAATAATTTCATAATATGAGAACATTAATTTATAATAGAAGAAATATTATTTTCAAAATAAAAATTAAATAAATTGAAATTTATCAACTTAAAGTAGATGTTTGTTAGATGTTAAGTTTTAAATAAAATTAGAGGGGAGATTGAATCTAAAAATTGAAATTTATATTAAAGTAAACAATTAGAAGCATCGATAGTTATCGAACAAAGAATTATTGAAAAAGGTTCATTACAGTGATTGTTTATATAAAATTTAAGTTTTAAATCTAATAATTTTAATATAGTAAAAATATAATTTCATAATATGAGAATTTTAATTTGTAATAGTAGAAATATTATTTTCAAAATAAAAATTAAATAAATTAAAATTTATCAACTTAAAGTAGATGTTTGTAAGATGGTAAATTTTAAATCAAATTAGAGGGGCGATTGAATCTAAAAATTGAAATTTATATTAAAGTAATCAATTAGAAGCATCGATAGTTATCGAACAAAGAATTATTGAAAAAGGTTCATTACAGTGATTGTTTATATAAAATTTAAGTTTTAAATTCAGTAATTTTAATATAGTAATAAAATAATTTCGTAATATAAGAATATTAAATTGTAGTAGTAGAAATATTATTTTCAAAATAAAAATTAAATAAATTGAAATTTATCAACTTAAAGTAGATGTTTGTTAGATGTTAAGTTTTAAATAAAATTAGAGGGCAGATTGAATCTAAAAATTGAAATTTATATTAAAGTAAACAATTAGAAGCATCGATAGTTATCGAACAAAGAATTATTGAAAAAGGTTCATTACAGTGATTGTTTATATAAAATTTAAGTTTTAAATCTAATAATTTTAATATAGTAAAAATATAATTTCATAATATGAGAATTTTAATTTGTAATAGTAGAAATATTATTTTCAGAATAAAAATTAAATAAATTGAAATTTATCAACTTAAAGTAGATGTTTGTGAGATGTTCAGTTTAAAATAAAATTAGAGGGGCGAATGAATCTAAAAATTGATATTTATATTAAAGTAATCAATTAGAAGCATCGACAGTTATCGAACAGAGAATTATTGAAAAAGGTTCATTATAATGTTTGTTTATATAAAATTTAAGTTTTAAATTGAATAATTTTAATATAGTAATAAAATAATTTCATAATATGAGAATTTTAATTTGTAATAGTATAAATATTATTTACAAAATAAAAATTAAATAAATTGAAATTTACCAACTTAAAGTAGATGTTTGCTAGATGTTAAGTTTTGAATAACATTAGAGCGGGGATTGAATCTAAACTTTAAAGTTTATAATAAAGTTAACAATTGGAAGCATCGATAGCTATCGAACAAAGAATTATTGAAAAAGGTTCATTATTATGTCTGTTTTTATGAAATTTAAGTTTCAAATTGAATAATTTTAATATAGTAATAAAATAATTTCATAATATGAGAATATTAATTTGTAGTAGTAGAAGTATTATTTTCAAAACAAAAATTAAATAAATTAAAAGTTATCAACTTAAAGTAGATGTTTGTTAGATGTTAAGTTTTAAATAAAATTAGAGGGGAGATTGAATCTAAAAATTGAAATTTATATTAAAGTAATCAGTTAGAAGCATCGATAGTTATCGAACAAAGAGTTATTGAAAAAGGTTCATTATAATGTGTGCTTTCATAAAATTTAAGTTTTAAAATTAATAATTTTAATATAGTAATAAAATAATTTCGTAATATGAGAATATTAATTTGTAATAGTAGAAATATTATTTTCAAAATAAAAATTAAATAAATTAAAATTTATCAACTTAAGGTAGATGTTTGTTAGATGTTATGTTTTAAATAAAATTAGATGGGAGATTGAATGTAAAAATTTAAGTTCTAAATTTAGTAATTTTAATATAGTAATAAAGTAATTTCATAATATGAGATTTTTAATTTTTAATAGAAGAAATATTATTTTCTAAACAAAAATTAAATAAATTAAAATTTATCAACTTAAGGTAGATGTTTGTTCGATGTTAAATTTTAAATAAAATTAGAGGGGAGATTGAATCTAAAAATTTAAGTTTTAAATTTAATAATTTCAATAGAGAAATAAAGTAATTTCATAATATGAGAATATTAATTTGTAACAGTAGAAATATTATTTTCAAAATAAAAATTATATAAATTAAAATTTATCAACTTAAAGTAGATGTTTGTTAGATGTTAAGTTTTAAATAAAATTAGAGGGGAGATTGAATGTAAAAATTGAAATTTATATTAAAGTAAACAATTAGAAGCATCGATAGTTATCGAACAAAGAATTATTGAAAAAGGTTCATTACAGTGATTGTTTATATAAAATTTAAGTTTTAAATTCAGTAATTTTAATATAGTAATAAAATAATTTCGTAATATAAGAATATTAAATTGTAGTAGTAGAAATATTATTTTCAAAATAAAAATTAAATAAATTGAAATTTATCAACTTAAAGTAGATGTTTGTTAGATGTTAAGTTTTAAATAAAATTAGAGGGGAGATTGAATCTAAAAATTGAAATTTATATTAAAGTAAACAATTAGAAGCATCGATAGTTATCGAACAAAGAATTATTGAAAAAGGTTCATTACAGTGATTGTTTATATAAAATTTAAGTTTTAAATCTAATAATTTTAATATAGTAAAAATATAATTTCATAATATGAGAATTTTAATTTGTAATAGTAGAAATATTATTTTCAGAATAAAAATTAAATAAATTGAAATTTAACAACTTAATGTAGATGGTTGTTACATGTTAAGTTTTAAATAAAATTAGAGGGGAGATTGAATCTAAAAATTTAAGTTTTAAATTTAATAATATTAATATAGTAAAAATATAATTTCATAATATGAGAATTTTGATTTGTAATAGTAGAAATATTATTTTCCAAATAAATATTAAATAAATTAAAATTTATCAACTTAAGGTAGATGTTTGTTCGATGTTAAATTTTAAATAAAATTAGAGGGGACATTGAATCTAAAAATTTAAGTTTTAAATGTAATAATTTTAATATAGTAATAACATAATTTCATAACATGAGTATTTTAATTGGTAATATTAGAAATATTATTTTCAAAATAAAAATTAAATAAATTAAAATTTATCAACATAAACTAGATGTTTGTTAGATGGAAAATTTTAAATAAAATGACAGAGGAGATTGAATCTAAAAATTGAAATTTATATTAAAGGAATCAATTAGAAGCATCGATAGTTATCGAACAAAGAATTATTGATAAGGTTCATTTTAATGATTGATTATATAAAATTTTAGTTTTAAATTCAGTAATTTTAATATAGTAATAAAATAATTTCATAATATGGGAATATTAATTTGTAATAGTAGAAATATTATTTTTAAAATAAAAATTAAATAAATTAGAATTTATCAACTTAAGGTAGATGTTTGTTAGATGTTAAGTTTTAAATCAAATTAGAGGGGCGATTGAATCTAAAAATTGAAATTTATATTAAAGTAATCAATTAGAAGCATCGGTAGGTATCGAACAAAGAGTTATTGAAAAAGGTTCATTATAATGATTGCTTATATAAAATTCAAGTTTTAAATCTAATAATTTTAATATAGTAATAAAATAATTTCATAATATGAGAATATTAATTTGTAATAGTAGAAATATTATTTCCAAAATAAAAATTAAATAAATTGAAATTTATCAACTTAAAGTAGATGTTTGTTAGATGTTAAGTTTTAAATAAAATTAGAGGGAAGATTGAATCTAAAAATTTAAGTTTTAAATTTAATAATTTTAATATAGTAATAATATAATTTCATAATATGAGAATTTTGATTTGTAATAGTAGAAATATTATTTTCCAAATAAATATTAAATAAATTAAAATTTATCAACTTAAGGTAGATGTTTGTTAGATGGAAAATTTTAAATAAAATGACAGAGGAGATTGAATCTAAAAGTTGAAATTTATATTAAAGGAATCAATTAGAAGCATCGATAGTTATCGAACAAAGAATTATTGAAAAGGTTCATTATAATGATTGATTATATAAAATTTTAGTTTTAAATTCAGTAATTTTAATATAGTAATAACATAATTTCATAATATGGGAATATTAATTTGTAATAGTTGAAATAAAATTTTCAAAATAAAAATGTAATAAATTGAAATTTATCAACTGAAAGTAGATGTTTGTTAGATGTTAGGTTTTAAATAAAATTAGAGGGGAGATTCAATCTAAAAATTTAAGTTTTAAAATTAATAATTCTAATACAGTAATAAAATAATTTCATAATATGAGAATTTTAATTTGTAATAGTAGAAATATTATTTTCAAAATAAAAATTAGATAAATAAAAATTTATCAACTTAGAGTAGATGTTTGTTAGATGTTATGTTTTAAATAAAATTAGAGGGGCGAATGAATCTAAAAATTGAAATTTATATTAAAGTAATCAAATAGAGGCATCGATAGTTATCGAAAAAAAGAATTATTGCAAAAGGTTCATTATAATGTATGCTTTTGTAAAATTTAAGTTTTAATTCTAATAATTTTAATATAGAAATAAAATAATTTCATAATATGAGAATATTAATTTGTAATAGTAGAAAAAATGTTTTCAAAATAAAAATTAAATAAATTAAAATTTATCAACGTAAGGTAGATGTTTCTTAGATGGTAAATTTTAAATCTAATTAGAGGGCCGATTGAATCTAAAAATTGAAATTTATATTAAAGTAAACAATTAGAAGCATCGATAGTTATCGAACAAAGAATTATTGAAAAAGGTTCATTATAATGTATGGTTTTATAAAATTTAACTTTTAAATTTAATAATTTTAATATAGTAATAAAATAATTTCATAATATGAAAATATTAATTTGTAATAGTAGAAATATTATTTTTCAAATAAAAATTAAATAAATTGAAATTTATCAACATAAAGTAGATGTTTGATAGATGGTAAATTTTAAATCAAATTAGAGGGGCTAATGAATCTAAAAATTGCAATTTATATTAAAGTAATCAAATAGAAGCATCGATAGTTATCGAACAAAGAATTATTGAAAAAGGTTCATTATAATGATTGATTATATAAAATTTTAGTTTTAAATTCAGTAATTTTAATATAGTAATAAAATAATTTCATAATATGAGAATATTAATTTGAAATAGTAGAAATATTATTTTCAAAATAAAAATTAAATAAATTGAAATTTATCAACATAAAGTAGATGTTTGTTAGATGTTATGTTTTAAATCAAATTAGAGGGGCGATTGAATCTAAAAATTGAAATTTATATTAAAGTAATCAATTAGAAGCATCGGTAGGTATCGAACAAAGAGTTATTGAAAAAGGTTCATTATAATGATTGCTTATATAAAATTTAAGTTTTAAATCTAATAATTTTAATATAGTAATAATATAATTTCATAATATGAGATTTTGATTTGTAATAGTAGAAATATTATTTTCCAAATAAATATTAAATAAATTAAAATTTATCAACTTAAGGTAGATGTTTGTTCGATGTTAAATTTTAAATAAAATTAGAGGGGAGATTGAATCTAAAAATTTAAGTTTTAAATTTAATAATTTTAATATAGTAATAACATAATTTCATAACATGAGTATTTTAATTGGTAATATTAGAAATATTATTTTCAAAATAAAAATTAAATAAATTAAAATTTATCAACTTAAACTAGATGTTTGTTAGATGGAAAATTTTAAATAAAATGACAGAGGAGATTGAATCTAAAAATTGAAATTTATATTAAAGGAATCAATTAGAAGCATCGATAGTTATCGAACAAAGAGTTATTGAAAAAGGTTCATTATAATGACTGTTTATATAAAATTCAAGTTTTAAATTCAGTAATTTTAATATAGTAATAAAATAATTTCATAATATGAGAATATTAATTTGTAATAGTAGAAATATTATTTTTAAAATAAAAATTAAATAAATTGAAATTTATCAACTTAAAGTAGATGTTTGTTAGATGTTAAGTTTTAAATAACATTAGAGGGGAGATTGAATTTAAAAATTGAAATTTATATTAAAGTAATAAATTAGAAGCATCGATAGTTGTCGAACAAAGAATTATTGAAAAAGTTTCATTATAATGATTTTTTATATAAAATTTAAGTTTGAAATCCAGTAATTTTAATATAGTAATAAAATAATTTCATAATATGAGAATATTAATTTGTAATAGTAGAAATATTATTTTCAAAATAAAAATTAAATAAATTGAAATTTATCAACTTAAAGTAGATGTTTGTTAGATGTTAAGTTTTAAATAAAATTAGAGGGAAGATTGAATCTAAAAATTTAAGTTTTAAATTTAATAATTTTAATATAGTAATAATATAATTTCATAATATGAGAATTTTGATTTGTAATAGTAGAAATATTATTTTCCAAATAAATATTAAATAAATTAAAATTTATCAACTTAAGGTAGATGTTTGTTCGATGTTAAATTTTAAATAAAATTAGAGGGGACATTGAATCTAAAAATTTAAGTTTTAAATGTAATAATTTTAATATAGTAATAACATAATTTCATAACATGAGTATTTTAATTGGTAATATTAGAAATATTATTTTCAAAATAAAAATTAAATAAATTAAAATTTATCAACATAAACTAGATGTTTGTTAGATGGAAAATTTTAAATAAAATGACAGAGGAGATTGAATCTAAAAATTGAAATTTATATTAAAGGAATCAATTAGAAGCATCGATAGTTATCGAACAAAGAATTATTGATAAGGTTCATTTTAATGATTGATTATATAAAATTTTAGTTTTAAATTCAGTAATTTTAATATAGTAATAAAATAATTTCATAATATGGGAATATTAATTTGTAGTAGTTGAAATAAAATTTTCAAAATAAAAATGTAATAAATTGAAATTTATCAACTGAAAGTAGATGTTTGTTAGATGTTAAGTTTTAAATAACATTAGAGGGGAGATTGAATTTAAAAATTGAAATTTATATTAAAGTAATAAATTAGAAGCATCGATAGTTGTCGAACAAAGAATTATTGAAAAAGTTTCATTATAATGATTTTTTATATAAAATTTAAGTTTGAAATCCAGTAATTTTAATATAGTAATAAAATAATTTCATAATATGAGAATATTAATTTGTAATAGTAGAAATATTATTTTCAAAATAGAAATTAAATAAATTGAAATTTATCAACTTAAAGTAGATGTTTGTTATATGTTAGGTTTTAAATAAAATGAGAGGGGAGATTGAATCTAAAAATTTAAGTTTTAAATTTAATAATATTAATATAGTAATAAAATTATTTCATAATATGAGAATATTAATTTGTAATAGTAGAAATATTATTTTCAAAATAAAAATTAGATAAATAAAAATTTATCAACTTAGAGTAGATGTTAGTTAGATGTTATGTTTTAAATAAAATTAGAGGGGCGAATGAATCTAAAAATTGAAATTTATATTAAAGTAATCAAATAGAGGCATCGATAGTTATCGAACAAAGAATTATTGCAAAAGGTTCATTATAATGTATGCTTTTGTAAAATTTAAGTTTTAATTCTAATAATTTTAATATAGAAATAAAATAATTTCATAATATGAGAATATTAATTTGTAATAGTAGAAAAAATGTTTTCAAAATAAAAATTAAATAAATTAAAATTTATCAACGTAAGGTAGATGTTTCTTAGATGGTAAATTTTAAATCTAATTAGAGGGCCGATTGAATCTAAAAATTGAAATTTATATTAAAGTAAACAATTAGAAGCATCGATAGTTATCGAACAAAGAATTATTGAAAAAGGTTCATTATAATGAATGGTTTTATAAAATTTAACTTTTAAATTTAATAATTTTAATATAGTAATAAAATAATTTCATAATATGAAAATATTAATTTGTAATAGTAGAAATATTATTTTCCAAATAAAAATTAAATAAATTGAAATTTATCAACATAAAGTAGATGTTTGATAGATGGTAAATTTTAAATCAAATTAGAGGGGCTAATGAATCTAAAAATTGAAATTTATATTAAAGTAATCAAATAGAAGCATCGATAGTTATCGAACAAAGAATTATTGAAAAAGGTTCATTATAATGATTGATTATATAAAATTTTAGTTTTAAATTCAGTAATTTTAATATAGTAATAAAATAATTTCATAATATGAGAATATTAATTTGTAATAGTAGAAATATTATTTTCAAAATAGAAATTAAATAAATTGAAATTTATCAACTTAAAGTAGATGTTTGTTATATGTTAGGTTTTAAATAAAATGAGAGGGGAGATTGAATCTAAAAATTTAAGTTTTAAATTTAATAATATTAATATAGTAATAAAATTATTTCATAATATGAGAATATTAATTTGTAATAGTAGAAATATTATTTTCAAAATAAAAATTAAATAAATTGAAATTTATCAACTTAAAGTAGATGTTTGTTAGATGTTAAGTTTTAAATAAAATTAGAGGGAAGATTGAATCTAAAAATTTAAGTTTTAAATTTAATAATTTTAATATAGTAAAAATATAATTTCATAATATGAGAATTTTGATTTGTAATAGTAGAAATATTATTTTCCAAATAAATATTAAATAAATTAAAATTTATCAACTTAAGGTAGATGTTTGTTCGATGTTAAATTTTAAATAAAATTAGAGGGGACATTGAATCTAAAAATTTAAGTTTTAAATGTAATAATTTTAATATAGTAATAACATAATTTCATAACATGAGTATTTTAATTGGTAATATTAGAAATATTATTTTCAAAATAAAAATTAAATAAATTAAAATTTATCAACATAAACTAGATGTTTGTTAGATGGAAAATTTTAAATAAAATGACAGAGGAGATTGAATCTAAAAATTGAAATTTATATTAAAGGAATCAATTAGAAGCATCGATAGTTATCGAACAAAGAATTATTGATAAGGTTCATTTTAATGATTGATTATATAAAATTTTAGTTTTAAATTCAGTAATTTTAATATAGTAATAAAATAATTTCATAATATGGGAATATTAATTTGTAGTAGTTGAAATAAAATTTTCAAAATAAAAATGTAATAAATTGAAATTTATCAACTGAAAGTAGATGTTTGTTAGATGTTAAGTTTTAAATAACATTAGAGGGGAGATTGAATTTAAAAATTGAAATTTATATTAAAGTAATAAATTAGAAGCATCGATAGTTGTCGAACAAAGAATTATTGAAAAAGTTTCATTATAATGATTTTTTATATAAAATTTAAGTTTGAAATCCAGTAATTTTAATATAGTAATAAAATAATTTCATAATATGAGAATATTAATTTGTAATAGTAGAAATATTATTTTCAAAATAGAAATTAAATAAATTGAAATTTATCAACTTAAAGTAGATGTTTGTTAGATGTTAAGTTTTAAATAACATTAGAGGGGAGATTGAATTTAAAAATTGAAATTTATATTAAAGTAATAAATTAGAAGCATCGATAGTTGTCGAACAAAGAATTATTGAAAAAGTTTCATTATAATGATTTTTTATATAAAATTTAAGTTTGAAATCCAGTAATTTTAATATAGTAATAAAATAATTTCATAATATGATAATTTTAATTTGTAATAGTAGAAATATTATTTTCAAAATAAAAATTCAATAAATTAAAATTTATCAACTTATAGTAGATTTCTGTTAGATGTTAAGTTTTAAATAAAATTAGAGGGAAGATTGAATCTAAAAATTTAAGTTTTAAATTTAATAATTTTAATATAGTAATAATATAATTTCATAATATGAGAATTTTGATTTGTAATAGTAGAAATATTATTTTCCAAATAAATATTAAATAAATTAAAATTTATCAACTTAAGGTAGATGTTTGTTCGATGTTAAATTTTAAATAAAATTAGAGGGGACATTGAATCTAAAAATTTAAGTTTTAAATGTAATAATTTTAATATAGTAATAACATAATTTCATAACATGAGTATTTTAATTGGTAATATTAGAAATATTATTTTCAAAATAAAAATTAAATAAATTAAAATTTATCAACATAAACTAGATGTTTGTTAGATGGAAAATTTTAAATAAAATGACAGAGGAGATTGAATCTAAAAATTGAAATTTATATTAAAGGAATCAATTAGAAGCATCGATAGTTATCGAACAAAGAATTATTGATAAGGTTCATTTTAATGATTGATTATATAAAATTTTAGTTTTAAATTCAGTAATTTTAATATAGTAATAAAATAATTTCATAATATGGGAATATTAATTTGTAGTAGTTGAAATAAAATTTTCAAAATAAAAATGTAATAAATTGAAATTTATCAACTGAAAGTAGATGTTTGTTAGATGTTAAGTTTTAAATAACATTAGAGGGGAGATTGAATTTAAAAATTGAAATTTATATTAAAGTAATAAATTAGAAGCATCGATAGTTGTCGAACAAAGAATTATTGAAAAAGTTTCATTATAATGATTTTTTATATAAAATTTAAGTTTGAAATCCAGTAATTTTAATATAGTAATAAAATAATTTCATAATATGAGAATATTAATTTGTAATAGTAGAAATATTATTTTCAAAATAGAAATTAAATAAATTGAAATTTATCAACTTAAAGTAGATGTTTGTTATATGTTAGGTTTTAAATAAAATGAGAGGGGAGATTGAATCTAAAAATTTAAGTTTTAAATTTAATAATATTAATATAGTAATAAAATTATTTCATAATATGAGAATATTAATTTGTAATAGTAGAAATATTATTTTCAAAATAAAAATTAGATAAATAAAAATTTATCAACTTAGAGTAGATGTTAGTTAGATGTTATGTTTTAAATAAAATTAGAGGGGCGAATGAATCTAAAAATTGAAATTTATATTAAAGTAATCAAATAGAGGCATCGATAGTTATCGAACAAAGAATTATTGCAAAAGGTTCATTATAATGTATGCTTTTGTAAAATTTAAGTTTTAATTCTAATAATTTTAATATAGAAATAAAATAATTTCATAATATGAGAATATTAATTTGTAATAGTAGAAAAAATGTTTTCAAAATAAAAATTAAATAAATTAAAATTTATCAACGTAAGGTAGATGTTTCTTAGATGGTAAATTTTAAATCTAATTAGAGGGCCGATTGAATCTAAAAATTGAAATTTATATTAAAGTAAACAATTAGAAGCATCGATAGTTATCGAACAAAGAATTATTGAAAAAGGTTCATTATAATGAATGGTTTTATAAAATTTAACTTTTAAATTTAATAATTTTAATATAGTAATAAAATAATTTCATAATATGAAAATATTAATTTGTAATAGTAGAAATATTATTTTCCAAATAAAAATTAAATAAATTGAAATTTATCAACATAAAGTAGATGTTTGATAGATGGTAAATTTTAAATCAAATTAGAGGGGCTAATGAATCTAAAAATTGAAATTTATATTAAAGTAATCAAATAGAAGCATCGATAGTTATCGAACAAAGAATTATTGAAAAAGGTTCATTATAATGATTGATTATATAAAATTTTAGTTTTAAATTCAGTAATTTTAATATAGTAATAAAATAATTTCATAATATGAGAATATTAATTTGTAATAGTAGAAATATTATTTTCAAAATAGAAATTAAATAAATTGAAATTTATCAACTTAAAGTAGATGTTTGTTATATGTTAGGTTTTAAATAAAATGAGAGGGGAGATTGAATCTAAAAATTTAAGTTTTAAATTTAATAATATTAATATAGTAATAAAATTATTTCATAATATGAGAATATTAATTTGTAATAGTAGAAATATTATTTTCAAAATAAAAATTAAATAAATTGAAATTTATCAACTTAAAGTAGATGTTTGTTAGATGTTAAGTTTTAAATAAAATTAGAGGGAAGATTGAATCTAAAAATTTAAGTTTTAAATTTAATAATTTTAATATAGTAAAAATATAATTTCATAATATGAGAATTTTGATTTGTAATAGTAGAAATATTATTTTCCAAATAAATATTAAATAAATTAAAATTTATCAACTTAAGGTAGATGTTTGTTCGATGTTAAATTTTAAATAAAATTAGAGGGGACATTGAATCTAAAAATTTAAGTTTTAAATGTAATAATTTTAATATAGTAATAACATAATTTCATAACATGAGTATTTTAATTGGTAATATTAGAAATATTATTTTCAAAATAAAAATTAAATAAATTAAAATTTATCAACATAAACTAGATGTTTGTTAGATGGAAAATTTTAAATAAAATGACAGAGGAGATTGAATCTAAAAATTGAAATTTATATTAAAGTAATCAAATAGAAGCATCGATAGTTATCAAACAAAGAATTATTGAAAAAGGTTCATTATAATGATTGATTATATAAAATTTAAGTTTTAAATTTAATAATTTTAATATACTAATAAAATAATTTCATAATATGGGAATTTAGTTTGTAATAGTAGAAATATTATTTTCAAAATAAAAATTAAATAAATTAAAATTTATCAACTTAAGGTAGATGTTTGTTAGATGTTATGTTTTAAATCAAATTAGAGGGGCGATTGAATCTAAAAATTGAAATTTATATTAAAGTAATCAATTAGAAGCATCGGTAGGTATCGAACAAAGAGTTATTGAAAAAGGTTCATTATAATGATTGCTTATATAAAATTTAAGTTTTAAATCTAATAATTTTAATATAGTAATAATATAATTTCATAATATGAGAATTTTGATTTGTAATAGTAGAAATATTATTTTCCAAATAAATATTAAATAAATTAAAATTTATCAACTTAAGGTAGATGTTTGTTCGATGTTAAATTTTAAATAAAATTAGAGGGGAGATTGAATCTAAAAATTTAAGTTTTAAATTTAATAATTTTAATATAGTAATAACATAATTTCATAACATGAGTATTTTAATTGGTAATATTAGAAATATTATTTTCAAAATAAAAATTAAATAAATTAAAATTTATCAACTTAAACTAGATGTTTGTTAGATGGAAAATTTTAAATAAAATGACAGAGGAGATTGAATCTAAAAATTGAAATTTATATTAAAGGAATCAATTAGAAGCATCGATAGTTATCGAACAAAGAGTTATTGAAAAAGTTTCATTATAATGATTTTTTATATAAAATTTAAGTTTGAAATCCAGTAATTTTAATATAGTAATAAAATAATTTCATAATATGAGAATATTAATTTGTAATAGTAGAAATATTATTTTTAAAATAAAAATTAAATAAATTGAAATTTATCAACTTAAAGTAGATGTTTGTTATATGTTAGGTTTTAAAAAAAATGAGAGGGGAGATTGAATCTAAAAATTTAAGTTTTAAATTTAATAATATTAATATAGTAATAAAATTATTTCATAATATGAGAATATTAATTTGTAATAGTAGAAATATTATTTTCAAAATAAAAATTAAATAAATTGAAATTTATCAACTTAAAGTAGATGTTTGTTAGATGTTAAGTTTTAAATAAAATTAGAGGGAAGATTGAATCTAAAAATTTAAGTTTTAAATTTAATAATTTTAATATAGTAATAATATAATTTCATAATATGAGAATTTTGATTTGTAATAGTAGAAATATTATTTTCCAAATAAATATTAAATAAATTAAAATTTATCAACTTAAGGTAGATGTTTGTTCGATGTTAAATTTTAAATAAAATTAGAGGGGACATTGAATCTAAAAATTTAAGTTTTAAATGTAATAATTTTAATATAGTAATAACATAATTTCATAACATGAGTATTTTAATTGGTAATATTAGAAATATTATTTTCAAAATAAAAATTAAATAAATTAAAATTTATCAACTTAAACTAGATGTTTGTTAGATGGAAAATTTTAAATAAAATGACAGAGGAGATTGAATCTAAAAATTGAAATTTATATTAAAGGAATCAATTAGAAGCATCGATAGTTATCGAACAAAGAATTATTGAAAAGGTTCATTTTAATGATTGATTATATAAAATTTTAGTTTTAAATTCAGTAATTTTAATATAGTAATAAAATAATTTCATAATATGGGAATATTAATTTGTAATAGTTGAAATAAAATTTTCAAAATAAAAATGTAATAAATTGAAATTTATCAACTGAAAGTAGATGTTTGTTAGATGTTAGGTTTTAAATAAAATTAGAGGGGAGATTCAATCTAAAAATTTAAGTTTTAAAATTAATAATTCTAATACAGTAATAAAATAATTTCATAATATGAGAATTTTAATTTGTAATAGTAGAAATATTATTTTCAAAATAAAAATTAGATAAATAAAAATTTATCAACTTAGAGTAGATGTTAGTTAGATGTTATGTTTTAAATAAAATTAGAGGGGCGAATGAATCTAAAAATTGAAATTTATATTAAAGTAATCAAATAGAGGCATCGATAGTTATCGAACAAAGAATTATTGCAAAAGGTTCATTATAATGTATGCTTTTGTAAAATTCAAGTTTTAATTCTAATAATTTTAATATAGAAATAAAATAATTTCATAATATGAGAATATTAATTTGTAATAGTAGAAAAAATGTTTTCAAAATAAAAATTAAATAAATTAAAATTTATCAACGTAAGGTAGATGTTTCTTAGATGGTAAATTTTAAATCTAATTAGAGGGCCGATTGAATCTAAAAATTGAAATTTATATTAAAGTAAACAATTAGAAGCATCGATAGTTATCGAACAAAGAATTATTGGAAAAGGTTCATTATAATGTATGGTTTTATAAAATTTAACCTTTAATTTTAATAATTTTAATATAGTAATAAAATAATTTCATAATATGAAAATATTAATTTGTAATAGTAGAAATATTATTTTCCAAATAAAAATTAAATAAATTGAAATTTATCAACATAAAGTAGATGTTTGATAGATGGTAAATTTTAAATCAAATTAGAGGGGCTAATGAATCTAAAAATTGCAATTTATATTAAAGTAATCAAATAGAAGCATCGATAGTTATCGAACAAAGAATTATTGAAAAAGGTTCATTATAATGATTGATTATATAAAATTTTAGTTTTAAATTCAGTAATTTTAATATAGTAATAAAATAATTTCATAATATGAGAATATTAATTTGAAATAGTAGAAATATTATTTTCAAAATAAAAATTGAATAAGTTGAAATTTATCAACATAAAGTAGATGTTTGTTAGATGTTATGTTTTAAATAAAATTAGAGGGGCGAATGAATCTAAAAATTGAAATTTATATTAAAGTAATCAAATAGAAGCATCGATAGTTATCGAACAAAGAATTATTGAAAAAGGTTCATTATAATGATTGATTATATAAAATTTAAGTTTTAAATTTAATAATTTTAATATACTAATAAAATAATTTCATAATATGGGAATTTAGTTTGTAATAGTAGAAATATTATTTTCAAAATAAAAATTAAATAAATTAAAATTTATCAACTTAAGGTAGATGTTTGTTAGATGTTAAGTTTTAAATCAAATTAGAGGGGCGATTGAATCTAAAAATTGAAATTTATATTAAAGTAATCAATTAGAAGCATCGGTAGGTATCGAACAAAGAGTTATTGAAAAAGGTTCATTATAATGATTGCTTATATAAAATTTAAGTTTTAAATCTAATAATTTTAATATAGTAATAATATAATTTCATAATATGAGAATTTTGATTTGTAATAGTAGAAATATTATTTTCCAAATAAATATTAAATAAATTAAAATTTATCAACTTAAGGTAGATGTTTGTTCGATGTTAAATTTTAAATAAAATTAGAGGGGAGAGTGAATCTAAAAATTTAAGTTTTAAATTTAATAATTTTAATATAGTAATAACATAATTTCATAACATGAGTATTTTAATTGGTAATATTAGAAATATTATTTTCAAAATAAAAATTAAATAAATTAAAATTTATCAACTTAAACTAGATCTTTGTTAGATGGAAAATTTTAAATAAAATGACAGAGGAGATTGAATCTAAAAATTGAAATTTATATTAAAGGAATCAATTAGAAGCATCGATAGTTATCGAACAAAGAATTATTGAAAAAGTTTCATTATAATGATTTTTTATATAAAATTTAAGTTTGAAATCCAGTAATTTTAATATAGTAATAAAATAATTTCATAATATGAGAATATTAATTTGTAATAGTAGAAATATTATTTTCAAAATAGAAATTAAATAAATTGAAATTTATCAACTTAAAGTAGATGTTTGTTATATGTTAGGTTTTAAATAAAATGAGAGGGTAATTGAATCTAAAAATTTAAGTTTTAAATTTAATAATTTTAATATAGTAATAATATAATTTCATAATATGAGAATTTTGATTTGTAATAGTAGAAATATTATTTTCCAAATAAATATTAAATAAATTAAAATTTATCAACTTAAGGTAGATGTTTGTTCGATGTTAAATTTTAAATAAAATTAGAGGGGACATTGAATCTAAAAATTTAAGTTTTAAATGTAATAATTTTAATATAGTAATAACATAATTTCATAACATGAGTATTTTAATTGGTAATATTAGAAATATTATTTTCAAAATAAAAATTAAATAAATTAAAATTTATCAACTTAAACTAGATGTTTGTTAGATGGAAAATTTTAAATAAAATGACAGAGGAGATTGAATCTAAAAATTGAAATTTATATTAAAGAAATCAATTAGAAGCATCGATAGTTATCGAACAAAGAATTATTGAAAAGGTTCATTTTAATGATTGATTATATAAAATTTTAGTTTTAAATTCAGTAATTTTAATATAGTAATAAAATAATTTCATAATATGGGAATATTAATTTGTAATAGTTGAAATAAAATTTTCAAAATAAAAATGTAATAAATTGAAATTTATCAACTGAAAGTAGATGTTTGTTAGATGTTAGGTTTTAAATAAAATTAGAGGGGAGATTCAATCTAAAAATTTAAGTTTTAAAATTAATAATTCTAATACAGTAATAAAATAATTTCATAATATGAGAATTTTAATTTGTAATAGTAGAAATATTATTTTCAAAATAAAAATTAGATAAATAAAAATTTATCAACTTAGAGTAGATGTTTGTTAGATGTTATGTTTTAAATAAAATTAGAGGGGCGAATGAATCTAAAAATTGAAATTTATATTAAAGTAAACAATTAGAAGCATCGATAGTTATCGAACAAAGAATTATTGAAAAAGGTTCATTATAATGTATGGTTTTATAAAATTTAACTTTTAAATTTAATAATTTTAATATAGTAATAAAATAATTTCATAATATGAAAATATTAATTTGTAATAGTAGAAATATTATTTTCCAAATAAAAATTAAATAAATTGAAATTTATCAACATAAAGTAGATGTTTGATAGATGGTAAATTTTAAATCAAATTAGAGGGGCTAATGAATCTAAAAATTGCAATTTATATTAAAGTAATCAAATAGAAGCATCGATAGTTATCGAACAAAGAATTATTGAAAAAGGTTCATTATAATGATTGATTATATAAAATTTTAGTTTTAAATTCAGTAATTTTAATATAGTAATAAAATAATTTCATAATATGAGAATATTAATTTGAAATAGTAGAAATATTATTTTCAAAATAAAAATTAAATAAATTGAAATTTATCAACATAAAGTAGATGTTTGTTAGATGTTATGTTTTAAATAAAATTAGAGGGGCGAATGAATCTAAAAATTGAAATTTATATTAAAGTAATCAAATAGAAGCATCGATAGTTATCGAACAAAGAATTATTGAAAAAGGTTCATTATAATGATTGATTATATAAAATTTAAGTTTTAAATTTAATAATTTTAATATACTAATAAAATAATTTCATAATATGGGAATTTAGTTTGTAATAGTAGAAATATAATTTTCAAAATAAAAATTAAATAAATTAAAATTTATCAACTTAAGGTAGATGTTTGTTAGATGTTAAGTTTTAAATCAAATTAGAGTGGCGATTGAATCTAAAAATTGAAATTTATATTAAAGTAATCAATTAGAAGCATCGGTAGGTATCGAACAAAGAGTTATTGAAAAAGGTTCATTATAATGATTGCTTATATAAAATTTAAGTTTTAAATCTAATAATTTTAATATAGTAATAATATAATTTCATAATATGAGAATTTTGATTTGTAATAGTAGAAATATTATTTTCCAAATAAATATTAAATAAATTAAAATTTATCAACTTAAGGTAGATGTTTGTTCGATGTTCAATTTTAAATAAAATTAGAGGGGAGATTGAATCTAAAAATTTAAGTTTTAAATTTAATAATTTTAATATAGTAATAACATAATTTCATAACATGAGTATTTTAATTGGTAATATTAGAAATATTATTTTCAAAATAAAAATTAAATAAATTAAAATTTATCAACTTAAACTAGATGTTTGTTAGATGGAAAGTTTTAAATAAAATGACAGAGGAGATTGAATCTAAAAATTGAAATTTATATTAAAGGAATCAATTAGAAGCATCGATTGTTATCGAACAAAGAGTTATTGAAAAAGGTTCATTATAATGACTGTTTATATAAAATTCAAGTTTTAAATTCAGTAATTTTAATATAGTAATAAAATAATTTCATAATATGAGAATATTAATTTGTAATAGTAGAAATATTATTTTTAAAATAAAAATTAAATAAATTGAAATTTATCAACTTAAAGTAGATGTTTGTTAGATGTTAAGTTTTAAATAACATTAGAGGGGAGATTGAATTTAAAAATTGAAATTTATATTAAAGTAATAAATTAGAAGCATCGATAGTTGTCGAACAAAGAATTATTGAAAAAGTTTCATTATAATGATTCTTTATATAAAATTTAAGTTTGAAATCCAGTAATTTTAATATAGTAATAAAATAATTTCATAATATGAGAATATTAATTTGTAATAGTAGAAATATTATTTTCAAAATAGAAATTAAATAAATTGAAATATATCAACTTAAAGTAGATGTTTGTTATATGTTAGGTTTTAAATAAAATGAGAGGGGAGATTGAATCTAAAAATTTAAGTTTTAAATTTAATAATATTAATATAGTAATAAAATTATTTCATAATATGAGAATATTAATTTGTAATAGTAGAAATATTATTTTCAAAATAAAAATTAAATAAATTGAAATTTATCAACTTAAAGTAGATGTTTGTTAGATGTTAAGTTTTAAATAAAATTAGAGGGAAGATTGAATCTAAAAATTTAAGTTTTAAATTTAATAATTTTAATATAGTAAAAATATAATTTCATAATATGAGAATTTTGATTTGTAATAGTAGAAATATTATTTTCCAAATAAATATTAAATAAATTAAAATTTATCAACTTAAGGTAGATGTTTGTTCGATGTTAAATTTTAAATAAAATTAGAGGGGACATTGAATCTAAAAATTTAAGTTTTAAATGTAATAATTTTAATATAGTAATAATATAATTTCATAATATGAGAATTTTGATTTGTAATAGTAGAAATATTATTTTCCAAATAAATATTAAATAAATTAAAATTTATCAACTTAAGGTAGATGTTTGTTCGATGTTAAATTTTAAATAAAATTAGAGGGGACATTGAATCTAAAAATTTAAGTTTTAAATGTAATAATTTTAATATAGTAATAACATAATTTCATAACATGAGTATTTTAATTGGTAATATTAGAAATATTATTTTCAAAATAAAAATTAAATAAATTAAAATTTATCAACTTAAACTAGATGTTTGTTAGATGGAAAATTTTAAATAAAATGACAGAGGAGATTGAATCTAAAAATTGAAATTTATATTAAAGAAATCAATTAGAAGCATCGATAGTTATCGAACAAAGAATTATTGAAAAGGTTCATTTTAATGATTGATTATATAAAATTTTAGTTTTAAATTCAGTAATTTTAATATAGTAATAAAATAATTTCATAATATGGGAATATTAATTTGTAATAGTTGAAATAAAATTTTCAGAATAAAAATGTAATAAATTGAAATTTATCAACTGAAAGTAGATGTTTGTTAGATGTTAGGTTTTAAATAAAATTAGAGGGGAGATTCAATCTAAAAATTTAAGTTTTAAAATTAATAATTCTAATACAGTAATAAAATAATTTCATAATATGAGAATTTTAATTTGTAATAGTAGAAATATTATTTTCAAAATAAAAATTAGATAAATAAAAATTTATCAACTTAGAGTAGATGTTTGTTAGATGTTATGTTTTAAATAAAATTAGAGGGGCGAATGAATCTAAAAATTGAAATTTATATTAAAGTAAACAATTAGAAGCATCGATAGTTATCGAACAAAGAATTATTGAAAAAGGTTCATTATAATGTATGGTTTTATAAAATTTAACTTTTAAATTTAATAATTTTAATATAGTAATAAAATAATTTCATAATATGAAAATATTAATTTGTAATAGTAGAAATATTATTTTCCAAATAAAAATTAAATAAATTGAAATTTATCAACATAAAGTAGATGTTTGATAGATGGTAAATTTTAAATCAAATTAGAGGGGCTAATGAATCTAAAAATTGCAATTTATATTAAAGTAATCAAATAGAAGCATCGATAGTTATCGAACAAAGAATTATTGAAAAAGGTTCATTATAATGATTGATTATATAAAATTTTAGTTTTAAATTCAGTAATTTTAATATAGTAATAAAATAATTTCATAATATGAGAATATTAATTTGAAATAGTAGAAATATTATTTTCAAAATAAAAATTAAATAAATTGAAATTTATCAACATAAAGTAGATGTTTGTTAGATGTTATGTTTTAAATAAAATTAGAGGGGCGAATGAATCTAAAAATTGAAATTTATATTAAAGTAATCAAATAGAAGCATCGATAGTTATCGAACAAAGAATTATTGAAAAAGGTTCATTATAATGATTGATTATATAAAATTTAAGTTTTAAATTTAATAATTTTAATATACTAATAAAATAATTTCATAATATGGGAATTTAGTTTGTAATAGTAGAAATATAATTTTCAAAATAAAAATTAAATAAATTAAAATTTATCAACTTAAGGTAGATGTTTGTTAGATGTTAAGTTTTAAATCAAATTAGAGTGGCGATTGAATCTAAAAATTGAAATTTATATTAAAGTAATCAATTAGAAGCATCGGTAGGTATCGAACAAAGAGTTATTGAAAAAGGTTCATTATAATGATTGCTTATATAAAATTTAAGTTTTAAATCTAATAATTTTAATATAGTAATAATATAATTTCATAATATGAGAATTTTGATTTGTAATAGTAGAAATATTATTTTCCAAATAAATATTAAATAAATTAAAATTTATCAACTTAAGGTAGATGTTTGTTCGATGTTCAATTTTAAATAAAATTAGAGGGGAGATTGAATCTAAAAATTTAAGTTTTAAATTTAATAATTTTAATATAGTAATAACATAATTTCATAACATGAGTATTTTAATTGGTAATATTAGAAATATTATTTTCAAAATAAAAATTAAATAAATTAAAATTTATCAACTTAAACTAGATGTTTGTTAGATGGAAAGTTTTAAATAAAATGACAGAGGAGATTGAATCTAAAAATTGAAATTTATATTAAAGGAATCAATTAGAAGCATCGATTGTTATCGAACAAAGAGTTATTGAAAAAGGTTCATTATAATGACTGTTTATATAAAATTCAAGTTTTAAATTCAGTAATTTTAATATAGTAATAAAATAATTTCATAATATGAGAATATTAATTTGTAATAGTAGAAATATTATTTTTAAAATAAAAATTAAATAAATTGAAATTTATCAACTTAAAGTAGATGTTTGTTAGATGTTAAGTTTTAAATAACATTAGAGGGGAGATTGAATTTAAAAATTGAAATTTATATTAAAGTAATAAATTAGAAGCATCGATAGTTGTCGAACAAAGAATTATTGAAAAAGTTTCATTATAATGATTCTTTATATAAAATTTAAGTTTGAAATCCAGTAATTTTAATATAGTAATAAAATAATTTCATAATATGAGAATATTAATTTGTAATAGTAGAAATATTATTTTCAAAATAGAAATTAAATAAATTGAAATTTATCAACTTAAAGTAGATGTTTGTTATATGTTAGGTTTTAAATAAAATGAGAGGGGAGATTGAATCTAAAAATTTAAGTTTTAAATTCAATAATATTAATATAGTAATAAAATTATTTCATAATATGAGAATATTAATTTGTAATAGTAGAAATATTATTTTCAAAATAAAAATTAAATAAATTGAAATTTATCAACTTATAGTAGATGTTTGTTAGATGTTAAGTTTTAAATAAAATTAGAGGGAAGATTGAATCTAAAAATTTAAGTTTTAAATTTAATAATTTTAATATAGTAAAAATATAATTTCATAATATGAGAATTTTGATTTGTAATAGTAGAAATATTATTTTCCAAATAAATATTAAATAAATTAAAATTTATCAACTTAAGGTAGATGTTTGTTCGATGTTAAATTTTAAATAAAATTAGAGGGGACATTGAATCTAAAAATTTAAGTTTTAAATGTAATAATTTTAATATAGTAATAACATAATTTCATAACATGAGTATTTTAATTGGTAATATTAGAAATATTATTTTCAAAATAAAAATTAAATAAATTAAAATTTATCAACTTAAACTAGATGTTTGTTAGATGGAAAATTTTAAATAAAATGACAGAGGAGATTGAATCTAAAAATTGAAATTTATATTAAAGGAATCAATTAGAAGCATCGATAGTTATCGAACAAAGAATTATTGAAAAGGTTCATTTTAATGATTGATTATATAAAATTTTAGTTTTAAATTCAGTAATTTTAATATAGTAATAAAATAATTTCATAATATGGGAATATTAATTTGTAATAGTTGAAATAAAATTTTCAAAATAAAAATGTAATAAATTGAAATTTATCAACTGAAAGTAGATGTTTGTTAGATGTTAAGTTTTAAATAACATTAGAGGGGAGATTGAATTTAAAAATTGAAATTTATATTAAAGTAATAAATTAGAAGCATCGATAGTTGTCGAACAAAGAATTATTGAAAAAGTTTCATTATAATGATTTTTTATATAAAATTTAAGTTTGAAATCCAGTAATTTTAATATAGTAATAAAATAATTTCATAATATGAGAATATTAATTTGTAATAGTAGAAATATTATTTTCAAAATAGAAATTAAATAAATTGAAATTTATCAACTTAAAGTAGATGTTTGTTATATGTTAGGTTTTAAATAAAATGAGAGGGGAGATTGAATCTAAAAATTTAAGTTTTAAATTTAATAATATTAATATAGTAATAAAATTATTTCATAATATGAGAATATTAATTTGTAATAGTAGAAATATTATTTTCAAAATAAAAATTAAATAAATTGAAATTTATCAACTTAAAGTAGATGTTTGTTAGATGTTAAGTTTTAAATAAAATTAGAGGGAAGATTGAATCTAAAAATTTAAGTTTTAAATTTAATAATTTTAATATAGTAAAAATATAATTTCATAATATGAGAATTTTGATTTGTAATAGTAGAAATATTATTTTCCAAATAAATATTAAATAAATTAAAATTTATCAACTTAAGGTAGATGTTTGTTAGATGTTATGTTTTAAATAAAATTAGAGGGGCGAATGAATCTAAAAATTGATATTTATATTAAAGTAATCAAATAGAGGCATCGATACTTATCGAACAAAGAATTATTGCAAAAGGTTCATTATAATGTATGCTTTTGTAAAATTTAAGTTTTAATTCTAATAATTTTAATATAGTAATAACATAATTTCATAACATGAGTATTTTAATTGGTAATATTAGAAATATTATTTTCAAAATAAAAATTAAATAAATTAAAATTTATCAACTTAAACTAGATGTTTGTTAGATGGAAAATTTTACATAAAATGACAGGGGAGATTGAATCTAAAAATTGAAATTTATATTAAAGAAATCAATTAGAAGCATCGATAGTTATCGAACAAAGAGTTATTGAAAAAGGTTCATTATAATGACTGTTTATATAAAATTCAAGTTTTAAATTCAGTAATTTTAATATAGTAATAAAATAATTTCATAATATGAGAATATTAATTTGTAATAGTAGAAATATTATTTTTAAAATAAAAATTAAATAAATTGAAATTTATCAACTTAAAGTAGATGTTTGTTAGATGTTAAGTTTTAAATATAATTAGAGGGGAGATTGAATCTAAAAATTGAAATTTATATTAAAGTAAACAATTACAAGCATCGATAGTTATCGAACCAAGAATTATTGAAAATGGTTCATTATAATCTTTGTTTTTGTAAAAATTAAGTTTTAAATTTAATAATTTTAATATAGTAATGAAATAATTTCATAATATGACAATTTTAATTTGTAATAGTAGAAATATTTTTTTAAAAATAAAAATTAAATAAATTAAAATTTATCAACTTAAAGTAGATGTTTGTTAGATGTTGTGTTTTAAATAAAATTAGAGGGGTGACTGAATCTAAAAATTGGAATTTATATTAAAGCCAACATTTAGAATCATCGACAGTTATCGTAGAAAGAATTATGCAAAAAGGTTCATTATAATGTTTGTTTTTATAAAATTTAAGTTTTAAATTTAATAATTGTAATATAGTAATAAAATAATTTCATAATATGAGAATTTTAATTTGTAGTAGTACAAATATTATTTTCGAAATAAAAATTAAATAAATTAAAATTTACCAACTTAAAGTAGATGTTTGTTAGATGCTAAGTTTTAAATATAATTAGAGGGGAGATTGAATATAAAAATTGAAATTTATATTAAAGTAAACAATTACAAGCATCGATAGTTATCGAACCAAGAATTATTGAAAAAGGTTCATTATAATGTTTGTTTTTGTAAAAATTAAGTTTTAAATTTAATAATTTTAATATAGTAATAAAATAATTCCATAATATGAGAATTTTAATTTGTAATAGTAGAAATATTATTTGAAAATAGAAATTAAATAAATTAAAATTTATCAACTTAAAGTAGATGTTCGTTAGATGTTGTGTTTTAAATAAAATTAGAGGGGTGATTGAATCTAAAAATTGAAATTTATATTAAAGCCAACATTTAGAATCATCGACAGTTATCGTAGAAAGAATTATGCAAAAAGGTTCATTATAATGTTTGTTTTTATAAAAATTAAGTTTTAAATTTAATAATTTTAATATAGTAATGAAATAATTTCATAATATGACAATTTTAATTTGTAATAATAGAAATATTTCTTTAAAAATAAAAATTAAATAAATTAAAATTTATCAACTTAAAGTAGATGTTTGTTAGATGTTGTGTTTTAAATAAAATTAGAGGGGTGACTGAATCTAAAAATTGAAATTTATATTAAAGCCAACACTTAGAATCATCGACAGTTATCGTAGAAAGAATTATGCAAAAAGGTTCATTATAATGTTTGTTTTTATAAAATTTAAGTTTTAAATTTAATAATTGTAATATAGTAATAAAATAATTTCATACTATGAGAATTTTAATTTGTAGTAGTACAAATATTATTTTCGAAATAAAAATTAAATAAATTAAAATTTACCAACTTAAAGTAGATGTTTGTTAGATGTTAAGTTTTAAATATAATTAGAGGGGAGATTGAATCTAAAAATTGAAATTTATATTAAAGTAAACAATTACAAGCATCGATAGTTATCGAACCAAGAATTATTGAAAAAGGTTCATTATAATCTTTGTTTTTGCAAAAATTAAGTTTTAATTTTAATAATTTTAATATAGTAATCAAACAATTTCATAATATGAGAATTTTAATTTGCAACAGTGAAATATTAATTTCAAAATAAAAATTAAATAAATTAAAATTTATCAACTTAAATTAGATGTTTGTTAGATGTTAAGTTTTAAATAAAATTAGAGCGGAGATTGAATCTAAAAATTGAAGTTTATATTAAAGTAAACAATTAAAAGCATCGATAGTTATCGAACAAAGAATTATTGTAAAAGGTTCATTATAAAGTTTGTTTTTATAAAATATCAGTTTTAAATTTAATAATTTTAATATAGTAATAACGTAATTTCATAATATGATAATTTTAATTTGTAATAGTAGAAATATTATTTTCGAAATAAAAATTATATAAATTAAAATTTATCAACTTAAAGTAGATGTTTGTTAAATGTTAAATTTTAAGTAAAATTAGAGGGGAGATTGAATCTAAAAACTGAAATTTATGTTAAAGTAATCAAATAGAAGCATCGATAGTTATCGAACAAAGAATAATTGAAAAAGGTTCATTATAATGCGTGCTTTTATAAAATTTAAGTTTTCAATTTAACAAGTTTAATATAGTAATAAAATGATTTCATAATATGAGAATTTTAATTTGTAGTAGTAGAAATATTAATTCCAAATAAAAATTAAATAAATTAAAATTTATCAACTTAAAGTAGATGTTTGTTAGATGTTAAGTTTTAAATAAAATTAGAGGGGAGATTGAATCTAAAAATTGAAATTTATATTAAAGTAAACAATTACAAGCATCGATAGTTATCGAACCAAGAATTATTGAAAATGGTTCATTATAATCTTTGTTTTTGTAAAAATTAAGTTTTAAATTTAATAATTTTAATATAGTAATGAAATAATTTCATAATATGACAATTTTAATTTGTAATAGTAGAAATATTTTTTTAAAAATAAAAATTAAATAAATTAAAATTTATCAACTTAAAGTAGATGTTTGTTAGATGTTGTGTTTTAAATAAAATTAGAGGGGTGACTGAATCTAAAAATTGGAATTTATATTAAAGCCAACATTTAGAATCATCGACAGTTATCGTAGAAAGAATTATGCAAAAAGGTTCATTATAATGTTTGTTTTTATAAAATTTAAGTTTTAAATTTAATAATTGTAATATAGTAATCACACAATTTCATAATATGAGAATTTTAATTTTCAACAGTGAAATATTAATTTCAAAATAAAAATTAAATAAATTAAAATTTATCAACTTAAATTAGATGTTTGTTAGATGTTAAGTTTTAAATAAAATTAGAGCGGAGATTGAATCTAAAAATTGAAGTTTATATTAAAGTAAACAATTAAAAGCATCGATAGTTATCGAACAAAGAATTATTGTAAAAGGTTCATTATAAAGTTTGTTTTTATAAAATATCAGTTTTAAATTTAATAATTTTAATATAGTAATAACGTAATTTCATAATATGATAATTTTAATTTGTAATAGTAGAAATATTATTTTCAAAATAAAAATTCAATAAATTAAAATTTATCAACTTATAGTAGATTTCTGTTAGATGTTACATTTTAAATAAAATTAGAGGGGAGATTGAATCTAAAAGCTGAAATTTATATTAAAGTAAACAATTAGAAGCATCGATAGTTATCGAACAAAGAATTATTGAAAAAGGTTTATTATAATGTTTCTTTTATAAAATTTAAGTTTTAATTTTAATAATTTTAATATAGTAATAAAATAATTTCATAATATGAGAATTTTAATTTGTTATAGGGGAAATATTATTTTCAAAATAAAAATTAAATAAGTTAAAATTTATCAACTTAAAGTAGATGTTTGTTAGATGTTAAGTTTTAAATAAAATTAGAGGGGAGATTGAATCTAAAAATTGAAATTTATATTAAAGTAAACAATTACAAGCATCGATAGTTATCGAACCAAGAATTATTGAAAATGGTTCATTATAATCTTTGTTTTTATAAAATTTAAGTTTTAAATTTAATAATTGTAATATAGTAATAAAACAATTTCATAATATGAGAATTTTAATTTGTAGTGGTACAAATATTATTTTCGAAATAAAAATTATATAAATTAAAATTTACCAACTTAAAGTAGATGTTTGTTAGATGTTAAGTTTTAAATATAATTAGAGGGGAGATTGAATCTAAAAATTGAAATTTATATTAAAGTAAACAATTACAAGCATCGATAGTTATCGAACCAAGAATTATTGAAAAAGGTTCATTATAATCTTTGTTTTTGTAAAAATTAAGTTTTAATTTTAATAATTTTAATATAGTAATAAAACAATTTCATAATATGAGAATTTTAATTTGCAACAGTGAAATATTATTTTCAAAATAAAAATTAAATAAATTGAAATTTATCAACTTAAAGTAGATGTTTGTTAAATGTTAAATTTTAAGTAAAATTAGAGGGGAGATTGAATCTAAAAACTGAAATTTATGTTAAAGTAATCAAATAGAAGCATCGATAGTTATCGAACAAAGAATAATTGAAAAAGGTTCATTATAATGCGTGCTTTTATAAAATTTAAGTTTTCAATTTAACAAGTTTAATATAGTAATAAAATGATTTCATAATATGAGAATTTTAATTTGTAGTAGTAGAAATATTAATTCCAAATAAAAATTAAATAAATTAAAATTTATCAACTTAAAGTAGATGTTTGTTAGATGTTAAGTTTTAAATAAAATTAGAGGGGAGATTGAATCTAAAAATTGAAATTTATATTAAAGTAAACAATTACAAGCATCGATAGTTATCGAACCAAGAATTATTGAAAATGGTTCATTATAATCTTTGTTTTTGTAAAAATTAAGTTTTAAATTTAATAATTTTAATATAGTAATGAAATAATTTCATAATATGACAATTTTAATTTGTAATAGTAGAAATATTTTTTTAAAAATAAAAATTAAATAAATTAAAATTTATCAACTTAAAGTAGATGTTTGTTAGATGTTGTGTTTTAAATAAAATTAGAGGGGTGACTGAATCTAAAAATTGAAATTTATATTAAAGCCAACATTTAGAATCATCGACAGTTATCGTAGAAAGAATTATGCAAAAAGGTTCATTATAATGTTTGTTTTTATAAAATTTAAGTTTTAAATTTAATAATTGTAATATAGTAATAAAATAATTTCATAATATGAGAATTTTAATTTCTAGTAGTACAAATATTATTTTCGAAATAAAAATTAAATAAATTAAAATTTACCAACTTAAAGTAGATGTTTGTTAGATGCTAAGTTTTAAATATAATTAGAGGGGAGATTGAATATAAAAATTGAAATTTATATTAAAGTAAACAATTACAAGCATCGATAGTTATCGAACCAAGAATTATTGAAAAAGGTTCATTATAATGTTTGTTTTTGTAAAAATTAAGTTTTAAATTTAATAATTTTAATATAGTAATAAAATAATTCCATAATATGAGAATTTTAATTTGTAATAGTAGAAATATTATTTGAAAATAGAAATTAAATAAATTAAAATTTATCAACTTAAAGTAGATGTTCGTTAGATGTTGTGTTTTAAATAAAATTAGAGGGGTGATTGAATCTAAAAATTGAAATTTATATTAAAGCCAACATTTAGAATCATCGACAGTTATCGTAGAAAGAATTATGCAAAAAGGTTCATTATAATGTTTGTTTTTATAAAAATTAAGTTTTAAATTTAATAATTTTAATATAGTAATGAAATAATTTCATAATATGACAATTTTAATTTGTAATAGTAGAAATATTTCTTTAAAAATAAAAATTAAATAAATTAAAATTTATCAACTTAAAGTAGATGTTTGTTAGATGTTGTGTTTTAAATAAAATTAGAGGGGTGACTGAATCTAAAAATTGAAATTTATATTAAAGCCAACACTTAGAATCATCGACAGTTATCGTAGAAAGAATTATGCAAAAAGGTTCATTATAATGTTTGTTTTTATAAAATTTAAGTTTTAAATTTAATAATTGTAATATAGTAATAAAATAATTTCATACTATGAGAATTTTAATTTGTAGTAGTACAAATATTATTTTCGAAATAAAAATTAAATAAATTAAAATTTACCAACTTAAAGTAGATGTTTGTTAGATGTTAAGTTTTAAATATAATTAGAGGGGAGATTGAATCTAAAAATTGAAATTTATATTAAAGTAAACAATTACAAGCATCGATAGTTATCGATCCAAGAATTATTGAAAAAGGTTCATTATAATCTTTGTTTTTGTAAAAATTAAGTTTTAATTTTAATAATTTTAATATAGTAATCAAACAATTTCATAATATGAGAATTTTAATTTGCAACAGTGAAATATTAATTTCAAAATAAAAATTAAATAAATTAAAATTTATCAACTTAAATTAGATGTTTGTTAGATGTTAAGTTTTAAATAAAATTAGAGCGGAGATTGAATCTAAAAATTGAAGTTTATATTAAAGTAAACAATTAAAAGCATCGATAGTTATCGAACAAAGAATTATTGTAAAAGATTCATTATAAAGTTTGTTTTTATAAAATATCAGTTTTAAATTTAATAATTTTAATATAGTAATAACGTAATTTCATAATATGATAATTTTAATTTGTAATAGTAGAAATATTATTTTCAAAATAAAAATTCAATAAATTAAAATTTATCAACTTATAGTAGATTTCTGTTAGATGTTACATTTTAAATAAAATTAGAGGGGAGATTGAATCTAAAAGCTGAAATTTATATTAAAGTAAACAATTAGAAGCATCGATAGTTATCGAACAAAGAATTATTGAAAAAGGTTTATTATAATGTTTCTTTTATAAAATTTAAGTTTTAATTTTAATAATTTTAATATAGTAATAAAATAATTTCCTAATATGAGAATTTTAATTTGTTATAGGGGAAATATTATTTTCAAAATAAAAATTAAATAAGTTAAAATTTATCAACTTAAAGTAGATGTTTGTTAGATGTTAAGTTTTAAATAAAATTAGAGGGGAGATTGAATCTAAAAATTGAAATTTATATTAAAGTAAACAATTACAAGCATCGATAGTTATCGAACCAAGAATTATTGAAAATGGTTCATTATAATCTTTGTTTTTATAAAATTTAAGTTTTAAATTTAATAATTGTAATATAGTAATAAAACAATTTCATAATATGAGAATTTTAATTTGTAGTGGTACAAATATTATTTTCGAAATAAAAATTATATAAATTAAAATTTACCAACTTAAAGTAGATGTTTGTTAGATGTTAAGTTTTAAATATAATTAGAGGGGAGATTGAATCTAAAAATTGAAATTTATATTAAAGTAAACAATTACAAGCATCGATAGTTATCGAACCAAGAATTATTGAAAAAGGTACATTATAATCTTTGTTTTTGTAAAAATTAAGTTTTAATTTTAATAATTTTAATATAGTAATAAAACAATTTCATAATATGAGTATTTTAATTTGCAACAGTGAAATATTATTTTCAAAATAAAAATGAAATAAATTGAAATTTATCAACTTAAAGTAGATGTTTGTTAAATGTTAAATTTTAAGTAAAATTAGAGGGGAGATTGAATCTAAAAACTGAAATTTATGTTAAAGTAATCAAATAGAAGCATCGATAGTTATCGAACAAAGAATAATTGAAAAAGGTTCATTATAATGCGTGCTTTTATAAAATTTAAGTTTTCAATTTAACAAGTTTAATATAGTAATAAAATGATTTCATAATATAAGAATTTTAATTTGTAGTAGTAGAAATATTAATTCCAAATAAAAATTAAATAAATTAAAATTTATCAACTTAAAGTAGATGTTTGTTAGATGTTAAGTTTTAAATAAAATTAGAGGGGAGATTGAATCTAAAAATTGAAATTTATATTAAAGTAAACAATTACAAGCATCGATAGTTATCGAACCAAGAATTATTGAAAATGGTTCATTATAATCTTTGTTTTTGTAAAAATTAAGTTTTAAATTTAATAATTTTAATATAGTAATGAAATAATTTCATAATATGACAATTTTAATTTGTAATAGTAGAAATATTTTTTTAAAAATAAAAATTAAATAAATTAAAATTTATCAACTTAAAGTAGATGTTTGTTAGATGTTGTGTTTTAAATAAAATTAGAGGGGTGACTGAATCTAAAAATTGAAATTTATATTAAAGCCAACATTTAGAATCATCGACAGTTATCGTAGAAAGAATTATGCAAAAAGGTTCATTATAATGTTTGTTTTTATAAAATTTAAGTTTTAAATTTAATAATTGTAATATAGTAATAAAATAATTTCATAATATGAGAATTTTAATTTCTAGTAGTACAAATATTATTTTCGAAATAAAAATTAAATAAATTAAAATTTACCAACTTAAAGTAGATGTTTGTTAGATGCTAAGTTTTAAATATAATTAGAGGGGAGATTGAATATAAAAATTGAAATTTATATTAAAGTAAACAATTACAAGCATCGATAGTTATCGAACCAAGAATTATTGAAAAAGGTTCATTATAATGTTTGTTTTTGTAAAAATTAAGTTTTAAATTTAATAATTTTAATATAGTAATAAAATAATTCCATAATATGAGAATTTTAATTTGTAATAGTAGAAATATTATTTGAAAATAGAAATTAAATAAATTAAAATTTATCAACTTAAAGTAGATGTTCGTTAGATGTTGTGTTTTAAATAAAATTAGAGGGGTGATTGAATCTAAAAATTGAAATTTATATTAAAGCCAACATTTAGAATCATCGACAGTTATCGTAGAAAGAATTATGCAAAAAGGTTCATTATAATGTTTGTTTTTATAAAAATTAAGTTTTAAATTTAATAATTTTAATATAGTAATGAAATAATTTCATAATATGACAATTTTAATTTGTAATAGTAGAAATATTTCTTTAAAAATAAAAATTAAATAAATTAAAATTTATCAACTTAAAGTAGATGTTTGTTAGATGTTGTGTTTTAAATAAAATTAGAGGGGTGACTGAATCTAAAAATTGAAATTTATATTAAAGCCAACACTTAGAATCATCGACAGTTATCGTAGAAAGAATTATGCAAAAAGGTTCATTATAATGTTTGTTTTTATAAAATTTAAGTTTTAAATTTAATAATTGTAATATAGTAATAAAATAATTTCATACTATGAGAATTTTAATTTGTAGTAGTACAAATATTATTTTCGAAATAAAAATTAAATAAATTAAAATTTACCAACTTAAAGTAGATGTTTGTTAGATGTTAAGTTTTAAATATAATTAGAGGGGAGATTGAATCTAAAAATTGAAATTTATATTAAAGTAAACAATTACAAGCATCGATAGTTATCGATCCAAGAATTATTGAAAAAGGTTCATTATAATCTTTGTTTTTGTAAAAATTAAGTTTTAATTTTAATAATTTTAATATAGTAATCAAACAATTTCATAATATGAGAATTTTAATTTGCAACAGTGAAATATTAATTTCAAAATAAAAATTAAATAAATTAAAATTTATCAACTTAAATTAGATGTTTGTTAGATGTTAAGTTTTAAATAAAATTAGAGCGGAGATTGAATCTAAAAATTGAAGTTTATATTAAAGTAAACAATTAAAAGCATCGATAGTTATCGAACAAAGAATTATTGTAAAAGATTCATTATAAAGTTTGTTTTTATAAAATATCAGTTTTAAATTTAATAATTTTAATATAGTAATAACGTAATTTCATAATATGATAATTTTAATTTGTAATAGTAGAAATATTATTTTCAAAATAAAAATTCAATAAATTAAAATTTATCAACTTATAGTAGATTTCTGTTAGATGTTACATTTTAAATAAAATTAGAGGGGAGATTGAATCTAAAAGCTGAAATTTATATTAAAGTAAACAATTAGAAGCATCGATAGTTATCGAACAAAGAATTATTGAAAAAGGTTTATTATAATGTTTCTTTTATAAAATTTAAGTTTTAATTTTAATAATTTTAATATAGTAATAAAATAATTTCATAATATGAGAATATTAATTTGTAATAGTAGAAATATTATTTTCAAAATAAAAATTAAATAAATTAAAATTTATCAACTTAAAGTAGATGTTTGTTAGATGTTGATTTTTAAAAAAAATTAGAGGAGAGATTGAATCTGAAAATTTAAGTTTTAAACTTAATAATTTTAACATAGTAATAAAATAATTTCATAATATGAGAATATTAATTTGTAATAGTAGAAATATTATTTTCAAAATAAAAATTAAATAAATTAAAATTTATTATCTTAAAGTAGATGTTTGTTAGATGTTAAGTTTTAAATAAAATGAGAGGGGAGATTGAATCTAAAAATATATGTTTTAAATTTAATAATTTTAATATAGTAATAAAATAATTTCATAATACGAGAATATTAATTTGTAACAGTAGAAATATTATTTTCAAAATAAAAATTAAATAAATTGTAATTTATCAACTTAAAGGAGATGTTTGTTAGATGTTAAGTTTTAAATAAAATTAGAGGGGCGAATGAATCTAAAAATTGAAATTTATATTAAAGTAAACAATTAGAAGCATCGATAGATATCGGACACAGAATGATTGAAAAAGGATCACTATAATGTTTGTTTTTATAAAATTTATTTTTATATCTAATAATTTTAACATAGTAACAAAATAATTTCATAATATGAGAATATTAATTTGTAATAGTAGAAATATTATTTTGAAAATAAAAATTAAATAAATTGTAATTTATCAACTTAAAGTAGATGTTTGTTAGATGTTGATTTTTAAAAAAAATTAGAGGAGAGATTGAATCTGAAAATTTAAGTTTTAAACTTAATAATTTTAACATAGTAATAAAATAATTTCATAATATGAGAATATTAATTAGTAATAGTAGAAATATTATTTTCAAAATAAAAATGAATAAATAAAAATTTATCAACTTAAAGTAGATGTTTGTCTGATGTTCAGTTTTAAATAAAATTAGAGATGAGATTGAATTTAAAAATTTAAGTCTTAAATTTAATAATTTTAATATAGTAATAAAATAATTTCATAATATGAGAATTTTAAATTGTAATAGTAGAAATATTATTTTCAAAATAAAAATTAAATAAATTAAAATTTATCAACTTAAAGTAGATGTTTGTTAGATATTAATTTTTAAATAAAATTAGAGGGGAGATTGAACATAAAAATTGAATTTTCTATTAAAATAAACAATTAGAAGCATCGATAGTTATCGAACAAGGAATTATTGAAATAGGTTCGTTATAATGTTTGTTTTTATAAAATTAAGTTTTAATTTTAATAATTTTAATATAGTAATAAAATAATTTCATAATATGAGAATTTTAAATTGTAATAGTAGAAATATTATTTTCAAAATAAAAATTAAATAAATTAAAATTTATCAACTTAAAGTAGATGTTTGTTAGATGTTGATTTTTAAAAAAAATTAGAGGAGAGATTGAATCTGAAAATTTAAGTTTTAAACTTAATAATTTTAACATAGTAATAAAATAATTTCATAATATGAGAATATTAATTAGTAATAGTAGAAATATTATTTTCAAAATAAAAATGAATAAATAAAAATTTATCAACTTAAAGTAGATGTTTGTCTGATGTTCAGTTTTAAATAAAATTAGAGATGAGATTGAATTTAAAAATTTAAGTCTTAAATTTAATAATTTTAATATAGTAATAAAATAATTTCATAATATGAGAATTTGAAATTGTAATAGTAGAAATATTATTTTCAAAATAAAAATTAAATAAATTAAAATTTATCAACTTAAAGTAGATGTTTGTTAGATGTGGATTTTTAAAAAAAATTAGAGGAGAGATTGAATCTGATAATTTAAGTTTTAAATTTAATAATTTTAACATAGTAATAAAATAATTTCATAATATGAGAATATTAATTAGTAATAGTAGAAATATTATTTTCAAAATAAAAATGAATAAATAAAAATTTATCAACTTAAAGTAGATGTTTGTCTGATGTTCAGTTTTAAATAAAATTAGAGATGGGATTGAATTTAAAAATTTAAGTCTTAAATTTAATAATTTTAATATAGTAATAAAATAATTTCATAATATTCGAATTTTAATTGGTAATAGTAGAAATATTATTTTCAAAATAAAAATTAAATAAATTAAAATTTATCAACTTAAAGTAGATGTTTGTTAGATATTAATTTTTAAATAAAATTAGAGGGGAGATTGAACATAAAAATTGAATTTTATATTAAAATAAACAATTAGAAGCATCGATAGTTATCGAACAAGGAATTATTGAAATAGGTTCGTTATAATGTTTGTTTTTATAAAATTAAGTTTTAATTTTAATAATTTTAATATAGTAATAAAATAATTTCATAATATGAGAATTTTAAATTGTAATAGTAGAAATATTATTTTCAAAATAAAAATTAAATAAATTAAAATTTATCAACTTAAAGTAGATGTTTGTTAGATGTTAATTTTTAAAAATAATTAGAGGAGAGGTTGAATCTGAAAATTTAAGTTTTAAATTTAATAATTTTAACATAGTAATAAAATAATTTCATAATATGAGAATATTAATTAGTAATAGTAGAAATATTATTTTCAAAATAAAAATGAATAAATAAAAATTTATCAACTTAAAGTAGACGTTTGTCTGATGTTCAGTTTTAAATAAAATTAGAGATGAGATTGAATTTAAAAATTTAAGTCTTAAATTTAATAATTTTAATATAGTAATAAAATAATTTCATAATATGCGAATTTTAATTGGTAATAGTAGAAATATTATTTTCAAAATAAAAATTAAATAAATTAAAATTTATCAACTTAAAGTAGATGTTTGTTAGATGTTGATTTTTAAAAATAATTAGAGGAGAGATTGAATCTGAAAATTTAAGTTTTAAATTTAATAATTTTAACATAGTAATAAAATAATTTCATAATATGCGAATTTTAATTGGTAATAGTAGAAATATTATTTTCAAAATAAAAATTAAATAAATTAAAATTTATCAACTTAAAGTAGATGTTTGATAAATGTTAAGTTTTAAATAAAATTAGAGTGGAGATTGAATCTAGAAATTTAAGTTTCAAATTTAATAATTTTAATATAGTAATAAAATAATTTCATAATATGCGAATTTTAATTGGTAATAGTAGAAATATTATTTTCAAAATAAAAATTAAATAAATTAAAATTTGTCAACTTAAAGTAGATGTTTGTTAGATGTTAATTTTTAAAAATAATTAGAGGAGAGATTGAATCTGAAAATTTAAGTTTTAAATTTAATAATTTTAACATAGTAATAAAATAATTTCATAATATGAGAATATTAATTAGTAATAGTAGAAATATTATTTTCAAAATAAAAATGAATAAATAAAAATTTATCAACTTAAAGTAGATGTTTGTCTGATGTTCAGTTTTAAATAAAATTAGAGATGAGATTGAATTTAAAAATTTAAGTCTTAAATTTAATAATTTTAATATAGTAATAAAATAATTTCATAATATGAGAATTTTAAATTGTAATAGTAGAAATATTATTTTCAAAATAAAAATTAAATAAATTAAAATTTATCAACTTAAAGTAGATGTTTGTTAGATGTGGATTTTTAAAAGAAATTAGAGGAGAGATTGAATCTGATAATTTAAGTTTTAAATTTAATAATTTTAACATAGTAATAAAATAATTTCATAATATGAGAATATTAATTAGTAATAGTAGAAATATTATTTTCAAAATAAAAATGAATAAATAAAAATTTATCAACTTAAAGTAGATGTTTGTCTGATGTTCAGTTTTAAATAAAATTAGAGATGGGATTGAATTTAAAAATTTAAGTCTTAAATTTAATAATTTTAATATAGTAATAAAATAATTTCATAATATTCGAATTTTAATTGGTAATAGTAGAAATATTATTTTCAAAATAAAAATTAAATAAATTAAAATTTATCAACTTAAAGTAGATGTTTGTTAGATATTAATTTTTAAATAAAATTAGAGGGGAGATTGAACATAAAAATTGAATTTTATATTAAAATAAACAATTAGAAGCATCGATAGTTATCGAACAAGGAATTATTGAAATAGGTTCGTTATAATGTTTGTTTTTATAAAATTAAGTTTTAATTTTAATAATTTTAATATAGTAATAAAATAATTTCATAATATGAGAATTTTAAATTGTAATAGTAGAAATATTATTTTCAAAATAAAAATTAAATAAATTAAAATTTATCAACTTAAAGTAGATGTTTGTTAGATGTTGATTTTTAAAAAAAATTAGAGGAGAGATTGAATCTGAAAATTTAAGTTTTAAATTTAATAATTTTAACATAGTAATAAAATAATTTCATAATATGAGAATATTAATTAGTAATAGTAGAAATATTATTTTCAAAATAAAAATGAATAAATAAAAATTTATCAACTTAAAGTAGATGTTTGTCTGATGTTCAGTTTTAAATAAAATTAGAGATGAGATTGAATTTAAAAATTTAAGTCTTAAATTTAATAATTCTAATATAGTAATAAAATAATTTCATGATATGCGAATTTTAATTGGTAATAGTAGAAATATTATTTTCAAAATAAAAATTAAATAAATTAAAATTTATCAACTTAAAGTAGATGTTTGTTAGATGTTGATTTTTAAAAATAATTAAAGGAGAGATTGAATCTGAAAATTTAAGTTTTAAATTTAATAATTTTAACATAGTAATAAAATAATTTCATAATATGAGAATATTAATTAGTAATAGTAGAAATATTATTTTCAAAATAAAAATGAATAAATAAAAATTTATCAACTTAAAGTAGATGTTTGTCTGATGTTCAGTTTTAAATAAAATTAGAGATGAGATTGAATTTAAAAATTTAAGTCTTAAATTTAATAATTTTAATATAGTAATAAAATAATTTCATAATATGCGAATTTTAATTGGTAATAGTAGAAATATTATTTTCACAATAAAAATTAAATAAATTAAAATTTATCAACTTAAAGTAGATGTTTGTTAGATGTGGATTTTTAAAAAAAATTAGAGGAGAGATTGAATCTGATAATTTAAGTTTTAAACTTAATAATTTTAACATAGTAATAAAATAATTTCATAATATGAGAATATTAATTAGTAATAGTAGAAATATTATTTTCAAAATAAAAATGAATAAATAAAAATTTATCAACTTAAAGTAGATGTTTGTCAGATGTTCAGTTTTAAATAAAATTAGAGATGAGATTGAATTTAAAAATTTAAGTCTTAAATTTAATAATTTTAATATAGTAATAAAATAATTTCATAATATGCGAATTTTAATTGGTAATAGTAGAAATATTATTTTCAAAATAAAAATTAAATAAATTAAAATTTATCAACTTAAAGTAGATGTTTGTTAGATGTTGATTTTTAAAAATAATTAGAGGAGAGATTGAATCTGAAAATTTAAGTTTTAAATTTAATAATTTTAACACAGTAATAAAATAATTTCATAATATGCGAATTTTAATTGGTAATAGTAGAAATATTATTTTCAAAATAAAAATTAAATAAATTAAAATTTATCAACTTAAAGTAGATGTTTGTTAGATGTTAATTTTTAAAAATAATTAGAGGAGAGATTGAATCTGAAAATTTAAGTTTTAAATTTAATAATTTTAACATAGTAATAAAATAATTTCATAATATGAGAATATTAATTAGTAATAGTAGAAATATTATTTTCAAAATAAAAATGAATAAATAAAAATTTATCAACTTAAAGTAGATGTTTGTCTGATGTTCAGTTTTAAATAAAATTAGAGATGAGATTGAATTTAAAAATTTAAGTCTTAAATTTAATAATTTTAATATAGTAATAAAATAATTTCATAATATGCGAATTTTAATTGGTAATAGTAGAAATATTATTTTCAAAATAAAAATTAAATAAATTAAAATTTATCAACTTAAAGTAGATGTTTGTTAGATGTTGATTTTTAAATAAAATTAGAGGGGAGATTGAACATAAAAATTGAATTTTATATTAAAATAAACACTTAGAAGCATCGATAGTTATCGAACAAGGAATTATTGAAAAAGGTTCGTTATAATGTTTGTTTTTATAAAATTAAGTTTTAATTTTAATAATTTTAATATAGTAATAAAATAATTTCATAATATGAGAATATTAATTTGTAATAGTAGAAATATTATTTTCAAAATAAAAATTAAATAAATTAAAATTTATTATCTTAAAGTAGATGTTTGTTAGATGTTAAGTTTTAAATAAAATGAGAGGGGAGATTGAATCTAAAAATATATGTTTTAAATTTAATAATTTTAATATAGTAATAAAATAATTTCATAATACGAGAATATTAATTTGTAACAGTAGAAATATTATTTTCAAAATAAAAATTAAATAAATTGTAATTTATCAACTTAAAGGAGATGTTTGTTAGATGTTAAGTTTTAAATAAAATTAGAGGGGCGAATGAATCTAAAAATTGAAATTTATATTAAAGTAAACAATTAGAAGCATCGATAGATATCGGACACAGAATGATTGAAAAAGGATCACTATAATGTTTGTTTTTATAAAATTTATTTTTATATCTAATAATTTTAACATAGTAACAAAATAATTTCATAATATGAGAATATTAATTTGTAATAGTAGAAATATTATTTTGAAAATAAAAATTAAATAAATTGTAATTTATCAACTTAAAGTAGATGTTTGTTAGATGTTGATTTTTAAAAAAAATTAGAGGAGAGATTGAATCTGAAAATTTAAGTTTTAAACTTAATAATTTTAACATAGTAATAAAATAATTTCATAATATGAGAATATTAATTAGTAATAGTAGAAATATTATTTTCAAAATAAAAATGAATAAATAAAAATTTATCAACTTAAAGTAGATGTTTGTCTGATGTTCAGTTTTAAATAAAATTAGAGATGAGATTGAATTTAAAAATTTAAGTCTTAAATTTAATAATTTTAATATAGTAATAAAATAATTTCATAATATGAGAATTTTAAATTGTAATAGTAGAAATATTATTTTCAAAATAAAAATTAAATAAATTAAAATTTATCAACTTAAAGTAGATGTTTGTTAGATATTAATTTTTAAATAAAATTAGAGGGGAGATTGAACATAAAAATTGAATTTTATATTAAAATAAACAATTAGAAGCATCGATAGTTATCGAACAAGGAATTATTGAAATAGGTTCGTTATAATGTTTGTTTTTATAAAATTAAGTTTTAATTTTAATAATTTTAATATAGTAATAAAATAATTTCATAATATGAGAATTTTAAATTGTAATAGTAGAAATATTATTTTCAAAATAAAAATTAAATAAATTAAAATTTATCAACTTAAAGTAGATGTTTGTTAGATGTTGATTTTTAAAAAAAATTAGAGGAGAGATTGAATCTGAAAATTTAAGTTTTAAACTTAATAATTTTAACATAGTAATAAAATAATTTCATAATATGAGAATATTAATTAGTAATAGTAGAAATATTATTTTCAAAATAAAAATGAATAAATAAAAATTTATCAACTTAAAGTAGATGTTTGTCTGATGTTCAGTTTTAAATAAAATTAGAGATGAGATTGAATTTAAAAATTTAAGTCTTAAATTTAATAATTTTAATATAGTAATAAAATAATTTCATAATATGAGAATTTGAAATTGTAATAGTAGAAATATTATTTTCAAAATAAAAATTAAATAAATTAAAATTTATCAACTTAAAGTAGATGTTTGTTAGATGTGGATTTTCAAAAAAAATTAGAGGAGAGATTGAATCTGATAATTTAAGTTTTAAATTTAATAATTTTAACATAGTAATAAAATAATTTCATAATATGAGAATATTAATTAGTAATAGTAGAAATATTATTTTCAAAATAAAAATGAATAAATAAAAATTTATCAACTTAAAGTAGATGTTTGTCTGATGTTGAGTTTTAAATAAAATTAGAGATGAGATTGAATTTAAAAATTTAAGTCTTAAATTTAATAATTTTAATATAGTAATAAAATAATTTCATAATATTCGAATTTTAATTGGTAATAGTAGAAATATTATTTTCAAAATAAAAACTAAATAAATTAGAATTTATCAACTTAAAGTAGATGTTTGTTAGATATTAATTTTTAAATAAAATTAGAGGGGAGATTGAACATAAAAATTGAATTTTATATTAAAGTAAACAATTAGAAGCATCGATAGTTATCGAACAAGGAATTATTGAAATAGGTTCGTTATAATGTTTGTTTTTATAAAATTAAGTTTTAATTTTAATAATTTTAATATAGGAATAAAATAATTTCATAATATGAGAATTTTAAATTGTAATAGTAGAAATATTATTTTCAAAATAAAAATTAAATAAATTAAAATTTATCAACTTAAAGTAGATGTTTGTTATATGTTGATTTTTAAAAAAAATTAGAGGAGAGATTGAATCTGAAAATTTAAGTTTTAAATTTAATAATTTTAACACAGTAAAAAAATAATTTCATAATATGAGAATATTAATTAGTAATAGTAGAAATATTATTTTCAAAATAAAAATGAATAAATAAAAATTTATCAACTTAAAGTAGATGTTTGTCTGATGTTCAGTTTTAAATAAAATTAGAGATGAGATTGAATTTAAAAATTTAAGTCTTAAATTTAATAATTTTAATATAGTAATAAAATAATTTCATAATATGCGAATTTTAATTGGTAATAGTAGAAATATTATTTTCAAAATAAAAATTAAATAAATTAAAATTTATCAACTTAAAGTAGATGTTTGTTAGATGTTAATTTTTAAAAATAATTAGAGGAGAGATTGAATCTGAAAATTTAAGTTTTAAATTTAATAATTTTAACATAGTAATAAAATAATTTCATAATATGAGAATATTAATTAGTAATAGTAGAAATATTATTTTCAAAATAAAAATGAATAAATAAAAATTTATCAACTTAAAGTAGATGTTTGTCTGATGTTCAGTTTTAAATAAAATTAGAGATGAGATTGAATTTAAAAATTTAAGTCTTAAATTTAATAATTTTAATATAGTAATAAAATAATTTCATAATATGCGAATTTTAATTGGTAATAGTAGAAATATTATTTTCAAAATAAAAATTAAATAAATTAAAATTTATCAACTTAAAGTAGATGTTTGTTAGATGTTGATTTTTAAAAATAATTAGAGGAGAGATTGAATCTGAAAATTTAAGTTTTAAATTTAATAATTTTAACATAGTAATAAAATAATTTCATAATATGCGAATTTTAATTGGTAATAGTAGAAATATTATTTTCAAAATAAAAATTAAATAAATTAAAATTTATCAACTTAAAGTAGATGTTTGATAAATGTTAAGTTTTAAATAAAATTAGAGTGGAGATTGAATCTAGAAATTTAAGTTTCAAATTTAATAATTTTAATATAGTAATAAAATAATTTCATACTATGCGAATTTTAATTGGTAATAGTAGAAATATTATTTTCAAAATAAAAATTAAATAAATTAAAATTTATCAACTTAAAGTAGATGTTTGTTAGATGTTAATTTTTAAAAATAATTAGAGGAGAGATTGAATCTGAAAATTTAAGTTTTAAATTTAATAATTTTAACATAGTAATAAAATAATTTCATAATATGAGAATATTAATTAGTAATATTAGAAATATTATTTTCAAAATAAAAATGAATAAATAAAAATTTATCAACTTAAAGTAGATGTTTGTCTGATGTTCAGTTTTAAATAAAATTAGAGATGAGATTGAATTTAAAAATTTAAGTCTTAAATTTAATAATTTTAATATAGTAATAAAATAATTTCATAATATGCGAATTTTAATTGGTAATAGTAGAAATATTATTTTCAAAATAAAAATTAAATAAATTAAAATTTATCAACTTAAAGTAGATGTTTGTTAGATATTAATTTTTAAATAAAATTAGAGGGGAGATTGAAAATAAAAATTGAATTTTATATTAAAATAAACAATTAGAAGCATCGATAGTTATCGAACAAGGAATTATTGAAAAAGGTTCGTTATAATGTTTGTTTTTATAAAATTAAGTTTTAATTTTAATAATTTTAATATAGTAATAAAATAATTTCATAATATGCGAATTTTAATTGGTAATAGTAGAAATATTATTTTCAAAATAAAAATTAAATAAATTAAAATTTATCAACTTAAAGTAGATGTTTGTTAGATGTTGATTTTTAAAAATAATTAGAGGAGAGATTGAATCTGAAAATTTAAGTTTTAAATTTAATAATTTTAACATAGTAATAAAATAATTTCATAATATGCGAATTTTAATTGGTAATAGTAGAAATATTATTTTCAAAATAAAAATTAAATAAATTAAAATTTATCAACTTAAAGTAGATGTTTGATAAATGTTAAGTTTTAAATAAAGTTAGAGTGGAGATTGAATCTAGAAATTTAAGTTTCAAATTTAATAATTTTAATAATTTTAATATAGTAATAAAATAATTTCATAATATGCGAATTTTAATTGGTAATAGTAGAAATCTTATTTTCAAAATAAAAATTAAATAAATTAAAATTTATCAACTTAAAGTAGATGTTTGTTAGATGTTAATTTTTAAAAATAATTAGAGGAGAGATTGAATCTGAAAATTTAAGTTTTAAATTTAATAATTTTAACATAGTAATAAAATAATTTCATAATATGAGAATATTAATTAGTAATAGTAGAAATATTATTTTCAAAATAAAAATGAATAAATAAAAATTTATCAACTTAAAGTAGATGTTTGTCTGATGTTCAGTTTTAAATAAAATTAGAGATGAGATTGAATTTAAAAATTTAAGTCTTAAATTTAATAATTTTAATATAGTAATAAAATAATTTCATAATATGCGAATTTTAATTGGTAATAGTAGAAATATTATTTTCAAAATAAAAATTAAATAAATTAAAATTTATCAACTTAAAGTAGATGTTTGTTAGATGTTGATTTTTAAAAATAATTAGAGGAGAGATTGAATCTGAAAATTTAAGTTTTAAATTTAATAATTTTAACATAGTAATAAAATAATTTCATAATATGCGAATTTTAATTGGTAATAGTAGAAATATTATTTTCAAAATAAAAATTAAATAAATTAAAATTTATCAACTTAAAGTAGATGTTTGATAAATGTTAAGTTTTAAATAAAATTAGAGTGGAGATTGAATCTAGAAATTTAAGTTTCAAATTTAATAATTTTAATATAGTAATAAAATAATTTCATAATATGCGAATTTTAATTGGTAATAGTAGAAATATTATTTTCAAAATAAAAATTAAATAAATTAAAATTTGTCAACTTAAAGTAGATGTTTGTTAGATGTTAATTTTTAAAAATAATTAGAGGAGAGATTGAATCTGAAAATTTAAGTTTTAAATTTAATAATTTTAACATAGTAATAAAATAATTTCATAATATGAGAATATTAATTAGTAATAGTAGAAATATTATTTTCAAAATAAAAATGAATAAATAAAAATTTATCAACTTAAAGTAGATGTTTGTCTGATGTTCAGTTTTAAATAAAATTAGAGATGAGATTGAATTTAAAAATTTAAGTCTTAAATTTAATAATTTTAATATAGTAATAAAATAATTTCATAATATGAGAATTTTAAATTGTAATAGTAGAAATATTATTTTCAAAATAAAAATTAAATAAATTAAAATTTATCAACTTAAAGTAGATGTTTGTTAGATGTGGATTTTTAAAAGAAATTAGAGGAGAGATTGAATCTGATAATTTAAGTTTTAAATTTAATAATTTTAACATAGTAATAAAATAATTTCATAATATGAGAATATTAATTAGTAATAGTAGAAATATTATTTTCAAAATAAAAATGAATAAATAAAAATTTATCAACTTAAAGTAGATGTTTGTCTGATGTTCAGTTTTAAATAAAATTAGAGATGGGATTGAATTTAAAAATTTAAGTCTTAAATTTAATAATTTTAATATAGTAATAAAATAATTTCATAATATTCGAATTTTAATTGGTAATAGTAGAAATATTATTTTCAAAATAAAAATTAAATAAATTAAAATTTATCAACTTAAAGTAGATGTTTGTTAGATATTAATTTTTAAATAAAATTAGAGGGGAGATTGAACATAAAAATTGAATTTTATATTAAAATAAACAATTAGAAGCATCGATAGTTATCGAACAAGGAATTATTGAAATAGGTTCGTTATAATGTTTGTTTTTATAAAATTAAGTTTTAATTTTAATAATTTTAATATAGTAATAAAATAATTTCATAATATGAGAATTTTAAATTGTAATAGTAGAAATATTATTTTCAAAATAAAAATTAAATAAATTAAAATTTATCAACTTAAAGTAGATGTTTGTTAGATGTTGATTTTTAAAAAAAATTAGAGGAGAGATTGAATCTGAAAATTTAAGTTTTAAATTTAATAATTTTAACATAGTAATAAAATAATTTCATAATATGAGAATATTAATTAGTAATAGTAGAAATATTATTTTCAAAATAAAAATGAATAAATAAAAATTTATCAACTTAAAGTAGATGTTTGTCTGATGTTCAGTTTTAAATAAAATTAGAGATGAGATTGAATTTAAAAATTTAAGTCTTAAATTTAATAATTCTAATATAGTAATAAAATAATTTCATGATATGCGAATTTTAATTGGTAATAGTAGAAATATTATTTTCAAAATAAAAATTAAATAAATTAAAATTTATCAACTTAAAGTAGATGTTTGTTAGATGTTGATTTTTAAAAATAATTAAAGGAGAGATTGAATCTGAAAATTTAAGTTTTAAATTTAATAATTTTAACATAGTAATAAAATAATTTCATAATATGAGAATATTAATTAGTAATAGTAGAAATATTATTTTCAAAATAAAAATGAATAAATAAAAATTTATCAACTTAAAGTAGATGTTTGTCTGATGTTCAGTTTTAAATAAAATTAGAGATGAGATTGAATTTAAAAATTTAAGTCTTAAATTTAATAATTTTAATATAGTAATAAAATAATTTCATAATATGCGAATTTTAATTGGTAATAGTAGAAATATTATTTTCACAATAAAAATTAAATAAATTAAAATTTATCAACTTAAAGTAGATGTTTGTTAGATGTGGATTTTTAAAAAAAATTAGAGGAGAGATTGAATCTGATAATTTAAGTTTTAAACTTAATAATTTTAACATAGTAATAAAATAATTTCATAATATGAGAATATTAATTAGTAATAGTAGAAATATTATTTTCAAAATAAAAATGAATAAATAAAAATTTATCAACTTAAAGTAGATGTTTGTCAGATGTTCAGTTTTAAATAAAATTAGAGATGAGATTGAATTTAAAAATTTAAGTCTTAAATTTAATAATTCTAATATAGTAATAAAATAATTTCATGATATGCGAATTTTAATTGGTAATAGTAGAAATATTATTTTCAAAATAAAAATTAAATAAATTAAAATTTATCAACTTAAAGTAGATGTTTGTTAGATGTTAATTTTTAAAAATAATTAGAGGAGAGATTGAATCTGAAAATTTAAGTTTTAAATTTAATAATTTTAACATAGTAATAAAATAATTTCATAATATGAGAATATTAATTAGTAATATTAGAAATATTATTTTCAAAATAAAAATGAATAAATAAAAATTTATCAACTTAAAGTAGATGTTTGTCTGATGTTCAGTTTTAAATAAAATTAGAGATGAGATTGAATTTAAAAATTTAAGTCTTAAATTTAATAATTTTAATATAGTAATAAAATAATTTCATAATATGCGAATTTTAATTGGTAATAGTAGAAATATTATTTTCAAAATAAAAATTAAATAAATTAAAATTTATCAACTTAAAGTAGATGTTTGTTAGATATTAATTTTTAAATAAAATTAGAGGGGAGATTGAACATAAAAATTGAATTTTATATTAAAATAAACAATTAGAAGCATCGATAGTTATCGAACAAGGAATTATTGAAAAAGGTTCGTTATAATGTTTGTTTTTATAAAATTAAGTTTTAATTTTAATAATTTTAATATAGTAATAAAATAATTTCATAATATGCGAATTTTAATTGGTAATAGTAGAAATATTATTTTCAAAATAAAAATTAAATAAATTAAAATTTATCAACTTAAAGTAGATGTTTGTTAGATGTTGATTTTTAAAAATAATTAGAGGAGAGATTGAATCTGAAAATTTAAGTTTTAAATTTAATAATTTTAACATAGTAATAAAATAATTTCATAATATGCGAATTTTAATTGGTAATAGTAGAAATATTATTTTCAAAATAAAAATTAAATAAATTAAAATTTATCAACTTAAAGTAGATGTTTGATAAATGTTAAGTTTTAAATAAAGTTAGAGTGGAGATTGAATCTAGAAATTTAAGTTTCAAATTTAATAATTTTAATAATTTTAATATAGTAATAAAATAATTTCATAATATGCGAATTTTAATTGGTAATAGTAGAAATCTTATTTTCAAAATAAAAATTAAATAAATTAAAATTTATCAACTTAAAGTAGATGTTTGTTAGATGTTAATTTTTAAAAATAATTAGAGGAGAGATTGAATCTGAAAATTTAAGTTTTAAATTTAATAATTTTAACATAGTAATAAAATAATTTCATAATATGAGAATATTAATTAGTAATAGTAGAAATATTATTTTCAAAATAAAAATGAATAAATAAAAATTTATCAACTTAAAGTAGATGTTTGTCTGATGTTCAGTTTTAAATAAAATTAGAGATGAGATTGAATTTAAAAATTTAAGTCTTAAATTTAATAATTTTAATATAGTAATAAAATAATTTCATAATATGCGAATTTTAATTGGTAATAGTAGAAATATTATTTTCAAAATAAAAATTAAATAAATTAAAATTTATCAACTTAAAGTAGATGTTTGTTAGATGTTGATTTTTAAAAATAATTAGAGGAGAGATTGAATCTGAAAATTTAAGTTTTAAATTTAATAATTTTAACATAGTAATAAAATAATTTCATAATATGCGAATTTTAATTGGTAATAGTAGAAATATTATTTTCAAAATAAAAATTAAATAAATTAAAATTTATCAACTTAAAGTAGATGTTTGATAAATGTTAAGTTTTAAATAAAATTAGAGTGGAGATTGAATCTAGAAATTTAAGTTTCAAATTTAATAATTTTAATATAGTAATAAAATAATTTCATAATATGCGAATTTTAATTGGTAATAGTAGAAATATTATTTTCAAAATAAAAATTAAATAAATTAAAATTTGTCAACTTAAAGTAGATGTTTGTTAGATGTTAATTTTTAAAAATAATTAGAGGAGAGATTGAATCTGAAAATTTAAGTTTTAAATTTAATAATTTTAACATAGTAATAAAATAATTTCATAATATGAGAATATTAATTAGTAATAGTAGAAATATTATTTTCAAAATAAAAATGAATAAATAAAAATTTATCAACTTAAAGTAGATGTTTGTCTGATGTTCAGTTTTAAATAAAATTAGAGATGAGATTGAATTTAAAAATTTAAGTCTTAAATTTAATAATTTTAATATAGTAATAAAATAATTTCATAATATTCGAATTTTAATTGGTAATAGTAGAAATATTATTTTCAAAATAAAAATTAAATAAATTAAAATTTATCAACTTAAAGTAGATGTATGTTAGATATTAATTTTTAAATAAAACTAGAGGGGAGATTGAACATAAAAATTGAATTTTATATTAAAATAAACAATTAGAAGCATCGATAGTTATCGAACAAGGAATTATTGAAAAAGGTTCGTTATAATGTTTGTTTTTATAAAATTAAGTTTTAATTTTAATAATTTTAATATAGTAATAAAATAATTTCATAATATGAGAATTTTAAATTGTAATAGTAGAAATATTATTTTCAAAATAAATTTAAATAAATTAAAATTTATCAACTTAAAGTAGATGTTTGTCAGGTGTTCAGTTTTAAATAAAATTAGAGGGGAGATTGAATTTAAAAATTTAAGTCTTAAATTTAATAATTTTAATATAGTAATAAAATAATTTCATAATATGAGAATTTTAAATTGTAATAGTAGAAATATTATTTTCAAAATAAATTTAAATAAATTAAAATTTATCAACTTAAAGTAGATGTTTGTCAGGTGTTCAGTTTTAAATAAAATTAGAGGGGAGATTGAATTTAAAAATTTAAGTCTTAAATTTAATAATTTTAACATAGTAATAAAATAATTTCATAATATGAGAATATTAATTAGTAATAGTAGAAATATTATTTTCAAAATAAAAATGAATAAATAAAAATTTATCAACTTAAAGTAGATGTTTGTCTGATGTTCAGTTTTAAATAAAATTAGAGATGAGATTGAATTTAAAAATTTAAGTCTTAAATTTAATAATTTTAATATAGTAATAAAATAATTTCATAATATGCGAATTTTAATTGGTAATAGTAGAAATATTATTTTCAAAATAAAAATTAAATAAATTAAAATTTATCAACTTAAAGTAGATGTTTGTTAGATGTTGATTTTTAAAAATAATTAGAGGAGAGATTGAATCTGAAAATTTAAGTTTTAAATTTAATAATTTTAACATAGTAATAAAATAATTTCATAATATGCGAATTTTAATTGGTAATAGTAGAAATATTATTTTCAAAATAAAAATTAAATAAATTAAAATTTATCAACTTAAAGTAGATGTTTGATAAATGTTAAGTTTTAAATAAAATTAGAGTGGAGATTGAATCTAGAAATTTAAGTTTCAAATTTAATAATTTTAATATAGTAATAAAATAATTTCATAATATGCGAATTTTAATTGGTAATAGTAGAAATATTATTTTCAAAATAAAAATTAAATAAATTAAAATTTGTCAACTTAAAGTAGATGTTTGTTAGATGTTAATTTTTAAAAATAATTAGAGGAGAGATTGAATCTGAAAATTTAAGTTTTAAATTTAATAATTTTAACATAGTAATAAAATAATTTCATAATATGAGAATATTAATTAGTAATAGTAGAAATATTATTTTCAAAATAAAAATGAATAAATAAAAATTTATCAACTTAAAGTAGATGTTTGTCTGATGTTCAGTTTTAAATAAAATTAGAGATGAGATTGAATTTAAAAATTTAAGTCTTAAATTTAATAATTTTAATATAGTAATAAAATAATTTCATAATATTCGAATTTTAATTGGTAATAGTAGAAATATTATTTTCAAAATAAAAATTAAATAAATTAAAATTTATCAACTTAAAGTAGATGTATGTTAGATATTAATTTTTAAATAAAACTAGAGGGGAGATTGAACATAAAAATTGAATTTTATATTAAAATAAACAATTAGAAGCATCGATAGTTATCGAACAAGGAATTATTGAAAAAGGTTCGTTATAATGTTTGTTTTTATAAAATTAAGTTTTAATTTTAATAATTTTAATATAGTAATAAAATAATTTCATAATATGAGAATTTTAAATTGTAATAGTAGAAATATTATTTTCAAAATAAATTTAAATAAATTAAAATTTATCAACTTAAAGTAGATGTTTGTCAGGTGTTCAGTTTTAAATAAAATTAGAGGGGAGATTGAATTTAAAAATTTAAGTCTTAAATTTAATAATTTTAATATAGTAATAAAATAATTTCATAATATGCGAATTTTAATTGGTAATAGTAGAAATATTATTTTCAAAATAAAAATTAAATAAATTAAAATTTATCAACTTAAAGTAGATGTTTGATAAATGTTAAGTTTTAAATAAAATTAGAGTGGAGATTGAATCTAGAAATTTAAGTTTCAAATTTAATAATTTTAATATAGTAATAAAATAATTTCATGATATGAGAATTTTAATTGGTAATCGCAGAAATATTATTTTCAAAATGAAAATTAAGTTAATTAAAATTTATCAACTTAAAGTAGATGTTTGTTAGATGTTAAGTTTTAAATTAAATTAGAGGGGAGATTGAATCTAAAAATTGAAATTTATATTAAAGTAAACAATTAGAAGCATCGATAGTTATCGAACAAGGAATTATTGAAAAGGGTTCATTATAATGTTTGTTTTTATAAAATTTAAGTTTTAATTTTAATAATTTTAATATAGTAATAAAATAATTTCATAATATAAGAATTTTAATTTGTAATAGTAGAAATATTATTTTCAAAATAAAAATTAAGTGATATATAATTTATCTACTTAAAGTAGATGTTTGTTAGATGTTGATTTTTAAAAAAAATTAGAGGAGAGATTGAATCTGAAAATTTAAGTTTTAAACTTAATAATTTTAACATAGTAATAAAATAATTTCATAATATGAGAATTTTAAATTGTAATAGTAGAAATATTATTTTCAAAATAAATTTAAATAAATTAAAATTTATCAACTTAAAGTAGATGTTTGTCAGGTGTTCAGTTTTAAATAAAATTAGAGGGGAGATTGAATTTAAAAATTTAAGTCTTAAATTTAATAATTTTAATATAGTAATAAAATAATTTCATAATATGCGAATTTTAATTGGTAATAGTAGAAATATTATTTTCAAAATAAAAATTAAATAAATTAAAATTTATCAACTTAAAGTAGATGTTTGATAAATGTTAAGTTTTAAATAAAATTAGAGTGGAGATTGTATCTAGAAATTTAAGTTTCAAATTTAATAATTTTAATATAGTAATAAAATAATTTCATGATATGAGAATTTTAATTGGTAATCGCAGAAATATTATTTTCAAAATGAAAATTAAGTTAATTAAAATTTATCAACTTAAAGTAGATGTTTGTTAGATGTTAAGTTTTAAATTAAATTAGAGGGGAGATTGAATCTAAAAATTGAAATTTATATTAAAGTAAACAATTAGAAGCATCGATAGTTATCGAACAAGGAATTATTGAAAAGGGTTCATTATAATGTTTGTTTTTATAAAATTTAAGTTTTAATTTTAATAATTTTAATATAGTAATAAAATAATTTCATAATATAAGAATTTTAATTTGTAATAGTAGAAATATTATTTTCAAAATAAAAATTAAGTGATATATAATTTATCTACTTAAAGTAGATGTTTGTTAGATGTTGATTTTTAAAAAAAATTAGAGGAGAGATTGAATCTGAAAATTTAAGTTTTAAACTTAATAATTTTAACATAGTAATAAAATAATTTCATAATATGAGAATTTTAAATTGTAATAGTAGAAATATTATTTTCAAAATAAATTTAAATAAATTAAAATTTATCAACTTAAAGTAGATGTTTGTCAGGTGTTCAGTTTTAAATAAAATTAGAGGGGAGATTGAATTTAAAAATTTAAGTCTTAAATTTAATAATTTTAATATAGTAATAAAATAATTTCATAATATGCGAATTTTAATTGGTAATAGTAGAAATATTATTTTCAAAATAAAAATTAAATAAATTAAAATTTATCAACTTAAAGTAGATGTTTGATAAATGTTAAGTTTTAAATAAAATTAGAGTGGAGATTGAATCTAGAAATTTAAGTTTCAAATTTAATAATTTTAATATAGTAATAAAATAATTTCATGATATGAGAATTTTAATTGGTAATCGCAGAAATATTATTTTCAAAATAAAAATGAATAAATAAAAATTTATCAACTTAAAGTAGATGTTTGTCTGATGTTCAGTTTTAAATAAAATTAGAGATGGGATTGAATTTAAAAATTTAAGTCTTAAATTTAATAATTTTAATATAGTAATAAAATAATTTCATAATATTCGAATTTTAATTGGTAATAGTAGAAATATTATTTTCAAAATAAAAATTAAATAAATTAAAATTTATCAACTTAAAGTAGATGTTTGATAAATGTTAAGTTTTAAATAAAATTAGAGTGGAGATTGAATCTAGAAATTTAAGTTTCAAATTTAATAATTTTAATATAGTAATAAAATAATTTCATGATATGAGAATTTTAATTGGTAATCGCAGAAATATTATTTTCAAAATAAAAATGAATAAATTAAAATTTATCAACTTAAAGTAGATGTTTGTTACATGAAAAGTTTTAAATAAAATTACAGGGGAGATTGAGTCTAAAAATTGAAATTTATATTAAAGTAAACAATTAGAAGCATCGATAGTTATCGAACAAGGAATTATTCAAAAAGGTTCATTATAATGTTTGTTTTTATAAAATTTAAGTTTTAAATTTAATAATTGTAATATAGTAATAAAATAATTTCATAATACGAGAATTTTATTTTGTAGTAGTACAAATATTATTTTCGAAATAAAAATGAATAAATTAAAATTTATCAACTTAAAGTAGATGTTTGTTAGATGCTAATTTTTAAATAAAATTAGAGGGGAGATTGAATCTAAAAATTGAAATTTATATTAAAGTAAACAATTAGGAGCACCGATAGCTATCGAATCATGAATTATCTCTCGCTCGGTCCTCGGTACGTTGGGACTTAGTAGAATTTTTGACCGAAAAGTTTTTTCGAGTAATTTCGTTAATTAGCGTTATGCGGTATGAATATTTTTACATAAATCGCAATATAATTCGATTTTACGTATGGATTAAACATTCTTTTGTTCCAAAAAGGTTTAAAAGAAGTAGTGAACCGACTCGACTCGACCCGTCGAACTTACTCTCGCTCGGTCCTCGGTTCGTAGGGAATAGAAGAATTTTTGACCGAAAATTTTTTTTGAGTTAGTTCGTTAAATAGCGTTAGGAGGTATGAATATCTTTATATACATCGCAATATAATTCAATTCTACGTCGGGATTAAACGTTTTTTCCGTTCTAATCAATTTAAAAAAAAATAGTGGACGGAGACGACTCGACCCGTCGATCTTATCCTAGCTCGGTCCTCGGTGCGTTGGGACTTGGAAAAATTTCGGCCCAAAGGTTTTTTCGAGTTATTTCGTTAAAAAGCGTTATGAGGTATGAATATTTTTACATAAATCGCAATATAATTCGATTTTACGTATGGATTAAACATTTTTTTCGTTCCAAAAAGGTTTAAAAATGTAGTGAACCGACTCGACTCGACCCGTCGAACTTAATCTCGCTCGGTCCTCGGAACGTAGGGACTTCGAAAAACTTCGGCCGAAAGGTTTTTTCGAGTTATTACGTTAAAAAGCGTTATGAGGTATGAATATTTTCACACAAATCGCAATATAATTCAATTCTACGTCAGGATTAAACTTCTCTTCCGTTCTAATCAATTAAAAAAAAATAGTGGACGGAGACGAGTCGACCCGTCGAACTTACTCTCGCTCGGTCCTCGGCAGGTTCGGACTTAGAACAATTTGGGCCGAAAGATTTTTTCGAGATAATTCTTTAAATAGCGTTATGAGGTATGAATATTTTCACACAAATCGCAATATAATTCAATTCTACGTCAGGATTAAACGTTTCTTCCGTTCTAATCACCTTAAAAAAAAATAGTGGACCGAGACGACTCGACCCGTCGAACTTAATCTCGCTCGGTCCTCGGTAAGTAGGGACTTCGAAAAACTTCGGCCGAAAGGTTTTTTCGAGTTATTTCGTTAAAAAGCGTTATGAGGTATGAATATTTTCACACAAATCGCAATATAATTCAATTCTACGTCGGGATTAAACGTTTCTTCCGTTCTAATCAATTTAAAAAAAAATAGTGGACGGAGGCGACTCGACCCGTCGAACTTACCCTAGCTCGGTCCACGGTGCGTTGGGACTTGGAACAATTTCGGCCGAAAGGTTTTTTCGAGTTATTTCGTTAAAAAGCGTTATGAGGTATGAATATTTTCACACAAATCGCAATATAATTCAATTCTACGTCTGGATTAAACGTTTTTTCCGTCCTAATCAATTAAAAAAAAATAGTGGACGGAGACGACTCGACCCGTCGAACTTACTCTCGCTCGGTCCTCGGTACGTAGGGACTTCGAAAAATTTCGGCCGAAAGGTTTTTTCGAGTTATTTCGTTAAAAATCGTTATGAGGTATAAATATTTTTAAATAAATCGCAATATAATTCCATTTTACGTATGGATTAAACATTTTTTTCGTTCCAAAAAGGTTTAAAAAAAGTAGTGAACCGACTCGACTCGACCAGTCGAACTTACTCTCGCTCGATCCTCGGTACGTTGGGACTTAGTAGAATTTTTGACCGAAAAGTTTTTTCGAGTAATTTCGTTAAATAGCGTTATGCGGTATGAATATTTTTACATAAATCGCAATATAATTCGATTTTACGTATGGAATAAACATTTTTTTTGTTCCAAAAAGGTTTAAAAAAAGTAGTGAACCGACTCGACTCGACCCGTCGAACTTAATCTCGCTCGGTCCTCGGTACGTAGGGACTTCGAAAAACTTCGGCCGAAAGGTTTTTTCGAGTTATTACGTTAAAAAGCGTTATGAGGGATGAATATTTTCACACAAATCGCAATATAATTCAATTCTAGGTCGGGATTGAACGTTTCTTCCGTTCTAATCAATTTAAAAAAAAATAGTGGACGGAGACGACTCGACCCGTCGAACTTACCCTAGCTCGGTCCACGGTGCGTTGGGACTTGGAACAATTTCGGCCGAAAGGTTTTTTCGAGTTATTTCGTTAAAAAGCGTTATGAGGTATGAATATTTTCACACAAATCGCAATGTAATTCAATTCTACGTCGGGATTAAACGTTTTTTCCGTTCTAATCAATTAAAAAAAAATAGTGGACGGAGACGACTCGACCCGTCGAACTTACTCTCGCTCGGTCCTCGGTACGTTGGGACTTGGAAGAATTTTTGACCGAAATGTTTTTTTGAGTAATTTCGTTAAATAGCGTTATGCGGTATGAATATTTTTACATAAATCGCAATATAATTCGATTTTACGTATGGATTAAACATTTTTTTTGTTCCAAAAAGGTTTAAAAAAAGTAGTGAACCGACTCGACTCGACCCGTCGAACTTAATCTCGCTCGGTCGTCGGTACGTAGGGACTTCGAAGAACTTCGGCCGAAAGGTTTTTTCGAGTTATTACGTTAAAAAGCGTTATGAGGTATGACTATTATCACACAAATCGCAATATAATTCAATTCTACGTCGGGATTAATCGTCTCTTCCGTTCTAATCAATTAAAAATAAATAGTGGACGGAGACGAGTCGACCCGTCGAACTTACTCTCGCTCGGTCCTCGGCAGGTTCGGACTTAAAACAATTTGGGCCGAAAGATTTTTTCGAGATAATTCTTTAAATAGCGTTATGAGGTATGAATATTTTCACACAAATCGCAATATAATACAATTCTACGTCGGGATTAAACGTTTCTTCCGTTCTAATCAATTTAAAAAAAATAGTGGACGGAGACGACTCGACCCGTCGAACTTACCCTAGCTCGGTCCACGGTGCGTTGGGACTTGGAACAATTTCGGCCGAAAGGTTTTTTCGAGTTATTTCGTTAAAAAGCGTTATGAGGTATGAATATTTTCACACAAATCGCAATATAATTCAATTCTACGTCGGGATTAAACGTTTTTTCCGTTCTAATCAATTAAAAAAAAATAGTGGACGGAGACGACTCGACCCGTCGAACTTACTCTCGCTCGGTCCTCGGTACGTTGGGACTTGGAAGAATTTTTGACCGAAATGTTTTTTTGAGTAATTTCGTTAAATAGCGTTATGCGGTATGAATATTTTTACATAAATCGCAATATAATTCGATTTTACGTATGGATTAAACATTCTTTTGTTCCAAAAAGGTTTAAAAAAAGTAGTGAACCGACTCGACTCGACCCGTCGAACTTAATCTCGCTCGGTCCTCGGAACGTAGGGACTTCGAAAAACTTCGGCCGAAAGGTTTTTTCGAGTTATTACGTTAAAAAGCGTTATGAGGTATGAATATTTTCACACAAATCGCAATATAATTCAATTCTACGTCGGGATTAAACTTCTCTTCCGTTCTAATCAATTAAAAAAAAATAGTGGACGGAGACGAGTCGACCCGTCGAACTAACTCTCGCTCGGTCCTCGGCAGGTTCGGACTTAGAACAATTTGGGCCGAAAGATTTTTTCGAGATAATTCTTTAAATAGCGTTATGAGGTATGAATATTTTCACACAAATCGCAATATAATTCAATTCTACGTCGGGATTAAACGTTTCTTCCGTTCTAATCACCTTAAAAAAAAATAGTGGACCGAGACGACTCGACCCGTCGAACTTAATCTCGCTCGGTCGTCGGTACGTAGGGACTTCGAAGAACTTCGGCCGAAAGGTTTTTTCGAGATATTTCGTTAAAAAGCGTTATGAGGTATGAATATTTTTACATAAATCGCAATATAATTCGATTTTACGTATGGATTAATCATTTTTTTCGTTCCAAAAAGGTTTAAAAAAAGTAGTGAACCGACTCGACTCGACCCGTCGAACTTACTCTCGCTCGATCCTCGGTACGTTGGGACTTAGTAGAATTTTTGACCGAAAAGTTTTTTCGAGTAATTTCGTTAATTAGCGTTATGCGGTATGAATATTTTTACATAAATCGCAATATAATTCGATTTTACGTATGGATTAAACATTCTTTTGTTCCAAAAAGGTTTAAAAGAAGTAGTGAACCGACTCGACTCGACCCGTCGAACTTACTCTCGCTCGGTCCTCGGTTCGTAGGGAATAGAAGAATTTTTGACCGAAAATTTTTTTTGAGTTAGTTCGTTAAATAGCGTTAGGAGGTATGAATATCTTTATATACATCGCAATATAATTCAATTCTACGTCGGGATTAAACGTTTTTTCCGTTCTAATCAATTTAAAAAAAAATAGTGGACGGAGACGACTCGACCCGTCGATCTTATCCTAGCTCGGTCCTCGGTGCGTTGGGACTTGGAAAAATTTCGGCCCAAAGGTTTTTTCGAGTTATTTCGTTAAAAAGCGTTATGAGGTATGAATATTTTTACATAAATCGCAATATAATTCGATTTTACGTATGGATTAAACATTTTTTTCGTTCCAAAAAGGTTTAAAAATGTAGTGAACCGACTCGACTCGACCCGTCGAACTTAATCTCGCTCGGTCCTCGGAACGTAGGGACTTCGAAAAACTTCGGCCGAAAGGTTTTTTCGAGTTATTACGTTAAAAAGCGTTATGAGGTATGAATATTTTCACACAAATCGCAATATAATTCAATTCTACGTCGGGATTAAACTTCTCTTCCGTTCTAATCAATTAAAAAAAAATAGTGGACGGAGACGAGTCGACCCGTCGAACTTACTCTCGCTCGGTCCTCGGCAGGTTCGGACTTAGAACAATTTGGGCCGAAAGATTTTTTCGAGATAATTCTTTAAATAGCGTTATGAGGTATGAATATTTTCACACAAATCGCAATATAATTCAATTCTACGTCGGGATTAAACGTTTCTTCCGTTCTAGTCACCTTAAAAAAAAATAGTGGACCGAGACGACTCGACCCGTCGAACTTAATCTCGCTCGGTCCTCGGTACGTAGGGACTTCGAAAAACTTCGGCCGAAAGGTTTTTTCGAGTTATTTCGTTAAAAAGCGTTATGAGGTATGAATATTTTCACACAAATCGCAATATAATTCAATTCTACGTCGGGATTAAACTTCTCTTCCGTTCTAATCAATTAAAAAAAAATAGTGGACGGAGACGAGTCGACCCGTCGAACTTACTCTCGCTCGGTCCTCGGTACGTTGGGACTTGGAAGAATTTTTGACCGAAATGTTTTTTTGAGTAATTTCGTTAAATAGCGTTATGCGGTATGAATATTTTTACATAAATCGCAATATAATTCGATTTTACGTATGGATTAAACATTTTTTTTGTTCCAAAAAGGTTTAAAAAAAGTAGTGAACCGACTCGACTCGACCCGTCGAACTTAATCTCGCTCGGTCGTCGGTACGTAGGGACTTCGAAGAACTTCGGCCGAAAGGTTTTTTCGAGTTATTACGTTAAAAAGCGTTATGAGGTATGAATATTATCACACAAATCGCAATATAATTCAATTCTACGTCGGGATTAATCGTCTCTTCCGTTCTAATCAATTAAAAATAAATAGTGGACGGAGACGAGTCGACCCGTCGAACTTACTCTCGCTCGGTCCTCGGCAGGTTCGGACTTAAAACAATTTGGGCCGAAAGATTTTTTCGAGATAATTCTTTAAATAGCGTTATGAGGTATGAATATTTTCACACAAATCGCAATATAATTCAATTCTACGTCGGGATTAAACGTTTCTTCCGTTCTAATCACCTTAAAAAAAAATAGTGGACCGAGACGACTCGACCCGTCGAACTTAATCTCGCTCGGTCCTCGGTACGTAGGGACTTCGAAAAACTTCGGCCGAAAGGTTTTTTCGAGTTATTTCGTTAAAAAGCGTTATGAGGTATGAATATTTTCACACAAATCGCAATATAATTCAATTCTACGTCGGGATTAAACGTTTCTTCCGTTCTAATCAATTTAAAAAAAAATAGTGGACGGAGACGACTCGACCCGTCGAACTTACCCTAGCTCGGTCCACGGTGCGTTGGGACTTGGAACAATTTCGGCCGAAAGGTTTTTTCGAGTTATTTCGTTAAAAAGCGTTATGAGGTATGAATATTTTCACACAAATCGCAATATAATTCAATTCTACGTCGGGATTAAACGTTTTTTCCGTTCTAATCAATTAAAAAAAAATAGTGGACGGAGACGACTCGACCCGTCGAACTTACTCTCGCTCGGTCCTCGGTACGTTGGGACTTGGAAGAATTTTTGACCGAAATGTTTTTTTGAGTAATTTCGTTAAATAGCGTTATGCGGTATGAATATTTTTACATAAATCGCAATATAATTCGATTTTACGTATGGATTAAACATTCTTTTGTTCCAAAAAGGTTTAAAAAAAGTAGTGAACCGACTCGACTCGACCCGTCGAACTTAATCTCGCTCGGTCGTCGGTACGTAGGGACTTCGAAGAACTTCGGCCGAAAGATTTTTTCGAGATAATTCTTTAAATAGCGTTATGAGGTATGAATATTTTCACACAAATCGCAATATAATTCAATTCTACGTCGGGATTAAACGTTTCTTCCGTTCTAATCACCTTAAAAAAAAATAGTGGACCGAGACGACTCGACCCGTCGAACTTAATCTCGCTCGGTCCTCGGTACGTAGGGACTTCGAAAAACTTCGGCCGAAAGGTTTTTTCGAGTTATTTCGTTAAAAAGCGTTATGAGGTATGAATATTTTCACACAAATCGCAATATAATTCAATTCTACGTCGGGATTAAACGTTTCTTCCGTTCTAATCAATTTAAAAAAAAATAGTGGACGGAGACGACTCGACCCGTCGAACTTACCCTAGCTCGGTCCACGGTGCGTTGGGACTTGGAACAATTTCGGCCGAAAGGTTTTTTCGAGTTATTTCGTTAAAAAGCGTTATGAGGTATGAATATTTTCACACAAATCGCAATATAATTCAATTCTACGTCGGGATTAAACGTTTTTTCCGTCCTAATCAATTAAAAAAAAATAGTGGACGGAGACGACTCGACCCGTCGAACTTACTCTCGCTCGGTCCTCGGTACGTTGGGACTTGGAAGAATTTTTGACCGAAATGTTTTTTTGAGTAATTTCGTTAAATAGCGTTATGCGGTATGAATATTTTTACATAAATCGCAATATAATTCGATTTTACGTATGGATTAAACATTTTTTTTGTTCCAAAAAGGTTTAAAAAAAGTAGTGAACCGACTCGACTCGACCCGTCGAACTTAATCTCGCTCGGTCGTCGGTACGTAGGGACTTCGAAGAACTTCGGCCGAAAGATTTTTTCGAGATAATTCTTTAAATAGCGTTATGAGGTATGAATATTTTCACACAAATCGCAATATAATTCAATTCTACGTCGGGATTAAACGTTTCTTCCGTTCTAATCACCTTAAAAAAAAATAGTGGACCGAGACGACTCGACCCGTCGAACTTAATCTCGCTCGGTCCTCGGTACGTAGGGACTTCGAAAAACTTCGGCCGAAAGGTTTTTTCGAGTTATTTCGTTAAAAAGCGTTATGAGGTATGAATATTTTCACACAAATCGCAATATAATTCAATTCTACGTCGGGATTAAACGTTTCTTCCGTTCTAATCAATTTAAAAAAAAATAGTGGACGGAGACGACTCGACCCGTCGAACTTACCCTAGCTCGGTCCACGGTGCGTTGGGACTTGGAACAATTTCGGCCGAAAGGTTTTTTCGAGTTATTTCGTTAAAAAGCGTTATGAGGTATGAATATTTTCACACAAATCGCAATATAATTCAATTCTACGTCGGGATTAAACGTTTTTTCCGTCCTAATCAATTAAAAAAAAATAGTGGACGGAGACGACTCGACCCGTCGAACTTACTCTCGCTCGGTCCTCGGTACGTTGGGACTTGGAAGAATTTTTGACCGAAATGTTTTTTTGAGTAATTTCGTTAAATAGCGTTATGCGGTATGAATATTTTTACATAAATCGCAATATAATTCGATTTTACGTATGGATTAAACATTTTTTTTGTTCCAAAAAGGTTTAAAAAAAGTAGTGAACCGACTCGACTCGACCCGTCGAACTTAATCTCGCTCGGTCGTCGGTACGTAGGGACTTCGAAGAACTTCGGCCGAAAGGTTTTTTCGAGATAATTCTTTAAATAGCGTTATGAGGTATTAATATTTTCACACAAATCGCAATATAATTCAATTCTACGTCGGGATTAAACGTTTTTTCCGTTCTAATCAATTTAAAAAAAAATAGTGGACGGAGACGACTCGACCCGTCGAACTTACTCTCGCTCGGTCCTCGGCAGGTTCGGACTTAGAACAATTTGGGCCGAAAGATTTTTTCGAGATAATTCTTTAAATAGCGTTATGAGGTATGAATATTTTCACACAAATCGCAATATAATTCAATTCTACGTCGGGATTAAACGTTTTTTCCGTTCTAATCAATTAAAAAAAAATAGTGGACGGAGACGACTCGACCCGTCGAACTTACTCTCGCTCGGTCCTCGGCAGGTTCGGACTTAGAACAATTTGGGCCGAAAGGTGTTTTCGAGATAATTCTTTCAATAACGTTATGAGGTATGAATATTTTCACACAAATCGCAATATAATTCAATTCTACGTCGGGATTAAACGTTTTTTCCGTTCTAATCAATTAAAAAAAAATAGTGGACGGAGACGACTCGACCCGTCGAACTTACTCTCGCTCGGTCCTCGGTACGTTGGGACTTGGAAGAATTTTTGACCGAAATGTTTTTTTGAGTAATTTCGTTAAATAGCGTTATGCGGTATGAATATTTTTACATAAATCGCAATATAATTCGATTTTACGTATGGATTAAACATTTTTTTTGTTCCAAAAAGGTTTAAAAAAAGTAGTGAACCGACTCGACTCGACCCGTCGAACTTAATCTCGCTCGGTCGTCGGTACGTAGGGACTTCGAAGAACTTCGGCCGCAAGGTTTTTTCGAGTTATTACGTTAAAAAGCGTTATGAGGTATGAATATTATCACACAAATCGCAATATAATTCAATTCTACGATGGGATTAATCGTCTCTTCCGTTCTAATCAATTAAAAATAAATAGTGGACGGAGACGAGTCGACCCGTCGAACTTACTCTCGCTCGGTCCTCGGCAGGTTCGGACTTAGAACAATTTGGGCCGAAAAGTTTTTTCGAGTTATTTCGTTAAATAGCGTTATGCGGTATGAATATTTTTACATAAATCGCAATATAATTCAATTCTACGTCGGGATTAAACGCTTTTTCCGTTCTAATCAATTTAAAAAAAAATAGTGGACGGAGATGACTCGACCCGTCGAACTTACTCTCGCTCGGCCCTCGGTACGTTGAGACTTGGAAAAATTTCGGCCGAAAGGTTTTTTCGAGTTATTTCGTTAAAAAGCGTTATGAGGTATAAATATTTTTAAATAAATCGCAATATAATTTGATACTACGTCGGGATTAATCGTCTCTTCCGCTCTAATCAATTAAAAAAAAATGGTGGACGGAGACGAGTCGAACCGTCGAACTTACTCTCGCTCGGTCCTCGGTACGTTGGGATTTAGACCAATTTGGGCCGAAAGGTTTTTTCGAGATAGTTCTTTGAATAGCGTTACGAGGTATGAATATTCTCACACAAATCGCAATATAATTCAATTCTACGTCGGGATTAAACGTTTTTTCGGTTCTAATCAATTTAAAAAAAAATAGTGGACGGAGACGACTCGACCCGTCGAGCTTACTCTCGCTCGGTCCTCGGTACGTTGGGACTTGGAACAATTTCGGCCGAAATTTTTTTCGAGTAATTTCGTTAAATAGCGTTATGCGGTATGAATATTTTTACATAAATCGCAATACAATTCGATTTTACGTATGGATTAAACATTTTTTTTGTTCCAAAAAGGTTTAAAAAAAGTAGTGAACCGACTCGACTCGACCCGTCGAACTTACTCTCGCTCGGTCCTCGGTACGTTGGGACTTCGAAAAACTTCGGCCGAAAGGTTGTTTCGAGTTATTTCGTTAGAAAGCGTTATGAGGTATGAATATTTTTAGATAAATCGCAATATAATTCGATTTTACGTACGGATTAAACATTTTTTTCGCTCCAAAAAGGTTTAAAAATAGTAGTGAACCGACTCGACTCGACCCGTCGAACTTACTCTCGCTCGATCCTCGGTACGTTGGGACTTAGTAGAATTTTTGACCGAAAAGTTTTTTCGAGTAATTTCGTTAAATAGCGTTATGCGGTATGAATATTTTTACATAAATCGCAATATAATTCGAATTTACGTATGGAATAAACATATTTTTGTTCCAAAATGTTTAAAAAAAGTAGTGAACCGACTCGACTCGACCCGCCGAACTTACTCTCGCTCGGTCCTCGGCAGGTTGGGACTTCGAAAAACTTCGGCCGAAAGGTTTTTTCGAGTAATTACGTTAAAAAGCGTTATGAGGTATGAATATTTTCACACAAATCGCAATATAATTCAATTCTACGTCGGGATTAAACTTCTCTTCCGTTCTAATCAATTAAAAAAAAATAGTGGACGGAGACGAGTCGACCCGTCGAACTTACTCTCGCTCGGTCCTCGGCAGGTTCGGACTTAGAACAATTTGGGCCGAAAGATATTTCGAGATAATTCTTTAAATAGCGTTATGAGGTTTGAATATTTTTACATAAATCGCAATATAATTCGATTTTACGTATGGATTAAACATTTTTTTCGTTCCAAAAAGGTTTAAAAAAAGTAGTGAACCGACTCGACTCGACCCGTCGAACTTACTCTCGCTCGATCCTCGGTACGTTGGGACTTAGACCAATTTGGGCCGAAAGGTTTTTTCGAGATAGTTCTTTGAATAGCGTTACGAGGTATGAATATTCTCATACAAATCGCAATATAATTCAATTCTACGTCGGGGTTAAACGTTTTTTCCGTTCTAATCAATTTAAAAAAAAATAGTGGACGAAGCCGACTCGATCCGTCGAACTTACACTCGCTCGGTCCTCTGTACGTTGGGACTTAGAACAATTTGGGCCGAAACGTTTTTTCGAGATAATTCTTTAAATAGCGTTATGAGGTATGAATATTTTCACACAAATCGCAATATAATTCAATTCTACGTTTGGATTAAACGTTTTTTCCGTTCTAATCAATTTAAAAAAAAATAGTGGACGAAGACGACTCGATCCGTCGAACTTACTCTCGCTCGGTCCTCGGTACGTTGGGACTTCGAAAAACTTCGGCCGAAAGGTTGTTTCGAGATAATTCTTTAAATAGCGTTATGAGGTATGAATATTTTCACACAAATCGCAATATAATTCGATTTTACGTATGGATTAAACATTTTTTTTGTTCCAAAAAGGTTTAAAAAAAGTAGTGAACCGACTCGACTCAATCCGTCGAACTTACTCTCGCTCGGTCCTCGGCAGGTTGGGACTTAGAACAATTTGGGCCGAAAGGTTTTTTCGAGATAATTCTTTAAATAGCGTTATGAGGTATGAATATTTTCACACAAATCGCAATATAATTCAATTCTTCGTCGGGATTAAACGTTTTTTCCGTTCTAATCAATTTAAAAAAAAATAGTGGACGGAGACGACTCGACCCGTCGAACTTACCCTAGCTCGGTACTCGGTGCGTTGGGACTTGGAAAAATTTCGGCCGAAAGGTTTTTTCGAGTTATTTCGTTAAAAAGCGTTATGAGGTATAAATATTTTTAAATAAATCGCAATATAATTCGATTTTACGTATGGATTAAACATTTTTTTCGTTCCAAAAAGGTTTAAAAAAAGTAGTGAACCGACTCGACTCGACCCGTCGAACTTACTCTCGCTCGATCCTCGGTACGTTGGGACTTAGTAGAATTTTTGACCGAAAAGTTTTTTCGAGTAATTTCGTTAAATAGCGTTATGCGGTATGAATATTTTTACATAAATCGCAATATAATTCGATTTTACGTATGGATTAAACATTTTTTTTGTTCTAATCAATTAAAAAAAAATAGTGGACGGAGACGACTCGACCCGTCGAACTTACTCTCGCTCGGTCCTCGGTACGTTGGGACTTCGAAAAACTTCGGCCGAAAGGTTGTTTCGAGTTATTTCGTTAGAAAGCGTTATGAGGTATGAATATTTTTAGATAAATCGCAATATAATTCGATTTTACGCATGGATTAAACATTTTTTTTGTTCCAAAAAAGTTTAAAAAAAGTAGTGAACCGACTCGACTCAATCCGTCGAACTTACTCTCGCTCGGTCCTCGGCAGGTTGGGACTTACAACAATTTGGGCCGAAAGGTTTTTTCGAGATATTTCGTTAAATAGCGTTATGCGGTATTTATATTTTTACATAAATCGCTATATAATTCGATTTTACGTATGGATTAAACATTTTTTTTGTTCCAAAAAGGTTTAAAAAAAGTAGTGAACCGACTCGACTCGACCCGTCGAACTTAATCTCGCTCGGTCCTCGGTACGTAGGGACTTCGAAAAATTTCGGCCGAAAGGTTTTTTCGAGTTATTTCGTTAAAAAGCGTTATGAGGTATAAATATTTTTAAATAAATCGCAATATAATTCGATTTTACGTATGGATTAAACATTTTTTTCGTTCCAAAAAGGTTTAAAAAAAGTAGTGAACCGACTCGACTCGACCCGTCGAACTTACTCTCGCTCGCTCCTCGGTACGTTGGGACTTAGTAGAATTTTTGACCGAAAAGTTTTTTCGAGATAATTCTTTAAATAGCGTTATGAGGTATGAATATTTTTACATAAATCGCAATATAATTCAATTCTACGTCGGGATTAAACGTTTCTTCCGTTCTAATCACCTTAAAAAAAAATAGTGGACCGAGACGACTCGACCCGTCGAACTTAATCTCGCTCGGTCCTCGGTACGTAGGGACTTCGAAAAACTTCGGCCGAAAGGTTTTTTCGAGTTATTTCGTTAAAAAGCGTTATGAGGTATGAATATTTTCACACAAATCGCAATATAATTCACTTCTACGTCGGGATTAAACGTTTCTTCCGTTCTAATCAATTTAAAAAAAAATAGTGGACGAAGACGACTCGATCCGTCGAACTTACTCTCGCTCGGTCCTCGGTACGTTGGGACTTAGAAAAACTTCGGCCGAAAGGTTTTTTCGAGTTATTACGTTAAAGAGCGTTATGAGATATGACCATTTTCACATAAATCGCAACATAATTCGATTTTACGTATGGATTAAACATTTTTTTTGTTCCAAAAAGGTTTAAAAAAAGTAGTGAACCGACTCGACTCCACCCGTCGAACTTACTCTCGCTCGGTCCTCGGCAGGTTGGGACTTGGATCAATTTGGGCCGAAAGGTTTTTTCGAGTTATTACGTTAAAAAGCGTTATGAGGTATGAATATTTTTAGATAAATCGCAATATAATTCGATTTTACGTATGGATTAATCATTTTTTTTGTTCCAAAAAGGTTTAAAAAAAGTAGTGAAGCCACTCGACTCGACTCGTCGAACTTAATCTCGCTCGGTCCTCGGAACGTAGGGACTTCGAAAAACTTCGGCCGAAAGGTTTTTTCGAG